>CM052544.1:69941889-70044597 GCA_028533065.1 Trachops cirrhosus
AGAAAAAGAAGAGGAATACCAAAATACTATAAAAATAGAAGGTGTATGAATAATGAAATAATGATAATACAATTATGCAATTACTTGCAGGTTCAAAAAAAAAAAAAAAAGGAAGGAACCAAGCAGATGATGGAAGGAAGAAGAAGAGATAAATTTGGAAAGCCAGGGAGAAGGCTCAAGACTAGGGTGACAGAAAGAGAAGCATAAAGAATTGATAGATCAAAAAATAATATGAATTAAAAGATGAAAGTTTACTTTAAAATAATTAAAAGAAAACAAAAACAAACACAGAGAAAACAAAAACAAAAGGAAATAAAACAAAACAAAAAACACCTATTGTTGGTTTCAGACTGACAAAACCGGTTTTTCTAGCTGTCTTCAGCACACTGAGGGGTGACTGGAGACAGTTTTTCTCTGTTCCCGTTCAGGACTCAGTCAGCCTCTGGTGTACTGTTCATAGTGTAGGCGTGCGTTCTCCCCCAAGCCCATCTGGTGCTTCCCAGAAGGGATCTGTGTGTGGGGGCTGGGTGCAACTATGTGCATCCTTAGGAGTTCACCGCCGTGTGTTCCAATGTCCAGCAGAGCACTCACGCCTTTTCCAGGTTCACGGGTGTGCACTGTCTGGATCCTGAGGGGCGCCTACTTCCCCCAGGTTCACAGCCTGGGCCTCATAGGTCCTGGGGAGCGCCCATGCCTTTTCCTTTTTCAACACTGTGGTTTCCAAGACTTTCACCAAACCACACTCTCTCTGCATTTGGGGCACGGGCATAGAGGCAGGTGCCTTTGGATGCACTGGGTGGGGTGTACACTTTCGCCAGGGCTTTGTGTGGATGCTTACAGACCCTGTGTGGTTGCCTCTTCGTCCTCACTCCTCTCTCTGTGCCCTCTGGTAAACTGGCCTCCCCTGGTGCTGCTGAGTCCTTGTTTGGCCAGGGAGGGAATGGATGACTCAGCTCTCTCCTGGTAGCACTGCAGCTGACCCCGGCACACAGGGCCTGGTGCTGCAACCTCCCTGGTCCCCGCTCTGATACACGTAGTCTCTTTACCATTGGGTTTTTCAATGTCCGCTACAATTTGTGATCTCCTATTTTCATTTATGTCATGATAATGTTGGCTCTTTGCTCTGTTCCTACCTAGAATGGCTAGGATTTTTTCCTGAGTGTGGGAGAGGTAGAATCTGCTCCGTCCTACCACACCGCCATCTTGGAATCTCGGATTACATTTCTTAAGGCTTTTGAAAATGAATAGTATGAGTTATTGATACTTACATGTTTCCATTGATTCAAATTTACCATATGAAGTCTTATTATTCATGCGCACAGTCTCAAATAGTGGCATTCTTTAGCTGAGAGGGTAGTGCCCTAATGACTAAATACATAAAGAACATCCTGAGTACCAAGAAAATGTATAATGAGGATAGTCAGAGGGGAAGACAAAGATATTAATTTCTCTCTGATAATAGGTAGATAGCATAAAAATGGCTGAACATTTTTGAAGATTTTTAGAGGCACTAAAATCAGTTCTTTTGCTGGCATTTTAAATATCTACAGAGTATTTCCTTGAATCTTGGCAAAAATCTAAATGTTTTTTAAGAAATTAACAATATATTACCAAAAAAGAGTACTGAATTAAAACAGGTGTCTCTATGTAATTTTATATATTAGTCCTGGTCTTCATGGTAAGACACATAGCATCATAAATATTATATCCCTAAATAAATAAATGAAAAAAAAAAAAACAATAAAATAGAGCACTATTTTTAAAGTATTAATTTGAAATTTTATATTATCAAAAACAACATAAATGAATACAAATTGGTTAACTAATTCAAGATTAGATTATATACAAGATTCAAAAATTGTTTTGATGATTTTTTATGGAGAACTTTGAATAACAGCAAAACTATGTGACATGATGTTTAGAAACAAGATATCATGTAAACCTGATAAAGTAAAGTACCTTAAGTGTTCACACCACACAAATACTACACGTACCAAAGTAATTTAATTTTTTATTTTATTTTTACACTTTAAGATTTTTCCACCATTCAGTACTGAATCTGTATTAGCATAGGAATATAGAGAAAAGCATATCTTTTCTCTAGATAGCACAGGAAAACCTATGGTATCTTAAAAACTAAAAGAGAACATTTGAGATCATGGACCATAAGTGCCAAGTGCTTATATTTATATTCCATTTTATCACAAATATTTCCTTTTTTTGTTGGAGGTGCTTTGGTTTATTTCAAACGTTTTTATTGTTGTTCAATTACCATTGTCCCCATTTCCCCCATTACTCTCCTCTGCATTGCCCACCCTCACCTCCCATTTTAAATTCTTCCCCTGACCCCATTGTCTTTGTCCATGAGTCCTTTATACATGTTCCTAGACTTGACCCTTCCCTTTCTTTCTCATGTTAACCCCTTCCACCCTTCTCTCAGGTCACTGTCAGTTTGCTCTTTATTTCCATGTCTCGGGTTCTATTTTGCTTGCTTGTTTGTTTTGCTGATTAGATTGCACTTATAGGTGAGATCATACAATATTTGTTTTTCACCACCTGGCTTGTTTCACTTAGCGTAATGTTCTCCAGTTCCATCCATGCTGTCATGAAGGATAGGAGCTCCTTCTTTCTTTCTCTTGCATAGTATTCCATTGTGTAAATGTAACACAGTTTTTGGATCCACTCATTCACTCATGGGCACTAAGGCTGTTTCCAGAATTTGGCTATTGTAAATAACACTGCTATGAACACTGGGGTGCATAGGTTCTTTTGAATTGGTGTTTCAGGATTCTTAGGGTATAATCCCAGGAGTGGAACTGCACGGTCAGAAGGCAGTTCAGTAGGCATAGGTTTCTAAAAAAGAATTCCTACTTAGAACTGGTTATTATGTTAGGTATTATAAAAATAAAAATGCAAAATTAAAATGTTCTATCAAAACATTTGGACCTCAGAGAATATAGACACATATTGTACTGTGGAAAACATTAAATTGAAAGCATAAAGCTCATGCTGGGGTATGTCTTTACATCACAAATCATCACTTGAAAAGAGATGTGTTTTTATTATTGATAAAATTTTCCTGGAGATATAATCAAAAGGAGAATTCTTAATTTTAGAAATGTCTTGGAAATCTCCATTTTTCCAGAATGTCTTCAGATTGATGTAAACTACCTGATAAAAATGTGTGTTGAGCAGCATGCCAATTCCATGTAGTAAGGAGAAAAACAATATTAAATATTCATCCCTAGCTGGTGTGGCTTAGTGGATTGAGCACCAACCTGCAAAACAAAGGGTTGCCAGTTCAGTTCCCAATCAGGGCATGTGCCTGGGTTCTGGGCCAGGCCCCCAGTAGGCAGCATGCAAGAGGCAACCACACTTTGATGGATCTTTTCCTCTCTTTCTCCCTCCCTTCCCTTCTCTAAAAATAAATAAATAAAATCTTTCATAGTAAATAAAGTTCATATATGTGCCTCAACATGGCCCATGACAATTTTATAGCTATTTATATTTTCCAATGATGCAGAATTTAGAGCATACAAAATAGTTCCCTTAACTAGCCAGATATTTTTGACTGTTTGGAGTCATATCTTGTAGTTTCATTCTGATATGTAATTTTCACTTGCTTGAATTATCTAGATAATTGAAGTCAAAGCTCATTTTTGATTTCAATATCCAGACAATTTATGCATAGATTCAACTGCTGCTAATATATAGTGGAGAAATAAAATGAGTTTTTCAAAATGTATGATGACATATGAGATTCTATCTGTGGCTGTATGTATTAATTCACTCCCAATATTGTGATATGAATCTTGATAATCGTTGTTTGGTGGTCTCATTTACCTGCCATATATGCAGTACTTTTGTTATATGATAGGAAGAAAAGAATTTGGTCACTATCACAAGAAAGGCATATATTTACAACCATTGTGTACACACAAAAATATATTTGTTTAAATTTATATCTCAGCTTACCTTGTCTCATTTCTGCTCTACTTAAAGTACATGCAGATGATTTGTTATATAAAAACCTTTACATTGTGTTTTTTATTAAGAAATATGCTGAAAAGATATTCAACATAGCTTTAAGAACTAGAATACTCATTCTTTTTTACAATGTGTTGCTGTCAACAGCAATATCGAGGCAGAGCTACACAGAAAATGATTCAGACTCCACAAGCTGCCAGTGTGAATACCACCATATACCACATTCATAAATATGAAGACTGAAAGTATCATTATTCAATGTCCTGGAGAAAATAAAAACACAAGATTTTTGAGGATTCATTCTTTATGTGAAATGATTATTTTAATTTTATCATATAGTCTATTTTCTCTTATCAAAGTCCTGTTTAAACCCTTTTAATTCCACAAAACAATTGACTATTGAATCAGCATGCAAGAAAATGTTCAGATATGTTCTTTTTTGTTATTTTTGCATTCCAATAAATGCATTTAGGTGTGACAAACAGTGAACTGTAACTTTAGCTCCAATTATTATCATAATTTTATAATTATCTTTTAAAAATCTTAGATACTTTAGAATATTCTATAACAATTATTTCATATGAAAAAGGGTAATATTTTCTATAAAGAAATACTGCATGTGTATACATGTATATAATAGGAACAACAGGGCACATAGAAGTCAAAAGGTTATTATTTTTCCAAAAATTACATATTCTCATGCAAAATCTGATAGCCTTTATTGATGGACAATGTCATAAAGCCATCACTGTGTTTATAGACATTTAATTGAAGACAGCATAAAACGATAAACTAAGAAACATGCATGGTTGACTCCTCCAATTCAAACCATAAATCATAGTGATGTTCAGACAAGTCGCTCAGACACAAATTCTGATGATAGATGAACCATTTAACTTTGATTTTTGAAAGCAATGAGCTTGCTAGCAATACCTCACACTGAGTAATACCACATATGGTCATATAAGAACTCATCAAAAATCCATTTTTCCCTTACGTGGATGCTAAAATTATCTTCTAAATGATCATTATTAAAAGTATGCAGTGTGTAACATCTTTCTAACATGCATAGCTGGACCCAATGTCTACTTGCTTCAATAAGCAATGATTTTATCACTATTTCTGTCTTTAAAGTCTTAAAGAGATAATATAGTATATAAAATTAATAAATGAAAAACAGTATAAACAAGTTAATTGAAAAATGTGAAAAGAAAAACATGCTAAATTTCTTAACATATTGCACATTTCCCTGTGGTCATGTATATAGCAGAGTAAACATGAAACTTACATCTGATCATTTCATCATGTTTCACCCTAATAATCATTATGTCATGAGAAAAAATAAAATTTATCCCTCATAGTCATTTTCTAATTTTCAAATTCCAAATGAGGGAAAATAAATATACAAGATATCATTAATGATTTCAGAAATCTATATTTTTAAAACAGTTGAACTAATTTAATTTTGATTCAACTTAAATATATTACATTCCTTGAATACAAGGAAGAATCTTCATATCACTTTATATAGTTGACAATATACATTGTTAAATTTGTATTTTAAAAATAATGTGTCTAAACTATGGTTCAATAAAAATGTTAATGTATATTTAAAGGTAAATAAAAGATCATTTGAAGTAAATATTTTAATCTACAAGTACACTTTTTTTTACAACTGGCTAGATATGTAGTTAAATGAACACTTTGGAACAGAATAACTTTATGCTTCTGTGTAATAAAAACTCAAAGTGAATAGTGAATGGGAAAAATACTTAAACATTCCAAAAAGAACTATCCTGCTAAATAATAAAAGTCAATCTCATTTTATCTGAATTGCTCACTTTAATCCACATAGCACATAACTAAAATCTATACAACACAGATGAACACCTCTTTAACTACAAATTCCTTTTCAATCTCTCTGAAATATTAATTTTATTGCCAATTATATCACATGTAACGCTTTTCAAAATATAAAATTTGGGGGAGATTGAGATCCATAATTAGGACACAGTTTTGTCTTTAGTTTTGCAGAAAAATGATAACAATTCACCATGTCCATTGCAGGTGCCAGCTGGTGGCTTTTCCAACTTGCTGAATATCAACTAAGGACTCAACATTGTAACATTGGGCCAAAGGACCAGAAATTTCCTCTGGGACTTGTTTAGCTGTGTACCACAATATCAAATCTGGGTCTTGTTAGCAAACAGCATGGAAGGTTATAGTTTTGGCATAACTGATAGCCTTTAAGAATTAATTAATATAACCTATTTTTCTTCCCTGTTATCCAAATACCATTTTCCATACTGAAAGGGGTTTCACTATGAACCTAAGAGAAGATTTGAAATTAAGCTGGTAGATTGGAGAGCTTCAAAAGTAAGAACTTCACAAGATCAAATCCAAGAATTTAGACTAATGTGAGAGCTTGTTTTCAACGTCAAATGAACCCATCTCAAACACCCATCAAAGCATTGGCAAGTATAGTGCTTGCACAGAAGTGTTCATTCAAATGATGTTCTGGCATGTTCTCCTAGTTCAGCCTTTGCTAAATTGCAATTTTGCATTAGCAGGACAAGATCTGAATGCACCCCTGCTGCTGTTTTTGTGGTTCCATACAACAGTAATAAATGAAAAAGCAGTGATATTTAGATGGATGAGTTGTGTGCTAGGAAGAGAAAACTACCAAACAAGGACCTAAAGAGATCCCCTGTCTTCACATGCTTGATTTCATTCCTTAATTAGAGTCATTAATCAATAGGTATGAGATATGAGGCTTTAGAAAGGCTTGGTGACACGACACCTTGCCACCTGTCAAAATTACAGCTTTCTGTTCATGCACCATCCCTCAAATAGTTATTTTCTGCAAGCCTGGCTGCATCCCACAATTCATTATTTACCGTATAGTTCTATCCTAGTGTGATGTCAGGAGATAATCCATTGATGATAAGTAATGTTTTACATTGAATTGTTAATACTTGTGAGTGCACGCACACATACACACACATCTTGTTTTGTAGTTAGCATTCTCAAATACACGATCATTGCTCCTGGTGATACATTTGCACTTATAAAAACAATACTTTGCTACTAATTAAACACTTTATCTAAAACAATGTATATAATTTTCTAAGTTAAAGGAGAAATTTTCCTATTTAAAGAAAAAATCTAAAAACATACATTACATAAAAATTTACCTATTATTTTACAAACCATTGAAAGTTGTCAAAAGACCAAAGAAGAAAACATTTAAGTATATCTAAAAAGCGGAAGACCATTCTAATATTTCTGAAGACAATAACTATACAGTGAAAATAATATACACATATGTACTTTTTTTCTCATGGAAACATTTTTTGAAAAAAATAGGTCACTGTTCAAAAACCCATGACAGTTTAGCCTAAAGAATAATCTCTGTTAATACAGCTACAAAATGGACTGTTTCAGACAAGTGTTCCCAGAATCCCACCAAGAGAGACAGAAGGTCCATCTATGTTTTTCTCTCAAGTAGAACTGTGTCCCTCAATTAATTTTTCTTTGAGAATACCCACAACCAGCATATAGCTCTAAATTACAAATGGTCTTTGCACAATTAAACCTTGAAAATAGGAGTTGAAAAAGATGACATTCCAATTGCCATTCCTTGTGTCACCCAATCCCTGTACACTGTTTATGGTAATTGCATTCTATTTAACATTTTTATAATTACATCTATATTCTGAATGTCCTGAAAGCAGTTCCACTAACTGAGGAAAACACTTTTCTCATTAACTGACTTCAAATATCCATGCATTTAACTCATAGTTGGAAATTTGGACAACAGTTATTTTAAAACTGTTCTGATGAATAGACATTGAACAGTAAATGATGACTTTTATATGAGAAACATTACATTATGTACAAAGAAAACTGTCCCCTAAATATTTCTGACCTGCTATATACTGCATTCTGCAGTGTTGTATCCATCAGTGCTGAAGTGACATACTTGAATTAGAAAAGAGGAAGTGTAGGCAGTAAATAAAGTAAACCACAGATAGAAAAGAAGAAAATATGACTTAGGGAGATATTGGCACATGCCATTGATGAAAACTGGTCATTGGTGATTTAAAAAATCAATTTACCTATTCTTCTTGACTATGTCGTTCTTTAACTATACAAATAAATCTAATGCATAAAACACTGGTATGAAGACCCTGGGAAAGCTTTGGGATGGGGAACCAAAGCATTATTGTACAAATTGAGGAATTTTTGTCAGTGGAAAATAGGTTTGTGGGTCACTAGTAAGTTTCCAGATATATTTTATTCTATAGATCCCCAGTGTAGCTACTAACTTTTTAAAAGATTTTTACAATTATGATTGAATTTCAAAAAAAGCTCTGAACATTGACCTGTGAAATAATTGCAGATATTAATATAAAGACATCCATTATACATTTACTCTGAATTGATAGTTTACATCTAGTAATTTACATATACAATAACCATCTTGAGATCCATACCCAACAGTGAGATGCCTGAATTAAATAAGTCTTGAATTTCAATGTTTAAGCATTAGAGTCTGTCATCACAATTAATTGGGGCTTGTTAATTTCAAATACTCTAAGAGCCCTGAAACACCAATCCAAAAGAACCTATGAACCCCAATATTCATAGCAGCACAATTTGCAATAGCCAACAGCTGGAAGCAACCTAGGTGCCCATCAGTAAATGAATGGATCAGAAGACTATGGTACATTTACACAATGGAATTCTATGCAGCAGAGAGAAAGAGGGAGCTCCTACCCTTTGCAACAACATGGATGGAAATGGATAGCATTATGCTAAGTGAAATAAGCCAGGTGGTGAGGGACAAATACCATATGATCTCACCTTTAACTGGAACATAATCAACAAAAGAAAAAAGCAAACACATATAACCAGAGTCATTGAAATTAAGAACAATCTAACAATAGCCAAAGGGGATGGGGGAGGGGAGAGTGGGGGGGAGGGTTTTCAGGAACTACTATAAAGGACACATAGACAAAACCAAGGGGGAGGGTGGAAGCAAGGGAGGGAGGTGGGTTTGGCTGAGGTTGGGGGGGAAAATGCAGACAACTATAAATGAACAACAATAAAGTAATTAAAAATAAAAATAAATAAATAAATAAATAAAGTTACAATTTCATCCAAATTTTCTTCATTGTTTCTTTAAAATTTTGACATGTTTTTAATAGCAATTAATAAGTTAACAGGTATATGGAAATAAATGGACTTATTTAATCTTCTAAATAGCCAATCATTAGCTAATATTTTCTAGTCAAACCTTGGTTTAAAATAGCATACTGAAAAGTATGTCCATTAGTACACTAATCTCAGAATATGCTACCAAAAAAAACAAGGTTTACACTCATGAAAATTTGGAACTCATTATAAGTGACACTCTTAACTTATTTACATATTGAATGTTTAAAGCAGTATTATAGTTAAAATGTAAAAAATATTTAAGTTGTTGTTAGTTAAATATTTTGCCTCATATGTGTTATTTAGAAAAGCATCTTTCATTATTCCTCAGAACTAGTTTTTTTTCATAGAAGACTGTTTGGGAAACACTAGATTTCAAGAACTCATGAAAAGTAAGAACTAGTGGGTAAGAACATGACGATAGTCCAGGTTTCTGGTGAAAAGAGTATGGATAAATCAGGCTGATTCCCACCCTAATTTTAACTCTGCACCTAACTAATGACTGAAGAAATTATTTAACCTCCCTAAAACTCAATGTCCTCATCTGAAGTAACAAAGTTTAACTCATTGGTTTATTATAACAATTAGATTAGATATAATAAAGCCAAGCACCAACTCCCTATTAGGAGCTCTTCTGCAATGAAGTGTAAATGCCTACTGAGAAATGAAGTTGTGTCCTCCCAGTAGGAAGAGCCTCAGACTTTGTGACTGTGGAGCCACATGGACACATATGGCCTATTTCTTGTCCCAGTCCCCACTCAATAATCTAGCTCCTCCTATAGAGTGGTAAGTGAAAATCACTACCTTTAACAGCTCTTGGAAGTAGCTATTAAAGCACAGATTTAGGCTATTTTAGATTATCACAGTTCCAAAACATTTCCCAAGGAATTCAGGCTAGACCTGGGTACTAGTGGGGCATCAGGTCCTGCAACACCGGGACAAGGATTATTCCTCCTGCATTCCCTGCAAGTTACAGCCATTTGTGCACTTTGAAATTATTTTTATGTTATAACAATAACAATATGAATCCTACTTGTTAATCTTGTTTATTTTCTATCTGCTTAAGAATATAAGCTCATTGAGAGCAAAATTATTGTTTTTACTCACTGCTGTAATTCCAGGACTCAGTATCTACTATATCACAGGGGTTGAATGAATACTTGTTAAATAAATTAATCCAGAGGGTTATAAATGAGAAGATATCAACTGCAAATATTTTAAAGACTGAATAAAACTATATCTTATGTGTTTTCTATAAAAATTTTGGGGGTTAGAATTATAAAATTATTATAAACTGTATTTTAGGAGATCAAAAAATATCTTTGAGTTATATTAATTCCATGAGAATTAAAGCTTCTCCTCAAGAATAATTTCATGGGAAAATATTTATAAAATCCCTTTTTTATCATCAAAATTTTCTGTAAGCTATTCATAAGAATAGGCTTAAGTGAGTACAAAAGCAAATTTAGAATTTATGGCAAACTTTTCATAATATATGAAAAAACTAGTAACATATGGGCACCACTGGACATTTGGAAAAAAATATGATGAATAATAAATGGTGTTGTTACTTTATATGTCAAGAAATACATAGTAGCCTCAGGATAGAGGGTACGGGGAAATAAATGAATTTAGATATAAACACAATTACCAATAACATTTTTCAATGGCAATTTCTAAAAGAGATCATGGTATCGTTAAATCAGAATTCATAAAGGACATGAACTATTGCCCAGCCTCACTCATCCCATTTGAATTCCCTGAGCAGCATCATGTGGAAAAGTTTATGGTGCAATGGTTTTACCCCACATATCAGTTCCCAGCTGCTATATCCCTACACAGAACAGTGAAATATATATATATAAATAATCACATCAGTGTGCACATCAGCAAAGCAGGCAATCTGGCAAGGAATTGCATTCTCTAAATACCACGTGTAAAAATTTTCCAAAGCAGAGGAGGTAATATTATCCCCTAATGTATAGTAATATATATATTATTTTAATTTTGTATTTTCATTTATTCATTCAGCTAAAAATATTGTGAGCACTCAGGTATTATGCTGGTTACTGGAGCTATGGATGTGAATAAAATATATTTATCTGCCAGATGAGACTCACAATTCAGAAATATAAATATATAACCCAAGAACTGACATTACAGTTGGATAAACACTATGGCTTTAACAAATTGTTTTTCATTACACATGGACTGAAGCTCAAAGCACAAACATATTACTTCTGTTTTATGCATTTAAACCATCATTGTGAAATTCCCTTTTGCAAGATCTGATTAACCCCAGTGGTCACATAAGATATGCATAATAAATACACTTTGTAACAACAAAATGCTAACTCTTTTATCATTACTGTAATTATTATTAGAACACAAAATATTTTAACTCCATAAGTACATTTAATTTCGTTTTTAAAATAGTTACATGTTGAAAACCTTCAGTCATTTATATTGCTTAAAAAAACCCCAGAAAGTTGTTCTCCCCAACTTAACAGGAAAAGGCCTGTTTCTGAGAAAGCATTTGAGTACCTATTTTATTTGTAGAACATAGTTTATTCAGGGCTTATATGTTAGGTAAATATGTAGACCTTTTGCTATAAAAAGTTATGCAGGAAATACATACTCCTGATATCCCCTAAGGGAAAGACTTCAAAAGCATTACCTTCAAAGAAGGATAGAATTTCCAAAATTCTTCATATCCCTGATTTTAAGGTAGACATCTGCAGGGAGAGAGAAAGATTTGAATTTGGCAGAAAATAAGTGAAAACAAATACGGTACTACAGGAATAGTGCTGAGTACTCAGAGATGCCTATCAGAAACAAGTCATCTGCAACAGTAAAAATACTTAAAGTTTGTGTAGCACCAGATGAGATTGGGCATATTCAGGGTTGCCAAAGAACATGTATAAATGACACATAGACAAAGTCAAAGAGGGTGGGAGGTGGGGGTGGGTGGGGTGGGGGAGAGTGGAGGGTGAAGGGAAAATGGAGATAACTGTACTTTAACAACAGTAAAAGAAAAAAAAGAGGAAAACAAAACTGCCTGTGCCTACCTAGCAAGACAATAGATCATTTTAAGTTAAGAGTTAAACCAATCAAGCAACAAATTTTATTGATTTAACTCAGGGGATTGACCAGTTGCTTGAGATAAATGATTCAACAAGCTTTTAGTATTATCAACATAGATCATCAGTTATTTCTGAATAAAGACTAAATAATATCTGAGGGCATTTATTGAAAAGTTAAACATTTTAAAAGATATTATTTTGAAGTAAGAAAAAATAAGAATACCATTTAACAATAGACTTTCAGATGTGAAAATAAAATTGTTTAATAGCAAAGTGTACCTAACAGTTTAGAGAATAATCACATCAAAAACTAATAAGAGCCATTTTTGATCATTCTAATTGAGATTGTTGAGACCTCATTTTTTATCTGTCTAGTACATTTCATTGAGTTTCTTCCCTGTGTCACACAAGGTACTGGGCTCTGGGAGAATTTTATGCTGAACAATACCACCAAAATCTTTTCTTCCTTTACTGTCTTGTTCAGTGAGGATACTCTTCTTTGTAAAATTTGCTGGTTGAAAATCCTATCATTTTGTCTTTTGAAAGTAACATTTAAGGAACAATAATACTGATGAAATGTTGCATTAGAGTTATTTATCTATAAGTTTAATTTTCTGAAGCTCTTTAATTTCATATGTATGAAAATACATTTTGTATCTCATTATTATATAGAGTATACATATAGCTATATACCATAGATGTGAATATCTATATATTACACTATAGTATATTGTATGTATACTACATGTATATGTACAAAATTACATTGCAATAACCAAATGTAGTATGAAATGGGCTCAGTAAAAGTCTCTGAGAAAAAACGCTACTTTGTGAATTTAAGTATTCCACATCAATGGGTCACTCTTTAGTCCAGAGTCTCTTGAAAGCAGAGCCTGAGGCAAGGATTAAAATGCTGATCCTTTATTTGAGAATTGCAAACTGAGGGCCAAGCTGATTAAAAAGAAAGAGGAAGTGAGGCAAAAGTTCAGAGCACTCCTAGTGATATTTACTGGACTGTCATGTCAACCAGTGCCATTGCAAGATAGCAGATGCTTCAGACTTGTGATGGTTTGATATTCTGAAAGTCACACATTATCTTGCAGCTTATATAACATCCCCTGTAGAACCTACCAAATGAAGACCAATGTGTAATACAATCTTAGGGAGAATGAACTTCTCAGAGCCTTGCTTGGCTTACTTGATACAAATTAACTGAGTTACTTATTTGGTACCTATACCTTCCATACAACTATGCTTATTTCCAGGCCTCAAAATTATGCATAGATTCTAGCAAAAAAAAAGCAATACATAATTTGTTACTTTGTTGTCAAATCCATTATAGATTTTTTATATTGCACAATTAGAAATATTTCTGTGCTGCATTCAAGTGCCTTATTCACTGATTTTGTTAGTATTGATGTTGCTATCACTCCTACTTTCCTAGAATTTCTTATTCCCTCAAAAAGAGATTTTTCTTCATTCAGTGAATATTCTATGATTTCTCTAAACACTGAGCAACCTCATATATTTTAACTGGGAGGCCTAATCTCATTTATCACACCTCGAAAAAACTTCAGTCATCAACAAGGTAAATCTTAGGTGGAAGTTCTCACTTTACATCCATTAAAAGGCTATGCTTTTTCTAGTTTTGTCTGAACTTTTTAAAATTGATGAGTTAATTAAATGTTGACAACCCATTCAAGTGAGATAATAGCCTTGTCATTTTATGTTTATTAAAGTTTTTAAGTGATTGCAGATACTAATTTAATCTATATTCCAACTTCCGTTTAAAAAAATAATAATAATAGGTCATACCCCAAGAGAAAACATTTTCAACAAAAGTAGTAGGGCAGAGAATTTGTAATTGTTTCTAAAACAATTTTCAACATTTAGAGTTATAAACCACAGTTGAATTTGCAAACAACACATTTGAAATAGAATTGGAACTAAAATGATCATTTAGAGCCTATTAAAAAATACTAACTCAATGATTTTAAAAAATTGCTTTGGATATCATTAGACATTTCAATAAATGAAAATCTGATATAATACCTTAAAGAAGGATGTTTAAATTTGTCTCATTCAAATAATAAGAACAAATGCTATATATGTGCAGTAAATTTTTAGAAAAATTTTAATTAAGCAGAAATATTATGAGCAAAACTCAAATAGGAGAAAATTCTAGAAATAAGCAGTGAAACTATAGAATAAGTTCAAAAGACAAGAAATATAACTTCTCTCTAGTGTTGACTGTGTCCCAAATTTGTAGAAGAACCTTTAGTTAGGCAATTATTTCTCTTGCTATTAATATTCTTAATTTATGGACCAAATCAGAGTTGAAATAGATACAAATCCCCACTCTCCTGCTCTGCATCTATGGCAGACATTGCAAAAGGATGCTAGCCATCTTCACCACTGTGTCCATTTTATTACATGCATTTCTACCCTACCACTTCAAGCAGTTACCTGCAAGTAATGGGCTTTAGCACTAGAGAGAAAATAATTTTGGCATTTTTTGATGAGATATCTAGATGCTTCAGCATTTCTTAATTCTAAGTGTCAGTTCTTTGTCCACACATATTATAATGAATTGTACTTTAACAAAATATAACCAAATTCTGGTTTTGGGTGAGCCCAATTACACAATATCTTGTGAGCTGCTGACATTTAGAAACAAAGAATTATTCCATCTAGCTGCTAAGGCCTAAGGGAGAAATCAAGCAGCTATATGAATTAATAACATTTAAAAATTAATTCAATTTGAATGACTTAAGTATCACAGACAAGAATAAATTACAGAGTTAAAAGTTCAAGATATCTGGATTAAAATCCTATCTCTCATCTTTATCCAAGTTGAGCTATTCATTCAACAAATGTATTTTAATCCAACAGTCTGCTAGATGGAGGTATAGTTTTAACCAAATCTGACATAATCTCTGATTGTTATGGAAGTCACAGTCAACTGTAGGAGTAGAATATATACATTCATATATAATATATAGTATAAGGTAAGTTATTTTATGAGTAGGAGCTGTCATGAAATATACTGTAAGAAAATGATATGCAAGGTAAGACCTAAAGGATAAGAAGAAACTAGACTAGAATTACAGTTGGTACTCTGAGAAGGAAAAAAGTCAACAATTCTTAAACAATTTGTAGGAATATGAAATATGCCTTGGTAAAAGATTACATTTAGCAGATAAAGGAGGTAAACTTTAGCATCAAATTTGTGGCTTTACTCCTAGGAGGATAGAGGCATCATTGAATGAATCGGGTAATTAAAAGAAGGAAAAAATTTGAACAAAGGCTGAAGAGTGTAACTTTTAGAATTAGAACTTTATAATGTCAATAAGACTTTGAAGATATAATGCCAAGTAGGAATGTGATACCTGGGTATGGAAATTAGAAAGGGGTCCATGGTGGCTATTTAAATTTAAGAACCATTATGACATTGAAATCCACAGAAATGGATAATATTGCCCAGACAGAGAATTCTACATAAAAAGTTATACAAGCTACCTTTGAGTCTTCAGTATTTTTAGTGAGTTTATCAATATTTTTCTCAAAGAGTGGTCTGTGGAATAGAATCATTAGCATTACTTGAAAACTTGTTAAGAGCCACCCCAGATCTATTGACTCATAATTTGCATGGAGGAGATTCACTGATGGTGAGTATGTTAAACTCTGAAAAGATCTTGGGTAAAAGACAAGGAGTTGGCAAAGGAAACCAAAAAAGAAAAAAAGAAAACCCAAGAGAATGTGCTGTCACACAGGCCACTAGAAGAGAGTGCGTGAAAACTTAAGAAGTATTCAGTAGTGTGGAACACTGTTGGAAGGACATATAAGATGAGAGAAAAAGTACCTTAAATTTAACAGCATGGGGGTTGAAAAGTGATATTAGCCAGAGCAGTTTTGATGGAGAAATGCAAATGGAAGCCAAAAATTTAGTTAGTTGGACAAAGATAAAATGATGACAACCACCTATAGAGGACTCTTGGAAGAAGTTAGCCTTTGAAGGAGAGTGAGGATAGGTCAAGAAGTGAGGGGAATAGAGGATTATGAGGGGACAGAAGTGATTGATATTCACATATACAATGATAAATGACAGATGATTTTTGAATATTAATGAGAATCATCAATTATAGAGTGACCCGGTCACTAGCTAGGGGTAACCATGGGCGCTGCAGATGCTTGAGATATGAGAGCAATACGCACGAACTACCCAGTCCTGTGGGGGTATAGGAACGGAAGGGCCACTCCCTCAAGGAGGGAGCACCCCGACCTGCCGCCTGAGTAGGCTTTTTATTAGGTAGTATTGGGTAGGAGCACAGATACAGTTTGTTGATTATAGTCTGGCAGGGAAGGTCAAACAAGTAGATGACTTTCAAAGACCTAAAAGGGTTCATGCTGAGTTGGGGTCTTATCACCTAAAAACTACAGGACCTAAAAGGCTAGTTTTGTTTCCTCCCTGTGTCTTCATATTCTAATTTAAAAGCATCCTCCAGCAAAGTAGGCTTCACGAGATCTTGCATATTCTACACTTCAAGCCAAATTATCTCAGGAAGTTTGCTGACTCTGGTCTGGACTGCACTCCCCTTGAAATTGCTGCAGGCCTGAGTCGGGCAGAAGAGACAGAGGCAGCCCGGGGATTCGGATTTCTCAAAGGCAGAATAAGGACTCAGGCTTGTCAAAGCTGAGGGGGTGGGGGTCAATCAACCCCTCTTTTTCACAGCCCCCTGAGTCCCTCCCTGAGGGCCTTCCCACGTGATCATGTCTGTCTTAGGTCCATTCTCCTCTGAGGATTGTTACTAACATTGACTAACAGACCAAGCAATGGGAGCCAGGCATGGAGCAGGCAGCGCTTCATGCCAGGGAGACAGGCTATCTCCTTAATGTCTCCTTGTTCAGAGGTCTCTCACTCAGCCTTAGCTATGGGGGGTTGCAGCTTCTGAAACCAGGCGGGGCAGATCCCAACACCTGCCCCTTTTTATTTTTAAAACCAATTGTTGTTTTTAAGCCTGTGAAGCCTACTATTTGCTGTTTTCGAATGCAAATCACAAGAAGAACAACATCTATATACATCATTAGGAACAAGTAAAGATTAAAACAAAAGGGGAGCCCAGGGGTTGCCAAGACCCAGGCTCCTAAATTCAGTCTAAGGAAAAAATGTTACAAATACAAGGGAATAACAAGAACAACAGGTCTGATTACATTTCAATCTTTGGGAGAATTAACACAGACTTCAGGAAGGGCAAGTCATGAGGCAGCCTGAGTGTAATGCAGGCCTGATTTCCCATGGGAGGACTTCCTCACAGGTACAGTTCCATGCACTGACTCATTCCCCACTGGTTTCTTACGTGGGTGTTGAGTTACATTTCCACGTCTGGCAGAGTAGTTTTTCATATCTCCAACCTTGTTCTTAGCTAGGACTGCTATAGGTCTTATAAAGGTTGTTACTTGCGGGTCTCTCATATGACCCAGGGAAAACAAGCTGCAACCGGCAGCTCCAAAAACACAAATTCTCAAATTAAGCCCATCAAACTAGGTTCTGGGGTTTAGCTAATTAAGATTTTCATAGAGGGTCTGAAAAGTCTCCTGTTTGGTTAAGTGTTGAATGTCCTGCAGCTGCTGATGTAGTTCTAGCTGCAATTTATCAATTTGTCCCTTCAAGTTGGTAGAAAAAGTCCCTCTTAGGCAATGCTGAATATCACTCCAGGTATGCTGGCTGGAGTTCCATTGGAGCAGTGTGATGCACAGTCTAGAGAATCCAGGGCCACAGGTCCGGTGTTGATGAGTCACTAGTGTGTCCTGGCGTTCGCCGATCCAGTTGAGTGCTGATTCAACTGCAGAAAGATGAGTCAGGATCTCCTGATCGATCTGGGCCTGTTGGATCATTTCTAAATTAGTATTGGTTAAGAGAACATTAACAGTATGAGCAGTTTGAATCGAGTCAATGAGAGCAGGGGTTGCCTTGGCAGCAGTAGCTGCCACATAAACAGTATCTTTAGGTACCGGTAACCAGCGCTTGTTCTCTTGTAATGGGCCTTCAGGGGGCATCCACACTCCTCCAGTCCACTGAGTATCATTAGTGGAAAAAGGAGGCTGAACATTCTACCAGGTATGCAGCTTAAACACTGGTGGATCAATAATGTGGCCCCAATAGATATAAGAGGAATTATCTTTAGCAGTTAGGCCCTGCCCCCCTAGGCAGAGTATAATAGCAGTCAAAAGCAAAGTTCTGGTTGATTTGGCTGACAGTACTGCTAGGTAAGCAATAAACCTGTTCTCTGGGGTGTCTTCCACCCTCATCTCATTGAGAACTTTCTCGGCTGGAACATTAAGAGCCTCAATGCCTCCCCATGTAATGGGGGCATGCCCACTGGAAACATTATGTGGCACCAGGGGATGGTTGCTCACTGCAGGAGGCATCCTAGTCTCAGCCCCTGTCTTCGGGGGAGGCCCAGTCCTCCTCTGTTGGTGGACCTCACCCCGGGCGTGATGCTGTGGGTGTTCAGTGTCCTTCTGGTAGCAGAGCTTGGTGTCTATGCCGCTCATGATAAGACTCTATTCTTTTTGGCTGGTAGTCAGACAGGACCTGTAGGGATGGAAAAACAGCACACCCTCTTCCCCAAGTTAAGAAGTCTACAGGTCCCTGCCAAGTGCCATCTCCTAAAGGATTTCTACATAGAACCTGAGGGTAAGGTGGTTTTGATTCTTTTTTCTGAAAATGTTTTTCAATTGGAGTACAAAGTGATTCATCACAATTTAGAAAATTATACATAAACATGGCTAACATAATCAAATTTTGGGGGGAGGACTCATGGCTCCCCCTTTTTTGTTTTTTAAGAAGAGTTTTAAAAGTATGATAAGCCCGTTCTACAATTGCCTGACTGGTTGGATTGTAAGGTATCCCTGTTTTATGCTGGATATTCCAACACTGAAGAAAAACCTGAGTAGAATGGGCAAGGTATCCTGGGCCATTATCAGTTTTATTTTGCTGAGGCTGTTCTAAATGACTAAAGGCCTCAAGCCAATGGGCTTGTATATTTTTTGCAGATTCTTCTGTTAAAGCAGATGCATGTAGGGCACCAGAGTAAGTATCAATAGAAATATGGATGTATTTGAATTTTCCAAAGGAAGCATAATGAGTGACATTTGTTTGCCAAATTATTTGAGAACCTAATCTTTGAGCATTAACTTCTGTAAATGGTGGTGCCTTGCTAAAAGGCTTGACAATCAGGATATACTTTAACAATTTGTTTAATTTGGAAAGACAGGTCCCCTGCTGTTTCTGAAAGCTGCAATGAGTTTTAGAAGTAAGTTGTTTTCAGGACTTGGTGGTTCCTAAGTTCAGTTTTCAAGGAAAGTGAGAAAGATTAGGGAGGGAGGTACTCTATTTAACCATGCTTTAGACAAAAATGGTTACTTGCCAAGGGCCTTTTGTGACTTGATTAACTAACCGTTTTCTCTGGGAGGATAGCCAGTTCTCCCCAAGAAAACAATCAATGTTTATAAGTACTGAGTTAAAAAGTGGTACTTTTCTCTTCCGTGGAGAAGGGCTAGTTCTCCCCAGGAAACAGTGTACCTATATTCCATTTTTATAATAAGAAGTCACAGCTCTGGAATAAACAAAGAGGATTCTTAATATTTTTTAACACATCACACCCTTTATCTCACTTATAGCATGCTTTAGATTGGTAAATTTATGAACACATACACAACTTTCAGAAACAGTTTTTTCTCTACTGGCAAATGTATTTTAAATTGGAATTTTGACCTGCTCCATACCCGACCTGGGCCAGTTCACCCCTCCTTAGGCAACCTGGTAACACAGCTACCCAGGCCTAGGCCTCCTTATCCAGGCCTCCTCAGCCTCCAGCAGCAGGGGATGACACGGAGGGAATATCAAGTCCTCCGGCACTCCTGCTCCAGGGAGTGCGAGCACCCTATCGATATAGTGTACTGTAGCCCAGAACTCCCGGGAATGCAATCCTCCTGTCTCAGCCTCCCAAGTAGCTGGGGCTACAGGCGGGTGCAACCTCGACTGGCGCGCAGCATGTCCAGGACTGTACTCGTTGCGTGGCGCCAAGCCGGGAAGAAAGGGCAATAGAAAATTTTGAAGCCAACAAGTGGTAGATAAAGAACTATAGTACTGACAACAGGGAAAAGCAAGGAATTTTAAGCAAATGCCATCAAGATTTCTTTGATGGATGAGGAGTTTTCCTTTATTCTTGAAGGAGAAAAAGAGAAGATAAGTAAAGAGAATCATTGGCTTGGAAATTTAGTAAAGGGATGGTGAAGGAGTGTTACTGGCAGTCTGTCCAGAGCACCAGGAAGTGTCCTCCATTGGCCAAGAAAGCAAGCAGGGCGAGGCTCTTACACTGAGCAAGCAGAAAACTAGAAACATCAGTAGATAGGTCCCAAGTGCAAAAAGTTAGCAAGATAAATTAGATAGGAACATGCGCTCCCCAACTTTCCACATCAGATTGGGGGTAGAACTAGGGGAAGGCAGTCACACGCCCTGTAGAAGACAAAATGGCTCAGGAGGTTGCTGGACCACAAAGGTCCGTCAGTCTAGCCTGGGGAAAGAAGGGATTAGTTGGGAGGTGGACTCACCTGAAGCATGCAAAAATTTGGGAAGTTGATTTGTCATCTTGAGAAAGCACCTGGTCCATCCCACACCCAAGGCAATATAATCCCAAGAGAACAAAGAGGCTGGCTCTCTGGCTTATAGCTAGCTCTGGCTTGGGACCTGGTCTCACACAGATGATTCACCTGTTCTCTCCATGGGTCACATGGCAAAGGCCCAGGAGTGAGTCTCTCTCGCCCACCTGATGGTGTACTGGCCAGTGCATTCACATATTCTCTCACCCAGGAGCATTCAATTATGTGGCCCCAGCAGCCTCAAGGCCCATAGCCATGCTGGCTCCACACACAATCTCCAGGAGAGAGCCTGAAATGAACAGTAGCTGGGAACAAGCTAAGATACCTACATGGGGACTATTACTATTCATCAGCCTCCAGCAGGCTCCAAAGGACTTTATTTAAAAACAGAACAGGCCCTGGCTGGTGTGACTCAATGGGTTGAGTGCCGGCCTGTGAACCAAAGGGTTGCCAGTTCAATTCCTACTCATGGCACATGCCTAGGCTGTGGGCCAAGTCCCTGGTGAGAGGCACATGAGTGGCAACCACACGTTGATGTTTAGCTCCCTCTCTTCCCCTCTCTCTATAAATAAATCTTTTTAAAAAACAAATAAATAAAATGGAACAGGAACTCTGGACAATGGCTTTTTTCTTGGTCTTGCTAAGGACTGCTGGACTTTTTCCATGACAGAAAAAAGAGATGGGCTTTGAGACCAGAGTCCACCATTTTCCCAGACTTCCTTTCTTTTGCATAAGCAACTGCCTCACAAATTTGACTATTGTGGCATCAGGCAGCCAGACCTCTGTCTTTTTGATCATTTATAGGAGGACTTATCTAAGGGTTTTTAATACATGAGAAATTTATTGTTAAAAATTAAGAGTTTCAAGTATCTGAGAAAGGGAAATATTTTTATTCTCGCTAAATTTATTATTTATTTAATTCTTAACAACCATTCCAATAGGCTATTTTATTACTCTAATTTTACAAATAATAGATCTCAAGTGAAGTAAATGAAAAAACTTGTATACAAACCCAGCAAACTTACTTCAGATCCATTCTTTGTCAACTACAAAGATGTCTTTTTTGTGTGTGTGGAGACAGAATTTATTAGAAACTTGTCCAAAAGTTTGGTGATAATAAATTTTAATGACAACCATAAACCAGATAGTACCGTCACCAGTATTATACTGTTCTTACACAAATGATAAATGATGTAATTTCACTCTGAATCATTTTTTGTCTTCACATTCAGTAAACTATCATGAACTATTAAAAAGGTATAATAGTAATTAATAAAGCAAGAGTAGTTATTTTTGTATAATAGACATGAATTATTTTAACATCCTTTATTTTACTACACAAGGTTAGGCAAAACTATGTTTACCGTTGTGAATACACAAAACAATTTATTCCTGTATTATTTATTGATTATTATATTACTTTTCATATGAATAACTGTAAACCTTCTTTTGCCCCACTCTGTATATTATCCTATACTTTTTAATAATTGAGTACATTTTCTTATAAAATTAGTTTTTTAAAAAGATATTTTTGATGTTGGATCAAAAATAAATATTACTAGGACAGTTTATTTCTCATAGCATTGTTGTATGGTCAAGTTAGATAAAATATGTGAAAGCATGTTATTCAAAGGAAAACTTTAAACTCTATTATTAATGATAAAAAAGGAAAGATTAAGTTCCACGAATGAATATCATTACAATTTTAAAAACTTGAGCAGAGTCCTAACTTATTCAATAGATTTTGATGAAAGATGTTTCATGATTGATATTAATAATTGTAATGGAGTGTAGGCTGAGAGACCACCCCCACTAGTCTGACTGGGGGTTGGGAGACATTGAACAGGGCCATTGAGAGTTATTTTGCATATCAATAACAGTAGGCTAGCTTCTTATACATATGCAAGAATGGTTATTTTGCATATCAACAGCATGCTAGCTAGGGAAATGGGTGTGTTCTTGACCCATGATGTAACTGGGAATCAGCTTTCCTGGTTATAGCACCTGCAATAGAGCTTGGAGATGATTCACTCAGTGTTAGGAGGCCATGCTTGTCCAGACTAACAATGACAGCTGAGAAAGGCAGAAGAAACTAGACTACTGGCAGGTGTAGCCTATTGTGGGAGGAGTCAGAAATGGGGTTATGGAGGAAGATCTATGCTGGGATTTAAACCCAAGTGTGGCAGCCATGCTGGAGCTTAACCATGAGGTTTTGGGAGCAGAGAAGGGCCTCCCCTGACCATTCGGCTTAGGACCTAGAAAACAAGATGTAGCAGCTATGCAGTGCTCTCTCAGTAGTTTGAAAGGAAGCAGAAGAATTTCCTGGCTTGCCATGAGGATGCAGTTTTGGATTAAGAATGGGAGCCTAGCCAAGCTACAGATTTATATTTATTTTCCTGAGATATGGTACCCCTGACTGGCCTGGCTTGGCAAGGGCAGGCAGAACTGTGTGTGTGTTTGTGGGTGTTTTAAAGGGACTCTGAGATCTAAAGGAAACATTCTGCCATTGCTCTAAACCTGTATAACTTTTGAATAAATAGAAATAGTTCCTTTCCTTTTCACCAAACTCTGGCATTGAGAGCCACAATTCCTAAGGGCAGCGGGCAAAGAATCCACAGTGACAGAAAGACCCTGGGGATGGGGGCCTGTTTTTGTAACAGTATCTTGGCTCCTCCAATCAGATAGTTTCTGTAACACAATCACTTTTGACCATAAATAATCAGTGAAATGTAAGTGTCCACTGGATATAAGCATACTTTTGAAATAATTGGGATAGTTTGATCCTGATACAATTCTATGAAATAGGAAACTATTCAGTAATAAAAACAGTATGTTCTGAGAAACCTCAGAAAATTTTCTGGCAGATTATGCTATGCAGCCCTTTGTAAATGCTGCCAGGACAGTAGAAGATGTGAGAGATACCACCATAGAGTTTGGTAACAACCATAACACAATTGGGAAAAGATCTGTATGCCAAGTTGTAAGAAGAAATCACAACCGCCAGGAGTGATGACACAAAGGATAAAAGGGTCAGGCACCTAAGAAACAAACAGTGATTCCAACTCTTAAGAAAAATCCTGAGGGTCTAGGGCAATAAAAATAAATGAATAAACAAACGATTCATCTTTGTTAGGAGGCCAAACCATATACTCAATTAAACAGGCTCTGGTCAGATATACAGACAAGACTATCTCTTGGGAGGTTGGATGATTCTGGACAATGAAATATTTTTACAAAATAACAGGAAAAGTATGAAGTTGCTAAAAGTAAAAATGACAAGCATTCAGTAGTATAAAATACATCTGCTTCATCCGAAGAGTTTACCCTCTCAATCTCCTTTTATTTTACACTGTTCCTTTGGATAAGCTAATCTTGACATTTAGCTACAGAGTCTTAAAAAAATGTGTGGAGATGGCCCTGATGTTAAATTAATTACAGGGACTTTGAGATAATGATGTTAAAGGTGATAATTTATCCAATAAACATAAGGAAAAGAATTCCACAGGACTGAATATAGAAAGGAAGAAGGGCAAATGTCATGTTAATATGTTTAAAGAAGAAATGAATTAAAAAGCAGATCTCTCTGTACTCTTCCACAGTAATTATTTCCACTGTATCAGTTACCATATCAGTCTTTCTGTTTCTGCAAGTAGTCTGTACAATCCTTGATGATAAGAACTTCATCTTGATCCCTATCTTCAAGGTCAACATAGTACCTGGTACAGAGTAAGTGCTAAAAATTTGTTGAATAAGTAATGAATCAGAAGTGAAAAGACTAATGGTGGCCTCACTGGGGGCAAAGTATAGAAAGAACAAAGAAAATCCATTGGAAAATTAAACAATATTTGTGGATTTGTGGATACTGCCAAAGGAGTACCTTGATCAGTTCTTAATTTACTATTGGGGAGTGACTAAAACCCTGCAAAACCAACCCCTTCATTTATTTCTATAAAATATATCCTATGTCAAATCAAAATACTGAATTCCATGTATAATACTATTTTAGAACAATTTTAGGTCAACACTGACCATGAGTGTAAATTAAAATTTAAAAATTTCAAGATTCTAAACTTTATAATTTAACTGCTGATCAGTTATTGTTTTAAGTAAAATTAGCTCTTGTGTGAACCTGACTGTAATCACCTTAGTAGTATTACAATATGGGGAAGACAAAGCACACAAATCTTCTAGTAGGTTTATACTGGTGTTCAAGATGACACCACCACAATTAGATACCACTTCACACTGGTCAGAATGAGCATCATAAACAAATCAACAAACAACAAGTGTTCGTGAGGCTGTGGAGATACGGGAACCTCAGTATACTGTTGGGAATGCAGACTGGTGCAGCCACTGTGGAAAACAGTATGGAATTCCCTAAAAAAAACTAAAGATGGAACTACCTTTTGATTCAGTGATCCCACTGCTGGGATTATACCCTAAGAATCCTGAAACATCAATTTACAAGAACCTAAGCACCCCAATGTTCATAGCAGCATTATTTACAATAGCCAAATGCTAGAAACAGCCTAAGAGGTCATCAGTAAATGAGTGGGAGGGAGATGGGGATTGCTGGGGCAGTGGAAAGTGATGGGAGGAAAAGGCAGAAAACTGTACTTGAATAAAAATAAAATTCAAAAGTATTTAATAAAAAGAAGAGCAGAGCTCCTTCATTAACTTCAGAAGGAACTTTGAGCTTCCATTTGCCACCAGAAGCAGGAACACAATGAGAAGTGGGTGTTTGGTCCTGTGACCAGTGCAGATCAGCAGGAGAGTTCTGTGGGTAGCACAGATGTTCAACAGCCATGGGCGGGTTCACACACACACACACACACAAACTGTGGTACATTTACACAATGGAATATTATGCAGCAGAAATAAAGAAGGAACTCCTACCCTTCCCAACAGCGTGAATGGACTGGACAGCATTATACAAAGTGAAATAAGCCACGTGGTAAAAGACAAATACCATATGATCTCATCTATAAGTGGAACCTAATCAACAAAACAAACAAATGAGCAAAATAGAATCAGAGACTTGGAAATAAAGAACAAACTGATAGTGACCAGAGAGGAGGGGCAAGGGGAAGGGTGATAATAGGGGAAAGAATGTGAAAGGGCAAGCCAAGGAACCCGAACAGAAGACCCATGGGCATGGACAAAGTGGGGGGGGGATTGGCTGTGGGAGTGGGAGGGATGGGTCAGGGGAGAGTAATGGGGGAAAAATGGGGACAACTGGAGCTGAACAACAATAAAAGAATAAAAAGTTAAAAAACAACATTCCATATTGCAACAGAGGGGAAATGGTTGGCAAATTTCACAACTTACCAACAGTGAAGGCATTTGGAAGACCAAAGACAATTCAGGAAGTATCACTTCAATTTATCAATGTCTTCTACAGCTTTACCTCAAGCATGTGGAGCTTCATGTCAGTCTTTCAAAGTCTATTTCTATTACAAGTTCAAAGGTTTACAAGTCTCCAAAAAAATGATGGATTATCAATGATACCATGTAGGAAGCAGGAAGAAGAATAAATTTAGGTGAGAAAAAAAAATTTTTTTCATTTGGGGTCTTTAACAATAAACAGATTTCCTTCTGAACTCTGTTTTGTGGAAAGGAGAGTTGCTGGTTATTTTTTCCATCTTGGTAATCACTAACCTAATAGAAATTCAATAAAAAGGAAAAAGGGAAGCCAGAGATGGAAGGAGGAAGGAAAGGGGAAAGAAAGAGAGGAAGGAAGAGAGTGAAAGGGAAATAATTAGTAAGAATAAGAAAGGTGAAACAACTGGGCAAAATCCCAGGAGGCATATAAATAGATTATGGAATAGATAATAAGAGAAGGCAACACTAGCCGAACAATCAAGTGCAGCCCTTACTTCTGACCTCCACTTTATCTCTTGTATCATATCTGAATAAGTAAAAGAGAATCTCCATGTTACTTAATTCAACTTAACATCTGTTTATAATTCAGGGTCACCTAGGTAATGGGGTTTTGTGGCATGACCATATTTACTCCCAGATAGTGTTCGCACTCCCCCTACCCCTCTAACAACAGAACATTATTTGTTACTTCAGACTTGATGTTTACTCTTAGGACTCTGAAGTGAACAATTGCAACTGGTTTCCAGAATTCTATAATACCCTTTATCATGTGTCCCAGAAATGTATACTTAATATTAGCAATGAATGTTACTTTTACTGAAAGTACTGCGAATGTTATCATATGTTTAGGACTTTGAATTCAAATCAGTGTAAAAAGAATTAATTATAGGAAATTTGTGTTTAAAAAAATAAATACTTCCCAATGTTTTTCAAAAGGAAAAAGATGTCTTAATACATTCTTTAAGTATTTCTTTACATAGGAAAAAACATAGATTCATAAAATGACCTGAAAATACACAAATACCAAGAAAATACTAGTTCAGAATTTTAATAAAACCTTCTAGTGCAAGCTATCCAATTTTTATTGTAGAAAATATATTTTATAAATATAGATTTCATTCTACCATCCTAAGAAAAATTGATACCATTTTCAGACAAACTCATTATTAGCATTGTTTTGTGATAATTATGGATTTTAAATTTTCTTTTCAAAAATTAGTAGATGTGATAGGAAATAAATACCATTACCTTGAAATAATTTTATATTGCTTATTATAAGCCTGATATACCTTTTATAAATAAAGTCTTCAAAAAAACAATGTCAAAGCTTTAAGATATTTTTGCCCAATTCCTAGAATTCCTATACAAGATTCATTAAGACAGTATTCCAGTAAATCTGAGCTGCAACAACCATAATTGTAATTATTCCCAAAAGAAGCATGGTGCTGATGGATAATCAAGGAGAAAGAGGGAGAAAGAGAAAAAGAGACAGAAAGAGAGACGATGATGGGCAGGAGGAGAAAGAGGAGAGGAAACAGGAGGGGAAAAGGAAAGACTGAATGAAGCATGAGCTAAATTAATTCACAACAAAATCGACCTCCTGTCAGAGCACAGGATGCCCTGTTTTACACACATGATATTCATCCTTATATGAGTCTTTTTGCTATATTAATTTGTACTTTTTTAAAGAAAAAACATCTTTTATTTATATTTCATAAGTAGGCATATTTTTGACTGAATAGGCATATGTATAGGTTTGGAATTAAACACCTATTCTTTAATATTGGTTGTTGTATAACAAATGAATTAGAGATGGTAAAGACATCTATTCATTTTAGAAAATACATTTTTTTTGTATGTATTTCATTGGAGAATTTTTTTTCTTTTATGTTTTTCAGTTTTCATCACTCTTCTTTGAATGCCTTTAAATATGTTTTTCAAACCCCCTTCTATTGTGCAACTAATTATCTGTGGCAGTCCCCTGTCTACAAAGGTCATTTACTATCAAGTTTACTATATATGCTTAATTTTATATTGTGCAATAAATCTTCAACAGCCCCTGCATGTGACAAGAATGAAGGTTCAATCAGAGGTTGGATGTATCAATGTTTAATGCATTTCTCAATAAAAAATTAGCACATGTCTTCAAGTAGAATAAATGTTCTTGTTTTATGTGCTCTGTTTTACAAGACTATTAAAATGTTTTTTTGTTATGATAGGGTTAGTATTCAGATAGAGATAGTACCCAATTGAACTGCTAGGTTAACACAGTAAAATGAACTGTGAAACATCACTAGATTAAATATTAAAAAACCTTAAAAAAACATGTGTGATTAAGTGGACACAACATAAAACCAAACATTTTATCTATATTAAATAGTAAAATGTTTCATATTTGAGAAAAACTATTTATACTTTAAGAATAAAAGGTTAAACTTGCATTTTTTTTACTTTAGAAGCAAAAATGGTTTAAATATTTTATTTGGAAAAGCAAATATTGTAAGAACAAGGACAATAGCAAACAGTCACTGAGTTATTTTCCAAATTATCAATATCTGAAAATTTGATAAAATTTAATATTAATAACTTGATATTTCTTCCATTTCAATTGTGGGACAGTCTAAAAGCTAAAGGAAATGAAATGACTTAAAGAATTCTAATATGTACAATAAAAAGGATTTTATTCACATTAATGTATATATGTACATAAATCATAATTAAAATTGAAAAGAAATATTTCAGCTATATCCATAGTTTTTGAAACAAAACAATGGACAATATAATACCTTGTTAATGCTTCTTATAAATTACTTCAATACAGAAATTTTAGAGGCAAAAACCATGCTACAGATCTTAAATAGAAATCAACACAGCAACACATATGCATTAAAACTGACATAATTTTAAGATTCTTCATGATCATTTAGAAGGAAAATATAAGCCATTTTGCTGATAGAATTGGAGGGGGGGTTTCTTATATTCAGTCATTTAAACCAATGCAATTTCTAATGGTTTTACTTGTGCCATGGTGACTTACTATAAATCCCACCAGTGTGACAGATTCAATCAGTCCATTTGTTGGAATGACAGGTCATATTTGCAGCAGAATGATCCAGCACCAAATATTTCAAAATCACTAAAGATATTAAAAATGACAAAGAATGCAAAGATCAAGAAAATAGCAGTCAGTAAAACACAAAACAAAACCATTAGATAACTATGAAATTACCTGTAACTTGATGCTGAAAACAAATTTTTATCAAATCATACATTAAGAATTTTTTCTTATTAATTAGCTTTTTGCTAAATTTGACAGTACTCTTTCATACTTTTTCTGTATGATACTTTTCATGAGCAGCAGTGAAGCATGCTGGAAATAAAAAACCCACACCAGTAGGTACTTAGATGTACTGCCTCCTAGATCAAGCTGTGACCTTGAGCAATTCTTCAAGCTGCTCCACGCCTTGATTACCTCAGCTGGAACATGCAAAAAACATTTGCTGTCCTCTCATCTCAAAGCTGGGGGATTAAAAACCCAATTTTTAAAAAACCATCATCGTATGAATGGGTCTGAAAACATTAAACAATAGACACTTGTAAGATAATACTATTTTCATAATTTTTGTGTTAAGATCTGTTTCAATGAAAATTTCTCTGATTACAAGCTTGTAATTAAAATGTTTGTTTGCAATGAAAAAAATTTCTCTGCTCTTTACAATTAGTTTATATTATTATTGAAAATTGTGTTACCCTTTCTTTGTAAAAAATAATTTTCCTTTTTTCAAAGTGATTCTTTTCTTATGTGCTTTTCGACTACTTCATTATCATATTAATATTTTGATAAGATTTAATAAAAGGCAAAACATTGCTTTATAAGCTAATGTACTGAAGTCAATTTCTAATTGTTTCTTGAGCGATAGTGGCAAGATTTATTAGAGTGCCCTTGCAAAGGCTGTCACACTTGACAAGGCACTTCCCTAATGTGTTTAGCATCAGCTAGTTGACATTGTTGGTCTCCCCGCAGAAAAACCATGCCCGATGCCTCATCCACAATCAGGTAGTTCAGCTCCATCTCCTGGCAGCCGTCCAGTCTGGTGCCGCAGGCCTGTATTTGGGCCAACCAGGCCCAGGAAGCCCAGCAAGGCCTAGAATTGCATCAGTCAGGCATGGAAGGCTGACTCTGGGCACTGTTACTTAAATTTTGTGCACCTCATTCCCTATCTGCACATCTGCCACCAAGGGTCCATGGTGACTGGGACTCAATGGGAGCTGCATGCAGCTTCTAAAGAGACTGGGGCCTTTGTTAAATTTCCTTATATTTCCTTGGGCTTGAGAGAGAGTAGGCTTTCTTTCAGACTATCTAATCTCTTTTCTGCATTTTCCCAGGCTTTCTTACTTATCTTATTTGATCTTTTCCCCAGGTTTGTCTCCCCTTTGTTATGGACACCATTTTGGGTTCTACTGTGCATGTGCCTTCTACTTATTTTTTAAAATAGCACTTTGACTATTAATCAAACTAAGTTCCATAAGGTTATAGAAAATTAAATACAGTTTTAAATAAGATATGAAGAATAGTCATTAGCTTCAATCTTTATATTCCTGAAATATTTTCTCTGAAATATTTAGAAGTCTCACTCAGTTAAAATATAAACAGGGACTCCATTTCCTTCCAGAGGTCAAAGTCTTGCCAATCCATTTACCCCAGCCAGGACAATTTAATGAAAGTTTTCTAGAGAGAGATAATTTCTACACTATTTAGCCTAACTTAATAGACGATAGATGATGATAGATGATAGATAGACAGACAGGTTTGCTACTAACCCTGAGGAGTATTCAAATATTTGCTCCATACTTGATTAATATTTTACTTAAATAGTATACTGCTAATTAATGTCGATGATAGATAGATGAATAGATAGATGGATGAGTTATAGAAATAAGAGCTTTACCATAAACTCTGTATGTCCTTGGGCATATGATTTAATCTTTTTATTTCTTGGAGTTTCTGTTTCCTCTTTTGCACAAAGAGGATAATAATAGTACCTAATTAACAAAGTTGTGAAGATTAAATGAAGTAATGTCTATAAAACGATTGAAATAGTGCCTGACGTATGTAAGCATCTAGTAAGTGCTGTGTATTTATATTATTATTACTGCTATTACAATTATTTTTATTATTACTATTCCATAACTGATTTTATTGCCTAGCTGTATGTACATTGTAGAGCACCCTCCCATATCAAAACTTACAGGTTCACCACATTTTAAATAGCTGTACATGGCCATTACATAAGCTCATAACACATTTTTCCAATGGTATCCTATTTTGGGATATATTTTGTTGCAAGTTTTGTCATTTTAAAAAAGTCACTGCAATGAACATTTCTGAACATAAGTTTACACATACTTGTGCAATTGAGAGATAGAAATTTATTTCATAATGGTTTATCTTTAATCTAGGATATGTTGTTAATTTAATTAATCATTTTAAGACATCAGTAAAATCATTAATATTTTGGGCCAATAATGCAATAGCACACCTAATTACTTTGTAATTTGAAACCAATATCTATAGACATGATATTGCTTAGATATAGACATGACTATATCTAATTATTATGTAAACTGACAATAACTGATAATAAGCTGATATCTAAACTGATAACTTTAAATCATTTTTAAAAGATTATAGTTTTTTTATTTTTAGAGGGAGGTGAAAGGAGGGAGAAAGGGAGAGAAACATCAATCTGAGAGAGAAACATTGATTGGTTGTCTCTTATACATGCCCCAATTGGGTATCAAGCCATCAACCCCAGTATGTTCTCTGATGGGGGATCAAACCTGTGACCTTTTAGTTTGCAGAATGAAACCCAACCAACTGAACCACACCGGTCAGGGCTAAACTGACAACTTTAGATTCTATTACTTTCTCATATAGTTTTAATTTTTAATACTGTGTTACAAAAGTTACACCTCATGCACTGTTGGTGGAAATGCAGGCTGGTGGAGCCACTGTGGAGAATAGTATGGAGGTTCCTTAAAAAACTAAAAATGGAACTGCCTTATGACCCAGCAATCCCATTTCTGGATATATATCCAAATAAACCTGTAACACTAATTTGAAAAGATATACATACACCTGTGTTCATTGTAGTGTTATTTACAACAGTCAATACCTGGAAACAACCCACGTGCCCATCAGTAGATCAGTGGATTGAAAAGATGTGGTACACTTACACAATGGAATACTACATGGATGGACCTGGACAGCTTTACACTAAGTAAAATAACCCACTCAGAGAAAGACAAATACCATATGATCTCAGTTATATGTGGAATCTAATGAACAAGATGAAATGTAGAACAAAACAGAAACAGAGGCATGGATATTTGGGACAGATGGACAGCTGACAAAGGGGAGACAATGGGGGGCTGGATGAAAGAAGGTGAAGGGTTAGCCAAAGTACATGTATGCATAACCCATAGATACAGACCACAATGTGGTGATGGCCAGAAGGAAGGGGGGAGTTGGGTGGAGTTAGGCAAAGGTGGGGAAAACAGGGACATCTGTAATAGTGTCAACAATAGAAATAAAGTTTAAAAAAGAATTATGCTTGACTATTTGGCTGATTCATATTAATAGCAAACATAATTTTAGAACTAATAACTAAAATATTTTGACTTAAGGATTTGGTAATGTTACTCGCCCTTTAACCCAAATGTGAGGTCAACATGTATAAAATTTTAAAATATATTTAATGTCTTGTCTTTGCCTTTGTTTTGTTTAACAATAAAAAAGCTCCTTGAATAAGCAGGATATATTCTATAGATTTTAGAAAATGATATGCAATTAGATATTTGGTCATTAAGCACATCTTTCACCATATAGGATATTTCCATTTGCTGAAAGAGTTGTCTTACACAACAGTTTTTGTAAGAACTGAGAAGAGATTTGATTGCTTGTCTGAGTTACTTTTAAATTTTAATGGAAATACATAGAAATAGAGCATAACAGGAATACCACTAACAAAGAGAGCGGGGAGGTCATGATCAATGGAAGGCAGAGTAGAGCTAGCATGGAGGTGATTGAGATATGTGGTTGTGGTGACATTTTATGAAGGGAAGGACAAGTGTTACATTTACATTTTTTATTTTATTGATTCTTTTATTGAGAAAGGAGAAGGGAGGGAAAAAAGGAGAAACATTAGTGTGAGAGAGAAACATCTATTTGTTACTTCTTTCATGTGTCCTAGCTAGGGAACCGATCAGCAACCTAGGCATGTGTCCCAACCAGGAATCGAACCCATGACCTTTTCATTTGCAAGACAACTGAGATACAACTCAGTTGGTTGCATACCCAACCAACTGAGATACAACTGTTGGGTCTCAAGTTTTCAATTCAATAAGGCATTGAAGTAAATGTGTATCTAAGCCTTGGGAAAGTCTACACATAGACTCTAAACTTCCCATCAATTTGCTACCATTGGTTAATATCAACTATTGCTCACCTTCTACCTAGACTGATCCTGCCCATTACAACAGATTACAGTTCAGGTTTGCTCTCATAGGAAAGCAAAGGCGTGTGAAACTTCCAGATCATGCTCTTCATGTCTTTTTATTTCACTGATAAGGGGCCTGAGCAATTCAGCACACAGCTGGTTAGATGCAAGATTGGGACTGGATCCCAGGTTTCTTCCTCTATATGACAGAGATTTCGCCATATATCAATAACCTGCACATTTTAAATTCATACAACAAACATTCCAATCCAGCATTTGAACTTGACTTTGGCTTTTTACATGCCTGTGTTCCTTAATTTCTATCTCCCAAGATTGACCTTGGCCCCTTTCAGCTACTCCTCAAGTATTGCTCATCTTGGATTATGGAACTAAAATGATTCCCATGCCATTTAATCCAGCCCCATATATCTGCTGATGAGGGAACTGAGCCAGGTAAAATTAAGTGACTTTTGAAAGCCAAATCCAAAGTTAAGGGGAAAGGAAGACTATATGAATAAACTTACTGCCTAACTGTGCTCAAAGTGTATGTATATGAAGATACGGTAAATTTTATATACCAGCATTTGGTCAAAATTTCACTGAGTGTTTTCAATTTTCATTCTTTTTTACTTTAATTCCAAAGTATCTTAAGTAAAAAAAGGATAAGCCAAAATATCTGCTTTAATTTAATATGTATATTCTCTAATTTTATTTACATTCCAATATCTAGTTAAAATATACCATTATGAGTTCCTAAAATAAATTTTTCTCTTTATACTAAGTGTTTAATTACTTCCCTCTTTATTTTAAAAGCATGCGATGAGAAGATACCTGTTTGCTCTATTCTAGGTTAATATTTATAAAGATAAGGCCTGAAATTATCAACCCTTTCAATTATTCTTTAGAAATTTAATATATAAAACAATAACTGTTCAGAAACATTCTGAGCTTTTAGTTGTAAATTGATGGAAGATAAAGGAAATTATGATGGCAATTATGTAAATGAGCATAGAAAATTAGCTTGCCACTGTACTTGTTGTAGGAATAATTGTAAAAGCAAGAAGCAAACAAAGGAATTAGAGATGAGCCAATTCAAAAACATAGCTGTGTTATTGACATAAAAGGTTTCCATTTATTTGATCATCACAGACACAATACTAATCTTTATTTTTTAAATTGTTACTGATTTGTGTATTTCTTTTGTATTGTATGCTTATTGAGTTAAAATTTAAGCTTCTGAATTACTGGGTTGAGACACAAAACATTTGAAAAGGTTAATTCTCTCATATATAATGGGAAAGTAACCTACCTACTTAAGAATAACTAAATAAAGGTTTTTAAAAAACAAAGATTTCTGCAAATGAAACAAAAACTTGATAATAAATAGAATCTATTTTCCTATTAAATTTTACTACATGCTATAATTTTTCTAATGTATTGTTCATTTTAAATAAATAAATTCTAATTTATATAATGTCATTCATTCAGAATTTCAAAATTCTGAAAACTACACATGACATGCACAAGAAATATAAGGGCTTGTATATTTGAGTATGATGTGCAAGAGAGAGCATGAATGCAAATGTGGAGTCTCTTCAGACACAATCACTCTATGAAAATCAAGTGTAACTGTTCCTTCATACTTTTATCAATAGCTTTCACATCAATATTAAATGATTGTTTTCAATCTACTTTGAATATGACAATTAGTATTACAGATTTTAAATTCTATATGAATGAAAAAAATCTTGTCCTGAAGAGCCTTACAATCTAGGTCAAGTAAATAAAGAAAACATTAACACAGTATGGAAGTTAAAATAATTACCCCAGGTATTAAGAAATGAAAGTGATTATCAATGGAAGACCTAAGGGATGAAACTATGAAGTTTAAATGTACCCATGCAAAGCCTCACAGAGGAAACAGTATAGAACACATTGGTAATATAATCATTTCTAATGTCACATTCTCATTTTGAATGAATGCTAATTTTGTTTACTTTAGAGTTAATATATAAAACAGGATAAAGTTCTTTAGCAGCATCTCTAACATGTTTGTTTGGCATTATGACATTAATCTGGAGACCATCCACATGGGAGTAAGGTGCAAAGGGATGGTTTAATATCTTCAGCCCATGTGTCCAGCTCTCCCCTGAGCTATTTCATAATGTATGTCCAGACTCTGAACATTTGATATTACTCTGACAGCATTTTATATTACTCTAAAACAGAACCACACAGCATGCCTTGACTTTGGGTGGTGAGTGGTACCTCTCTGCCTTTACCAGCTACAGGAGGCAGCTCTATTCCCCTTCTCCCAAATTTCTGTGCCAGCAAATCAAGGTGAGAAGAGTGAGGGCTTCACTGTTTCAAGGGGAAAGTTGGAGAACTATAGGGGACAGTTAAATTAACAAGAAACATTGCGGCAAAATTATATAAAGACCTCATAAGACTCAATCCCGGAAAGACAAACAATTAAATTTAAAAAAAAGGGCAAAGGACCTGAACAAACACTTCTCCAAGGAGGACATACAGAGGGCCCAGAGACATATGAAAGGATGCTCAGCATCATTAGCTATCAGAGAGATGCAAATTAAAACCACAATGAGATAACACCTTACACCTGCCAGAATGGCTATCATTCATAAGTCAACAAACAACAAGTGTTAGCGAGGATGTGGAGAAAAGGGAAACCTAGTGCACTGTTTGTGGGAATGCAGACTGGTGTAGCCTCTATGGGAAACAATATGGAATTTCATTAAAAAATTAAAAAGGATGAAGTTTTTAGCCACTGGTTTCTGGAAACTGAGTTTCTTTGGCAACAATACTGATTTACAATTTTAATTACTAATAAGAACCTGAACCACTAAATATTCTCCTGGGCACTGTGATGAATATTTGGAATCCCCCAGCGCAGGTTACAGATTTGGCAACAAAGCACCACAGCTCCAAGAAAATCAAGAAAATTTCCCAAACTATACAATTATAGAGTCTTCATTTTTCAGTTTTAACTGTAGCTGCAGAGCCACTCTTCCATATTATTTATTTATTTTTGGTATTTAATATTTCTTGTAATAATATATTTCAATAATTTCAAATAGAAAAATAGTTTACCTATTTTTTATTTTTTTAAATTTAGATTCTCCTTAGAGAGAGAGAAAGCATATCTTTAAACTAGTCAGTGTCTAGCCTTGTATATAAATTGGAAAATTGTTTAAATGCATTTAAAATTCCTTGCAAACTAACATTTGGAATTAAATACTTATTGAATGTTTACACATAACATTTAAACATAATAGCATAATATTTATAATAATAAGCAAGGAACTCATTTTAATTTTGATATATTTAACATTATATCAGAATCTTTTATAAACACATGACCAGAAATCTGAAAAAAAAAGACTAGGGAGTAACAGAAAGAAAAAAATAGTACTAGAAAATAAGATGATCTTAAGTGGAAAAAAATAGAATATATGAATATAAAGTATAAAAGATTAGGAAGTAGATTAAATGAAATTTGCATAGAATTTATAAATTTGACAATCATAGAAGCGTAGTAAAAAATTTTACATATGTGTATCTTGGGTCTAGTACACTAGTAAACCAGTTCTCTGGAAAAACAATTCTAGCCAATCTCCCTGTTGTTAATACTCCTACCATGATTGATTTCAAGATATCAATATCACTTCCAAACAAAGCACTGGGGAGAAATGAACAAGCTGGTGTTATGATTGAGTGGGAACCATCCCCAGCACACCTCTGCTCTTGCTGTTTTGCCATCTACTATGAGAAGTTCCAAAACCATAGACGGAGCTTTCTATCTGTGAATATATGATGTAAATGTGACCTATCAGACAATGAGTATCATCATATGGGTAAAGGGAAAAGCATGAACTGCCAAGACAATGTTTAATTAAGTAACATTGTAGCATCAACATTTCCGTTCTATCCAGAACCATATTCAGCTCTGATCCTAAGTTGCTGCTTTTCCCAAGGACAGTAAAACAAAACCTGCCTTTCCTGATTGCATGCATATAATGCAAAGGGTCAGAGCTGAGTACACAGCCTGGGGAGTAGATTTGTATTATCAAAGAAAATAAACCCAAGGGCTATAATATTATAAATAGAAAATTCAGTGTTAAAAATTAAAATTCTTCAACCAAGTAAAGTTGAAGATCTACTTGGCATACCAAGCAATTCATGAATCAGGTACCATTCCATCCAACAACTAGAAAGGCACCCAGAGGGGTTGTACAAAATTAAAGGTTTTCATAGGAAGAAAAATGGGAGGGGGAAGTTAGTATCAAAAGAGAAAAGAGTATTATTTTTGACCAAGACATCTTCTTTTGGGGGAAAGAGAATATCTTGGGACTTATCACGCAGATTACTTCTTTCTTCCGGTTGTGGAAAGGGCCCAGGTTACATTACCTCTCAGCGTTGAGTAGAAAATTCCAGACTGGTAGATTGAGATTATATTTCTGAGAGATTTTCAAACAGCAATAGGTCAGGTATTAAATCTAGATTTGCATCATGAGCTTGACCACAAGTGACACCATTTGGGGCATGTGGTTTTCTCTTTAACTACAGTGTTTTGCTGAAGTATCAGAAAATTTGTACCTTAGCTGTACAAATGATTAAATCTACTACGTAAAATCTGATTTTTAAGTATATGAGAAGAAAGTGAATAATGAGATTTCTGATACAAAAAGCAACATTCCAATGTAGCAAATATAGTTCAAGAACAGTACAAGACACACAACGGTTTTAGAAGAGGAAATCAAGGCACAGAAGGTTAGAGTCTTTGTATTATTCCCTAATGAGAAAGTAATATGAAAACTTTACCAAATGCCACTTATTGTCTGTTTTATATAAACTATGGTTGTTAACTGTAAAGTCTACACCACTCTCATCTGATGATGTGCCTCATCTGGGAAACACTATATCTTAAAACCTGGGAAAAGTAAATCCCACCTAACTCATCAGCATTCTCAAACCAGAATGTACACAGCATCTCCCCAGCATTCCTTTACAAACTTTTGCTGAAATATGACTTGTGTTCACTTGTATGAACAAAACATCTCTATGCTGACACAAAGTCATTTGCTGACAGAATTTGGTTTTAATTTCAGGCAGGAAAATGCTTTATTTGGCAATAGCAAGAATTAACAATAAGCTGGGTAGTCAGGGATAAGAACCAGTTTGCCAGACAGAAGATATAGGGCATTCAACACAGAGGAAAGGTGTCTGTATATTAAGGGTTACAATTCATTTGCTAAGCACTCACTCATGAGCACTACTAAGACAGATCAGAGAGCAGCTGAAAATAAACTGAAAGGTAAATAAGAGGACATGCAGGCTTTGTTTCTTCTCTTAAGATTTGTACTTTACCTGGAGGATCAAGTGTTTCAAAACTCCTATTTAGAACAGCAGAAGATTTTGTGGTAGATTGTATTATTTATTCGCAATCTTTCATGTCCTCCTTGCTCTTGCCATGATTTCAGTGTGGTTTGGGTATGCTTCTTTATTCTGTGGCATTATAGGCTAATGTCATTTCAGCAAACTTTGACATGTACTTGTATTGCTTGACCTGTCTGGAGCTTCTGCACGCTTCTTGTGGAAAGTAGGTCACAAGTAGCCATTCATGATGGAAAGAAGGATATGCAGAGGAAACCTGAAGAACCTGCAGCAAACCACCTCCAACAGTCCAAACACCAACAGGCAAGAAAAGGAAATGTCTGTTATGTACAACACTGACATTTGAAGACATTCATTATGTGGCATAAATATAGCAAGCATTGACTAATATTTCTTCTTCTAATATAATTTTAGCCAGGCCTAATAAAAATACACAAAGCTGAACTGATATAGTTGATTAGGAATGAGATCAAAACACAACTTGAGTTAGCTTCTCTCTTACCTATTCCTAGTGGCCACAGTTTGAAAAGCAATTCAATGGTTACCTGGGGATATGAATAAATTTTAGGTGGAGGATTAATATGATCAGATTGCTGAGTGTACTTATGTGAGTGTGTGTGTCTTAAGGCCTGTCTAGTAGTGGGGCTATGACTAGAAGAGCATGAGACCAAAAAGAGAAAGACAGAATGCTAAAGTGCAAGAGAGACTAATGCCAAAGACTTGAACCACATAGTGGGAGAAAAATATATGAATTTAAGACATTTATCATGATAAGTGACATGACAAGAAGATCAATTGGAAAGGTGTCTAAGAAATTAATGGTTTCTCCCCTAGTATTAATACATTTAAAGCAATAAAGATCTAATTTGTGTTACTATGTGTCTGCTTTGAACAAGTGTCAGGCAAAACAATGAAGTGACTAACTGAGCTTCTCCTATGCATCCCAGTGGTAAGTGAGCACACACAACATATGACATGTGCGGAAAGTTAAGTGAAATAATGAAAACGGTATAAATGAGCAACATTAATAAATTGTACATCACTTGGTTTTCCTCTTCTTTAAGTTGTGATTAGAATAATAATATGGATGGTAATCAAGGTGGTGGTGATGATGATGATAATAATTTTAAAATCATTACTGCTCAAAGAAAAAAAACAAACAACAAATTCATCACCCTGACAGATTGAAATGAGAAACCATCACAGATTTTTTTTAAGTAAGGAAATTAGGTTTTAATTCTCAGTGTGCTAAGAAAAAACATGAGGTCTGGCATTAAATAAAAAGATACCTAAAGAGAAGATAATATGGAGTTGTATAAACACTTGGTTTCACATGAACTCTCAACAACTACTGTGCAAAGCAGTCAGGCTCTGCACACCTGTTGATCCCTTAGGAACCAAGTGAAGTCAAGTGAGAGTCCTGAGAGGTGGCCTTCATACAGAAACAGGGACAGGTCAAAGAGGAACTGGAGACAAGGGCTCTTGCTCAGGAAGATCTCAGTGGAGGCCAAAGGGTGTAATCGTCTGGTTCCCTAATTTATCTTCTCATAACAGCCCCCTTAGATCTTGATACCAAACCAGAGCACTAAGCATCACTTCAAGAAAGCAATTGCTTAGCTGTGGATCACAGGGCAGGACTGCTTTGATGATCAGGGTTTGAAGACTGGTGAATTGGAAGCTTGAAGTTTCCACATTGAAGGAAACACCTTTGATATAAGCCTTGGGGTAAAATATCGAGAAAGGGCTTCTAAGAATCAATTGATGATAAAAGCTCTATCCTGTTTTAACTTACTTCTGTGTTTGTGAAAAGAATGGTACCAATTATTCTGTTTGCTAAGCTGGTTGGTTGTTCCTGGTGGCAGGATGGCCATACTTCATAGTAAAGGGAAACTAACCCACAGAGATATGTCAAATTAAACCTTTAATGTAAGGAAAAAATATCAAGAACCTTAGAACCTTCAGAAAATTATTCTACTTCAGTAATATAAGATGGAATAAAAGCATAAATATTCAGATGCTTTAGTAAATGTGTTCACAATGCAATTATATGTTCTATTATATTAAATAGCATGAACTAATACAAGCAATGAAAATATCCAAAATGAATCATACTGAGCTTAAAATTCAGATGAAAGTAGAAGAATAAGAGGTTGTGAGTAAATCTGAGATTATGCAAAGGTTTGCAGTTATTGGAAATTTAGGGTATAGGGCATCCTTGCTGGAGGAAAAAAAAAGTCAATAAATTAAATGACCATAGTATTGGAATGATCAGCTGTAAACAGGTAATTCACAGAAAAAAAAGTAAATAGTCATTACACAATTGAAAAAATATTCAATCACATTTAGAATATAGAAATGAAAATTAAAACTATAATGAGCAAAAAGAAATACTGTTTTTTTACCCATAAGACTGTCAGAACCCACAAAACCAGTCTTTGTTGCCAAGCCATATTCTAATACATTGTTGCAGAAATTCTAAAAAATTATATTTAAGAAATAAAATAAAAATTACAAAACTAATGGAAGTCTTTATGAACCAATGATAATGATTTGTAATGAACTGGAAAGAATGATTAACTCAGCAATGCACCTATAAGATAGGAAAAAATCCTGGGAAATGAAAAGTAATAGTTGAATTTAAATATTAAATAACATTTAGCATTAAATTTCCCAAATATACACATATTTTGCTGTGTCCATGTCTTTAACATAAAATACAATCTATCACATAAATTATTTGTTCATTTTTTAAACTTTTTAAAATTTCACACTTCATTCTCAGGACTGCATTTGAATATTATAAATATAAAAATATAAATCAATAATACATCTTGCTTTCAAGCATCTTACAACCTAGTGAATAAACTGAAACTGAGCACACACTTTCAATATGGAATATTGCATGATAATATTACCATTCATATGATCATTTAAAAGTAATCTTTCATGTTAAATTCCTAGAGAAAATTTTCAAAAATCTAAATGTGGTCCTGGCTGTTGTGGCTCAGTAGATTGAGTGCCAGTGTGAAAACCAAAGTGTCGCCAGTTTGATTCCCAGTCAGGGCACAAGCCTGGGCTGCAGGCTGGGTTCCCTCATGCAGGGTGCATGAGAGACAGCCACCACACTGATGCTTCCCTTTTTCTCTTTCTCCCTCCATTCCCCTCTCTCTAAAAGTAAATGAATAAAATCTTCAAAAAATATCTAAATGTTTACCTAAGAGATCTCTTCATTAAGTTTGCTACACAAAAAATATATATAGTTTAATAGTAAATTTGGTAAAAATTAATTTCCAAAATTTAACTTAAGCAAGATAGTTCTTGATTTGAATATAACAGATAGAATATAAAAAATACTACTCAGGATACAATATTAAATATACTCACTGTGCATAAAAATACTCTATAGGACAACTGTAACTGAACAATATTTTTAAAAAATACTCTATAGGACATACATGTAAGTGGATATTCTTTTCTCAACAATCCCAGGAAAGAGAATAACTAGTTGAATACCAATAAATTAAGTACAGTGCAGCAAGTGGTCTCTAGCTAACTTGGCCTCTACATCAATAGGTCATTCTCAGTTAATTAAGTGAAGGCATAATCAGGTTAATTTATGTAGTTCATGGAAGTTAATGATATCATAGTATAGTACCTGACGTGGGACCTGTCCATATAACTTATTTTATATGTCTAGTTTATTCTGCTGTTCCTCAGAAAGGACACTATTTCTGTAGATCACCTGCAATGTTTGTCTTCCTGCAAAAACTGGAAAAAATAACAGTAAAAAATAATGAAGATAAACAATCACATAACAAAAGTTATTTTACAAATGACATGTTTCAGTGAATTATTTTGCAACAAGCAGTTTTCTGAAATAAAAACAAACATTAAAATAAAAATGGCATAATGCATATAATATGCATATGTAGGTCTTTAAAAACAAAATTGGTAAAGATATTTTTTAATGTATAATCATAAAACATATAAGCATAAAATTAAAAGAGGTAAGAATTCTTTGATATATTTGTAAGTTGTGTTGTATTTCAACACCAGATTTTATACCTGATGGCAGACCATCTTCTTTCTCGGGGAGAGAGTTTCTTTCCACTGTCTCTGTAGCTCCTCTTCCTTTTTCTGAACCTGCAAGTTTACACACAAAGACAAACCGCAATGTCAACCAATTGGATCTCACTTAAGGAACCTAGGAGATCGATTTGTAAAGCAAAGAATGAACAGGACCCTATTTCTGAAGTACGTTGCTCAAACTGCTCTTTCATTAAAAGATGCTCTTTCTTATTGATTTTGGCTTAAGTAATGAGAAAGCTTATCCAAAAATCTTTAGCATTTGGGCTCAAGTTAAGGAAATCAATACAGTCATTTCCCATTTGAACTGCATATGTGAGTTTTATGTACGAGAGACAAGACAAAGCCAAATTCAGATAAATCAATAGCATTGTCAATAGAACATAAAACTGACAAATGGTGCTTCTCAGCAATTAAAGTGAGCTGCAAACATACAAAGACTAATCAATTACAATGTTTTGTCATTAACAGTTTTTAATTGGTACAAAAGTGTGTGAATGTGTCTCCCCAGGAATGAAGAGTAAGGAACTCACTACAGTGTCATGCGGGACCCTCTCACTCATGTTTTTGTGAAGTCACAGACAACTTTACATCTGCCAAAGTAAATCAAAACTTTAATTTGACAGATTTATCAGAATATCAAATAACCTATATAAGTCAGTGAGCTATTTAATGAACACAGTCAAGAAACACATACCAATTCTTTCTTTTGGAATATACTATTACAAACACATTTTTAAATTTCCAAAGGGATTACAACATATTTTTGTACCTATTGATTAAACAAAATTAAAATATTTTCTATTTAGGTTGAAGTTAGAATATTATTCCTAAATTTGAGAAATGAAAGTCTAAGTTAAAGCATTACATTACTTCCATCATTGTATTCTTCAAAAATACAAAGAAATTTTAAAAAATATTTTTGGCTACACATAAAGGATACCAGCATTTATTCAAATTATTTTTAATTTTTTTATTAATGACAACCTGTAATAAAATACTGAGCCATTATGGTTTGCCATTACCCTGATGTATTCAGAAAAATTGCAGTACAGATAGCCAAATATAATTTATAATACACTAAGATGGGCATATCATTAAAATGCAGTAAAACCTTTGTTTTTAATAAAAAATGATATACCAAAAGTAAAAGGTTAATTGAAAAGCAAAATAAACTACTGAATTTAGTAAGTCACATTACCTAGATTAACAGAAATCAATGAAATCATTAAAACAATTAATAACTTAGTGCTCCATTCAGACTAAGATAAACTCTGTGGCTATTTGAATGCGGATACAGGCTACAGAGACATATGTATTCTGACTGGGTAATTTCCTCTCTGCTGTAACAGTTCAGTTATATATGCAACTGGCATTATACACCACTCATTTCTTCTTGTGAGACAAGAGATCTTTCCTGCTTTTTGCCATCTATACCAAGTGAATCATAACAAACACAGTCTTCGCAGAAGGGAATGTATTTCCCTCCAGTGTTCAGTATATAAAATGGACCATTAAAGCATCAATAATATTAATCAGCCTGTTCTCTATGAAGAAAATATGTAGAATTCTACCCATGTTCAGACCATTAACAGGGATTTGTATACAACAAAAACAGTCACAATCATCTTCGCAGTGATTGGGGGGTTCACCTAAAGCATTATGTACTTCTTTAGTACATAAGAAAGAAGAAAAATAAGACAACTCTTATAACCCCATGTGTTACATGAGTTGAACAAAAGTTATAATTATAAATGTTCTAATGTTCTAATGTTCTCCTTTTTGCCTGGTGCACTAAAAAAAGTAAAACTAGAAACAGAAGAGAAATGTAATGCTATAAAACAAAAAAGGATGCTTGAGTTCTAATCCAATTCTAAAGCTTCTGCCTTGATCTAAAGGAAGGTCACATCTTAGTCCTACAAAAGTAAAAAACACAGATGATGTTTTAAATCTGTTTCAAGGCTTCATTGCCACCAGTCTCAAATGCCAATAGTCAATGATCACATACTGTTTTTTTTTATTCAGACTAAAGCCAAAATTATAATGGTGTTCTCAAATAGCAATATAACTCTAGAATAACTCATCATTTTAGATAAAAAAATCTTTGTGTTTTAATAAGGTAAAAATCTGTCTTCATTAAAGAAAAATTACTTTATTTATTATTTTAATCTCTACCTAAGTAAATGCAAGTTATTAGTAAATGTATAAGAAATAACATATAGCCCTGGCTGGTGTAGCTCAGTGGACTCAGCATGAGCCTGCAAAACAAAGGGTTGCTGGTTTGATTCCCAGTCAGGGCACATGCCTGGGTTGCAGGCCAGGTCCCCCGTATTGGTGTGTGTGAGAGACAATCACATATTGATGTTCCTCTCCTTCTCTTTCTCCCTCCATTCCTCCTCTTTAAAAATAAATAAATAAATCTTAAAAAAAAAGAAATGACATATGAGCAACCCAAAACTGAAATCTTGATTTTTGTAAAGGACTATGATGAATGATGCTACAGAAGAATGCTATATATAAACATCTAAGAAAGTCCATGAACTTTTTATAAAATACCAAGAAACTGAATAGAAAATAATATGTATTCTAAGACAAAAAATCATTTTTAATCATATTTTAAGGAAATGATATCTCAGTTTAATGAAATAGCATGATTCACCAAGAAGTTTTATGTTAGACAAAAATCTTACAAAAAAAAGATGCAAATTTAATGAATAGTCATACTAGAATAGAATTGCAGTGGATTCTGGAGAGAAATCTTGGTTTGACTCTACAGCTTGGCCATTTGCCAGCTGTGGTGATTTGAGGCATATTTTTATTTTTTCTCTGAGGGTATCTTTATCTATAAAAGGTACAGAAAATAATAGAGCATTCTCATGGTGTCGTTGTGAAAATTAGACCAGATGATATATGTCACACTTGGCACAGCACCTCACACAATGCTTCATGACTGAATGAATTAATTAGATTATTAATTAAGAAAATGTGTCTTATTATAAGGCAGAATTTGAATAAAGTACTGAAATTTTAAAATATATTATTAGTGTGGTCATTTGTATATAAATATAATTAAGAAACATTTTTATTCTATTGGTAAAAAAGCATTGTGGAATAATTCTAACTAGATTATTTAAGCCTACATTTTTTAAATGACATTTTATATATAACTGAGAAATATGAAGCAAGTACCATAGTCAATGGCAAGATACCATTTTGCCAAGCACTGTTACCCTAGAAGCAAAGTTGGGTGACATCTCTTTCAGGTTTCTCGATTTTTGCCCTGGCTCACAGGTCATTAGAAGTTGAATACAAGAAAAATCGAGGCTCACTTTTCACTTCCAATAATAGGTATGTCACAATAAGCAAAGTTGTAAAATCAAATTTAGTGTCCTCATGTAAATGCAGAAAACAATACTTGCCTTTCTCTCATCTCAGACTTTTGAGTGAGAATTCAAGAGCTATAATACATAAACCCTATAACTCTAAAGAACTATGCCAATATATGTTGCTGCTCTTATTAGATTCAACAGGAAATAAAGGCAGCATTCCACATTTTTATTTCTCAGCTATACTGAGTACTTCACAGGTTTCTGAAGAAAATAAATGTTTTCTCTTTTCATCAGTCTCTGGATTGCTGCTGTTCCCTCCATCTGCTTCTAAACCTACTCAGGCTTTGAGTCTTAGCTCATACAGATATTCTATGAGATATTCTATGAAGACTTCTAAGAAAAAGGAGATCAAAAATATGGACAGTAAAATGACAACAAACTCACAACTATCAACAAATGAACCCAAAAAAGGAAAAACAATGAAAACAAAAACTAAATAAAAAACTAGAAAAGGAACAGAATCACAAAAATGGACATCACATGGAGAGTTTTCAGTGGGAGGGGGAGGGAAGTAATAGTGGGGGAAACATTCAGGGAAGAAGAAGCATAATTGGTAGGTATGAAATAGATGGGGAGAGGTCAAAAATGTTATAGGAAACAGAGAACTCAAAGAACTCATATGTACAACGCATGGACATGAACCCATGGAGGGGAATGCTGGGAGGGTTGGGGGGTGCAGGGTGTAGAAGAGATAAAGGGGGGGGGATTGGGAAAACCATAATAGCATAATCAATAAAATATACTTTAAAAATTTTTAAAAGACTTCTTATACATTTTTAACCCACTTACTGTTGATTCAAGGTCCATTTCTGTGTACTCCTAAAATTCCCTGTTTTTCTCTGTCAGATTACTTCTATTGCTTGCTAATTGTCATTGGATTTGCCCCTAACATTACTCTATTGGAAGTTCCTAGGGTAGGAACCTTACCTTACTTGTTTTTTGTATATCTGACTTGACAAGTACTTCAGTAAATGTTGGTTGGATTAATAAATTAATTAATATTATGTTTGGGAGCAATTTTTTAAGACTTACTATATGTTCTATGTACTGTGTAAAGCACTTTACATAAATTATCTCATTTTTTTCTCAAAATGAATACTCTAAGGTAAGTATGATACTACTCCAATATTACAGATGCAGAAACATATGAAACATTAGGTAACAGCCAAAATTACAAAGATGATAAATGGTGAATCTGAAATTCCAGGTTGTGGCAATCATTATATTAATTGCCTTAGTTCAGCCCACTTCTAATTTTTTCAGGGTTGGAAACTGTTTTATCAATTTATGAAGAGACTCGAGTCCTGGTTGATGGATGCAACGTAACTAATCGCAAGAAAGCAAAGCCCATGACAAAATACTAATTTATTAATTTGTAATAAAGTATACAAAGGCTAAGTAGACCAAAATATTATTTTCTGTGTTTCATGATCTCACCTTTAAAAGGTTACATAAGATATCAAATTTGTTCATGCTTTCAACAGATATTATTGGCCATCTACTATATAATAGGTGTTGGACATAAAGCAATAAACTCGATGGGGGAAATCCACACTTTTATGGAATTTATAGTCTAGTTAATTTGTATTTGGTATTCACTACATGCCAGGCACTAAACAGTTTATTCTCATGAATTTACCTAATCTTCATAATAACTCTGTGAAGTTGTTACTATTATTACCCCAATTTTACAGATATGGAAACTGAGGCAAAGAGAGTTTGAATAAGTAGCTCAAGGGTGAGGTTTTTCAGAGTTGCACTCACTGTTGGAAGCAGGCTTTTGCACATCAACTTACAGTTCAGACAAGGTAGCTAGGAGTTATTGGGTGATGCACCTCAGCCTGATGGGATGCTTGGATCTGGGCTGCAGAGCCCTGGCTGCCTGAGCATCCAGAGCACTGGTTCCTATCCTCAGGGTCTCTTGTTCCCTGAGTAATGCTGCAAAGGCACTGATACAGACCTGCTTTCCAGTTTGTCCTTTATATTTATTTATCAAATGCACCATGACCTCATGCTTCATGGGAGTAATATTGTACAATTAAGTCAGTTACATTCCCTTCCTATGAATTGCTAGTGGAAATTAATAAAAAGTCCATTTGTGCACATTTCCCATAGTAGAAACTCTACTTTATGCTTTGTTTTAAAAATTTAGATTTTGCTCAGTTTTATTCTTTACAGGTATAGGAGCTCCTGGCTTTTGCAGCTATTGCAAAAACTGAAACTGGAAATAAGCTTTTATATTGTGAAATTATTCCTGTTTCTGGAGATCCACAGCATATTCAAAGAACATTGTATCAGCAAGGACATAGAAACATTTTCTCTATAGACTTGAACAATTTTTAAATATAATATATATTATATGAATATTACAGAGTTATTTGTATTATTTATAATGCATTTTAATACAACTTTACCAGGTATGTGCATGCTGCATTCCATAATAAAATAACAGCATCTTGCTTTTTGGCCTTCTTTCAACATATACCACCTACATAGTAACAGTGGCATTGTATCCAAGTTGAAAGCTTAAATCTAAATTTTAGTAGCATTTAAAATTCAGTGGAAGTGGAAGAGGGTATGGGGGGGATAAATGATAATGAAAAATATAATTGAACATAGTGTAAAAAATAAAATAAATAAAAATTAAAAAAATGAAATTGGCTATGAGTGAGTTGATTTAAAATTTCTACTTTGAAAATCTTTAAATAGGTGCTTATATTTCTTTTCTGATTGCTCCTTGTGTCTCTTTTCTCTCCTTTTCTTTTTTCTTTCTTAACGTATGTTAGTCCCATTCAATTTCCTTCTCAGGACTCCACTAACACTCCTTTCAATTCTAACTTAATCTCCTATCTTCTTTCCTATTAACCTTTAATACACACAGTTGCTATCTCCTCTTTACTTCTTATCTGGCCTATTCATCTCTCATTTCTTTCCTAATATAATAGGTATGAGGAAGGAAACTCAATACTCTATAAAATAAATACAAAAATTAAGGTCTCCAAAATTAGAAGACAGGGTAACTCACTTGCACCAGTTGAATACAAACATATTTACATAACTTTTACAGAACATCTTTTTCTCAGATTTTTTTCATCTTGATTTTCTAAAACCAATATTCTAAGGGGAAACATGGCACACTGATTTTTAATCTATCTGCTCCGTCAATGATGATTTCTCTAACCTGCATTTGAAACAACTTGTTGAAAGGATTAAGTGTATCTGGTATCTGTTGTGTATTTCTGTTACTTCTAGAGTGGCTGCCACAGAGTAGGACTCAATGAGGGTTTGATGAACAGAACTGAAATAAATAAACTTAATACTTGATAGGAAGATAAATAGGTAAATTAAAAGAGAAAGTGTTCTTCACCAGTAAATGCGGTGAGAACTGCAGAGTTTGGTCAGGCGGGGAGTAGGTACTTCCATCCTCATCCCGTTATTCAACCTCCCACTCTTCCACTATTGCTCATTCCCTCCTAGGCCACCTAGTGAAAGGTTCAAGCAGGTGCGGTAAGGTTAGATTTAAGTTACACTTCGAGATTCAAAGACTCCAACAGTTGATGCTGTAATAAGTTGTAGTGTTTGATCCCTAAATAATTGGTGAACCAAATTCAACTCTGGGCTAAAAGAGAACCCTAAATGTAAAACTTCCTTTAATGATCTTGATTTTCTTCTATTCTTGTCTCCTTGTAACACTCAGATTATAAGACACATTGTCTGAATTAAATCTTCATATTCTCAGTGCAACTCAGACTCATAGAATATCAGAAGAGCAGGTAACACACATATTGACAACAGTGGTTTTCAAAGTGAACTCTTTTTTTTAATGTTTGTGTGTGTGTGTTTTAATGTGTTTTTTTAATTCTCAAAGTGAACTCTTTCAGAGGCTCCTTTCAGAAGGCTGGTTTTCCATGCTGTTCCCCACATTTTAACCAGTTATTGTCGACTTCAGGGAGCAGTTTTGTTTAGAGAAAGGAATCTGTTGCCATCTATATTTTGAATCAATCAACCTAACCTAATTCTATCATCTAAAAATAAATAGAATCAGAACTGAATAGAATAGAATAGAAAAGTTAATAACTGACATATGTAAAAATGCACTGGTGGCAGAATGAGGATTTAAACCATTAAAATTACCGTTTAGGTCTTATATCTGACAGGAATGTTTTTTCCTCTGCTTTTCTATATTTTGGAATTTAGCATAGTGATTGAAAAAAAATCTTGTCCTACATAAAGAACAATTGCTACACTATTAAGTTTTACTGTATTTAGAGTCAATCTCATCCTGAAACTTAATTCAACTAATTCTGCAATTAATATACAGTGAAAAAGAAGAACATGTAAGATAATGTTTCACTTAGATAATAAGTGAATTGATTTCATACTAGAGAATGGGAACCTGTATGTAGTACATGAAGAACCCATTGCAGGAGTAGACAATACTTCAGAAGTACCAACTAGGACTGATATAGGTAAATGACAAAGTCTCTGATGAGAGTAGGGAATTAGCACAGGTTTAGGCAGTCAGCTTAACTCTTAGAAGTTGACTATGGTCAAGTTTGAATACATTGGAGCATTCAATTGGAAAATACTTCCAGAGACAGTCTTTGTACTTGTCCACCAATAAAAAGAGTTTTGAGAACAAGAATATGTGTAGTGTAGATAGATCTTGAGCAATGCAGGATTTAAAGGCTATCTGGAAGTCTTACACCTTCAATCTAATTGTCTTTACCCCGAAGTCATCTCACCTGACAGTTTTAAAGTGGTGTTGTTTGCCGTGGCTGGTGTGGCTCAGTTGGTGGGAGTGTAGTCCCATAACAGAAAGGTTTCAGGTTCAATTTCTGGTCAGGACACATGCCTAGATTATGGGTTTGGTCCCAGGTCAGGGAGTGGGCAATACCTGGTCTGGGCATGTATGGGAGGCAACTAATTGATACTTCTCTCTCTCATTGATGTTTCACTCTCCCTTCCTCTTTCTCTAAAAAGCATGTCCTCAGGGGAGAATTAAATAAATAAATAAATAAATAAATAAATAAATAAATAAATAAAAGTCCTTTTTATTAGTTACTGTGACCAATCATCTTCATTCCTTTCAGATTCTCCGTTTGTGAAAATCATTTCATTGCCCAGGTTTCACCATTATTTACATAACAACACAGCCCCCATATTTAGTAGAATTTGAAGATGAAGGTCAGAATTTAATCAATCAAATACAAGAAACATGTGTTGTTTCCATTTTTGCTTGTTTGTTTGGGTTTGTTAGTTGTCATTGTTATTTTTGTTTTGCTATTCTATTTTTCTCCCCAGAGTAATTTACATTTTCTTCAGGACCAATACTTTCACACATTAATTATATATATTTAAAAAGTTCAAAATTCAGTGTATGAGGCTCTCATTTTATTCTAAGAGTCACTCTATTCAATATTCTACAAAACATGAGTAATAAAACTGTGTGGGCTGTATTGCACAGTTTAACTATATTGGAGAAGGTTATCACTAATCTCTCAAGGAGTTTATCCAGTATAATAAACCATGTATAAATATTGTAGCAAACTCTAAACCATTCTCATTACAGAGTGAAGATTCAATTATTCTCAGTATGTTTGTTACATTTATAAAGTTAAAAAATAAAGAACACACTTGGGATATTGTTTAAGATAGCTACCTGGACAAAGCCTGATTTTGATGCTCAGAAGGAAAATCAAGTGAAAGATATGAAACAGCATGTTTATAAGGAAATGTTGAATATTTCAGTAATAGGACAGCATAAGGTAAATGATAAGAAAGTAGAAAAATTTCATCTGCTCATTTTAAATCCTAATGGATTCAATTATCAGAATCTTCCCAATTTACAATTTTACTGATTCTCTGTTTCTAAGATCTCTACCCATCCCAGGAAAATATTTCCACTTATCAAATTATTTCTTTTTGTACATTTCTTTCCAAATGAAAGCTATAGCTTATGTTTACATTTTTCTGTCCTATACTTTCTCAATTCTTTCTCCTAATCCCAACAGATCAATAAAATGTGTCTAAAATGTGTTTACTTGGAAAAATTCCAAGTAAAACTAAAAAATAATAGCCAGAAATTTCAAAACTATACTTATTAATTGTAAAACTCCAATAACTTCCTTTTCTTACTTCTTCTAGCTCATTGAAAGGGAGATAGGGACTCCAGAAATATTAAAGTAGACATAATAATTGGTCATATGTAAAATCTAAAGAAGGAATTGTTTCAGATGATTCTCAAATGTCTGTGTTAACTGGATAAAAGTAATTTCTGTCATAAATAAAGACCGATGACATTCTGATTAGACTTCCATTCTGGAAAAGTCAAAGCTATAGGGACTATGGTAGTTGCTATGGGTTATAGGTGAGGAAGAGGATTAACACAAAGGACAGCATGAGAGAATTTTTAGGAACTATGAAACTGTCCTATATATATTGATGGTGGTAGTGTTTACATGTTTCAACACAATGGACAAAACTCATAAAATTAAATGTCAAAAACAGTGAATTTTAACATAGGTAAAATAAAACATAAAAAGAATTTGTGCTTGAAAGTTCCGGCCAACATGGAGGTGTAGGTAGAAACTCTTAGCTTCCTCGCACAACCAAAAGGAGGGTAACAACCAATCTAAAATCAATAAACAACCAGAAGTACCAGAAGATCAAATTGCAAGGAACTCCAACAACCGAGGAACTAAAGAAACAGTCCACCAGAACAACCAAACTGGTAAGGCAATGGACAGAGAGAACCCATGGCAAGGCAGCAGACCATGCAGGTGGGACTAACTGAACAGGAAATTGAGACTCAAGATGACTGTGAACTATGGTGGTTGCCACAGTTGGAGAAACTCCCAGTCTCACAGGAGAGTCCCCTGGAAAATGGAGCTAGAGATGAGCAGGGGAACTGCATTATTCTCTCTCTGGCCCCACCTCCATAGGCAGCACAGCAGCACAGCAAGGAGGGTTGCCCTGCCCTGGTGAATACCTAAGGCCCTGCCCCCTCACACCTCAACAGGTGCACCAAGACAAAGAAATATGGCCCAAATGAAAAAACAGATCAAAACTTCACAAAGAGAGCTAAGTGATGAGGAGACAACCAACCTATCTAATGGAGAATTTAAAGCCCCGGTAATCAAAATGCTCACAGAACTGATTGTGCTTGGTTGAAAAATGAAAGAACAAAGTAAAGGTATCAAAAATGAAATAAAGCAAAATATTCAGGGAAACAGCAGTGACAGGAATGAAACCAGGACTCAAATCAATGATTTGGAACAAAAGGGAGAAATAAACATCCAACCAGAACAGAATGAAGAAACAAGAATTCAAAAAATGAAGAGAGACTTAGGAACCTCTGAGACAACTTGAAACGTTCCAATATCTAAATTACGGGGGTGCCAGAAAGAAAAGGACAACAGCAAGAAATTGAAAACTTATTTGAACAAATAATAAAGGAAAACTTCCCCAATCTGGTTAAGGAAAAAGACTTCCAGGAAGTCCAGGAAGCTCAGAGTCTCAAAGAAGTTGGACTCAAAGAGGAACACACCAAGGTACATCATCATTAAGTCGTCAAAGATTAAAGATAAAGAGAAAATCTTAAAAGCAGCAAGAGGAAAGGAGAAACTTACCTACAAAGGAATGCCCATAAGGCTATCAGCTGATTTCTCAAAAGAAACCTTGCAGGCAAGAAGGAGATGAAAAGAAGTATTTGAAGTCATGGAAGTCAAGGACCTGCAACCAAGGTTACTCTATCCAGCAAAGCTATCATTTAGAATGGAAGGGCAGATAAAGTGCTTCCCAGATAAGGTCAAGTTGAAGGAGTTCATCATCACCAAGCCCTTATTATATGAAATGTTAAAAGGCCTTAGCTAAGAAAAAGAAGATCAAAAATATGAACAGTAACATGACAACAAACTCATAACTATAAATAAATGAACCTTAAAAAAAAAGGAAAAACAATAAAAGCAAAACAAACAACTAGAATAAGAACAGAATCAGAGAAATGTATATCACATGGAGAGTTTTCAGTGGGGAGGAGGAAGGGAGGAATGGGGGGAAAAGGTACAGGGAAGAAGAAGCATAATTAGTAGGCATAAAATAGACAGGGAGTGGTCAAAAATGGTATAGAAAACAGAAAACTCAAAGAATTTATATGTACAACCCATGTACATGAGCTAAGGCGGGGAACGCTGGAGGGTTGGGCAGTGCAGGGCAAAGGGGGGATAAAGGAGGAAAAATTGGGAAAACTGTAATAGTGTAATCAATAATATATACTTAAAAAAAGAATTTGTGCTTGATAATGAATCATTTTAAATGAGGGTATATCTTAAGAATTAGAAATATGTCAGAATGATTACAGGGAAAAATAAGCGAAAAATTAGTAGAACACTGAATTATACATTAAACCAGAGCAGGGAAATAAGATTGTTACAGCATAGAAAGCAGTAACAATATTAAATTAAAAGTGAGAGACAAAAGGTAAGATTGATACCAACCAGCACTTCCCTGGGTGTCTTGCATTGAAAATTACTTTTGAATTTCTACTTTAAATCCTCTGAAAAGTAATTTTCCAGTTGTTTTTACTGAATTTTGCTCTATATATCTGGTTAGCAGAATTCTTATTGTTGAATATAGAAAGAGGTGAGCAAGAAATGTAACCTAAAGCCCTAAGGCTTATGGCTCAAAGTAATTTAATGGGCTAGTTTAATTTTATAGGCTATCTTTTTGAGAAAAGGAATAACATTGACCACATTCTGGTCCTTAACTTTAAAAAAAAAAAAAAAAAACAGTTCCCATCTCCTATTTGGATGAGCCTTCCTGAATTCAGTTTGTCAAAGCACCTGGACTTATGAAAATCAAATCAAGGGTGAGATTGTAGTCTTGGAATAAATTCCCTCCGCATATCACCACATCTCTGTTTGCATTAGCCCACTGGCATACTTCTTTTAGGACTCAAATCTCTATCAGCAGGGGTCAATGGAGTGAACTCAGTGCTTATCCTCCCCCTTACCACTCCAAGATGCACTGCTCCCCACTCATATTCCTCTCTTCCATCAGCAGCCATGGCCTCACTATCACTGAGGTCAAGGCACCAGGATTAATAGCATCATGCCCATTTGGATGTCAGCTACTTTAGGACAAATCTCCATTCAGCTGTGGCCTCTGCCTCTCTGATCTGATCTCATCCCTTAGCCCTATCCATCTCCTAAATTTCAACATTCTGAACCTCACAGTCAATAATCAGTCAATAACTTAAAGTTTATACAAACTACTTTCATGGAAATTCCCATCTCCTTTTGTCTTAACTGAAATTTGGCCTCCCTATGATCCTGCTTCTAAGAAGCTATTCAAGTGACTTGTTATTTTTCCTCACTCCCTCTGCCTCAGTACCTAGAAATGAAGATATCGTTTTAGCTCCTCGTTGCTACTTCCAGACCACTATCTCTACATTTTATAGTCATCTAACAATCCCCAGTGAACTCTCCCTCTTTCTTTGAAAAATTTAGCCCTTGGCTCACTGATGTTATCTTCTTCTTGGGTCTTTCAAGAACCACATAGAAGTCAATACCCTCATCTCTTAAATCCTTGACCTCATTTATCCAATGATCTTGTTCTGCACACTACAGCAGTAATTCAATACTGAGGTCATTACCCTTCACCTTGACATTTCCCATAACAGTAAACTCATCATCTCAATTTAACACATTCTTATTTCTACTACCATTTTTATCTTGCTCACTCCTTCTGACACCTATCTCTAATAATCTTTGGACTTTATCGGAACTTTCAATCCATTCATTATACCTTACTCCCTTCATGTCCCTTCTCAACTATTTATCCAGCTTAAATTTATGGTTACTTATTATAATTCACCTTTTCTTAATTCCTCCCACTTGCTTAACAAAAACCTTGGTTAAAGCCAACTTTCCACCAACTCTACCCCAGTACCCCTGATGCTTAACCAAGCTGGAAAAAGTGTACAATAGTGCCGACCCATACATTGTGATGACAAAACTTCAGTGGTCTCTTAATTCTGCTTATGAATAATACTGTATCTAATCTATTTCCTCACTTATTATCTAGGATAATTATCTTCCTTACTCCTCCAAAACCTATTCCAATTTATTCACACACATCTCATGACTTCGTTTCCTACTTCAGTAAGAAAATAGAGTGGTAAAAACAGAACCTCCATGAACTGCCTTCCCTACATCTAACTCCCTGCCTGCATCTGTACTGATAACACTACATTCTTAACCAGTACTGTGGATGAACTAATAACACTCATAAATAAGTCAGTCCTTTCACTCATATACCAGTAATTGACTATAGCAATTTTCTATTCTTTCTTTAATGTTCTCAGGTTTTCCTTTTCTAACAAATCACCCCATCAGGATGCAACAAGTTATCATTTCAACCATACTGAAAAAAATTTTAAAACTACCTCGACCCAAAAACTACCCAGATCTTCATCTAGATTACCCATATCTTACCTCCAATTTTATAACAAAACTCTTTGAAAGAATTTATGCATAGCCACCTTCTATTCTCCCTTCCTGTTTTTGCTTGAATCTATTATATTAGGTTCTATTATTATCAGTGAAAGAAACTATTACCAACATCAGCGGTGACCTTCACTTTACATCCAGTAGTCATTACTCAGATTTCATCCATATTCAACACAGATAACTGTTCTCTCCTTTAAATTCTATTTCTCTCTGTCTTTTTAAATATAATTTCTAAAATATTACCCTTATGTGGATTTTCTCCTATCGTTTTGGTCACTCCTCCTCAAAGACTTCTGCTGGGGTTTTCTTTTCCATCTCTGTCTTCTAAATGTGGAAATGGTCCTTGCCTTGCTCCTGAAATCCATCTTTTTTTAAAAGATTTTATTTGTTTATTTTTAGACAGAGGGAAAGGGAGGGAGAAAGAGATGGAGAGAAACATCAATGTGTGGTTGTGTCTTGCACACCCTGCATTGGGGAACCTGGCCTGCAACCCAGGCATGTGATCTGGCTGGGAATCGAACCAGCAACTGTTTGGTTCATAGGCCAGCACTCAATCCACTGAGCCACACCAGCCAGGGACTGAAATCCATCTTTTATTCAGTCATAACAATGATGGTGCCCTACAGTTTATGGTTTAGGATGCCACATATTTGTGATAAAACTCCCAAATTTATATTTTCTACCTGGACTCCTCATGGATTATAGACCTATATTCTCAAGAGCTTTGGCATCTCTACTGGGTTATTTAATTGGCATCTTAATTTACATCCCAAACTGCTCTATGATATTTACCTAAAACTGCACTTCCCATAGTCTTCCTTATCTTTAGTTTATGACAATTAACTTAGTTAATGCATTCACCCAGTCATTCAGTTCATGTTGTCCCTCTTGAATCTATTTTCTCTCAACCTATAATCTGAGAACACATCCTATGGACTCTAATTCAAAAACATTTTCAAAATTTTGTTAGCCCCCCACTCCATCACTGTTACCAACTTAGTTGAAGCTACCAGCATCTCTCATTTGGATTATTTCTATCAGCCTTCTCCAGGTCTTCCTATTTCAGTGCTGTCATTCTTCAGCATATTTTCAACACAAAGCCAGAATAATCTTATTTAAAACTAACTCATATCACGTCACCGCTCTGATCAAAACCTTCCAATGGCCCTCCTTCTCAAAATAAAAAGCAAAAGTCCTTACAGTGATTTTCAAGTTCCCAATGATCCAGGTCTCTATTACTTCTTTGAATATGTCAATTCTTGCTCACTTCTCAAGCCACACCTCCCATCCCCCTGCTCTAGTAGTATGGCTCCTTGCTGTTTATCCTATAGCCCAAGGATAGCCTCACATGCACCTATGCTACTTCCTCTGACTACAGATTTTCCCTCGGTTGTCCACAGTCCATTTACCCACTTCCTATAGATCCTTATGCAAAAAATACTTTCTCTGAGAGAGCTAAGATGGCAGCAAGATAGGTGGGAGCAGAGTCCACTTCCCCCTGTGCTGGGGTAGAACAATTAGCCAATCTTCTGAAGAACAGAGTGAACAGCCAATGGTATCCCAGCATATATGAAGGTTGGAGGCCAAAACTGTAGAGGACATTGAAAAATCAGACTATAAGGAGATTGCTTTGGGGTGGTAATGTCCCTGGGACCAGCGTGAGGACCAGGTGGCTGCAGCCCCTGGCCCTGCACCTGATGGGCCTGTCGCAGGATTCTTGGGAGAGAGCCAGGTCAATGGCCAAACAGGAAGGTTTAGGCAGCACCAGGATGGACCTGGATGCTTGAAGTTGCTGAGGGGAATAAGGGCAAAGTGGCAAACTCACAGGGGCGGTGTGTCCCCACTGAGACTGTGGATACCAGTTGGGAAGAGTTGGGCTATGACAGACATTGACCCGGATAGTCTCCTGTCTGGCTCAAGAGTTGGGCTGTGTGAGAGGCCATATGCTTGTTTACAGCAGCAGGCTTGAACAGGAGGAATTTTTTTTTTTTTAAAAAAGGTACTCAGTGGTTATTTAGGGAATTTTCCTTCAGCAGTCACCCCTGCCTCCCCTGGCTACACCCATGCAGCCTCCACAGCCTCAGTGTGGGCCTGCCTCTGCCACTAGGACTGCAGATGTGCCCTTACCCTACCCCAAGACACAACAACAGAGGGCGCCCATCCATGCCTGTGACCCCAGTGGTGTGGGACCGACCCAGCCGCTGCACCCCCACCTCCACAGCAGTGGAGGCCAGTGCACGATGGACACTGCTACCCTGTGACTGTATTCCTGTTGCAGCAGCAGAGGCCATGTTTTCACACCTGAATCCCCAGAGGCACATGCCCACATCCACAGCCTCAGCCATGGTGGCACCCCTGCCTTGTGGGCAGACTGACTCACTAAGAGGAAATGGAAGTGCCCCCCGACAGAGGAGACCATCAGGGTTCAGGGAGTCAGCAATCCCCAGAAAGACTTAACTCAGTGAAGGAAATGAACTACCCTGAAGAGACTGAGAGTCCCTAGCATCTAGGACAGCAAAGAGCAAGAAGGTGGTGTGAGTTTCCCCCAACTGGTGCACCTCAAACACAGCACACCTGGTGGACTGAGGGCATAGGCCTGGTGCAGAAGTGCATGGGGGCCTGGCTACAAACTGAGGAAATAGGCTGGAGGCTGGGCAACTGTGAACAGTGTGGCTCAGCCATAGCCACCAGCCACACAAAACCACAGGAAAGGAGAAAAGTAAAAGCCATCCCCCTCAGACTGCTGTAGCCAGGAAGACCAGGAGACCTGGCTTGGCTGGTTTAAAGCCAACAGGAGGCTTTCTTTTTTCTTCTTCCTCCCCCATAACCCCCACCAAAAGTAAGACAATAAAACCCAGAGCCATGAAAGGGCCAGAGTCAATCCCAAAGAAGGGACATCCCAACAACTGAGACAGTGAGACAAATTTCACTTTGCTATTCCAGAGACCTTGCAAATTATTGTTTACATGCATTATTATTATTTTTACTTCTTTCATTTATCAGTATTTTTTATTTCTCTTTTTTTCTGTTTAATTTTCATTGTTTATTTAATTGCATTGTTTGATTGGTTTTTCACAGTGTATTTTTAATTTTCCTTCTTTTCCTTCATTTGTGGCCCAATAGCACACTACTCTAGGTGTACTTCCTATTCTTGTTATTCAGATTACATAGATTCTGTGATATGATTGTTGCTCCATTGCCATTCTAAATAATTGTTGTTCCATACAATTGTAAATACTACATGGCACCACTTCCAGATCTTATCTCACTTCACTATTTCTAGAACTTTATTATTAATGTGGTTAACTCTATTCTGTCACACACAACACCTATTTTCTATCCTTTAATCTCACTATATCTCATAATCTGACCTCCTACAAGCTCAAGGTTTTCTGGCTCCAGCTCACAACCCTTCCTCCCCTTACCAGAGTCTTATCTTTTTTCTACCCTGACTTAAAAGTGACTAGCTGTATGAAATATCACAGTTAACACTACACTTATGCAAAGGATCTCCTAACTCTTTCTCTATGGTTTGGTAATTTAAGCCCATAGAATACACTCCCACTGTATTAATTCATTTTGCCTTACCCCTCCAACTGATCACATAAAAGAGTAAGTGGGAGCTATGAACACTAGTATACCTGCTGGAAGAGAGAACCCACCAACAAAGGAACCACCAACAGATAATAATAGAAGAAGGTGAAGGAGTGAGTAGAAGCCACACTAAACACCCAGGGCCAATCTAGAATTACAATTAAACGGTGGAGAAATTACCCAGAACAGACAACTGAACAATAGTGAGAGAAGCCACAAAACCTCAGATAGATAGAAGGACCAGCTTCAACACAACTTGTCCACATCTTCACAACAGAATAAAAGACATGGTGGGTGAAGTGACCCGCATTTAACCAACTGGAAGGAAGGACACACCAGATAAAGACCCAACAACAATCAAAACCCAAAGACATACAGAGAACCAACATAAATGACAGCCCAAGACCAGCGAGCTCAGGAGATCAAGGAGACTGCACTACTGAATATCACAGGTCTCCTACCATAGAAGTTCACACCATAAACCCAGGGAGTCAGAATACAATGTTAAAAAGAACAGGCTAACAAGAAGAGTCTCACAAACAATGGGAAGACAAAGAAACAATCCCCAAATGAAAGGAAGGGAGGAAGTCTCAGAAAGAATGCTAAATGAAATAGAGGCAACTCAACTATCAGACATTGAGTTCAAAGCAATGGTTATAAAGAAGCTCAGTGAGCTCACAGAGAATTACCAAAAACTACAGGGAAACTACAATGAACTCACCGCAGATAATATCAACATAAAAAAGGAAATAGAAATTATCAATAAGGGCCAAGAGGAAATGAAGAATACAATTTCTGAACTGAAGAACACAGTAGAAGGAATCAAAAACAGGATGGATGAAGCAGAAGATCGAATTAGCAAGCTGGAGGACAAGGTAGAAAAAATACCCAGGAAGAGCAAGAAAAGGAAAAAAGACTCAGAAAGAACAAAGAGGTGTTAAGGGTACTGAAAGACAATGTGAAACGTAATAATATTCACATAATAGGGATACCAGAAGGAGGAAAAGGAGAGCAAGAGATAGAAAACCTGTTTGAAAAAGTAATGATGGAAAACTTCCCTAATTTGATGTGAGAAAAAGTCACACAAATTCAGGAAACAAAGAGAGTCTCAATCAAGAGGAACCCAAAGAGGCCCACTTCAAGACACATCATAATTAAAATGGCAAAATTCCAAGACAAAGAGAGAATCTTAAAGGCAGCAAGGGAGAAACATGAAGTAACATATAAGGGAGCCCTGATATGACTAGCAGCTGACTTCTCAATGGAAATGATCCAAGTCAGAACAGATTGGCAAGGAATATTCCAAGTAATGAAAAACAAAGGCTTACAACCAAGACTACTTTATCCAGCAAGACTCTCAATTACAATGGAAGTCAAAATAAGGAGCTTCCCAGACAAAAGAAGCCTCAAAGAATATACTTCCTCCAAACCAGCTCTGCAAGAGATGCTAAAGGGTGTGCTTTAAGAAAAGGAAAAAAAAAAAGAGTGAGTGAGGGAGGAACACCAATACAAAAAAATGGCAATGAATAAGTACTTGTTAGTAATAACCTTAAACATAAATGGAGTAAATGCTCCAATCAAAAGACATAGAATAGCTGAATGGATAAGAAAACATGACCCACACATATGCTGCCTTCAAGATACCTATTGGGAACTTCCCTGACTGGTTTCAGAAGCTGTAACTGCCCCCATGGCTAAGGCTGAGTGAGCGACCTTCAGACGATAAGCCACTAAAGAGACAAAGCTTATCTCCCTGGCAGTGGCACTGCCTCTACTCCTTTTATTTCACCCTGCCTGGTCCCCACTGCTTGATCAGTTAGCCAATGACCAGTAAGATTCTTGAAAGGCGGGACGACCTAAGACAGGCATGATCATAGGGAGGCCCAAGGGAAGGACTTGGGGGGCTTTAGCAAAAGGGGGTGATGGACCCTCGCCCCTCAGCTTTTACACAGCCTGAGTCCTCATTCTGTTTGCAAGCCTGAGTCCTCATTCTGTCTAATCTCTTGGCTGCCTTACTTCCCTTGCCTGACTTAAGCCTGAAACAATGCCTTAAGCCTGAAATAATGCTGGTGGTGGGTGCAGCCCTGTGCTGGAAAGGGTGGGTTCCCTAGGGCAATAAGGCCTAAGAAAGAATATGTAAAATCCTGTGAAAACTGCTTTCTTTAGAATACTCTCAATTAAATGATAAGGGTCCAAGCAGGAAGTAAATTTGTTCCCCAAAATTTTATGGCCATTTGACTATCTGACCCTGATTCAAAATAGGCCCTCGGAGTTCTTTGTATGCTATCTATTGTTTGATCCTTACTGCCTGATAATGATTAATGAGCTTTACCTGTATTCCTGTGCAAAATGAACCCAATAAAAGCCCACTGAGAAAAAAGCTCTTGGCCCTCCTCCTTTGAGAGATTGGTCACCTTTCCTCCTCAAGCAGTTCATGTCTTGGTAGACTTATGCTCATCCATGGCAGCCAGGGGGGCCCTGTGGGTGGAGCCCCCCAACGAATACCTGCCTCAGAACAAAAGACCTACACAGACTAAAAGTGAAGGGCTGGAAACATATATCCCAAGCAAATGGAAATGAAAAAAAAAAAAAAAAGCCAGGACAGGAATACTCGTATTAAACAAAATAGACTTCAAAAAAGAGCCATAAAAAGAGACCCAAATGGTCACTTCAAAATACTCAAAAGAAGAACCATCAAGAAGACATGAACATTGTAAATATATATGAACTTAACATAGGAGCACCCAAATACATAAAGAAAATATTGGAGGACTTCAAGAAAGATATTGACAGCACCACAATTATAGTAGGGGATTTTCACATGCCACTCTCAAGATAGATATATCTTCCAAACAAAATATCATCAAAGATATTGTGGCATCAAACAATGCCCTACATCAAAAGGACTTAAGTGATATATATAGAGCCTCTCATCCCCAAAATGCAAAATATACATTCTTTTCAATGCACATGAAATATTTTTATAGACCACATGATAGGACACAAAACAAGCCTCAACAAATTCAGAAAATTGAAATCATTATCAAGCATTTTCTCCAACCACAAGGGACTGAAACTAGAAACTAACCTCAAGGAAAATACTTAAAACCACTCAAACTCATAGAGATTGAATATCATGATATTAAACAATGGATGGGTCAAGAATGAAATTAGGGAAGAAATAAAAAAGTTTCTGGAATCAAATGAAAATGAACTTACAAGAATCCAAAACTTATGGGACACAGTGAAGGCAGTCCTGAGAGGGAAGTTCATAGTAACACAGGCCTACCTAAAAAAGATAGAAACATTTCAAATAAACTCCCTAACCCTACAGCTACAAGAACTTGAGGAACAACAACAAAGACAGCCTAGAACACAAAGAAGGAAGGAAATAACCAAGATCAGAGCAGAATTAAATGGCATAGAGACTAAAAGCACAATTCTACGAATCAATAAATCCAGGAGCTGGTTCTTTGAAAAGATAAACAAAGTTGACAAGCCTCTGATGAGCAGACTCATCAAGAAAAAAAGAGAGAGGACCCAAATAAACACAATCAGAAATGAAAGAAGAGAGATAACAACTAATACTACAGAAATACAAAGGATTGTAAGAAATTACTACCAAGTAATTTCATAGTAATTACTTACAAGTAATTACTTATATACCAAGAAATTTGAAAACCTAGGTGAAATGTACAATTCCTAGAAATATATAATCTTCCAAAACTGATTGAAGAAGAAGCAGAAAGCCTGAACAGACCAATAACACCTGATTAAATTGAAGCAGTAATCAAAAAACTCCCAGAACACAAAAGCCCTGGACCAGACAGTTTCACAGGAGAATTTTACAAAACATTTAAGGGTGAGTTAACCTCTATCCTTCAAAGACTATTCCAAAAAATCCAAGAAGGTGGAAGACTCCCAAACTCTTTATGTAGCAAGCATCATCTTAATGCCAAAACCAGATAAAGACACAACACAGAAAGAAAACTTCAGGCCAGTATCTCTTATGAACATAGACACTAAAACCCTCAATAAAATATCAGCAAACTGCATCCAGCAATACGTTAAAAAGATTATACACCATGATGAAGTGGGATTAATCCCAGGGATGCAAGGATGATACAATATTCACAAATCAATAAATGTAATACATAACAAACAAAAGGAAAGACAAAAATCACATGATCATATCAATAGTTATGGAAAAAGCACTTGATAAGTTACAGCACCCATTTATTATTAAAACAATCAGCAAAGTGGGAATAGAGGGAGCATACCTCTACATAATAAAGGGCATATAGGAGACACTTATGGCCAACATAATACTCAATGGGCAAAAACTAAAATCTTTTCCACGAAGATCAGGAACAAAACAAGGCTGTCCACTTTCACCACTTCTATTCAATATAGTACTGGAAGTTTTAGCCACAGAGATTGGACAAGGAAAGGAAATAAAAGGCATCCAAATCGGAAAGGAGGAAACAAAACTATCATTGTTTGCAGATAACATGATAGTGTATGTAGAAAATCTGATAGACTCCGCCAAAAAACTGCTCGACCTAATAAGTGAATTTGGCAAAACAGCAGGATACAAAGTCAATATCCAGAAACCAAAGGCATTTTTGTATACCAACAATGAAATATCAGAAACAGAAATCAGGAAAAAATCCCATTTGATATAGCAACAAAAAAATAAAGTACCTAGAAATAAACTTAACCAAGGAGGTAGAAGACCTATACTCAGAAAACTACACAAAACTGAAGAAAGAAATTAAGAAAGACACAAACAAATGGAAGCATGTACCACGCTCATTGATTGGAAGAATTAGCATCATCAAAATGTCCATACTGCCCAAAACAATTTATAGATTCAATGCAATCCTTATTAATGTACCAATGACATATTTCACAGATATAGAACAAACATTTCAGAAACTTATGAGGAACCATAAACAACCCGAAATAGCTGCAGCAATTTTTAGAAAGAAGAACAAAGTAGGAGGGATCACAATACCTGATATGAAATTATAGTACAAGGCCACTGTAATCAAAACAGCCTGGTACTGGCATAAGAACAGACACAAAGACCAATGGAACAGAACAGAGAGCCCAGAAATAACCCAAGTCTCTATGATTAATTAATATTTGACAAAGAGGGCAGCAACATAAAATGGAGTAAAAATAGCCTCTTCAACAAATGGTGTTGGGACATCTGGACAGCTACATGCAAAAAAATGAAATGATCGTCGTTTTACAGCACACACAAAGATAAATTCAAGGTGTACAAAAAACTTAAATGTTAGTCATGACACCATAAAAATCCTACAGGAAAATACCAGCAGGAAAATCTCAGACATTCCACACAGCAATATTGTCAACCCATATGTCTCTGAGAGCAAGAGACATAAAGGAGAGCATAAAGAAATGGGACCTCATCAAATTAAAAAGCTTCAGCATGGCTAAAGAAAATAGTATTAAAATGAAAAGTGAACCAAACATATGGGAAAACATATTTGCCATTAATACTTCAGACAAAGGTTTAATTTCCAAAATATATAAACAACTCACACTACTCCACTCCAGGAAGACACACAACCCAATTAAAAATGGGCAAAGGACTTGAACAGACACTTCTCCAAGGAGGACATACAGAGAACCTAGAGACATATGAAAAGATGTTCAGCATCACTAGTCATCAGGAAGATGCAAATTAAAAGCACAAGGAGATACGACTTCACACAGATGAGAATGGCTATCTTAAACAAATCAAATGTTGGAAGGGTTGTGGAGAAAAGGGAACCCTAGGGCACTGTTGTTGGGATTGCAGACTGGTGCAACCACTATAGAAAACAGTATGAAATTTCCTCAGAAAACTAAAAACGGAACTGCCTTTTGACCCAGCAATTCCACTGCTGCAATTATATTCTAAGAATCCTGAAACACCAATCCAAAAGAACCTATGCACCCCAATGTTCATAGCAGCACAATTTATAATAACCAATTGCTGGAAGCAACCAAGGTGTCTATCAGTAAATTAATGAATCAAAACACAATGGTACATTTACACAATGGAATACTACACAGCAGAGAAAAAGAGGGAACTCCTACCCTTTGTGACAGCATGGATGGAACTGGACAGCATTATGCTAAGTTAAATCAGCCAGGCAGTGAGGGACAAATACCATATGACCTCACCTTTAACTGGAACCTAATCAACAAAAGAAAAAACAAGCAAAATATAACCAGAGACATCGAAATTAAGAACTTTGAAATTAAGAATCTGATAGTAACCAGAGGAGAGGTGGGAGGGGATAATGGGGGATACAGGGGAGGGTTTTTCAGGAACAACTATAAAGGACACATGGACAAAACCAATGGGGGTTTGAAGCAAGGGAGGGAGAAAGGTTTGCTGGGGTGGGGAGAGTGTTGGGTAGTAAACACAGACAACTATAATTGAACAATAAAGTAATTTAAAAAATTCTTTCTCACTCATTCTAAGATTTAACCCAACAATCTTTTCTCATCACCATTCTCTGCTTTATTTTTTCTCTTTAGCCTATATATTTCACATAGTAGTATCATTTATTGTCTAAGAGCAGAATTCAAGATTCATTAGTACAGTTTTTTTATTGTTTTCATTCATTACTATATTATTAGGACCCAAGAGAAACAATGCCTCACACATGTAGACCCTCAATAAATAATTTGCTGAATTAATAAATAAAATATGAATGAGCTATATATATGTATATATACACATACCTGTGTATATGTATATATATACAGGTATATATACATATACCTGTACATGTGTGTATATGTGTGTGTGTATATATATATCTTTATTATATTTTCTTCCATTACCATTTAGTCCCCTTATATTCCCCTCCCCCCAGAAATCACCATACTGTTGTCCATGTCCATGAGTCATTCTTCCTTTTTACTGAATCCTGCCACCCCTTAAAATCCCCCACATTTAGCTGTCATCCTGCTATCTACCTATGAGTCTATGTCTATTTTTTTCTTAGTTCAGTTTGTTCATTAGATTCCAAATAGGAATGAAATCATATACACACACACACACACACACACACACATAATCACATGTATACACACATACATATATAATCATATATATATACACACACACAAGATAAAATGGATAAGAATAGCATTCATTCTATATTTTAAACAAATTTTCCAAAATAATGATTCATTGTTATTTACATATTTTAATCAGTACTATGGATCAATAAGAAACTGGGAATTTAGAAAAATAATTAGAAACTAGAGATACAAAAGTATATGTGGGCTGTCATTAAGAGAAACCCCCAATTTCAATAATTAGAAATTTATTTCTTACTCCTGGAAACTTAAGGTAGATCAGTGATATTTCTCCTGTATTCAAGAATCTAGGTTCTTTTTACTCACAAGACTTTCACAATTTCTAGACCCATGGAAGAGGCAACATAGAGTTCCCTGGCCAGTTCTTAAGTTCCTAAGTGACAACCCATAAGTGACAGTTAACAATGCTATTTACATCTCATTAGCTAAAAATAGTCATAAAGCCCTAGCCTTGTAGAAAGGACAGAGGAAGCTCACTGGTTATAAAACGCTCATGCATATCATGATATGTCAACTTAAAATAGTATATGTTCAGCAAAGAATTTTTTTAAATTTCATCTTTATTGCATTTTCCTCTTACTATTTAGTCCTTGTATAACCCCCTTCCCCTAGCAATCACCACACTGGTGTCCATGTCACTGAGCCCTTTTTTTTCCTTTTTTACTCAATCTTCCACCCCCTAAATTCCCCTCCCCACAGGCTGTCATCTGTTCTCCATCTATGAGTCTGTCTCTATTTTGCTTGTTAGTTCAGTTCATTCATTAGATTCTACATATGAGTGAAATTATATGGTATTTGTGCTAATTTGACTGGCCTATTTCACTTAGCATAATCTTTGCCAGGTCCATCCATACTGTTTCAAAGAGTAATATCTGTTTCTGTTTTACAGCAGAGTAGGATTCCATTGTTGTAAATGTCCTACAGTTGTTTTATCCACCCATCTACTGATGGGCATTTGGGCTGCTTCTATATCTTCTCGAGTATAAATAATGCTGCATTGAACATAGGGATGCTTATGTTCTTTTGAATTCATGTTTTGCATTCCTTCAAATCTATTCCTAGAAGCAGGATCACTGGGTCAAATGGAAGATCCATGTTTAATTTTTTTAAGTATTTCATTTATTTATTTTTGGACAGAGGGGAAGGGAGGGAGAAAGGGAGAAAAACATCAATGTGTGGTTGCCTCTTATGCACCCCCCACTGAGAACCTGGCCCACAACCCAGGCCTGTGCCGTGACAAGGAATTGAACCGGTGACCCTTTGGTTCACACAATGGCACAGCATCCACTGAGCCACACCAGCCAGGGCCCATTTTTAGTTTTTTTAGGTATCTCCATTCTGCTTTCTACAGTGGTTGCACCAGTCTGCATTCCCATGAACAGTGCAAAAGGATTCCCTTTTCTCTACATCCTCACCAGCACTCACTATTTTTTTATTTATTGATGATAGCCATTCTGAGAGGTGTGAGATGGTATCTCATTGTGGCTTTTATTTGCATGTCTCTGATGATTAGTGACATTGAGCATCTTTTCATATGTCTATTGGTCATCTGTATGTCCTCTTTGGAGATGTGTCTATTCAGGCCCTTTGCCACTTTTTAATTGGGTTCTTTGAAGGCCCCGCATAGCAACACCAATCCTGAAAAAGAACAGAGTCGGAGGAATCACATTACCTACTATCAAACTACACTACAAGGCCATAGTAATCAAAACAGCCTGGTACTGGCATAAAAACAGACATAAAGATCAATGAACAGAATAGAAAGCCCATAAATAAACCCACACCTTTATAGTCTATTGATATTTGACAGAGGAAGCAAGCACATACCATGAGCAAAAGATAGTATATTCAATAAATGGTGTTGGGAAAATTGGGCAGATATATGTAGAAAAATGAAACTAGGCCATCTTCTTATGCCAAACACAAGAATAAATTCAAATGGATCAGACTTTAATAGACCTGAAACCATAAAAATCCTAAAAGAAAACATAAGCAGCAAAATCTCGGGCATCGCTCATAGAAATTTTTTATTGGGTAGACCTCCCCAGACAAGGGAAACAAAAGAAAAAATAAACAAATGGGGCTTCATCAAACTAAAAAGTTTGTGTACAGCAAAGGAAATCATCAACAAAATAAAAAAACAACCCACAGAATGGGAGAATATATTTGCCAAGACATCTGATAAGAGGTTAATATCCAAAATTTTTAAAGTATTTACAAAACTCAACACCAAAGCAGCTGAAATTTTCAATAATCAATGCTGCAATGAATAAAGAGCTCTCACAGATCACACCAGAAATTTCAGTCAGTCTCACTTCTAACATGATTTGGTGGCATATCAGAATAATAAATTTATAGAAACTGATCCATGTAATTGAAAAATTCAGACAAAAAAGAACCATTCATTTCATTTTATGTTTAACTTTCTTTATCATAACTTTTGAAGATTTTTCAAGGATTAAATGCATTATTGCCTTTTGATTACATATTATCAATTAAATTTTTGGATATAAATAGTGAAGGTGGGGTACTTAATATTAATTCCGTACATTTCAAAGAAGTGAGATAACTTTTTCTTTACTTTCCAGGAGGAAAAATTATTACAAGAACATTTCTAGTTCTTGTATATTTATTTTATGAACAGTTCAGGTGCGAACTAAAATCAAAATTAGGGGCTAAATACCAGTCAGGCTTCCATTTCAAAATACTGATGTAACATTGGATTTAAATTGTAATCACTTATTAATAGTCTCACAACTTATGTGCATATCATCAATATAAAGCTATATTATTATTACTGATTACTAATATATAAATAAAACAAAGTGTTTCTTGCTGTAAGGGGATGGAGGGAGAATGTAGTTTATTAATTAAATGTTTTTCATTAGTCTTATTTAGTCTTACATAACAAATTATATGTCCTTTAAATTGATATTTTCTCTTACAGAGAACTCTCAAATTTATTGGGAAATTATTTTTCTGCTTATGAAAGGGAAGAGAATATCACATAAAATATAAGCTAGACAGTTTTTAAACTTTAGTCATTAGCTCACAATAATTTTCTGAATATAATATATAAACAGCTGTATTTCAGAGAAAATGTGAACACTCTAATTTAGATTTCTGCTGACTAATCCACATTTTCTCAAATGATTGGCATTCATTTGTATTATTTTAAGAAAAATGTATATTCAGCATTATAGATACTCTCAGTGTACTGTATACTTAAAATTTAAAATAAATGATATTTTTTGCTTTGGTGACTCAGATTAATCTTACCTCTATTTCTTCAAGTGATATTACATAATCACTCCAAAATTTGAATTAAAAATCTCAGAGTATTGGAATCATGGATTCATACAGTTTATCTTCTACTGCCATCCCTTTCCCCCAAATGAATTTAATAACAAAATTATCTTTCTTCTCCTTTTAAATATCTTTTTTGATCCATCGCTTCTTATATTTGCTGGGTTAGGTACCATCTCTTCTACTTGGAACATTGATACTCTAGGTGTGATAATCTTCCTAAACACCAGTTACATCCTGTTTTGCTCTGTTCAAAAGCCTCGAATGACTGTTTATTGCCTTCATTCCTGAAAGTAGGACAACCTCTCAGTTTTTGAGACTGGCCTACTTTTCTTTCTTTTTTTAAAATCTTTATTGTATTTTCTTCCATTACCATTTAGTCCCCTTATACTCCCCTCCCCCGAGAAATCACCATACTGTTGTCCATGTCCATGAGTCCCTTTTCCTTTTTACTGAATCCTGCCACCCCCTAAAATACCCCACACTTAGCTGTCATCCTGCTCTCTACCTATCTCTACTGAGTCTATCTCTATTTTCCTTGTTAGTTCAGTTTGTTCATTAGATTCCAAATAGGAATGAAATCAAATGGTATTTGTGTTTCTCTGACTGGCTTATTTCACTTAGCATAATATTCTCTAGGTCCATCCATACTGTTTCAAAGGGTAAAATTTTCTGCTGTTTTACAGCAGAGTAGAATTCCATTGTGTATATATCCCATAGTCGTTTCATCCACTTATCTACTGATAGACACTTGGGCTGTTTCCAAATCTTGGCAATTGTAAATAATGCTGCAGTGAACAAAGCGGTGCTTATATTCTTTCAAATTAATGTTTTGTGGGCCTTTGGATATATTCGCAGAAGTGGGATCACTGCATCAAAAGGTAGTACTATATTTAATTTTTGAGGTATTTCCATACAGCTTTCATAGTGATGCACAAATCTGCAATCCCAACAACAGGGCAAAAGTATTCCCCTTTCTCCACATCCTTACCAGCATTTGTTTGCTGATTTATTGATGATAGCCATTCTGAGAGATGTGAGATGACATCTCATTGTGGTTTTAATTTCTGTATCTCTGGTGATTAGTGATATTGAGCACCTTTTCATATGTCTATTTGTTATCTGTATATCCTCTTTGGAGAAATCTCTATTCAGGTCCTTTGCCCATTTTTTTTAAAGTTATTTTTGGTTTTGGTGTTGAGTTTTATAAGTTCTTTATGAATTTTAGATATTAACCTCTTATCAGATATATCAGCAAACATATTCTCTCATTCTATGGGTTGTTTTTTAACTTTGTTGATGATTTCCTTTGCTGTACACAAACTTTATAGTTTGAGGAAGTCCCATTTGTTTATTTTTTCTTTTTCCTTTCCCTGGGGAGGTATATCCAATATGAAATTTTCTATGAGCAACGTCCAAGATTTTGCTGCTTATGTTTTCTTTAATGATATTTATGGTTTCAGGTCTAACATTAAAGTCTTTAATCCATTTAGAATTTATTCTTTTTTTAAATTTTCGTAAAATCCTTTTTATTATATTCAAGTACTATAAAGCATTCATGCAAGTGAAGAGTTTTAGTATAGTTGTTTCATAGAATAACAGCATGAAAATACCAATGTTTGTTTATTCCTATGGCATTTAAAATAAGTGATTTTAAAATTGAGTACAGTCAAATAAAATTAAATACATGGCTCTTTAAATAAACATATCTGTATTCAAGTTGACAATCAAAGCTAAACAAATAAACAAAAAGGCCTACTTTTACCTACTTGGGACCAGGGAGGGTCAGCTAAAATCTCAGATCTATAAGAAAACTGCCTTAGTTATTAAACTAATAATGATATAGCCTCTAGCTGCACTCAACAGCCTGTATTAAGTGTCACAGGGTGGGGCAGTGTAATTCCTGTGAGTGGGGCTATTGCTTCCCCTCAGCTGATGCCACTTGGAGGGTAGTGCACTGCCTGAGAAAGATGGCACCTGAAGTATTGTGGATGACTCATCACTGAGATCCTGGTGGCTGTTCTTTCTGTTCTCTCCCCAGAGCCACCAGCCCCAGACTCTCCTCACACTTCTGTATTCCAATCTGCCCTCCCTCTGCAGGGGCTCAAGGTAAATGGCTGAAAACAAAATTTTGTATGTTGGCCTGGTAAGAGGCCCTCTGCAATGTGTACTCATCTCTCCCTGGTAGAGAGAAACCATGTGGCTTTTCACAGCTGGGTGTTATCTGGGTTCCCTTCCCAGATCTGGTACTGTAGGCAAAGGAATCCAGCTTGGGGTTTGGACCCCACACTTCTCAGAAGCAATCCCCCTAGCCACTGAAGTATCCATTCAGAACTTCAGCCATCACCTGTGGGAGCCCAGCTAGCCCACTTTCACTTCCTCTGCATTACCTACCAGTCTCATTGTGGTAAAGTGGTTTCTTCTGTCTGTCATTGGTTATAAGACTTCTCTCTGGCTAGGGTTCAGTTGGTTGTTCATGATAATTTCTCCACAATTTAATTGTAATCCAGATTGTTGTTGGAGGTGGTTAGTGTAGCTTCCACTTCCTTCTCTGCTATTTTGGGTCTCTGTCCTCTCGTGCTACTTTCTTTATACCTGTATTTGCCTCTATATTTTCCTCATATTATCATTATTAAAAATTATTATTGTTCATCTAACTTCATTTGGAAATAATGGGAGAAACTACATCTGTGGTTTCTAATAATCAAAGAGATTTAATAGATTCTAATAATCTAAATTTTAATAAGGAAAGAAAATACACCTGGTTATATGGAGAACAACAGAGACCAGATATACTTATTAGAGGAAAAAAACAAAGGAAAAGTTGACCTATATGATTTCTGTTTAGTTGAATGAAACCATATTTAATTCATTGTTGCATTAAAATCAGGAGAGTTTAGCCCTGGCTGGTGCAGCTCAATAGATTTAGCATGGGCTGTGAACCAAAGGGCTGCTGGTTCCATTCCTAGTCTGGGCACATGCCTGGTTGCAGGCTAGGTCCCCTGTAGGGGCAACCACACATTGATGTTTATCTACCTTTCTTTCTCCCTTCTTCCCCTCTCTCTAAAAATAAATAAGTTTATTTTTTAAAATCAGGGGAGTTTAAAAGTTTTCTATAATGTTTGATATGAGAGAAAATGGAAGATTTGATAAAGTAGGGAAAAAAACTGTCAGCTCCCCCAGCTACAAATAGTTATCTTTGTGTTTTTGGTTCTCTTTTATAAACATTTGTAAAAGTCCAACTTACCTAGAATCATTCTAACCACCTTGGAAATTATCAAGTAGACGTCAATTTGCCCAGACAATGTAACAATGTAAGGTACTCTGGAAGCTGTATTTGAGCACAGTAAAAATGCATCAGTGGGAAACCTGGACTTGGATAGCTATTACACAAGCCACACATAATGAAGGGAGGGTTGGTTCAGAACATTTTGAAAAGTATTACATAGTCCTTCCATTTAGTCTTTTTATGATCTCTGAGCTCTCTTTTGCCCAACATACCTTTCTTGAGGGTCTAATAAATGAAACAATCTGTCAAATGCTGGAAGAAGCAAAGGCAAAGGATATAGATATATCCTAAAAAGGTCTATGTTTGAAAGAAAGGGGGGACTTCCATCCTATATATTCATATACTTATTGATTAAATATCTAGTTGCTTGATATTTCAAAATGAAGGAAATGCATTGAAAGTTCCCAACCATGAGAAAATTTTAAAGATGGAGAAGTGTGCTGGTGGCTGATAATGCACAAAGCCAAAATTTCTGTCTAGTGGGAGGAGCATGATCAATTAAGATGTCAATTTAGTAAAGAATAGATAAAAATGCACTTTTACACATCTTCCAAAACCTTAATAAAATACATAAAAAATAAATGCACATGGATTTTGAAAATAAATGGAAACAAGTTCCTGTCATACTCTAAAGTGTTTAATTAAAGGTCATGCATTGAAGGGACTGTTTATACCTGTGAAGAAAGTGTTAAGGAGATGTGAAGGGATGCTGGGTACCTAGGGACTAGTAATGATGGAGCCCTAGACCTGAAGGACAAGAGGAGCAGTTAGTGTTTCAGAAGCTAGGAAAGAACTGAGATACGAACGAGGAGCCTCAGGAAAGCAGCTATGGCCACCATGGAATCCAGTCCCTGCAGGACTCACAACCAGACCTGGAGAGAGTGAAATACTTCCCGACCTTTCCCAATGGTTGCTCATTCCTCACTCCAGCACCTTCCTTTGGCCAAACCCCAACCAGAAGCCAGAGCGTGAGGCAGTCTGTGTGATGCACTTGATAGATATATGTCAACCTCCTGTGTTGTAGAGAAAGATAGGTAGAAAAATTGGTTTGGAAATGGAGAAAATGAGGAATATTAACCAGTACATGAGAAATAAGAGTTCAAGTTTAGCTTTCCTAGATCTGCTATGGTTGATATCTCATATGTCAGCTTGGCTAAGCTGAATGATATTTCTCAGAACTCCCTTTCTTGCATGTTTCCAGTTGATAGGCTGTTTAAGACATTCTGTGGGGAAATATCCAGAACAGAATTGAAGCAGCAGCCGTTGTGTAACCCTCACACATTTTTGCTTATCTACTGGCCACCTCCTAGCATGAGTCAATAGCCAGGCCTGCAGCTGGTCCATATTCCTCTGGATTTTTCTTTAGTTTCTCTCATTCCTGAGCCAGTTCTGTGTGTTAAGCTCCATGGAATAGGGCCTTGGCTTCTGTGGGACATACACACTATTAAGACCATGGGTAAAACGAACAGACAATGTGTTGACCTGTCCATATAAGAACCAGTTCATTTTATGCCTTCCAACATGTTCTTTCTCTGTCACTCTTTTCAACCTTATTTAGTTCCTGAAAGCCTGACATAAGGACTTCAAGTTTCAGCATGAGATGCAAAAACAAGAAGATTTACAGAGCAACACAAACTGACTAAGGCTTCAGTCCTTTCTCATAGACTCCAACTCATTATTATAGATTCTAGCTTGTTTTTCTCTGACTCACTGTGAATTCATTTTTCCCTTAATAACTATTATTTTTCCTGTGGACTTGAAACTACAGCATCAAATGCAAAAACAAGAACCCTGGAGATACTGCTTAACTAGTTCTCACAATAATGGAAGTTCAAATTCCTGGAACAAATCCTTTGAAATATCTAACATACATAACCTCCCTGCTATTCTACTCTGATTGAACTCTGAGTGGTATATCTGTTATGAGTTTCCAGTAAAATGACAAGATAACAAAATGCAAGCCAATCACAAGATTCTAAAAGGAATTCATGAGTTAGAGGCACCAGGCACCTTGAAAGTACATGTAATATTTTGGTTGAAAATGGAAAGAGTATGTGAACAACTTCACATTTCTGTAGCAGAGCAAAAACATTTCTCAAACATGAAGGGGGAAGAGTACTAACTGTAGAAATTGAATGGGAGTTTTGTATTGGGGGATACCAGGTTTAGCTGAGAGGAAGAAGTGAGAGAGTACACTTGACCAAAAATGGGAAGATTGTGTAAAATAATGCTTAAAGAAAAGTGAATAATCCTCCTCCCAGTCCCATTATTTCACACACTCCAAAAATGCTGATTGCCAAGTGTATTAACTGACAATCCATGCAGTAACAGGCAAATGATTTAAGACTCCTCTTTGAGTGAAATTATCTACTTGATTGAAAGTGCAACTACTGACATTTGGTTGCCCCAAAGTAAGAGCACTTAACTTTATAGTACTTCACCCTTAAATACAGATACTCAAGGATCAGCAGATTCTGAAACAAATCCTCTCATAAGACCTATTTTAGTTAGGATAAAGGTTTGGCTGCATGTGATAGAAACAAACAAAAAGACACCTCACATTGATACACACGGAGGAAAGTAATTACTCTCTCACGTAAAATTCAGAACTTATATAACTTTTTCAGAAAAATCAGCAAGTTCTCAAGGTCCTTACATCTAGGACCCTGTGATTCATAGAGTGTTGTCAACATCTGCCTTGCATAATATGACATCCTATCTCACCTATACCTAGACAGTGGCAAACGGGAAGAAAAAGCAAAGATCATGAATCTTTCCTTTAAAAATCATACACATGAAAGTTGGTCATATGGCCACACATAGCTCCAAGGGAAGCTGGTGAATTGATTTTTTTTCCTAGTGGCCATGTGCCCTCTTAAAACCTGAGGATTCTAATATTAAAAATAAGTGGAAAAGGTATATTGGAAAAACAGTTGGAAACCCGCCAGTTATCTCTTTTGGGTACTTATTACCTGTGCAAACTCCCTTCCCAAGAGAAGCAACTCCTAAATTCAATCATAATGATGCATTGAGAACAAAGTCCAGAAAGCTGTGTGATACATAGTTTTCCCCTTTAAGTCTATGTATGGCTCATGAGCCAGTGTCCACCAAAGTAAGACAGGTCATCAATCTATGTGTCCATTATACAGGATAAAGTAGAAATAAGTTTGCACAAATTAAATGTCCCATTGGGAGAGTGGGAGAATAGGGTATCCACAGCATTTTCAAATCCTGCTAAACATAAATCACATAAGTGCCATTATTATCAGTCTAGAAAGTTTCTTGATTAGTCTATGAAATAGCAACTTCACAGCAACAACAGGTAGTTGACATTAGTGTCTCTTTCTGCTTGTGGAATTTGGGCTCTGGAGGTTATTACAGAGGTGAGCTTCCATAAATGAAGCCTGCGGTTTCTCTGGAAATCTAATTGCCTCAAAAACAATGGGTATTCAGCCACTTTGCTTCTGATCAATTCTATATTGGAAACAAAGACCATTTTCTCTCTGGATGTAGCTTAGAAATCTGATGACTCAGATCTTTTTATTGTCCTATGAGTTCTACCCTTTGCCTTCTTTTGGGAAACAATAGTAAGAAGTCAGCCCCACTGATAAGATCTTTGAGCTATGTTGGCACATATTTCTGGCTGAGAAATATGTTTACTATATTTAATAAAACAGAATCGATTATTTTTCCCTTTTTACTATTTGAGATCCCAAACTACTCAACTTTCAGTCAACTTACAAGCTGCATATAAAAAAAGCTTTTTCAAATTGGCTTATCTATATTTCTTCTCTATGTGGAAATATTAAGAAAACATAACATTATCAAGATCTCTTTGATCTTATGTAACCCATTGTCTATCTGCCTTTCAATATGCCCCATGCACTGGTTTTATTAAATATTATTTCCTAGTATAACAAGGATGGCAGCTTTCTGGCTTCTAACATTTGTGATCTCACTGTTTCACTATAGCTAATAAACCACAGCCGTATATTTTCAGTTTTCTCCCACACAACAGCTCTCCTCAGATTTTGGATCTATGAAGGGAAATACCCCAAAAACAGCTAAAAGAATTTAACACTGTATTTTAGAAGTGGAACTCAAAAACAGAAAAATATATTTGACATGTTTTAATTTTAAACAAAATATTATATAAAATAATACAGTTCCGCATATACATTCTGCCTGACCTGGCCCCCAAAGATCAAATTTAAATGCATCCCAAATATAAACTTTGCCAAAAATATGCTTAAGTCTAGAGATAGTAGAAGGTAGTAGTAATGTCTAGGAGAGTGGTTCTCAACTGGTCCAATTTTTCCCACTCCCCACAACCACCCAGGGTCATTTGTCATTGTCTGTAGACATTTCTGTTGGTCCAACAGGGAGTAAGGTGGTATTGCTGGCATCTAATGAGTAAAAGACAGAGACTCCCAAACATCCCATCATGCATAGGAAAGTTCATTTTCCTCCATTCCTGACACCTGAAAAAAATATCAAGTCAAAAATATCAATAGTGCTGAAGATGAGAAACTCTGGTCTCTGCCATTGGGTAAAACAGACTATTCCTATGAGTATGAGTTACAAACCAATAAACATGGTACCCATAAGCTCTACACTGAACAAAAAGATGACTGACATCTTATGAGAGCACAGCACACAAATAGAAAATGTTATTCAACACAGTTCTCATCACGGGGGTAGAGAGAAATATAGATCCTTTTCCAGTGTTTGAAGTGATTCACATTGCTGGCAACTGAAAAGCCTTCTGCACATAATTGATACTGGTCCTGGAATCTGCCAAAGTTTCCCTCAACATTAATACATTAATTGGTTTGACTAGGTGAGGAGCACTGTATTTACTAAAACTACATAAATTTACTGTAAAAAAATAAAAAACTTCAAATATATGTTCAGCTGTTATAGCAGGTCAGTTACTTACTAGAGACTAATTATTAAAGTAATAAAGAGAAATAAAAACAATCATTTTGATGCACTGATGAACTCCAGAGTGTATATACTAATTTAGTTATTTAATTTTCATTCCAATTATGAAAACTAGAATTTAATACTATGCATATTTCTTTGGGGAGTTTCATTTTTAATTAGATATGACTTGAGCTCACTCTTTTTCTACTGCTGAAATAATGCATAAAGTTGGTATGTGTGTGCATCATATACAAGTAGTTCCCTGTGATTGTAAAAGTAACTTCTGTTTCTTCACTCATACACCCAGATGAGTCTACAGTGAAAAACGATTAAATACAACAAAAGGCCATAAAAAGTTATTACACATGAATTTTGTTTTCAATTTTGTTTTCAATGATTTTAAATTTTTTACATCAAAATTAAAGTTAATTTCAAGTTAGATTTTTAAGAGACAATATACAGGTGATAATCCTATATATATTCTATTTTTCCTAAAGTACTTTTTCAATGACAAAGATGAGTCTCTTAAAAAGGCAATTTGTTCTTTGTAATAGAATCCTAGACTGATGGTAAAGTGGCCAACAAAATTTCTCCTACTATAATGAGATTATGCATTTTCAGACTTAATTATAGTTTCCTAGATTTTGAGGTTTAAAAAATGAAAATTTAAGAGAAATAGGATACTATCATTAAATTTCAAAAATGTAACTTGATTCACTAAGTTGCAGGGTTTTATATAATTAGATATCATCCATGCAGACTTCATTAAAAATATCATTATAAAAACACATAAAAAGGAAACCCATATGTTTTGTGTATACTGGACATCAATGGGTAAGAAAACAGATACAATTTACAATATACATTGAGTAAAATTCCAGAATATATTTTTCTGAAATAAAGAAAAATTGAATCTGCACTGTGGATTGGAGCAAGTCCAGGAAAAAGTAACAGAATAATCTGACTGGGGGATATCTACTTGAAGTCACTGTTTTTCAAAAATAAAGACTCATCTATGCATCCAAACAGTAGGAGGAAGTCATCAATTAGAGGGAAAAATGAATTGGGTGACAGATGTCTCCACAGCAGCATTCAGGGAGTGCCACAAGGTAGAAGAGCAATGTCTATGACATCTGAGAGCATCCACACTCCTGGGGTAATGTGCAGTAAGAATTGCATGCTTTACTTCATGTCCCCTCACCCTGGCTGGGTGGCTAAGTTAGTTGGAGGGTTGTTCTGTACACTAAAAGTTTGTGGGTTCAATCCCTGGTCAGGGTACATACCTAGGTTTTAGGTTCAATCCATGGTTGGGGTGCGTGTAGGAGGCAACCAATCAACATTTCTTTCTCACATCATTGTTTCTCTCTCTCTCTCCCCCCTTCCTCTTTCTCTAAAATCAATTCTTTAAAAAAGAATTGTGTGCCTTACTTAGTGCCCCCTTATCTGTGGAGGATACATTCCAAGATCCCCAGTGGATGCCTGAAACTGCAGAGAATACTGAGCTCTATAAAATACTATGTGTTTCCCCATACATATACATTTATGACAAGGCTTGATTTATGTGTAAATTAGGCACAGTAAGAGATTAACAACAATAACTAATAATAAAATAGAACAATTATAATAATACACTGTAATAAAAGTTAGATGAATGTGATTTCTCTCACTCTCTGCCTTTCTCTCTTTCTCTGCCTCTCTCTCTCTCTCTCAAAAGATCTTATTATACTATACCAGCAATTTTGAACTGGTGTTCCACAAGAATTTTTAAAACATGAAATACCTGACTATTTAGTCAGGAGCACTGACAACTTCTCTCTTAGGTAGTCAAATAAAATAATGACAACAGCCAACACAACAATAGTTGCCCAGTATGAATGAATCAAAATTGTATCTATGTTTTGTTGGATCACCAAAAACAAGTCCACAAAATTTCAGTAATTAGTACATGTGCCGTGAGATGAAAAAGTCTGAAAATCGCTGTACTAAACTCATCTTTTTGCTTAAAGGAAGCACTTTATGGCTTCTCTTTGACATGCCTAAATTGCTATCATCACAGCTCTTGTGCTTTAGGGCAACTATTAAGTAAAATAAGGGTTACTTGAACATAAGCACTGCAATACCAGGACCGTCAATCTGATCACCCAGCAACAGTGACCAACAGTTGATAGCATGGGATGAGTCATGTCCTAGGTGGGACATTGAAAGATTCTTTCATGCTATTCAGAACAGCATAGAATTTAAATTTTTTGAATGATTTACTTCTGTAATTTTGGATTTAATTTTTTCAGACCATGGTTGATCATGGGTAACTGAAATTGAGGAAAACAAAACAGCAGATAAGAGGGAGGACTACTGTACTAAGTTGTCCTTCAAGTCTGAAGGCAAAGAATGGATAGAAAATCTGAAAGAGAAAGTAACCTGAAGCCCTGTGAGTGAAGCACACATAAATGGGGGAAAATAGCTAGTGGATGACAAACATTTTCCAACAAAAAGATAAATCAAAATTTGTATATTCTAAAGTTGATAAATCATAGTGAACAGAGTATGTATCGAACATGGAATCTGATTAAATAGAAACCTAAGACTAAATAATGGTGAGTGTTATGGTTATGCAACAAAATAAATGTCTTATAAACCTTACCCTTATAAAATTAAACTCTTTATAAAGAATGATATTTTGGCATATATTGACTTGTTGCTATTAAAAATGTGGAAAATTAGCACATTTCCCTTGTCTTTGCTTTATCTGCCTCTTAAATACCATTGACTTATTCATGTATTAAGCACCATACGCACATACACACACTTATGAAACTAAACCATGATCTTTAAAGTTACTGTAACCACATTGTGGAACAGAGATATAGTCCTACACACATTATCCTCTGCTCAGATTCCCTTGCCCAAATCGTAAGCCATGCTTTACACTCTTTTTGAAAATTGTTTCATTTTCTCCTGCTTGTACATGAATAATGGAGCTCATAACAATTTTGCCAAATAATAGAACCCTTTGCCTCACTGATTTTCTTTAGTGTCATAGAAGAAAAACTAGGAAGACCTGGCAGGTTAAAAGTTCTTTCTTTACTTTGCATTAAGTAACGCTTCATTCACTGACCTTTATAATCTGAAGGGAGACATTTGTTTTTCTTCTTTCTACAACAAAATTAAAGTAGAGCTTTGTTCTTCCAACTAAATATATAATGATATTTCATACTTTTGTTATAACTTATTTTAAGGTATTAATTTTCCCATGTACTGCCCCACAGGTTATGGAAGATTATTTCCATTGATACAATTCTGTAAATAACCCAGAAATTTGATCAAACTGATTAACCATTTGGGTGCCTTCTACTTAGATGCAATAAATTACAATTGGAGTTTCATTTTGCATGCAAAATATATGAGTTTAATTAACTTTGTTGCATTACAAGCAAAAGGTCATATCTTCAAAGAAAGTTAGAAAAAAAAAACCCTTTGGAGAAAAAAATGAAAAAAGATAAATGCTGTTATTCATAGACCTTTATGACCTCAAAATGAATCTTAGAGGTTTCCTAGTACAGACCATAATATTTTCATAAAAGATTTAGACTGTATGATTTAATTTTTCTAAAGTTACTCTGTTACTCAATGCCCATGTTTGATCTAGTGATATAACATAAGCTGCTTAATATCTGTTTTCTTGTTTGCAAAACACAATACATTGTTATCAAATAGATAGCAATTGATGATGTTAATTTTATTGTTTATTTATAAATAACTTTATATTATCATGCTGTTTTCCTCTCTCCAGTCTGGCATTGTTTTCATTTGTACTTTCAAGTAGATATCTTCAGAAAGAAGTTGTCTGAAAAACACCAAAGAAAAATTTCCCTTAAGATTAAAAATACATTCATGACAAATTAACCAATTAAGAATGCCAAATATTATCAGGCAGTATGCAGCAGTTTCATGGATCACCTTATGTTTGTTTTCTCAACTAATAAACCAGGTGAAGCATTTTTAAAAGAATGGGTTTGTGGTGCCTATGTTTACGGCATAACCAACATTCTTGTTAAGCCTATTTACCTTTAAAAATAAAATGTTTATTTTCAACATGTTAACTTAATAAAATGACAGCAAATTATATATTTTTTCTATGAATACGTTGAGAATACAGACTCAGTTATTACCATTACATTTCTTTTCATCTATTTTGCATGGAGAGGAGCATTTTGCAGCCCAGTCACTTAATTGCCACATCCTTCCTCACACTAACATCATTCTGCCCCCAAAATGTACACAAGCATGCATATAACATCCCTTGTCAGCTTCTTATGGGAAAATAATCTTTTCCCAGGACTGAGTATTTGAAAAAGCAAGGCAGATTACAGAAAATGAGAAATTTTCTGATTCCTCTTGCAAGGGATGATTCATTATTTCATTTAAACTGATTTTCCTAAACTCAGTGCCTGTATTTCTTGGTCTTTGTCAGTCATATTCCAAAACCCAAATTCCATGGAGCAATAGCTTATTAAAATAAAATAAATTCACAGTGTGCCATATCCAATATTTAATTATGTCAGGTAAGAATAGTTCTAAAACAATCATTTCATTAAAGCTAGGGCATTTCAACTCCAAAAATAGAAGAAGGACATAATTTCAGATTAAAATTAGGAATGGTTTATAATTTTACAACATGTATAAAACATGATATTTAATTTTATGCCACTTCAGATTCTTGAAAGTTCATCTCAGGTGAGATCTACCCATAGTATCTATACAGCATCTACCTCATATTGCCTTGTGTGTGTATTTTTCTTAATTATCATATTTATCATTTTTAATCTGCTTGTACTGCCCACAAAACCTTGTTAAATGATTCACTCATAGTATACAGCCTATATGTGTTTATAAGATGAATGATTAACAGTGATCTATATATACACACACACATATACATACATATATACATTGTTTGCAGTATAGTGGTGAATTTCCTACCTTGATATTTGGATTTCTATAAGCATTAGTTTAGTTTCTTAAGGCAAAAATCAGTAAACACAATAAGTTTTTTAATTGATTTTTTTGAGAGAGAGAAGGAAGGGAGAGAGACTGAGAGAGAGACACGGAGAGACATCAATTTGTTGTTCCACTTATTTATGCATTCATTGGTTGATTCTTGTATGTGCCCTGACAGGAGATGGAACCTGAAACCTCGGCATATTGGGATGATGCTCTAACCAACTGAGTTACCTGACCAGGGCTAAACTCAATGAGTCTTAAGTTTACTAATTAGGCATTTAGTCTACTCAAGTTTTATCTAAGAATGTTTTTAATTTTTTTTAATTAGCCCTGGCCAATTAGTTAGTTGGAGCATCATGTCCCATAAACCCAAGTGTAACGGGCTTGATTCCGGGTCAAGGCACACACCTAGGTTGTGGGTTCAGTCTCCAGAAGAAATGAGTAGGAGAGGCGACTGACCAATATTTCTCTCCCTCTGTCTCTATTTCTGCCTCTCTAAAATCAACAAGCATGTCCTCAGGTAAGAATAAATAATAAATAAATTAATAAATTAATTAAATTATTAAAATTACAGAATATTGATCAAATGAACCACATGTTCTTGAAATCTTGCTACTCTACTAATAATCTTTCCAATTAATTTAATGTGTTCCCACATTCCAGGTCATCCCATGCTACTTGTACAACTCATCATTTACTATGACCAGTAACTCTATTTTAAAATATCTACTTTTATTGCATGTGGTTATGCATGAATTGTTTCTGTATCAGTTCACCTTTGTGTACCCAGATTTAAGTATTATTTTACAAAAATAGAAAAATATTTAAACTTGACTTCTTTCCAATTTTTCATATGTGCTTTTATCATTGTATCATTGCATAAACTTGTGTAGCACAGACTATTGCAGGTACCTACATAACCATCCTTCTTTTTCTCTTGGTTGGAAGTACCTACTTTTGTTGAATTCCTTAACTTCTGCATCCATGTACTCAAGAAAGGGCCCTTTAATTCACTCAAGACAAAAATGGTATTTTCCTCTCTACCCATGATTCATTTAGGTATGGGTGTGTAATACAATCCTAGACAATAAGATTTCAGGTGATGTAAGGGGAGTCCCTGGGGAAGATTTTTTTTGTCTTATAAAAGGTCACAATGCAGGTATGTGCCCTTTGGACATTGCTGTCGGAGGAAATCATGCTGCTACAACCATCCTGCCCCAGGAGCAGGAGCTCTTCTGTCCAAAACTCTCAGAGAATCAATAGAGAGGAAAGACAAAATGATCTGGGCTTCTAATGACATCCTTGGACCTCTGAAGCAGCCATGGTGCTTTTCCAGACTTGTTTTCTTTGGTTTGAGCCATCTTGGCTATGCTTCAGTTACTTGTGATCTGAAGCAGCCTAACTGTGACACCGCCACAATACAAATAAAAAACCAAGACGCAGAGAAGTTATGTGGATCACTTAATGGGGTTCAGTGAGGTACTGACAGAGGCCTGACTAAAATATAAAGTCCTGTATCAGCATCTTTTCTAACTACATTGGGAAGTCTCTTCCTTAGAACCAGTTGCTTACATAAACCATTGATTGATAGTACATTATATAAAGGTACAGCAGATACAGTAAAATACTTCACGCAATAATAAGCACATATGCATGGTATTTTATGCCAAACTGTATGAAACTACTATTGTTATGGGTCAAAAATGTGGAAATATCAGAAATTTCATGTGGCTCCACCTAACAATATTATAGAAGTTCCACTGATAATGCAGAGTACATATATCTAATTAGTATACATTAAAAGTTGTTTATTTGGATGCTGAATTTTGCTACCTAAACTTTATTTTTATTTTTGTAAAGATTTCATTTATTTATTTTTAGACAGAGGGGAAAGGAGAAAGAAGGAGAGGGAAACATCAATGTGTAGTTGCCTCTCACGCAGCCCCTACGGGGGACCTGGCCCGAAACCCAGGCATGTGCCCTGACTGGGAATCAAACCCCTCAACCCTTTGGTTTGCAGGTTGGCACTCAATCCACTAAGCCACACCTCCCAGGGCTGCTACCTAAACTTTGAAGTGGAACTTCCTTCATTTCAGTGGCCTTCTTTCAAGGGGAAATCCTAGTTTGTTTAAACTAGGTTAAAAAGTTTATGAGCATTACATCAAAAACAATAATGTAAAACTTTAGGCATCTAAAATACATGCTCAGTTTTTTAAATTTTATTTTTCAATTATAGTTTACATTCATTTTTCTGTATTAGTTTCAGGTTTACAGCATAGTGGTAGACAATCACATACTCACTATTCTAAATGAGTAATTACAGGGCTCCATAGAAACTGTAGCATGTTTCAGTTGATAAAGTTCTATGAATATAATAATATTATCTCAATAAACTATTAAAAATAGTTTTTAACAAAAGTGAAGATATAACAAAAGTGAAGAGAAATAGAGAATAATGCTCAAATTTTTGCAAAACAAATATAGGTTGTGACTTTTTTCAATATTACAATTTATTGTCACTTAAGGTGGTATTTTGTAACATTTCTATGGTTTGAAGTCAGCCATTTTGGAGTTTATTAAATCTACTCAATGTGATTCCTACTGATTTTAAGAAAGTTATGTAGAGAACTCAAAAGTTTGTTAGATTGGCTTTCAATATTCTTTTCATTGATATTAGGATACAGTATGAATAGAAGTTCAGCTTTTTCACTAAGTTCTCAGTACTTTTTGTTTACTTGCAAAAGCATATTTTCTATAAAAACTAAGATTGTTTACACTCAGAAAGTTTGAACACTGCTTTAAATTTATATAGTTCTACACAAAAATGAGATTAGCACCTTCAAGACTGTAATGTAGCAATATTATAAAAATTATTACAGAAATCAATAATGCTTTCATCTCAGAACTAAACTAATGGTAAAATCTTGTTTATATAGATATTAAACAAATGCATTATTCACATTTTGTAATGATTTTCTAGAGAGAGAAAGACTTTTAATTATCATATGGAAGTAGTATAATAAATTAGTATAATTTTTATTAACAGAAAGTTAATTTACATAAAACAAATACTCACTGAGTTATTGAATATAATAATATCAACATGCCTATTCTTGTTTGTCATATTTTGTGCCTTTTGGCAACATCAGAATTATAATAATCTGATTTATGCATTAAATTTAATGCATAATATGACAACATACAGATATGTATGCCTTATAATGTATAATTTAAACATGATTACTATATATTTCACCCTTCCTTCCATGGCATTACCAATTTTCTCATGCAGCCAGAAATCACGATTAAAATGCTGGTTGCCAGATATGAATGTCTGTTTGAATTAATGAATATTTTCATAAAAATACTCCAACTCTGAATGTTTTAAAAACCTTGCCATAACATTCACCAAACTTACACATGACAGCAAGCATGTGTTACTGCATTTTCATCTTAAATATTTGATGATTCCCTCTTTAAATCCAAGATTCATAACCCAAAGGCTTTCATTTTCATATACCATGTGTATTTGAGACATTTATTAGTACAGTTGTCTTTTTATGCATCAACAAAATATATCTGAAAAAAGCAATATATGAACTTCCCAGAATTTTGGACATATTTTAATGTATTACTTATGCATCACAATATTTTATAAGATGTATACACTAAACTTTTTCTCTCCATCCCAATGGAATAAAGATAAGATTTACAATAAAGATGATTCTGGTTAAACATTAAAAACTACAATACAACTGGAATCTCTTTCAAGTTACATTTAAAAAGTGTAAATATTTCCTAACCCATCCACATTTTCAGGAAATGATTATGGTGCACAGCTGCAATTTATGAGGTTCTGTAAAACACCAATGCTCTTCTAATAATTTCTTAACTACAATGTTGGCTTTAAAATTACAAATTTAACATAAGTAAATAATGGTAACAGATCCAGTACAGTCACTTTTATTATTTGAAAAGGAAATTAACTAAGAGAGTAATTCCATACTAGGTTACAACTGAAGGTTGCCCATTGATGGTTACTCTCACTTGACCTTGGACGTGCAGAAAGGTGGTTCACCATGGTAACCTTGGTCCTCATGCTTTCCATAGAGTAAATCATTTCAGTCTTTTCATGCAATTCTCTTATTGACTGTGCAACTGAAATGTCATGCTTCATGAAAAAAGCAGGTAATTTCTTATGAGTGATTAAGCCACCTTTACAATGCACGAGCCAGGATAAAGTTGTATGCAAATATTTTAAAACACATTTAACTCATCATAATTTTTTCTGTTGTGTGGTTTAAATATTTTGGTTTATAAACATATTTTACGTTAACATATTTTCATAATCTTTGAGTACTTACAGTCAGAAGTGTACTATCAAATATCTGATATAATGATGCTTCTACCTACAGAAAGAATGTGAATGTGTGTGTATTTATGTTTATATATAAAACAAAGCTATCTAAATAATACTGAAATTTCCAAAGCCAGGCAAGTTTTAAAAGGACATTTTAGGCCCTAAGCCAAAACTGACATTCCACCTTTAATTATGTGAAAATCAAAAGAATGTATTTTAATGACAAATTATGAGAAAAATCATGAAAACCATACTTTCTTTCAAAAGCAAGTTACGAAATTGCTTTTTCCTTTATGAACTGTTCATATCAATATCTCCAGACAATCATTCTCTTATGCTTTTATAATAAAACTCTGCTTTTTTGAAGCTCATTCCGTTCTACTATATTACTCGCACAATCACATCTGTCAAGATCCCAACTCACATTTGTTGAAATCTGCACTTAACTCACAATTTCTCTATTCATAACAATTTCTGCCATCACCACAGGAGATTTTAAAAGCCACATGCACAATTCATTCCAAACCCTGGCCTCTCGATTTTGTTAAGTCTTCACCATCAATGACCTTCTCTTTAGTCATCTCCAACATCCTAGATGAACACTGGACATTGTCATCTCTGAACTCTTCCAACCTTAATATTGGTATTTTAAGAATTCTCTCTGACCATTACTAGTTTTTCTTCTATTACCTTTACTATTATTTAACTACACTAACTACAATGCTAAAACTCATTGCAACTGAAGACTTGAATTTGTTGATTCATCTAGTATTTCTCTATAATTAATTTCACCTTCCTCCCTACCAAGTTAAGATCTCATGGAACATGATTCTAAGCACTGGATTTGTAAGACCTAACTCCCCTTTTCTTCTGTCTTTGCATTTCAACCAATTGAAAGACCCCAAATTTAAAGGGTCCAAATAGTCTTTCTTCAAATCTGACCTCAGGTATTTGAGCCCTAATAAAGAAAAGCAACAGCAGGGAATATTCACACACACACACACACACACACACATATATATATTTATATATAATCTCACAAACCTTAACAGAATACTCAAAATTTCTTGGTAATTTTACTACATTCCTTGGCCAAATCACTTTCCTGTTCTCCACACAAAGATTTCAGAGGACTAGCACAGGATAGTCCTCAAATCCCCAGCACTCTCGGGGAAACCTCCTTCTCAGCAGATAGTGTCACCTTGTATTTCAAAGAGTAAATAGGTGTAAGGAAGGGAAAACTGCCTGCCATCAAGCCCATGAACTTATCTGCATCTGTCCCAGTCTCTTAGTATTGCTTTGTTTAAATGGGTGGATTCTTTCTACTGATTAGATTAATTTTCCTTCTCACTCTCTCAAACACCGCAGCATTAATCACTTCTTCTTTAACTTTGGCAAGTTATTCTAGAACACTCTTCCCACCCCTAAACTAATGAACTCTTATAATCCTTTGGATATCATATTAAATGTCTCTTCTTTCAAAAAAAAAGATTTTATTTATTTTTAGACAGAGGGGAAGGGAGGGAGAAAGAGAGAGGAAGAGAAATATCAATACGTGGTTGCCTTTCATGTGCCCCTTACTGGGGACCTGGCCTGTAACCCAGGCATGTGCCCTGATCTGGGAATCAAACTGGCAACCCTTTGGCTTGCAGGTCAGTGTTCAGTCCACTGAGTGACACCAGCCAGGTCTTAAATGTTTCTTCTTCACTGAAGACTTGCCAGTTCCTCCAAAATAAATCAGATTTCCCTGTCTTTCAGTCTTACTATATCATCTGTATTTCTCACTTACCTGAACTTTACTTGACATGTTTAACACAACTTGAAATTCTATTTATTTGATTATTTAATTAATATTAACCCTTCAATACTGTTAGCATGGTCACCATTATGACACATAGTAAGAGCTCAGTAAATCTTTAATAATGAGTCCTGGGTGGATGGCTTCATTAACTGGAGTGTGGCCCTGTACGTGAAAAGGTTGCATGTTCAATCCCTGATCAGGGCACTTACCTAGATTGCAGGTTCAATCCCCACTCAAGGTGCATATGGGAAATAACTTTCAATGTTTCTTTCTCATATCAATGTCTGTCTCTCTCTCTGGCAAATCAGTAAACATATCCTCAGATTGGGTTTAAAAAATTCTGATAATGAATAAGAAACAATGGAAGAAAACACTTAGATGGTATGTATTACATGCCCATGTCAAGCACTATATTTATCAACTCATTTAATGCAGCAATCCTATCTTCATTTTATAGATGAGAAATCTCGGGCACAGGGAGGACCTGACAGATAGACTCAGAAGAGTTCGGCTCCAGAGTTTATGATCTATCAACTAGACACATTTGGGCATAAATGGATAAAGTATGGTAATTACAGTATGCCCACCCAAGAAGGAAGAAATATTGGAGTATAACTGTGATAAGATGTTTTTCAGAGTTTTATGATACACAGTATGACCCTGAAGTGGCAAAGTTGAAGTATATCAAAAGTTTAGGACTTCTTCACTCTTTGATATTTGAATTGAAATGTAGGTATATATGTTTCTATATTCATCTTGTATACTTTAATTGCATTTTACTTTTTCTTAGTAGATGAACATTCTAAGGTCAGGTTAATATCAATGGTGAAAAAGAAGAAATAAATTGAAAACAGAAATCTAGAATATAGGAATATAGGACCCTGGTTTGTTTGGGAATTACAGCAAATTACCTTTGGTCTTTGTGAGTCTTTTTGTTTAGAGCAAGAGGGTGTGCTCAAGGGAGACATAGGGATGCTGAGGGTTGACTCTGGCTATCAAAATATAGAGAAAATGCTGGAAAGAAAAAGCATTAAAATGGTGGAGGCAGGGAGGTGGAGGGAGCAGTTACAGAGAAAGAGACAAGTCAGTTAAATAATAACCCTTTTCCAATCTTTGTTTCACCCCACTAAATTCTTTAGAGCTGAATCTACATAGCCTTCAAAATATTGAAAAGAATCACACTCATTATATTTCATTTTCACCAACATTCTATAAAGTATTAAAGAACTGAATATAATATCTGATTCAATAATCAAGAGAGAGGAAGCAATTTTCAACAAAGTCATCCTCCATGGGAAAAGAAACACACTTGAGAGAATATAAGAAGGCTTTCAACTCAGTGGGAAGAGGCTATGAAAGCACTACATTGAAGTTCATTGCAGCTTGTGCACAGTTTGCTTGCCAAGAAATGCTTGTTCAGTGTAGGGAAATACATTCCCATTCACTAATAAACACAGCCAAATGCAAAGTTACTTTACAAAGTCAAAGTCTATAAATATCTCATAAGAGGTTTATGCCTTAATGTAGTTCCCCTAAATTACATTTTATCACAAGTCTTTTTCAGTCATTCTTTTCTTTGACTTCAGTTGTTCATGGCACAATCACATGTTCCTTAAAGTATTTATATTTCCATTGGAGATTATAATTCTCCATCTACTGAGATTATGCAGTATAAGGATTTAATTTTGTAGGTTTTGTACATATGGATAAACAGGAAACAAAGTACTACTAATGTTAACCATTAGCTTGTGATCCCTGTTAGTCAAAGCTCAAGTGTCATCTCTTGACCTGAACATTGACTCAGGAGTCAGGAAAATAGCTCAGGGCTTGTATTTTCCAATAATGTGCCAGAGATCTATGACAAGCTCACAGCCAAGTAAAGTACTTCTTAACTCACAAGATCATGAAACAGAATTAAGTGCTTTGAAATCCATGGATAACAGGTGCTCTAAAGACTGAAGAGCTCACCAGGTCACCGCCTTTCCTCCGATCACTCACCTCCTTGCTCTTCATGTTAGGAGAATATTGATGACAATTGTGACAGAAGATACCCATAGGGGCAAAAAATAATGCAAGGGAAGTCTATCAATTTCTCATACACAAAATTGATGATAGGACACTAAAAATTCTATAATTATTTTTAAAAACATTAATGCTAAAGTTGTCATTTGCTGAAGTTTTCAAAATTCTTAGAAGATTCTCATCAAATGATAAAACTTGGTTTTACAGACAGTTGCTTTCACATTAAAATTGCTACTAAAAACCTGTTATTATCCAATTTTAGGAAAAATTTTTAAAAACAGTTTGATGAAATAATCACCCAATAAAGTAACAGTACATCCAAATAAGGATTTAAAAATATTAATGATGATCTAAAAGTAGCATCTCAATGAGAAAAAAAATCATTTTGGATTTCAGCAAATGATACAGCATTAGTTAATAGAAGTTCACTGATTTATAAAACTCAATTATTTGAAAATCCATAAAAAAGTTATTATAAAATAATCTACATGTTAATTTAAAAACACTATCAAATATTTCCTTGAAATAAAACATGGTAGTAAAATATAACTAGATTTGAAAATATTACTTCAGTAAGTTTAAAAATTTATACTTGTAAAGTGTAAAGCAAGGTCTGCCTGCACTGTAGTGTATTCATCTCTCTAGGTGTATAGTCTACGAAACCACTGGCTTTCGAAATGTACTTTGTAACCCTTAAAATTCTTTTACAAAAAATTTAGATTCCTCTTCTTTCTCCCTGACACTCTGAATTGGTTTCTAAATCTCATTTGCAAGACCTCTGAAATATAAGATGACTCCATTGGGCTGTTCACCCTCCGAATGACTTGGGTTTTGGTGAAACAGTGCTTCATCGGATATTCATTCTCTTCACTGACTTTAAAAGAATAGAGAAAAAAGGTGATACAATGAAATAGTTTTGTATTGTTAGCTTATTAAAAAAACAAAATATAAAAATAATATGGAATAGTAAAATAGTTTGCACTTTGTTGAAATTTTTAAACATGTGGAAAAGGCATAGCAAACTTTTACCCCCCAAAAAGACATTGACCTTCCCATCTCATTTTAAATTAATTTGTAATGATTGTAAGAAGGAAAATATAAGGGCAAAAATCACCTGAGAAAAATATCTAAATGTGAGAATAAATGTCTCTGAATGCTAGTCAAACTAATTTAGATATTTTCTCTAAATTTGACTGAAAGGATAAGTAGGTCATTCCAATTTGACCTTGAAGTACAGATGTAGTGTGCAATACGCAGCAAAAACGACTGAGAAATTCTTACCTAAATAGAATAGGAAGGCTGTACCAAATAGCTAGTGTGATGGAGAATGCTGTACTGAACTGCCTGGTAAAGGTGGCACAAATTTGCATTTTGTGTACATTGCCTCTCTCTGGATACCTTGTGGGTGCCCAGCCCCCAGAATGGGTCAAACACTGTCATTATCTTCTACTCCTAAGTTAGAGGAAGGAAGGGAGGGAGGTAGAGTGGGAGGGAAGGAAAAAAGGAGAAAGCTCCGGTTTATTTTATTTCTCTACCAAATCCCTATTTATAGCAATGATAATTGAAAAGTTTCAAAGACAGAGTTTATGGAAAAATAATATTTTTATTGCATCAAATAAGTGATAAAATATGAAGGGCTTTGGTGAGCTAATATACAGTTGTGGAAATCAACATGTGTGCAATGGGCAGTAAGAAGACATTGAGAATTTAGTGCCAAATAAACAAAAGGAAAAAAAATATGCTTAACACTGTAGAACTAACCCCCAAAATGGTTATTTTCTGGGAATATTATTAGACAATATCCTGCCTCCTGTAATGTTACATTATTCATATAATAAAATAAGATGATATTCACTAAAAATTTAATATTTTGTATATTTCATTTAAAAAGTAGCCCATCACAAGATTTGATCTGAATTTTTCTTTAAAGAACTAAAGTGTTATGTATCCCAAAATGGTTAAAATTAAATATTATAAATTTGGAATAATTGTGGCCTGATGTTATATTTGTAACAGTGTCATTGGTAGAAGAATTAAAAAATATATGAAAAAGTGACTCCAAATACTATAGTACAAAATATTTAAGTGTTCAGTAATATTTATTTAAACCCTATTAACAAACTGAACACATTGTAAAACAATGCTTATGGTCCATATGTTGGGACAAAAATAACAAAATTAACCAGCATTTACTATCAACCTACGATTTGCTCAATTTATGTCAACTTTTATCCTATTAACACCTCCTACAAGTGTGTTTACACCTTCTACAACTGTGTTGCAATGGTTATTGCAACTGTTATTGTATTGCATGGGTATAACTATTATTATCCTTATTTTATAGATAAAGGTACTTTATCTATAGTGGTTAAATAACCTGCCCAAAGTTAGAAAATAGTAAGAGGTGATATTCAAATGCATAGATCCTGAACACAGATCCAGTTCCCTTAACTCAATACTGAAGTAATTACCCTACCCTGTGTGCACTTTGAGGTCTATGGCCACATCTGAAGACATCAGGGTGAGACGATGGTTCAGTCACTATTCCACTATCTAATTTTGAAGAAAAGAGTCATGGTAACTACCTCCATTAGTTTCTGTGGCTGCTGGAATGAACTTGGAGACTCCATTACTCCTTCTACTCCACCATGTCAAAACTCCCTCTGTCCTCTCTCACCAAGGCACTTGAGAGTGCACTCAGGACCCAGCCAGTACTTCAGGACATACACCCCATGTCAACATCTTTTCTAAATAACAGTGTTGAGAGGTTTCAGGGATTAGCACTTGATATATTTGGGACCATTATTTAATCTCACTACTACCCATCTGTAAATGTAATACCACCTGTGTGAGACATGTGGTTAAAAGACAAAATGGCAAGAAATTTTAGCAAGTATGTAGAAAATTTGAGTCAGTGAGAAGTTTGTAAAGTCAGTGCTCCTTCAGCCATTTGCCCCATGCCTTTTAATCTGCATGTAGGCTTCCTATAACTAGACCTGAAGCAAATAAAAATAACTGATGCTCATTTGGATAACCAAATCATCACTGAGAGATTAACAAGCAGTAATTATTTTTAACATGATACTGTATAAGTAAAGAGTGAGACTTCTAGGTAAAATGGTAACATAAAAATGGAATTTCCTTAGAAAACTAAAAATGGAACTGCCTTTTGACCCAGCAATTCTAATCCTGGGATTATATCCTAAGAGCCCTGAAACACTAATTCAAAAGGACCTATGTACCCCAATGTTCACAGCAGTGTTATTTACAATAGCCAAGTGCTAGAAGCAACCTAAGTGCCCATCAGTAAATGAGTGGATAAAAAAGCTATGGTACATTTACAGAATGGAATACTATTCAGCAGAGAAAAAGAAGGAATTTGTACTCTTCCTGACAGCATGGATAGAACTGGAGAGTATTATGCTAAGTGAAATAAGCCAGGTGGTAAAAGGCAAATACCATATGAGCTCACATATAAGTAGAATCTAATCAATGAAATAAACAAGCAAGCAAAATATAATCAGAGATATTGAAATAAACTGATAAGTGAACAAACTGACAGTAACCAGAGGGGAGGAGAGAGAGGTATAATGGGGAAAAATAGGGGAAGAGCTGTCAAGGAACATGTATAAAGGACACATGGGCAAAGCCAAAGTGGGTAAATTCCAGGGTGGGAGGTAGGGAGGGGTAGGGCAGAGAGGCAAGGTGTGTGGAGGAATAGAGACAACTGTATTTGAACAACAATAAAATAAATAAATAAAATGAGTTTGTTTTAAAAAATGAAAAATAAATATATTTACAATTTTAAAAAAGGTAAATTACTGTCATTTGTGACAACATGAATGGACCTTGAGGGCATCATGCTAAGTGAACTAAGTCAGACAAAGACAAATACCATATGATCTTATGACACATGGAATCTAGAGGAAAAACATATTACTCACAGATACAGAGAACAAGTGGATGATTACCAGAGGCAGGGGGGTGAGGGATGGGCCAAATGGGTAAAGGGAGTCTAAAAGTACAAATTTTTAGTTATAGGATAAACAATTCTTGGGGGTATAATGAACAACATGGTGACTCTAGTTAATAATACTGTATTGCATATTTGAAAATGTTAAGAGAAGATCTTAAAAGTTCTCACCACAAGAAAAAATTTCTGTAACTATGTATGATGACAGATGTTAACTAAACTTATTGTGGTGATCTCACAATATACACACATATCAAAAGACTATATTCATTTTTTCCTTAAACAACAGATATTTATGTTTTTATAGTTCTGGTTCCCAGAAGTCCATTAAGGTGTGAGCAGGTTTGGTTTCTCCTACAGCCTTTATCCTTGGCTTGCAGAGAGTCACCTTCTCCCTGTGACCTCACATGGTCTTTCTTCTGTGAGCATATCTCTAGTGTTTCTTGCCCAATACCCTAAGGTACTCATGAAATGAGACATTTAAATTACATTTGTATTTTTTTGGGGGGTGTTAGTGATAGACTTTATTCTATTTTTCCCATTACCTTTTAGTCATCTTATACCATCTCCCTGCAGCAAACACCACACTGTTGTCCATGTCCATGAGTCCTCTTCTTTTTTGCTCAATCCCACCACCCCCTAACTTCCCCCCGACTAGCTGTCATCCTGGTCTCCATCTATGAGTCTGTCCCCATTGTCAAATTTCCCTGATGGTCTAGTGGTTAGGATTCAGTGCTCCCAAATGACTATTGTACAACTGAAACTGATATAATGTTACTGTACATATGTCAATTATACCTCAATATTTTAAAATTACCAAAAAGGCATTCAAAATATGAACAATAGACATGTCAATACATTTAGCTTAAATAAAACCCAGGTCATTTAGTATATGATTTTCTACTCTGCCTGTTCCAGGTTACAGGGGCAGTGACCCTGTTAGTATAACAATTTTGACCTTCAGCTATAGTGATCACGTGGTGAAAGGGAAGAAAACTTAAGATCCTGGAAGATAGGAAGTTGGAGTATATTAAGTCTATACTTTGAGCTTACCAGATTCCCACTGAAGAAAAAAATCTAGAAAATAATTTTCCAATAACACAGGAAGTAACTAAGAAACATGATCCTAGTAAATATAATCACAGGCTTGCACCTTAAATGATCTTGGGATCTAAATTCATATAAATGTCATATCAATACTATGGCATGGTAATAGCCATCCAGGCTACTGATACTTCTGGGACATGTGACAGTAGTAAAACAAGCTCATACTATAAAACATACCCTCAGGATAGCAACACACATACACACACACAGCCTCCCTCAAGATATGCAAGCTAAAATAACAAAACACAACAGGAGACATTCAATAATGAAAAATAATCAGATGCAGTGGACAGTACAATTAGAGTGTAGGAACAGCAAAAAATAAAACAGTATGATAGAGTCTGTATAAAATAAAAAATCTTTAAAGTGATTAAAGCATAAAGAGGAAACATTACATGATTTCAAATAAAAGAACAAACATTTGAGAAGGAATAAAATAGAACTGTTCTGTTTCTGTAACACTGAAATACAAGGTTATTTTAATAAAAAATTAGGTCAATTGGTTAAACACACTATTAGAAGTAGCTAAAGTTAGTTAACTGAAAAACAAATCTAAGAAAATTACATGGTATGTACAAAGATAGCAATAGAAATAAATTTTTTAAAAAAGACAGACTAGTGAAGTTAAGAGGCATAGAGATTATAATGAATTATAACATATCTTTAATAGGAGTTTCAGTGTAAAAGAATAGAAAAAATGAAAAGAGGCATATTAAAGAAATAAAGATGGAAAATTCCTAGACTAGTTGAAAGAAAAGCACAACATTTCCTTTGAGGAAATAAAAATAAATCCATATCTGGACACATGGTAATAAATCTATACAACAAAAACTAAGGGAAAAAATCTCAAAAGAAACTATAGAGATAATACATATTACCTGTGAAAGAATTATAAGACTCCCAGTAAGCACCAATAAAAAACCTGTGTCACAGAGTTATATATTCAATGTAAAAAAATAAAATAAGTGTCAACCCAAATTTCAAAACCCAAACTATCATTCAAAGGTGATGATAAAACACATGCTTTTTCAGAAAAACAAAGGGGGTAAATTGTGTTATTAACAGATTTGTTATGTATGCATATTAAAATCTAGTAAATAATCACAATAGCATGTTTAAACTTCAAATCACTCAACAGATAATTAAAAAAAAGATATTTTCTCAATTAAGGAGAAGAAAAGGTAGTAAAATTATAACCTCAGAAATAAAATGGAATCAATGAAATAATTATGAGAAAAGAATAAATCCACATTGTGGTAGGAAATGTTAACAAAATTCTCTCAATAATTGAAAACAAGAAGACAAAAAATTAGTAAAGATATGAAATTTTTTAGTGAAGACAATAAGTATATTCACACATCTAAAAAGTACTTGACACCTGACAATGAAATCATATCTTTTCTTGCACATACACATGACAATCTCTTAGTATTGATCATGTGCTACACCAAGGGGCCTAGCCATAGAATTACAGGGAAAAAAATATGATACCATGTCTCTGTATATAGTATTAAATTAAAATCAAAATATTTTAAAAAACAAAAAAGCAAGCTAGTATATTTTAAAAGATATTTCTAAATATCACATGATATAAAAAAGAAAGCATAATAAACATTTATAAATATATAACACTGAATAATGAAAGTATTACTTGTCAATCTTTGGGGGGGAAGTTCAAGTGTTACTTAGAAGAAAATGCAGACAATTGTACTTGAACAATAAAATTTAATAAAAGAAGAAAATATACAATCTTAAATGATAATTTTAGGAAAGACATATTTAAAGGGAAAAAGACTAAACATTAATAACTTAAATGTTCACGGATTGAAATTTGGAATAGGTAAGTTAAAGAAGATTAAAGAAATAAAAACATAAGACAAAACAAGCATCAATGAAATGAAAAAAAGGGGTAGGGGGAAATAGAGAAGTTAAACAAAATCAATGGCCAGTTCTTTGAGAGAAAAAATGTTCTACGTACCAGGAAAAGGTATTTGCAAATCATGAAAATAACAATAGCTTAGTACCTGAAATATATTCTAAACAACCTGCATCAGTGAGTAAACTCAGTTTGCAATACATTGGGCCGGCCACAAATGGGAAGAAAAGAATTGGAAGCATACTAATGCCTTTCTTGAAAATCTTAGATGACCCAGGAAGAAGAGAGATGCAGTAACAGCTGAAGTTGGATACCTGCTCAAATTAGGTTGATTTATCAATTTTTTTCACATCATTGTTTTATTGTGGTTGAACTGTGAGCTTGCTACTAAGCTGAGAAGCAGCCATAAAAGAGGGAAAAGTCCTTAAAGAGAGAAAATAAATGATAGAGTAATGCTCTAGAGGCAGCAATCAATTGCACCAATATAAAGGTTAGCCCTGAGCAAAAGAGTAATAAGAATGCCTTAATTTTTAAGCTAATGTGTATAGGAGGATGCTGGGCATGTGTGACTTTGAGAATATTCAGAAATATAAGAGAACAAAGAAAGAGTCAGGATGTCTAATATTTGTTGAAGGAGAAATTATTTGGATGTGACATTGTGGAGATCTAAGCAAATGTCAGCCCACACCCACACTTTATTCATATAAAAATATGTCATACAAAACTAAATTAAACATGGGCCATTGTACCTGTAAGGAGCTAACAGTCCACTAGGAAAAGTGGGACCTGTTCACACATAACCAAGATAACAAAAATACCATTCATTCCTTCTTTCTCCACATATGCATATTATTTTGGTCTTTTTTGCTTTTATTTTATAAGATCACATAGCATTATTTGATCCTCTGTCTTCCCAACTCTTGAAAAGGATACATGAAAGTGGGAATATTTACCAACATGAAGCTCAGGGTCCCTTCCATATCTTAGCACTGTGGCCTCTGTAGCTGCTTGTCAACGGCTGTGGGATGATGTGTGCTAAGTGCACAAAAGAGATGATGGGGAGGATAAATCATTAACATCATTTCATTTCTTCTGCTTCTGTATCCAAACACACTCCACCTTCAGAGCAAACAGCACCCCCACTCCCTAATGTGAAACTGACTTTGTCACATAACCAAAATATATTAAAGACAGGAGAAATCAACCACATTGACCAATTTACAAATCCTGTCTTCGAATATATAACATTACAAGTTATGGTTCAAGAAAGCAAAATTTGTCTTTTTCAACTCCATTTAAAATTATTTTAATGCTGATTAAAACTTTCATTTTTTAGATTTATTGGAAAATATTCTACCAAACAAGGAAAGACAATAAACATTTATTCTAAATACAATTTATATCAGCCTTTGGTTTTCAGCAATAATTCTAAGACCAATGAAATTATTACCAAGTATGAGGAGAATAATATGTATATTTCTAAGACAGCAGTGTTTTTCCATTCAGTTGCTAAAGGAAGCCAACTTTTCACACATTATGTGTCTTTTATTTTAGTTTCTCAGAATTAAAATCATTTGCCTACACTCCAAAGAAACTGTAATACATCTAAGGTTAATGAAAACTTTCTTTTCTATAATTATGTTTTCTTCTATAGGATAAGCATCACTCATCAATTAACTTAATTTTATGGTTGGCATGTTACATAGAATCACCAAAGCAGAAGGAAACATTTAAAGGTAGAAAACACAGAGCACACATTCTTTAGTCATGCCAAGTCATTTGCTCCGTTTTACTTTTAAAAAATGTTTTCAATATTTTATTGATATTCTTCTTTTTAAGCTCTGTAAGAAATATAGTATGTGTCTGATGCACTATTTCTAGACAATGCCATAACAAACTGTATAAATTCATTTGGCTGCTCAGAGTGATGACTTGAATTTCCTTAATAGTTATTTTCCCTGAAATTAAACAATTAATAAGCCAGCAGCTATGTAAATCATAAATTATTCATACCCACTTTGCCAATGACCATTAATCAATTATAAAGAGATACAGAAATTAAAACCAAAAGAAAGAATCAACCATGGCTTTTAATATTGAGACTCTGCTAACCCAGCCTCTTTAAACATATTTGATTTGTATAATAACATCAACATGCACAGCAATGCTTACCGTTCAAGTTTCAAACAAAATAACCAATTTACAAGTATGCATATGCTATCAACCTGTAACAAGAAATAGTCATTACAATTCTGTAGTCTTTGACTAAAAGGGCTTATTAGAGTCCATTCAAATGATTGTACCTCATCAAATATTTAATATTAATTCTCTAAGCTTCCTAAAGAATTAGAAGCATGCTGAAAAACATCTTTAACATTCTTTCATAGTCTGAATACCAATAACTTTATACCAAGACATATAAAATTATAATGATCACAAAAGTAAAATATCCACCTGGACAATAGCCCAAGGCAGTCAGTTGTGACACACTACATCATTAAGAGACACAGGTTCAGCAATAAATTTAAGACTTATCTAATAACAAGATGGTTATCTAATGAGAAGCTTCAATGGGCTTATTCCCAACATATATGATTTCTAGATTCAGCCACTACCCATTTTTTTCTTGTAATATATTTTTTTTTTATTTTTTAATTTATTTTTTAATCATTATTCAAGTACAGTTTCTATCCTTTACTCCCATTCCAGCCAACCCACCCATCCCTCTCTTCCTCCCTCCCATTTCCAGCTACATGAAAAAAAAAAAATGAAACTCGAGCACCAACTTACACCATACACAAAAATAAATTCAAGGTGGATAAGAGACTTAAATATAAACCATGACACAATTAAAGTCCTAGAGGAGAACATAGGCAGGAAAATCTCAGATATTTCACGCAGAAACTTTTTTACTGACACGTCCCCTAGAGCAAGGGACATAAAGGAAAAAATAAACAAATGGGATTGCATCAAAATAAAAATCTTCTGCATGGCTAAAGAAAACAGTATTAAAATGAAAAGAGAACTAACTATATAGGAAAACATATTTGCCAATGATACTTCAGACAAGGGTTTAATCTCCAAAATATATA
>CM052544.1:70044697-70055658 GCA_028533065.1 Trachops cirrhosus
AAGGAAGACATACAGAGGATCCAGAGACACATGAAAAGATGCTCAGTATTGCTAGCTATCAGAGAGATGCAAATTAAAACCACAATGAGATACCACTTCACACCACTCAGAATGGCCATCATAAACAAAACAACAAACAACAAGTGCTGGAGAGGTTGTGGAGAAAAAGGGACCCTAGTGCACTGTTTGGTGGGATTGCAGACTGGTATGACCACTATGGAAAACAGTATGGAACTTCCTCAGAAAACTAAAAATGGATCTGCCTTTTGACCCAGCAATTCCACTGCTGGGGCTATATCCTAAGAACCCTGAAACTCCATTCCAAAAGAACCTATGCACCCCAGTGTTCATAGCAGCACAATTTACAATAGCTAAGTGCTGGAAGCAACCTAGGTGCCCATCAGTAAATGAATGGATCAAAAAACTATGGTACATTTACACAATGGAATCCTATGCAGCTGAAAGAAAGAAGGGACTCATACCCTTTGCAACAGCATGGATGGAGCTGGAAAGCGTTATGGTAAGCGAAATAAGCCAGGCATTGAAAGACAAATACCATATGATCTCGCCTTCAACAGGAACCTAAACAACAAAACAAAGAAACAAGCAAAATATAACCAAAGACAGTGAAATAGAGGACAGGCTGACAGTGACTAGAGGGGAGAGGAGAGGGAATTTCAGGGGAACTTCAGGGGCGAAGGAAAGGGTTTACAGGAACAAATATAAAGGACATATAGCCACTACCCATTCTGATTAATTTATTTAAAATCAGTTGAGGAAAGAACCACAGTTCCTAGTCTGCATTTTTACCTAAATAAATAAATAAATAAATAAATAAATAAATAAACAAACAAACAAACAAGCTACAAAATAAAAGAGTAAGGGGATGGAAAATAGAGACTTAAAAGGTGGAAATGGAATTAATCTGGGTAAAAAAAAAATTAGGTACCTATTTTGTTACTGCTGTCAATCAAACATTAGTGTCAAGAGTTACCTAGAAATAGGATTGAAACTGTTCTTCAGTTGATGCTCTGCAGAGTTAACATGTTTGCATCTCCAGAATAGGAAGGGCCATAAACAGATATCACTGGTTCTTTGGAAGCTAGAGGAAATGGAGAAACTAACTGGGTTGTAATATGAGAAACTAAAAATATATGAGCCTTTAGCTACAATTATTTTATTTTCTGTGCCTTGAATGTTATAAAGATATGGCATCTTCTCCTGGATCTGATGTGATGTATGATCAGCTCAACCACAGCCAAAGAAGTATTCCAAAACTCCTCAGTAAGGATGTGGAATATATTGCTGTTTGGGGTAGGGGAAGGACAGCTTCACTTTTTTTTTAAGGATTTTCATTTATTTATTATTATTATTATTATTATTTATTTATTTATTTATTTATTTATTTATTTTTTAGAGAAAGGGGAGGAGAGAGGGAGATCAACATCAATGTGTGGTTGCCTCTTTTGTGGCCCCTACTAGGGACCTGGCCTGCAATCCAGCATGTGCCCTAACTGGGGATCGAACCAGTGACTCTTTGATTTGCAGTCTGGCACTCAATCCACTGAGCCACAGCAGCCAGGGCAAGACAGCTTTACTACAAGCTACTGAGAAAAGGTCACTGCCAGTAGCTCTGATTTAGCAGGCATCACACTGCAAACTCCTAAAAACTCACATGCTCTGCTTGAAAAGTCACAAACTACATGTTGATCCTTTCTTATAAAACCAATCAACAAATATATACAGAGTTCCTGATACACAGTAGCATTGTGTCAAGGGCTGTGAGAAAACACACAAAAAATCAGATATAATTACTATAATGTACAGAAACCTGCATTTTAGTTAAGGAATTAATTTTTATTAATACAAATAATAACCTTACCAAAAGATAACTTACATGCAATAAGAGATGCTATCGATCAAAGCTGCTCAAGTACAGACAAGGTAAACCTCTTCAGTGACCAGCATGGTCACTGGTTGGAAATGCAGACCCTTAGACTCCACTCCACACCTATTGGATCAGAATCTGCATTTCAGCACATACCCAGATCTTGAGGCTTATGAGCACATTCAAGTTTGAGAACCTTATCTTGGATGTTTCCATTAGAAAAATAGTACTCAAATCAGTTATTAAACTAGCAAGTTGGCCATGAAAAGTGAAGAAAAATGGACCAGGAAATTTCAGGAGAGTAGTCAGAAAGAACAAACACATATCATCAGAGGGCCTGAGACATGTTCCAAGAAGACTTCAGCATTCCAGTTTAGCTAGGGCAAAGGATTTTATTCAGAGATGGCAAAGATTAGTCTTGAAATGTAGAATGGATCTATATATGAGATGGACTAAAAGTTAGGTTGAAAAAGTCCCTGATTATGTTTAAACAGACAAGTACTTCTGTGGTAAATGTGACTCACTACTCAGATTTCAGATTTCACCCATCAAAGTAGAAGAACTCAATTCTCTTAACTGCCTGGAATGTTGGCTGCTGGTACCTCAAGGTTGAAACACTCCTTGAGAGTTGTCTTCAGCCAAGGGGAGCTGCTTCCCCCAAGGCCCACCCTCGTCCTGTCCTGGAGGCAGCTCACATCCAGTTTGGTTGATGCAAGTACAAAGGCCTTGCCTTGTGGCCTCAAGTGGGGAGATTTTTGAAGGACTCTTTCTCAGAATATCAGGCACCCTGTGGGGTGAGATGGGTTATCTGGTGCAAATGCATCTCATTTTGACCTCTCCCTCAACTCAGTCCTGCATCCACCTTCCTGCACTGGTGTTGTTCCCAAAAGAGCCTCTAAATAAATTCCCCACACAAAATTCTCCATGTCAGAATCTGTTTGAAAAAACCAGACCTCATACAACTTCTCTCAAAAATTTACATCATCTCTAAAAAAGGTATATTTAGCTCATCTATATAATTTTATTCTGATATTATCTTTTGGTTACTTTATTAACATGCTTCAAGTACCCATCTATAATGTACATTTCTGAAAGGCAGGAAATATGTTGTATTCTTTAAAAAATAATAATTCCACTAAGCTAAATACAGATTTGGGTATATAGTAAACATTTAACTCTCATTTTATGAATTAAAATATTTTTGAAGTTTATGTTAAAATGTCTTTGCAACATATAAAATAAGCAAATAAATAATATTAGAAAAAATTATGAACTGAGAAGTACCTATTTCCAAGACTGATTCATCTGTGTGGGTCATTTAACTCAGTTTTTTCATGTAACCCTGATCCAGCACTTGGAACACAAATAATAAATGCTGATTAATTTAACTTGATTCATGAATGAGTAACAGCATTCATGTAGCTCACTGCAGTCCGCCTAAGTGCCTGTATTTAATCCTCTCAGTAACTGTCAGGTAGCAGCCTCAGTTACAAAGGAAACTAAGCACACTTAGGAACATCTAAGTTTTAAAAAACAGATTCTCAGGCTCACATGAGACTTTCTAAATTATAATCTCCATGGGAGTTCATTGTGTCTCAAACTTAAATGTGTATCAATTTCTAACCAGTTTCAAAGTGATGCTGATTGTCAGTGACCCACAATACTAGACATAAGGTTCAAGTTAGACCAACGACTTCTGAAGTGTGGATACTCAGATTTTTTCAAGTTGTGCTCAGACTGTACTCTCAGAAATTCTCTTTCAATTGGTCCAGGATGGAATCTGGATACTGAATTTCCTCCTAATATGCAGACAAGATTGAGAACCATAGCTGTAGCCTTTGTTCAAGAATGCATATCTATGAAGTGAAAGAAAGAGAGCTATGTGGAGGTCTCCATCCAGTGTCCATGTCTTTCCAAACCTCCATAATACCTCCCTCGGGACCAAATACAGTTACTGAATTACCCGATTCAAAATTAGGCTTGACTCCAGTAAGTATCTGAAATATATCATAACCATTTTTACATAAGTTTCTGAAAATTGCATAGTAAAGAACAGATAGATACATGATAGGGAAATAAAAGTGGGTAAGCATCACTGATTACTCTCAGAATTCTTTAGTAATTTCTTTACATCTTCAGTAAACCTGTATGCTACCGATTACATAAAGTAATTCCACACATTCTCCGAGCAACCATTTCACCATCTCGGAAAAGTGAACCTTTCCAATGACCTTCTCTATAACACACAGTGCCTCTACAACTCCCCAATTCCCCTGCACGATTCTTCCTAATAGGAGGAGTAGTAAAGTAACCTTCTTTAACTTACATTTTTACTCTTTTTTGTAGGCAACCCACTAATATTTCTCATAATGAGGGGGAAATGTGGGCATAGTTAGTTCCATGTGCACACCATCAGTTTTGAACCTAAGACAGCAGGTGGTAAAGCGCAAAAATTTCAGCTGAGGTCTCAGCCACTAGATGCCGCTCACGTGTCCGGAGGCCTCAGAAGTGAAGTCTACAGAACTATATAAAGGCCTACATTTTGGAAAATAGTAAAATGCTGTTACTATGGTGACCAGCTGAGATTATGGATAATGAGAGTACCATGTTTTCCACTCTCTAAGGAGCTATTGTTCTCCACATATTGCTCTATGCTGAACATTACTGACCTTCAAAATGTATCAAAATCACTGGTACTTTCCTTTCTAAAAAAAAAAAAAGGTATTTCATTCAGTACTTTTGTGTGAGTGAGAACCTGTACACATCAATTATTCACACACACTCAAAATATGGAAAGGAACCATTATGCAATGCATTTTTCTTATTTACGTACAGAGGAGTGATCAATGGTCTGAACAGTAGGAGATGTCATGGTTTCTACAACTTTATGTTTCCAAGTTCTTTAAAATTCTTCATGTACAAAGATAGAAGAATTGAAGAAACTAGCTCAGTACTTATCATTCTGTAAAATAGCATAACATATCTGGCTAGAAATAATTGTAGGCAAGAACTGTTATTTCCAGTTTAGTTGGAGAATATGTTGAAATAGATCCAATCACTTTCCTTTTAAAGCTTGCAGTGGGCAGAAAAAGAGTCACAGAAAAATAGAAATCTTTTAAATAAAAACAGGTTGGAATAGATGTTAAATTATGTTAAAGGAATAAATGATATTTATTGTTTATTAATTAATTGATTATTGGTGAAACTTTAGTATTACTATATCCAATAAAAAGGTCTGCAAGATTAAGATTCATATTTACATATCTTTAGAAAATTAAATGTAAAGAAAATGTTCAATGGATTTTGTGATGGTCTATAAGAATATTTTACCTAAAAAAGTTCCCTCAAATAATTACTTGAGTGTTCATAGCCCAAGGAAATAAAAATTAATTAATATATTTCAAAATTCAAGCAAAGGAAGAATTAATGACCAGATTTTTCATGTCAAAAGACATTACATAACTAATGAGTATGAAAAGTAATAAATATGTCATTTTTCATAATATATGATGGATTCTCATTATCCCAGAAAACTCCACCCAGACATTCCTTTCAAAAACTGTCACCAAGCTGCTTAAACCTAAAGTGAATTTGATGTGCCATCTCCATGGGCCTAGTCTCCAAAGATATTAAATGGTTCATAGAAATTATAACTTGGTATGTAGTTCTGAACAGTATTTGTACCTTTTAAAAACAAATAGGAGATGGAGCTGCCAAGAAATATCTAAAAATAAATGTCCAGGGACATTGTTAGAATACTAACCTGGTGTTTGAGGCATGGTTTCCCAAAATACAGGAAATTCTGAAAGTATACATTTGTGGCCACCCATATGCAGCTGTCAGTTCCATGAAAATGTAGTAGAAACATGCAAGGGACTGAAAACTGGTGTGATGTACCCCACTGCATATGTTAATGTCCTAGGGCTGCCATAACAAAGCACCACAAACCAGGTGGTTTAGAACAAAAGAAACGTATAGTATCACAGTTCTGGAGCCTAGAAGTCTAAGATCAAGGTGTCAGGGAAGTGTTCTGTCTGAAACCTGGAGGGGAAACTCTCCTCGCTTCTTTCTGAGGTTAACCAGCAATCTTTGACATTACTTAGCTTGGCAGCAGCATAATTCCAATCGCTACTTTCATCTTCACATGGCATTCCCCCTGTGTGTCTCTGTCTTCACAGGGCCTTCTCCTTATAAGGACACAGGTCAGATTGGATTAGAAGCCTCCCTACCCTGGTGTATCCTCATTTTAACCAATGACCTTATTTCCAAATAAGATGACATTCTGAGGTACTGGAGGGGAGGGGTGGTTAGGATTTGAACATATCCTATGGTAGAAGGTGGGGGACACAATTCAGCTCATAACCAGACCATCAGACTTTACCAAATACTTTTTGAATATACAGTGAGTCAGTTGTAGGAGAATTAGAGATGAATGCAAAAGGCATTACAAAACACATACCTTGTAAATTACATTTTGATTAGACTTCCCGACAGTGATGCTAATGTGATTTTCTTTTGGACTTCAAGGGAAGCTTTGGATTGCTTTTGCAAGTGTTCATTTGAAAAAACAAATATGCAGTAGTCACATTCCAAGCAGGCTAGTGGCAATCACCTGAATGTCCTGCCAATACCACAAATTAAACGTTGTCAACACTGAAGTTGTCATTTTCATTCTCTAACCAGACTTCTTTGTATGCTACTTATTACTCTCGTTGACACCACCACATTTCTATCACCCAGGCTCCAAAATTAATATTTTCTTATTTTTTGTTAACAATCCCTTTCTTATTTTAACTCCAAAATAGTGTTCTGTCTATTCCCTCTTTTTTATGTCCACAAACACCACTCTTGTTACCTCTCTTAGACACTGGCTTTCTAAATGTTCTCTCAACTTACTGTTCCAATATATCTATCTCATTGAAGCACAAATCAGATTATGATAGTCCCTTAAATAAAAATCTTTTCCTCCTCCCATCAACTCATGGAATAAAAGCCAAAGCTTTTTCTCTAGCATTTATGGTCTTCTATAATTGGTTTCCTACCTCTATTTCCTATCCTCCTATTGCTTATCATATTCAGAACACTATTTTTTAACTAAAATAACTGCTGTTAACCTGAACATTCACAATTCATGCCATTACACTAGTTTCTTAGTGAGAATGTTTTATACCATATCCACATCCTATCATTCAATCTTAATAAGTGCTATTTTTATTTAAGCACATGAAATGTGAGACTGAACTAATTTATTGCAACTAATGTACATACGTCCAAATCCCTCAAAATCCATACCTTGTTTTAATATCTGTAAGATATATTAGAAATATGTTTTCAGAAGTGTATAAATTAAATGATTGTTTTCAAATTTTTCTGTATTATTAACAGGAAAAATGATGAATGTAGATTTTATTATTTAAAAAAATCAGTATGTTCCTCTTTGTATAACAAATTATTTAAATTCATAATCATTTTACTCTGAAATATTCCATAACAATATTCTTCAAGAAAGTATAGCAAAGAGTAAAGTGCAATTTGTAACTTAGATTTCAAATTAGTTTTTTGCTCAAGTGGCTCTGTGTTCATTAGTTCACATACAACTTCATATCTAATATTTTTAATATGATCACAGAAGTAACACTTGATTGCAGTGAAGAAGAGAAATTAAATTTCCACTACATGCTGGTAAGAAAATTTACAGTTTAGCTTTGCTACAACCAGAATTATTGCTATTTCAAAAACTGTTATTTTTCCAATGAAAACTAAACATACACATGGAAATGATCAAGTCAAGGTTATTTCTATTTTAATATAATTATTTCAAATTAACGTTTGTCTTGAGTTTAGTGATGTTAGAACTTCTAAATAAGCCTTTATTAATTAAAGATGAGAATTTACTAAGTAATTTTGTTTTATGAAATTATATTAATATATAAAAGAGGTGTTTTATTCTTTGGCATTTTGATATTACAGAATGGGACAAAGATTTTTGCTTTGAAAAATCTTTGAAAGTTCTACTCAAGATGGCAAATAAATGTACTTAATTGGCTTTCCATGTATGCTCTGAATACATGGTAGTGATTCAGAAAATATATAAAGGGAAAATAAAAATTTGTCTGGCCTCAAACCCAAGATAGACATCTCTGCAAACCAGAGTATCAAGAGGAATCAGGATAGAAGCTCAGGGCAGCTAGACTCCTGGATGGAGCAGACACACTGGCAGCTTCTGTTCAGGCTATCAGCTCAGTCAATAGTCCAAACAAGAATAGGAAACTCAGAAACAGCCATTATCACAGAGGAACTGAATATATGATATGATGGCCACACATGCCAATTTGTCCAGGAATTAATGTCCCAGTTTACACCCATTGTTTGAGTGTTTTGTCTGGTGTAAGGAGCACCTTGTTTGTTTGCTTGGTTAATTTTTTTTCAGTTATTTCCAACAGTTGAACTAAATAATCTAAAAATACAGTATTTCTTGTACTTCCAGAATCATCCATGGTCCATCCAGTGTCGCGTGAGATATATGTGTAATGAAATGAGTTACTAGCTTTGCACGATCCTTCCCAGATACAACGTGTCTCATCACATGTTCTAAGAAAATATGCTGGATATTTACTGATAAGTTTGCTCTAAGAAGAGTAGCTAACAGCTGTGTCCAGACTCCAGGGAAAGTGAGAGAAGTATTTGATGCTGAGTGCTTTTACAAACCACTTACATACCAGCCAACTTTGCGATGACTCTTTTTTTTTTTTTTTTTTTTTTGCCTGCAATATGCACCAGGCTGCCAGAATACCAGTGAGTAAACCATGCCTTTACCTGAAAGGTATATGTGATCTTTGGTATTATGGCAAATCATGGGGTATGTTTGTAAGATAAAGAGTCACATAAAGCAGTTGTATTATAAACTCTACAGATATGAGTTGGAATGAATTTATCTCAACATTCATTGAATATTTGCTTGTACAGTAGCCACCAAAATAAAATTAAAAGAAAACAAGTAATAAAACCTTCTGGAAATACATAATGATAAAAGTGGTCATGAAGTTATCCTTAGAGATCAATCAAGAGTGTGGCTCAAAAATCAAAGGCCTTGTGCTGCTTCTAAACCATGGTGACTGTAAATAGCACTGCAAAAACATAGAGGAGCATATTCTCCCTAATTAGTGTTTTGTGTTTCTTCACATATAGTCCTAGAAGTGGAATCATTGGGTCATAAGACAGTTCAATTTTTAATTTTTTGAAGATACTTCATACTGTTTCTCACAGTGGCTGCACCAATCTACATTCTCACCAAGAGTGAACAGGGGTTCCCTTTTCTCCACATCATCGCCAATACTTGCTTTTTTGTTGATTTATTGATGATAGCCATTCTGATAGGTGTGAGGTCTTATCTCATTGTGGTTTTCATTTATATTTCTCTCATGACTAGTGATGCTGAACATCTTTTCATGTCTGTAGGCCATCCATATATGCCCTTTGGAGAAGTGTCTATTCAGGTCCTTTGTCCATTTTTTTAATCCTCACTTGAGGACACATTTATATTGATTTTTTAGAGATAAAGAAGCTAAAGAAACATTAATGTGAAAGAAACATTAATGGGTCGCCTCCTGTACTCACCTCAACTTGGGATCAAACCCACAACGTAGGTGCCCTGAGAGGAAATAGGACCTGCAAACTTTTGGTTCATGGGAGGGTGCTCTAACCAACTGAGCAATCCAGTCAGGACTCCCGTTTTTTTTTTTTAATTTTTTTATTTTAGTTTATTCAGTACAGTTTCTATCCTTTATTCCCATTCCAGCCTGCCCACGCATTCCTTCCCTCCTCCCTCCCCTTTCCAACCCCACTAGTTTTCTCCATGTGTTCTCTATATGTGTTCCTGGAAACCCTGCCCTTCTCCCCTGAAATTCCCTCCCCTCTCCCCTCTGGTCACTGACTACCTGTCCTCCATTTCAGTGTCTTTTGTTATGTTTTATTGTTTCTTTGTTCTGTTGTTTAGGTTCCTGTTAATGGCGAGATCATATGGTATTTGTCTTTCAATGCCTGGCTTATTTCACTTAGCATAATGCTTTCCAGCTCCATCCATGCTGTTGCAAAGGGTATGAGCTCCTTTTTTCTTTCAGCTGCATAGAATTCCATTGTGTAAATGTACCATAGTTTTGATGCATTCATTTACTGATGGGCACCTAGGTTGCTTCCAGCACTTAGCTATTGTAAATTGTGCTATTATGAACATTGGGGTGCACAGGTTCTTTTCGATTGGTGTTTCAGGATTCTTAGGATATAGTCCCAGCAGTGGAATCGCTGGATCAAAGGGCAGGTCCATTTTAAGTTCTCTGAGGAAGTCCCATACTGTTTTCCACAGTGGTCGTACCAGTCTGCAATCCCACCAACAGTGCACTAGGGTCCCTTTTTCTCCACAACCTCGCCAACACCTGTTGTCTGTTGTTTTATTTATTATGGCCATTCTGACTGGTGTGAAGTGGTATCTCATTGTGGTTTTAATTTGCATCTCTTTGATAGCTAGTGGTATTGAGCATCTTTTCATGTGTTTCAGGATCCTCTGTGTGTCTTCCTTGGAGAAATGCCTATTCAAGTCCTTTGCCCATTTTTTAATTGGGTTTCTTGTCATCTTTGAGTGGAGTCGTGTAAGTTCTTTATATATTTTGGAGATTAAACACTTGTCAGAGGTATCAATGGTAAATATGTTTGCCCATACAGTTGGTTCTCTTTTTAATTTAATACTGTTTTATTTAGCCATGCAAAAGCTTTTTATTTTGATGAGCTCCCATTTGTTTATTCTTTCCTTTATGTCCCTTGCTCTAGGGGACGTGTCAGTAAAAGTGTTTCTGCGTGCAATATCTGCGATTTTCCTGCCTAGGTTCTCCTCCAAGACTTTAATGGTGTCACAGTTTATATTTAAGTCTCTTATCCACCTTGAATTTATTTTTGTGTATGGTGTAAGTTGGTGTTCAAGTTTCATTTTTTTGCATGTAGCTGTCCAGTTCTCCCAACACCATTTGTTGAAGAGGCTATTTTTACTACGTTTTATGTTGCTGCCCCCTTTGTCAAATAT
>CM052544.1:70056158-70126162 GCA_028533065.1 Trachops cirrhosus
GTAGGTCTGTCGTATATAGCCTTTATTATGTTGAGGAATGCTCCCTCCATTCACACTTTGCTAAGTGTTTTTTATCATAAACGGGTGCTGTACCTTATCAAATGCTTTTTCTGCATCTATTGATATGATCATGTGATTTTTGTCTTTGCTTTTGTTTATGTAATGAATTACATTTACTGATTTGTGAATATTGAACCATCCTTGGATCCCTGGGATGAATCCCACTTGGTCATGGTGTATGATCTTTCTAATGAACTGTTTGAATGTGGCTTGCCAATACTTTGTTGAGGATTTCAGCCTGTATGTTCATCAGTGATATTGGCCTGAAGTTTTCTTTCTTTGTTGTGTCTTTATCTGGTTTTGGTACTAGTATGATGTTGGCCTCATAAAAAGAGTTAGGGAGTCTTCCAATTTTTTGGATTTTTTGGAATAGTCTGTGAAGGATAGTGGTTAGCTCTTCCTTAAATGCTTTGTAGAAATCTCCTGTGAAACCATCTGGTCCTGGACTTTTGTGTGTCGGGATGTTTTCATTACTGCTTCAATTTCATTTGCTGTTATTGGTCTGCTCAGGCTTTCTATTTCTTCTTCATTGGGTTTTGGAAGATTATATTTTTCTAGGAATTCGTCCATTTCACCTAGGTTTTCAAATCTTGGCATACAGTTCTTCATAGTAATTTCTTACTATCCTTTGTATTCCTGTGGTATCCGTTGTAATCTCTCCTCTTTCATTTCTGATTGTGTTTATTTGGGTCTTCTCTCTTTTTTTCTTGATGAGTCTGCTTAAAGGCTTGTCGATTTTGCTTGTCTTTTCAAAGAACCAGCTCCTGGATTCATTGATCCTTAGAATTGTGCTTTTAGTCTCTATGTCATTTAATTATGCTCTGATCTTGGTTATTTCCTTCCTTCTACTTGCTCTGGGCTCTCTTTGTTGTTGTTCCTCTAGTTCTTGTAGATGTAGAGTTAGGTTGTTTGTTTGAAATGTTTCTATCCTTTTTAGGTAGGTCTGTATCGCTATGAACTTCCCTCTCAGGACTGCCTTTGCTGTGTCCCATAAGTTTTGGGTTGTTGTGAGTTCATTTTCATTTGTTTCCAGAAACTTTTTGACTTCTTCCCTATTTTCATTCTTGTCCCATTCATTGTTTAATAGCTTGCTATTCAATCTCCATGATTTTGAGTGTTTTTGGTTTTTCCCTTGGGGTTGGATTCTATTTCCTTCCTTTCTGGTCTGAGAAAATGCATGGTATGATTTCAATTATCTTGAATTTGTTGAGGCTTGTTTTGTGTCCTGTCATGTGGTCTATCTTTGAAAATGTTCCATGTGCATTTAAGAAGAATGTATTCTTAGCTTCTTTGGGATGGAGGGCTCTATATATATCAGTTAAGTCCATTTCATCTAGGGCATTGTTCAATGCCACAATATCTTTGTTGATATTTTGTTTGGAAGATCTGTCCATTTTTGACAGTGAGGTGTTAAAATCTCCCACTATAACTGTGTTGCTGTCAATATCTTTCTTGAAGTCCTCTAAGATTTTCTTTATGTATTTGGGTCCTCCTATGTTGGTTGCATATGTATTTACTACATTTACGTCTTCTTGGTTGATTCTTCCCTTGAGTATTATGAATTGACCTTCTGGTTCTCTCTTTATGGCCCTTTTCTGGAAGTCTATTTTGTCTGATAGGAGCATTGCTACCCCGGCTTTTTTTCCTGTCCGTTTGCTTGGAAAATTGGTTCCCAGCCCTTAACTTTCAGCCTGTGTAGGTCTTTGCTCCTGAGGTGGGTCTCTTGTAGGCAGCATATGTGTGGGCCATGCTTTCTTATCCAATCAGCTACTCTATGCCTTTTAATTGGGGCATTTAATCCATTTACGTTTAAGGTTATTATTGATAGGTACTTATTCATAAACATTTACGTACCTTTGTTCCTCTCTCTTTTTTCCCTTCCTTTCCTTAAAGCAGTCTTGTTAGCATCTCTTGCAGAGCTGGTTTGGTGGAGATGTATTCTTTTAGACTTCTTTTGTCTGGGAAGCTTCTTATTTGGCATTCTATCTTGATTGAGAGCATTGCTGGGTAAAGTGGGGCTGTCGTTTTTTATGTGGGTTATTTGTTTGCTTTTTTCTATTGAGTTGTATATTTACAAAATGGAATATTACTTGGGTATGAAAAAGGAGGAAATCTTACCTATTGCACCAGCATAGATAGACCTGGGGAGTATTATGCTAAGTGAAATAAGCCAGTCAGAGAAAAACTAGACCATATGATTTCACTTATATGTGGAAACAAATGGGAAAAAAATAAACTAACAAACAAAACAGAAAGAGACTCATAAATAGACAACAGACTTCCAGCCATCTGAGGGGAGGGGTTGGGGGGACTGAGTGAAAAAGATGAAGGATTTAAGAAAAAAAAAAAACCTCATAGACACAGACAATAGTAGGGTGATTACCAGAGGGAAAGAGGGTGGGAAGAAGTAGAAGAAGGTAAAGGGGGAATAAATGGTGATGGAAGGTGGAAGGAGACTTGACATGAGGTGGTGAACACACAATGCTATATACAGATGATGTGTTATAGAATTATACACCTAAAACCTATATAATTTTATTAACTATTGTCACCTCAATAAATTTGTTAAAAATAAATACAAAAAGGAAAATAAATTAAAAAGGCACACTTACTGGTTTTAGAGTAGCAATTTTCTTTCTTCACTTTAACGGCTCCACTTATTTTCATTTATAAAACATAAAAATACACAAAGGAAAGACTGTTGCTTCACAAATAATACCCATGAAAAGTTATAGCTACATTATGTTATTGATTTCTCTTAAACTTTTAACTATATAGGTTATCTTTGAAGTTTATTAATTTATGGAACAAAAAGTAACTCTGATATAAGTAATTCCCTTTCCCTTTTAAAGGAAAACAATCAATATCTCACTCCCTTGCAGTTAAGGGTAGCCAAACATGGAATGATCCAGTTTAAAAGGTAAAAAAATAGTCCCTGGCCCCAATGTGAGAATGCTGCAGAAAGAATATAGTAAAACTATTATAAAGCATATTCTGTTTCTCTAATCCTATCTTGCTGTAGCATAGAACCCTGTGTAATAGAGGTCAAAGTTATTCCCGTGTTTGTTTGTTTGCTTTTGCTTTGGTTTGGTTTTCATTGGTAATTCCACTTTTTTTCCCTTCAACAGTTAGAGTTAGAAAAAAAAAACAGTCTGATGCAACACGATATATTTGGAAAGAGCAGTTAGATTTATATTCTATGAAATCTATTTATGCTTGGATTTCAATTAAGGTGTTCTGTAACTGCTTAAATTTAGATGATATATTAGAATAAAGTTGTAAAATGATGTATTAACTTTCATTCTTTAAAAAATGTATATAAAAATTTGACAAAAACACACAAAGGGTAAAAAAGCATATTTTTGGTTGAGAGACAACTCATATACTTAACAAAAGTCTCTACTTACCCTCTAAGTCAGAAATGTACAAATATAGAACATTACTTATGTGGGGGACTAAAATTCTATGTCCAAAGCTTTGAGATTACCAACCAATAGTCAATATTTTAGGATCTCATAAATTAACTGAGCCATATCATATCTTGTTTGAATTATAGTCCTCTAATATTTTACTACATAGCTAAGCTGCAACTATGTAGTATTTATAAAATTCCATGGTTTGAAATTTAAATACAAGTTAGGAAAGATTTTATACTATATATTATTTAACAAACCACATTTATTTTGGAAAAGAGTTGAGTTTTAAGCCAAAAGAAAGCACAAAGCAAATCAACATAAGGCAAAGTTTTGACTTACATGGAGTACTGCATTATAATAAAAGCTTAGAATAAATTATGAACTAAATATGTTAAACTTTGAAAAAAAACAGAAATTACAAGAAATAAATGTAATCCTGTCTGGGTTGTGCAGTTGGTTAGAGTGTCATCCAGTATGCTAAGGTTGCAGGTTTGCAGGACACATACAAAAATCAACTAATGAATGTGTAAATAAGTGGAACAACAAATTGATCTCTCTCTCTCCTCTCTCCCCCTCTCCATCTCCCTTCTTCTCTCTTTCTAAAATCAATAAATTAAGAAAAATTAAAGAATTAAATTTAAAATTGTCATTGTACTTTAATTTAACCAAAACAAACAACAAACAAACAAAACTACTGAAAAGTTTTCCCCAATTCATTAACTTCACCTTTTTTTGGACTCTTACAGCAAGTAATACAATATGGATATTTAAATGTGAGATTGAGGCAACTTGAGGATATGAGTATGGCCTTACAAATCTAAAAGAAATAAAATTAGAATGAAAAATAGATCTTTCCAGTTTTTAAATGTAGATTTCTAAAGCTACATTTTCAAATTCATTGCCTTTTCTGAGCTTCCATAAAAACATTTCAAAAGGCATTGTGGGCTAACATAAAAAGTGAACTGCTGTGTATGAGATTTCTTCAGAATATTATCAGTTAGAAGATAGAATCAGATATTAAGTGAATTAGTACATAGCCACTTTTCTAAAACAGCAGACTTTTATCTCTCTACCACCTGACAATTTCTTTGTCCAAGCCACACTAAAAATAGCCCTTTATATAATGGAAATGTTGAGACATTAACTAAGGCAATGTGAATGAGCACCACTATAATAAGGATTTCTCATCAACTCTTGGTGTATGTTATATTAACATATGAAAAAGCTATTTAAACATTAAAATTAATACATCATAAAACAATGGCAATGCTTCATACAAAATATAGTTTTATTTGAATCACAACTCTTCACAATAGCTATGAATATCTCCCATTCACATTGCTATCATGAATATTGTCTAAAATGAGAAGAATAAACTAAAAGTAAAATTAGAATACTGCTTTATAAATTATAATATGTCAAGGTAACAAATGGTAGACTTGTCATATTGAGCAACTAAATGTCTAAATGATCATTCAACACTCACAGTGTAGGAAGAAAAAACACTGGCTTTGTTGCTTCTAAAGCAGTGTCCTGATTTTTCATACTGTCATTCTGCTCTATTAGCAAAGCCTAACACAATTAGGTATGAATATGCAGTAATAACATGCAAATTGTTCCCTCACAATTGCCCTAAGGCAGCAGTCTCAGCCTTTCTAAGCTTGATTCCTTCTACATCATTACAGTCCTGGCATAATTCATCAGAATAAAATCCCTCAGCCTTATTGCATGTGGCCAGCTAGTAAAATCATCAGTAGTTGTTAACCACTCTCCCTCAATAGGTTTGTTAGCAATGCTGTCCCCAGCTCCCTGCCACTCCGCCACTTGTACATGTTTCCCTTGGGTAATGTTAGACACTACATTGGAGCCTGCCAGAACAATTAACCCTACTGTTAATTAGAATGAAATGTCAGGCACACAGATGGTACAAGCTGGCACCCTGCCATTCCGCCAACTGCTGCTGAAAGCAGCTACCCCACTGCTGACAGCTGTTCAGCCATGTCCCAAACCAGCAGATGTCAAAACTTTCCAGCTGAGGAAGGTTAAAAAAAGCAAAGAGGAGGGGATTCTCATCCCAGCAGTGATGATGACTGTTTTACTGCGATTGTCTCCATTACCTGTTTTCATACTGTACCAATCAAGCGCAAGTCTGCAAGCAGTGAGGCATGAATTTAAAATAATGATACTAATAATCATAACATAAACAAACACAATATGGCCATAATTCAATAGAAGCAAAAAAATGACAAAGGCAACAAACAGAAATCACTAAACTTTTCACTAAGTTCTCCATAAGTTGAGTGACATATTCTAACATGTATTTTCAAAGAGAAAAAAAAATTTCTAACATTCCCAAATCAAGTAATTGAAAGGGCCATAAACCATTGTCCATCTAATCTTCAGAGAGATGTTCACTTTGTTTATAGAATTCACACCTAGACATAAAAATATTACTTTCTTCCTAATGTCTTTTGTTGTTTGTATTTATAAATGTAATTTATGAGATGATAATTTGTTTTTCTCAACCTTCATACATACATAGCTAATGACCAAAAAGAGATAACAAAACATTATCCATTAAAGAATACCAAACTAAAATAAACTCTAATTAAATAATAAGATCATAACTGGATATTGTTCTGGTTAGAAAACAACCTCAGAATTTTTACCTGAATGTTGTGTTAATTTTGTGACTAAAAAACATTAGTAATCTTATAAATTAGTTGGAAATTTAAGTTATTTATACACAGGAAAACTGGATCATAAACCCCTAATACTGACTTTTGGCTTTAGGAAACAACAATTTTCTGTCTGCTTGTTATTAAACATGGAAGGGGTGAAGTAATGGCCTTTTAGTTATACTATTTTTAGCCACTCCCTTTGACAGCATGAATGTAGGTGGATATTATAACTTAAACACCACAGGAAACATACCATAACATTTAAAGTTCACGTTTCTGCTATTTATACTTCAATCAGATATTGTTTACTGATAAATTGTTCATTCAGTATTATGTAAGTATGTACATATAAAGAATCAAAAACCATGTAAAGTCTCAAGCATGAAAAGGAGTTACAATCACACTCATACCAAACACTCCTTCTAATTAGGTATAATAATCATAACACTAGCAGATATATGAACCAAGTATAGGGTTTTTTGTCACGCATAACCAAAATTAACTTGTATCAAGAGGAGATTTATCAGAAAGCTATGGCATAGTTCACAATATATGAAAAATATTTTTTTTAAGTTGCACTGACTTTAAAGATGCAGAGACAGCTTAGAGAACTAGATGACAGAAACAATGAAAAAAATCTAAAACACAAAGATTAATCAGCTCAAATTATGTCTTCTTCTAAGAATTTAAAATTCAATTGGCTTACTTGGTTAACATGCCCAAGCTAGGTATGTGTGGTGCAACTTAACAATTTGAACAACACTAAAACATATGTTTAAGTTGTTATTATCAGAAGAAGGGCAAGTGGATTCTATGTGTCAGATACAAGAGTGACAAAGGTGACCAATATCCTGTAGTCAGTGAAGAATTCCATGAATGAATTTGATGCAAGCTTATTTAATACTACAGAGACAAGGATAAGCGAAGGGATGAGTAGGTATTCCAGGTATGAAGTTGAGAGTAATTAAGATTTTGCCCGTAGTGATAGGAAGCCTGGCTGATCTGAGCAATGACTGTCTCACCAGAACAAACCAATGCCATTAATGATGATGGTGACAACTATCAGTGCTATAACTTCTAATGTCTTCTGTTAAGTACTACATTTCTATAGCCTTTTACTGTTATAAAAAACTTTCTCAGCTACAGTCTTCTTTAAGTCTTATAATAAATAGTTCTTAAAAATTTCTATTACACATTTTCAATGCCTTTTGTATATAAAGAATCAGATGGCATGTTATAGGTATATTAGAGTCATTATATGAAAAGACTGCTGCTAACACACATGAAGAATTTGATATTTCTCAGAGGCAGAATTTAGAAAGCTAAAATTCTTTCTTAGCTGGTATTGTTTTTCTAGCAGCAAAATAAACAAAATATTTTCAATAGTATTTCCTATTTCAATATTTTTTCCAAAAATATTATTTGAGAAACTAGCAAATGTTAGGTCCAAACATACATAGCAGGAGTAGTGAGGAAAATGAGATATAGCCATGCCCTCAATTTAATACAGAGAGACAATTATGCACACAAGTATAAAATGTGTTCATTATTGTTAAAATAGAGATGGGGTCTAGTATTGTATGTACACAAGAAGGTAGAGGCCAGGTCCTACATGGGGGCCATCAACAAAAGTTCTTGAGAGTGACATGGCTATCTATATATTTGAAAATCAGTGTTTCAAAAAATTCAAAAATATCACTTAGCACACAAAAAAGGACAAGAAAGGTATTTTCTTAAAATAAATACAAAAACTTCTAAAAATTAAACCTGCTCCTAAAATGCACAAACAATACATTAAGCATGACAATAAAATGTTTGTGGTTTGAACTCCTCTTTTTGTGAAGTGTCACTTTGAAAATAACACATCAAAAGTAGGATGCTACTAAATTCAGTGTAAGTGTTCACCTGGAAAATGTCTTAATTTCAACTACATGTTAAACATAAAATGACATATTAGGCATGCACTATTATAATATTAAAATGTCCCTTGATACCTGCAAAACTTCCAAGGCTAAAAAATAATATTTATATATAAAATGCCTTTTAATATATATCCTTTTAAATATTTTGTTGAACACAATATGAAAACATTTGCACATTCAAAGTTAAAATATATGTAGGCATATATAAAATTGTATAATTTTACTATCTCTATTAGAATGTCAAATAAAGTAAATCACAAACTATTTATGTATGTATATATTTGATTTCCTGGAAATGTGTATAACTACAATGTGTAACTCCCTGTTTTATGCCATTGATTTAAAATAATTCACAAAGTTTACTTAGGACAAAAATACATTAGATATTAGAGTGTTGAACATGTTTACTCTCATAAATATACAGCAAATTCAAGTCCTATCATTCAACCTCAATCAGAAATAAGATAATATATTTTTTTCTGGAGCTCCTGTTTTGATTGCTTGTCTATAATTCAACTCCCTTTAAAGTCAAAGGCTTATTCTAATTATCTACAGTCCTTGGTACACAGATTGTAATTTTTAACTTTCATCTTCATATCATAGGAATATAAAATTTGTATTTGTCCAAGGATTAGATATACAAGTGACATTCATTACTTGAAAGAATCAATAGCAAACCTTAATTTTTATAGTGTTTTTAGAGTTTATTAATTGCCTTTACATATATATAGTATTTCACATAATCTCTATAATGCTAAAACACAAAAGATGCTATCATCCACGCTTTTAAATGAATTGCTTTGAGTCACATGCTCATATGTAGCAGAGAGAAGACCAATCTAAGGTCACAACTGAAGGCCAATGCCCTTTCCAATTTAACACTACACACAGCCTGACTCTGGTGAGCCACATGACAGGGAGAAGAGGCAAAATTCCATAAGCATAGTGAAATGATATTACTGCTGTTTTGTCAATGAAGCCTATTTTCATTTATAGGAATCAAATGATAGAGACTGGCCTCAAAAAAGCAAAGCACACAGTCATCTATTTTTTTCAGCAACCACTATTAAAAGTCAAAGACCACGGGACATCCTGGAAAAATGAACTAGGGATATTTAGTGAACAATGATAAAAATGTCATGGTATAGGCATTAAATATTTAGACAAATATAATGTAGCTTTTGTTCCTTGAAGACTTAGTAGGGCAAGTAAATGATAGATTATCAAAATAAATACATTTAGATTAAAATATATGCCTATTTTAAAAAAATAAATGTTTCAGATAAATCATACCATCTTGTTTACACATATCTTTCCTCTTCAGGCTAGGAATTCATCAGCTGAGAGACAGGAGGAGGCAATAGAGAAAGAGATACAGAAAAAGAAACAGGTATAGACACATGGGCACAGGAAGGGAAGCAATTTAGGCAACTGGAATTATTAAATATCATATAAAACAAGACTGAAGAAGAACATTAGTTCTAACTCTAAAAAGCAACAGTCTCAGTAGATCTTGCCTATGTGACAGCCTCCCTACCCAAAACATTATTTCTCCAAAGTACCTAAATTCCATTTATACTTTGTTTCTTAAAAACATGATCTGTTTATTTTGTCACATTATTTAATTCCACTAGAGGATTATTCTATTAAAAGACTTTTAATTTGAATAGTTCCATGAAGATTAAAATACTATTGCTAGTGGAATCATAGAACAATATAATTGGAAGGAAAATTAGCTATTGCTTAACTCAGAACTTGAATTTCAAGCTATTTGCCTAAAATCATAAAGCCAAACAATGGCACAACTGAGTACTCAATCTTCATTTGAAGCTCCATGTGACGATAAAAATAATAACAATAAAACATGTGAATGCTCACCTGGAATTGTCAGTGCTCTGAACTAACTCCATGTCTCATAACTTTTCATTCTATGTTGAGCAGGAGTGAGAGGCCTTTAGACTCTGTTTCAAGAAATGAGGATAAGGACAAGAGAATAGACTAATCCTAGTTCCAATGAGAGGAGGTCCATACTTACCTATGTTAGCTATTACTAGGGTTTTGCCTAAGATTTAAGAGCATTCCTTATAAGACTATTTTAATGTATCTATTGATATCATTTATCCCTCCCCTCCACCACCAAGGAAATCTAGTGCATGCTTTTTTTATGTGATAAAATATTATTAGAATCAATGGCTTGAAATCAGTGTTCCATATGATTCTTTTTTTTATTGTAGTTCAAGTAAAGTTTCCATTTTCACCCCACCATAGCCCCTCACCCCACCCATCCCCACCTCCCACCCATGAACCTAGCCCCTTTGGCTTTGTCCAGGGTCCTTTATGCATGTTCCTTAATGGACCTTCCCCTATTTTCCTCAATTATCCCCCTCCCACCTCCCCTCTGGTTACTGTCAGTTTGTTCTTTATTTCAATGTTTCTAATTATATTTTGCTTGCTTGTTTGTTTTGTTGATTAGGTTCCACTTATAGGTGAGATCATATGGTATTTGTCTTTTGCTGCTTGGATTATTTCACTTAGCATAATGCTCTCCAGTTTCATTCATGCATCTTATTACAGGTTAGAAGTTCTCAACAACCTGTAATATTACTTACACATATACTTCACTTAAAAATTACTTATAATCTCTATTAGTTATTACTTTATAAAACTCACAATTATTCTAAGTATTTGAAAGCAATAGGAAGGAATAATCTATATTTAGACTGCTGCACCCACCCATCCAGTTGGTTTGGATTACAGTAGTTCACCTTATGTTAACATAAGCAGGTTTATTATGCTCTCATTCACTCAAGCATGGTCACTTCCCATCACCACCTGACAGAGATCTTTTTAGAGCCAGCAAGTTCAGTTTGAATGAACTCCGTTACCAAGCCTTCCCCAATTACCCTTCTAGAAAGTCATTGGCCCCTCTTTAAATTTTAGTTGTTATTTGAGACTCTCTAAGATTTATCTCATATCATTTTAGATTAGAGCTATCCATGTATGTCTTATCTTTTTTCCTAGATGAGAATAGCTTTGGACCAGTCTTTATCAAAGAACCATGAATGATGCCCCACATAAATTCTCAATAAGTATGTGTTTATTTTTGAATAAATGAATGTATGATGAGCAGAAACCATGGAGAGTGTGAAGAAAAGAATGGGAGATGGGTTCTGAATGGGCTGCAGTAAATGCCTTCAGAGTCAGTCTCCTCTACATCGCTTCACAATAAAATCACTAAAGATTATTTCCAAAGACAAACTTTAACATATTATAGTATTTAACTACTATAATAATCTAAAAAATTAGATTATTTTGTAAATAATCTAAAATTTACTTAAACTTTAGAAATAGCAAATAAAGTTACATACATTTAAAAGAAAATTAAATAAACAGACTTTGCTTTCTGTGTGCTGTGCAGTGTTAGAGGGAAGAATCAGGGTGTAGTCCCTGCCATTATGGAGTTTACAGTCTAGAAGTTCAATCACCATTAATCAATCAAACATACAATTACGTTTTGGATAAATAGTAAAAAAAGAAGAAAGAAGCAGCATTTAAGTGAGCATGGAATGATACGTAATAACTTTGAGAGTCAGGGAAGGCTTCCTCAGAAAAGCATCATGGGAGCTTAGTTTTGAAGAATTTATCTGTAGGTTCTCTAAAATTTATAATTTATAATAATTTATAAATTTAATCATTTATAATTTCTATAGATTTTTAAATGCATAATGGATGATTCAAAGTTAAAGAACTATGCATTAATTTTTATTTAACCTCTACTTTAGAATGTGTTTCCTTCCCTCTAACAGAAAATAAATCAATTCTTGAAAAACATCCATTAAACTAAGTATGTATATTTTCATTAGATGGTATACTGACTACTAATTGGAATGCTTGTATTTTTGCAGTGTCACTTATGAACAAGTGCAGGGTACTTGAACTGACAAATAATTTTGCTGGGATGTTCAGATATATGAAGAGGAGGTTTAAGGTGCCATATAACTACATGTATAAGGACACCCTTCCTGCTGACCTTACAAATGCACTTAGTATCTTATCCTTCACTAATGCTGTCCTTACTACCACAAGCAATTTATTCTGCCTCATGGTCCTCAAGTGCTCATAAATCAGCATTAGATCCTTTTTACTGAGTTACTGACTTTAAGCCAGCACAATAAGAAGGAGCATTTGGATTCAAAGTATAATATTGGCACACATATTGATTTTAATTAGCCTAATTAGTTCATTACACTAAAAATCACACAGATCACTTATTACATCTAACCTAATGGCATATGATCAAGGATTTAATATGATAATTAAGTAGATCAATCATCATTCATAAGGGAAGTCATTGAAGTCATTAACAAGTGTAAACATTGTCGAGTGAATACCATTACAAATTGTCATAACTAAGACAATTTGCATATACACTAGATTATTTTATAGAAAATCTTTTAAAATGAATATACTTTTGTTTTTAAATTTATTTTTAATGTTTCTGTTATGACTATTTTAAGCTACATACAAGCTGGTTAACACAGGTTTGGGGGTTTAAATACTTATGACTCCTGAGAACTCCAGTGGTATGAATGTTGCAAAAAATTAATGTTATTGGCTAAAACTGAACTCTGTAGATATCTCTTTCTCTTAACCTTGAAAACTAAGAATTTGTTCCCTTGGCAAATGAGTGGTCCTGGCTGTATAATGTAAATAAACAACAAATGACAGTTCTTGAAATATTTGTGATACTTGAGATACTATGCAGGCTAATTGGTATGATTTTTTAAATCTTTAATTAAATAATAATAGCAACATGGAATTATACGGAGCAAGGACCAAGATATCTCTCAAAAGACTTCAGATTACAGCACTACATACTCATTTATTAATGTTTTTGCAGCTTTAACATTACCAAGGCATCTTAAATAAAAGCAGCCAATTGTGCTCCTTGTTCCTAACCCAGTGCATTGTGATTTATCATTATTATTGCTATCATTACCCTTTGCTTAGGGTCCCTTCACTCTGTTTTAAATCCATTTGACAATAGTACACATTTAAGCCATTCAGAATTTATTTTTCTGGTGAGAACTTGCAAGGCAGTGTATAAAATAGTCTCCTGGTATCAGTATATAGTATGAACTAATTGCCATTCTTCAAATGTTAAACTTTTCCAAAAAAAAAAATGCAGCCTCCAGAATCCTACAGCTATTTGGAGAGTTCTCAGACAAAATGACAACTTGTTATTGACAATGATGGATATAAACTCTAAATTTGTATTATAAATATTACTGGGTGGAAAACTACAGCCACTAACAGAAAATAAAATAATAAAAAATTAAATTAAATTAAATTAAATTAAAAATTTACCTAACATACCACCTTATTCGATTGGTTCATCACCAAATTCCTACATTTCACTGTGTGTAACTCATAGCCTTAATATGAGGATTAAATGAGTTAATACTTGCAAAGAATTTAAAGCAGTGTCTGGAAGGCACTCAGATGTCGGCCATTATTATTATGAAGAGGCAAGTACTCATATGTGAACTAGTCATACATTGTCCTGGTTGGGCAGTTTCCTAGAGCGGGCTATAGGTCAGCGAATGTGCACTGTTCATCCTTGTGCTTTTCTGTCTGCATGGGGTAAGGCATGCACCTCAGTGGTACCACTCTTAATACTGTTCTCTTATTAGACACTCCCTTCAATGCATCCTCCTTATTGCCATTATCTTCTAAAAACTGAATTGATAGCAGTTCCTCTTTGTGAGAAAAATACAGTCCAGTTCAAACTCCTTCTCGTGCCATTTCTCAATCATCCGTCATCCCATGGAGTAGTTCCTATTTTTTCATTACAGGCCTTGTGCCATTGTCTCTGAGTTGCTCCCATCTCAGGTTTGCTTCCTTCTGGCTTCTTCCATTCCCCTTAATTAGTCCCTCATGATTCCTCACTATCCTCCTTCTTCAAATTCATTCCTTTCTTGGTTATGAGTTATACCATGCTTGGGAAGTTCCTTTCTTTATAGTTTGACTTTTGTGAAATGGATTAATAAAGACATTATGAAAATAACATGCTTAGAGTCCAGCACAGAATAGGTGCTCAATTAATTGTAGTTATCATTGTTGTTAACACTGCTGCTATTCCTTCTAAAAAAAATGGGAGCCTACACTTTTTGTCCAAGGTACAATGGCATATACTCTGGGATCAAATCATCTGAGTTGTTGAGTAATAGGTCCCCAAGTCTTGGCCAATAAGTTAACATGTAGGACATGACTAGTGGGCAAATGGAGGCTGTACCTTAAAATTCTGTAACCTTATAACTTATAACTTCTGTAACTTATAGTGTAAGTGTGTTGCCTTTGAGAAGAGCTTAACTGAAGATAAAGAGGCAACCAATGGGGAGGGAGAAACAACTCCAATCACCAACAAGGTTATCAAGGTCATCTTGCAAAAATATTTTTAAAAAGAAGAAGAAAGTTTACAGGAAACATTTTAATACAGCAAAATCCTATTATCTTAAGAGCTATGGATACCCTAACATGTCACTGGTTCATGATGCACAAGTAATATACCCACAGATCGGTCTACTCAGCAAAAGTTAGGAGAGAAAGAATACCTCCACTTCCTTTCACGATCTGTCAAGTAAGCAGCTCTATGTTTTCTGTCAAGATCAGGAGCTTTGGTGAACTAGTCAGGGGCTTCTTTGTTTTTAAATTAGATAAGCTGGTTGTTTGCTTTTGAAGTGGATTGTAGAGACTTGTTGGCAAGGAAGCCCCCGAGGAATACACTGAAGACCGCCTGCAACCCCAGCTTGAAGCAGAGCACACACAAATTCCATTGCACATACACACACAGCACCTTAATTAATCCATCATTAACATCAGAGCCAAGCTGTGCCTACCACACCTGGCTTGACAGCTGGATTGAAAGCACCATTGACAGCTGGTGCTTATGCACTCTCTTGAAGTGTGGGAGCTGATGATGGGCTTGCCTATGGAGTTAGTGCCCTGCTGGGAGGTTGGATGTTTAATGAAGGTAATGGCAGCTAATGAAAATATTGTTTTGTTAGTATTTGTTGACTGGCATTACAGCATTGCGATAAAATGCACATATTTGGCAACTGAATACCTAATGCTGCTAAACATGGTAAACTTGTGTAAACATTTGGAAAGTGTTTCATGTTAAGAAATAAACTCCCATAGCACAATATTCTTAAATTAAATGGTGAAATAGAATCATTGTAGGTCCTTGTGGCCTAGGGGTGGGTGAGTGGGTAAAATATTTCATAAATGTCAAGGTATTTCTCTTCTGTTCCTTGGTCACACCATATATTCTCACTCCTGAGCTACTGAAGTATAGAGTATGAGTTTAACCCCAAATCACTTGTCCCTAACTCAATGGTCAATATTTATATTTTAGGGCCTTATTTGGGTATTTTTAGCCCTCACAACAACTAGGAATGATTAAAGGACCTGGTGGGGTGGGATGATTTCTTCTATTGCTTATTAAGTTCAGAAAACTTCCTTTTATTCAATGTAATATGACATAAAAGGTTCAGTTAGTTTGTCTACAGGATCAATAAGCTGAGAAACTGACTTTCCTCTAAGAGTCCTTCTTTCACCAGCTTTGCTCAGCAGTATCAGCAGCAAGATCATTACTAGCTTCACATAGCCTGTGGAATCAGGGTTCACTACTTAAATGCAGATTCATTGCATAGCTTCTGCTGATCAACCCAACCTGTCCCTCAGACTTTAAGGGGGCTAAATCGAATGTTCTACTGTTCTCTCAAACCACACTGCCTTTGGGATATTGTCTCTGCATCTTTGTTCACATTCTCCCAACACATCTTCCATAGCTCAAGCCCAATATGACCTCCTGATCACCTTTGCTTCCTCTGAGCTACATAGAAGAATGTAATTGGCTTGAGCCATCACTCTGAGTTTCTTTATGGCAGGAAAAGGACTCTGCCATAATTATCTTTTGCAGGCATTGGTCAATCAATCTATTTTGTAAATACATTGTCAAGAATAGAATCAGGTCTCAACCTCTGCTATAGTGTGACTTCCCCTCCTCTCCAACCCTGTTACAATATTCTCTGAGCTGTAATTCATGGAAAGAGATTTAAAAGGTGGAAAGAAAAGTCAAATCCACCCCTTGAATTATCTGTAGTTTATGATCCTTTATTTATAATAGCAGCTACCATTTTTGTCTTTATTAAACACATTCATTAGACTTTTTAATTCATGATTTACAGTCAGCCAATGAGATATTATCACTTCCATTTTACAAGTTAAGAAAATGGGACTCACAAAGGAAATTAAGTAATTTTTTAGAGTAAAAATAATAAAAGGTTATAGGTCAATTTTATAAAGTTCACATTTTTTTAAACAGATAACATGTTTTAGAAACTATTCTAGGCTATTTCCTATAGTGAGTCATTTAATCCCCCCAGGTATTAATATAAAGGTAGGTATGAATATAAATTTTACCAGTGAGGAGGAACCTGACTAATTAGGAGAGTCAACACTGCATGCAAATGGTAACTGATGGGACTTGGATTTAAACTTGAGCAGTTCAGCCTCTACTCTTACCTACTGTGCTGTAGCCATATCCAGCACTTCTGACATCAAGTTCAAACTTTTCAAGTTCTGTGTGAATTGCCTCAGAAGGCATTTACACCATGTGCTACAGTATAAGTGTGTGCATGTGCTTTAACTCCTTGAAGACACAGACTGTGGTGTGCTCATCACTGTGTCTTATCACATAACATTTAGTGCAACTCTAGATCCTAAAAAGTTGGGGATGTGAAATGTACACATACTTTTCAAACACAATCCCTTACAATGAGGAAACAAGATGGCAGTTAAGAAACAATTGTTATCAATTGTCTAAGTGCCCCAAAGAATATCTCTACTGCAAATTACCAGAAAGGCATCTATTGCTTTTTATTTTAACATTAAATTTCTATAATTATTATTTTATAATTACTTAACTGTAGTGAAAATCATATCTTAGATATATTAGAAGTATTGGTCATTTGACTAAACTTGAATACTCAATCAAGCATATGTTGGATAAACGCTAGATGAGAAAATGTTACCATTGAATTAATGATTCAAATAATCAATGAATGAGAAGTTGTTTGTGAAATTGTACATTTCTGGAAGATAAGAACTTACCTGTGTCAGAAAATATTATATTCTGCACATTGCTCAGTACATAATATATTGCACATAAAGATACGTATGCAATAAATGTGCGATGACTATACATTGAAGCAAGTAAAATATTATATAAGATCATTTTCTCCATGTTCTTTCCAATGAGTACATTTTTAATGGAACATACTATAAGTTATGGACTACATGTCTTCAAGTCTATATATTCCATATTTCTTTTTTTAAGCATATGAGAGGAACCCCCCCAAAACAGAATTATCTTCTAAGGGGTGGGCCCCTTATAGAACAGACTTCTGCTAAGTGAGTGTTCTAGGAACCCATCTGTATCAGTGTACCAGCTGGTGTTGTTGTAAGAGGCTGTTTTTGACTTCAGTGGATTTTTTTTTCAGACTCAATGTGTTTGCCCATTTCATGAGGGGTGATTTAGGAGTGCATCTGCCCACACTGTGATGAGTGTTCAGCAGGTTTTTTTTTACCAAAAATGGAAATACTCCTTTGTTCCACCCTCCCTATTCACCAAATCTCTCCCTGAGTGACTTTATTTTGTTTGTATCCCCTGATGAAAAATGTCCTCATAGGGAAATGTTTTGCCCATTTGGAAGAAGTAAAACAAAAAACAGCAGAAAGACTAAAAGGCATCAAAACTGATGAGTTTGAAAACTATTTTGAGCAATAGAAAAGTCTCAATAGGCATATTCCATCAAATGGATATTATTTAGAAGGTCACTGAAGTTTAAACATGTAGAATAAAGATGTGACTTTTAGAAGAATGACAACCTACAACTTGGTAATAATACTATAATGGTAACAATAAAAATAAAAGATTGAAGTACACAGTGCTTTAGTATAAAAATATTATTGTTTTTAAATAAACTCTGTGAAATGTCTGTTTGACAGAGGAAGATCCTGAGGTTCAGAGAGATGAAATGAGTATTAGTATGTGGCAGGTTGATTTTTCAGCCTGGTTCATCTAATGTCAAATTCTCATTATTCAACACCGTGACTGCCTAGAAATAGATTTGTAATTAAGTAACTTCTATAACTGCAAATAATTATCTATCAGCTGCCTGTCAAATCTTAGATTTTGCATTTGTTGAACTTCTATGCTCAAGTGGGTGAGCAAGGGTGACTGAAGGTGACATGTATGTGCTGTGCAAATTAAAAGGCCCAGAAGAATCTTGCTGACAAAAAGTCAATAATAATAAAATGGGACTAATTCAGAAAAATAAAAGAATTATTTTCAACAAAGCTTGAAAAAAATAATAAACCACCCTTAAGGATGTTGTTTGACCTTTAAAACTAAAGTTCTCAATTGTGAAAACTATTTTTAGAATGCATTTAGCATGTCATCAGAACATTTAGACTATGCACAAGAATTCATTGTAGACTATTCACAGAACATACAAGAGAAATTTGGATATTTTTTCTTCCAACAAAAAATATAGATCATCTGTTTGATTAAAAGTTTTAAGCAAAAAAAAATCTATAACAAATAAATAGAATCCTTCCTGGATGGTTTCTATCAGTACAATAACTTGGCATTTAAGTATATGCTGAATTAAGAATGTTTATTGCAAACTATGACCAGAATACACATTAATCTGAATGTATTGACACATTTATTTTAAATATTTTTCTTTTAACACTCAAATTTTAATAAAAATGTCCACATACAGAAAAAATTAAGGCAGTTCTATCAAATAAAGAAAGAAATGGGACAAAATGCATTAGTATTTTCCTTTCAGGGAGGAGTTATATCATATATTACAAATGTATTTACCCATGATTGGATAGTCTTTTTGTCATTCACAATACATTGCTTTCTTCTTTCCTTCATTTTCCTTTTTTAAGTATACTTTATTGATTATGCTATTAGTTTTCCCAATTTTTCCCCAGTTATTCCCCCTTCGCCCTGTATCCCCCAACCCTCCAGCATTTCCCCCCTTAATTCATGTCTATGGGTTATACATACAAGTTCTTTGACTTCTCTGTTTCCTATACCATTCTTTACCTCTCCCTATTTTATACCCACCAATTATGCTTCTCATTCCCTGTACCTTCCCCTGCATTCTTCCCCTCCCCCTCCCCATTGAAAATCCTCCGTGTGTTGTCCATTTCTGTGATTCTGTTCCTGTTCTAGTTGTTTGCTTAGTTTTTGTTTTTGTTTTTTTTAGGTTCCTTTGTTGATAGTTGTGAATTTGTTGTCATTTTACTGTTCATAGTTTTTGATCTTTTCCTATTTCTTACATAAGTCTCTTTGACATTTCATATAATAACGGCTTGGTAATGATGAACTCTTTTAACTTTACCTCATTTGGGAAGCACTTTAATGCCATTCCATTCTAAATCATAGCATTTTTCATATTAAGGCAGTATTTATTGCACATTAGTGAACAACAATAAGTAAAATGAAAGAGAGACAATGTAGGAAAAGAAGAGAGGGTTTTGAGACCCTCAAAAATCTAATGTGCTAGAAGAGCAGAAAAAAGACACATGAATAAATAATAGACAATTAGAAGGAAAGCAGTCCACAAATATTGTTTTTAAAGTGTAGTAGTAGCTTAAATGAGAGTGAGCCTGGCTGTGCAGGGTAATCACCCAGAAAATGACATTTGAACTAAGTCTTGATCAGTAAATATAAGTTACCAAGGGGGAATAAGGATAGTGAAATCACAGGCAGGAAGACCATATGGAAAGGCAGCAGGCAGATTCAGAGAAGGAGAAGGAAATTAGTGCTGTTATACATACATACATACCATGAGAAGTTAGAGTTAGGGAGAATAGAAGTAGGCAAAGGTGGAAAGAAATATATAGATGACAAGCCTCAGATAGAATCGCATACTCTGTCCAGCTGAATATCAATGGGAGTTTTCGAAATAAAGAAACTAGCAGATCAACATTGTGTTTTAGGAAGATCACTTTAATGACAGTGTGGATGGAGACTGAGGCAAAGACAAAATCCCAAATCTCTTTTTTGTTCCTACAAGGACTGGAACCCAAACTCACAGTGGCCTAGAACTGGATGTGGCTTTGAGATTTATTCTAAAGGAGAATAGAGTTGGGGTGTGGATATGGCATATGAGGAGTAGAGGAGGACCTGAGGTAATGGCAAGCTTTTGAATTTAGATGATTCTGTGGTACCATTATAAACAACAGGAAATATGGAATGCCACAGAAACATGCTAACCTGGTAATGAGTTCCATCAAGGCATGTTGAGTTAAAGATTCCCTTGGAATATGCAGAGGAATACATGAAGAAGACAGATAGGAATATAGGAGTGTAGAGCTATGGATTCCAGGGCATTCTGTGTGAATGGAATTGATGGCAGTCTATGGATCAACTAGGGCGAGCACCCAGAAAAATGACTACGAAATCAAGGGGCACCTGGATTTTTAAGGCATGTGTAAAGAAAAGCCAGTGAGAAAAACAAAATGGACCTCAGGGGGAAAAGAGAATTTCAATCAGAAATCAATCAAGATTGTCCCATGTTGCAAAACAATGAAGAAGATAAGGACTGAAGAGCATCCAATTAATTTACATTAAAAAAATGCAATACATGGAAATTAAGAGGTAGGAAAAGTTGCTTACAATTAATATATGCCACTGAAACAGATTAGGTAATTAGCATATACTTTTACTCTATTGCCCTTAAGAATATTAATTTATTCTTAAGTCAAGCAAGGTTTCATGAGTCATAAAAGATTCTAATCTAAGTGAACTCTTCTGTCATCAGTTATGTATATGGATCCCAAAGCAGCCCTGAAAACATGGACAGGACTTAGAACCACTCCTGATACACAAAAAGAAATTTTCCCAACATTGTTTCTTTTACATTCATTGACTTTTCAGCATGGTTTCTGATGAGTGAGTAAATAAGAACCATATTTTTGTCTTCAGTTTTTTGTGTTGACCCCCTGAGCTCTTTTCTCCTTAGTCCTCAAATGATATTTTTGAGTCATTTTCCAATAGAAGTGATATTGCTTATCTTAAAATCAATTTAAAACACTTTTGCCCAAATCAATAGAATATGTCTTTTCTTTCTTCCCTAATGATACAAAATACATTAATACTAATCTGAACTTAAATTTTACAAGATATCATAAATTACAAAACCTCTTCATGAAATATTTCATCTGATATCTTCAACAAGTTAAGAAAACAAATAAGGCAGATATATTTATCTTGCAGGTAATAAATTTGACTTAAATGTTTAAGTTACTTGTCAAAAATCATATGGTTAAGAGGAATCTGGACATTTATTTGCTCAATCACTCTGTCCCATAAGTATCTTTAGCCCAGAAAATAAAACTCCTCCGCAAATGATAGCTTTTGATTTAATTATAAAACATTAGTTTTATATTCTCAAAGAGAAAATATATTGACTGTTTTTCTCTTTAATAGTCAATATACTAAAACTATGTTTAATAGGCTGGTAGGTTTGTAAAAGTACAAAACTTCTTTACATAAGAACATGTATTTTATTGTGTGAAACTCCATGGCACAGGAAGTAAGAGTGTTTACCCTGGTGATACACTGATGTGGTTCAAATCCTAGCTGTGCCACTTACTAAATGTATAACTTTAGACTTGTTGCTTAATCCCTCTGTTCCTGAGTTTCCTCATTTGTAAGATATGATAACGACAATAAGATTACCCATATCCTAAGTTCCATATATGAGTTATTGCATCTGAGGCAGTATGTGGCCATTAGCTATTGTTGTTGCCATTCTATAATGTAGTCATTTCCTTTCCTAATGAAACAAACAAATTAACAAAGAGAAAACTTTTTGGCCTCATGGCAATTGATGACTCTAGTAGGACTGTAAACATCTACTAAGGAAATGAAAAAAATCAGGAAAACAAGTTTCTACCATCATAACCAACTTATTTGGAAGGATTTGAAAGTATATGGCTATGGATGACTTAGAGATATAAACCTAAATCTCTAATTTTTGTTTCTGTCCTCACAAATTAAGTACATTTTTAAAGGCAAATATAATTTTACATGAGCAAAGGGCATGAATAAACATTTTACAGAATAAAAAGAGGAGAATACAAACAGTTAATGAAATAATGTTGAACCTCAACTAAGTTTTTGGGACTGTGGAACCCAGGCCGGCCTTGGTTGAAGGATCACATGGACCCTTCCACCAAGAGTGTTGTGTTTAATATGATTCTGCTTCCAACAGTGCCATTCACCATGACTCTCATTTTAATATTTCAAATCCTTGGGAAATCTCTGATCCGGTCTCCATCAGATACCTACCTTGGGCAACCAAGCTATGTCTGAGAGGTAAGGTGATGCTGACATTTTTAGGAGGCTGAAAACCCCCTATAAGCATGGTGAGCAGTTACATATGAATGTAGGGTGCTAAATAGATACCTCTCCAAAAAAAATCTGCTATAATTTGTTACACAAATACCTGAGCCCATCTGCTTACTTTCATAGAATAGACTAGTAGCATAAAATTACTTGGTCATAGAATATTCTGCCCTGGCTGGTGTAGTTCAGTGGACTGAGCATGGGCCTGCTAACCAAAGGGTCACTGGTTCAATTCCCAGTCAGGGCACATACCTGGGATGTGGGCCTGGCCCCCAGTAGGGGCATGCAAAAGGCAACCACATATTGATGTTTCTCTCCCTCTGTTTCTCCTTTTCTTCCCCTCTCTAAAGTAAATAAATAAAATTTAAACAAAAAAAGAATATCCTTATTCCTCTTCAAAGTATTTCCAATTTACTTTGCAGAAATCTGATTCAGTCAGCACTTCCCCACCCCTTAGTCACAACACTGACTGAGGTTCTCTCTTCCATCATACCCTGGCCAACAATAAATATTATAATTCAGGAAAAGAAGCAATTTCAATCTGACAGGTTAAAAAATGATAGCAATTATTTTAACTTTAACTTTATGAGTGTTAGATACCCCATGATCTTCCAATAAATTTTTATACTGCTCTTCCTCCCACTTTGGCCTTAGGCAAGCTCAAGTTGGTTTCTTATATGCACACAACATTTGAAAAGTAAAGTTAAAAAATATAAAGATGTCAATCTTGGTGTTATTTTAATGAAAATTTGGAAACAAAGGTATGCATGCATACAAAGAAAAAATATATTTTAAAAAAACATCTGTAGTAATATTTAAAGGTATGAAATAGGCTCATAGTGTCATCCTACCTCAATAAAGACAGAGTTTCACATGTTGTCTTTCTCTCCCTCTCTCTCTTCCTGTATGACATGAGAATGTGGTGTATATCCTCCAGAATCTGTGAGTAATAATCTTTCTTCTTCTAAGTCCCCCGACATTTGTTGCTGAGCTGTGTCTTGCAATCATAGTAATAACTGCTCCAGTCACAACATTGACCCTGGGCTCCCACAAGTCCTAGGGCCTCAGGTGAGTGCCCCAGGCCATCCTAGATAAGAACATCACTCTCTATATGATGAGATCTACAGAAATCATGCCATTACATTAGAACAACAGAAATTTAAAGGGAGAAAAAAAGAGACAAAAGAACTGCAATAGCCTATAATAACCCTTGAAGAAAATTTCTCTAAGATAAAGAATGTACTGGTCTTCAGACTGACTGGCTCACTAACTTCTAGGCTATACTAAGGAGAACAAGTAACCTCCTAGGCATATAGTAGCAACAGTCCCAAACTCTAATGAGAAAGAGAAAAATTTTACTAGATGTCAAGAAGAAACACAAGATGCATATGATTGAATAATGTATTTATATTGTATATATTGTATAATATATTAAAATGTTATATACTATATAATACATATATTATATTATACATATATATGAATGATTACAGCCTTTTTATCTTGCGCTTTGGAGGATATCAGACAAAAGAATAGCAACTACAGAAACTGCCAATAGAAGAAACTACAGGTAACACTAACATATAAATTTTTCAAGGTGAAAGTAAAATGTTTGAGGATATATAGGAATTCAGAGTACACATCTGCAAACTCCATATAAAGAAAATGCAGGCAAAAAAAATCTAACCAATTTAGAAATATCCTAGTTAGAGACACCAGTGTTAGAGACAGTGAAACATAAAGGAATCACAGTTAGCAAAGAACTTTGACATTGATAATTATATGTACATTATATGCAAGATTATGTCTATACATCTTTTACATAAAATAGTAAATCTAAATGTATAAGGTTAGACTGAAAAGTTATAATACAAATATGAATTAAGCACTCTGAATGATAAAGAATATACAATAAATAAAGAGGACTTATCTCTCTCAGGCACATTACAGCAAATACAGATGATGGGGAAGAGAGAAAGTAAAAGTTTGTTATAGAGCTTAGTGTATTTGCGTGGTTTGAGAAAGACAGGAAAATAAAACATGTGGAAACCAAGTGTTACAGTTTGAATTGTGTTTTCCCAAACTTCATGTGTTGAAGTCCTAACTCCCGCTTGGAACTTCTTTTAGAAATAGGGTTGTTGCAGATGTAACTAGCTAAGATGAGGTAATACTTATAGGGTTGGCCCCTAATCGAAAATAGCTAATGTCCTTACAAAAAGGAAACACTGACAGGGACGTAAACAGGGGAGAGCCACATGAAGAGTGAGGCAGAGAGTGAAGCAAGGGATGCCAAAGATTCCAGCTACCACCAGAAGCTAAGCTTGAGGAATGGAGGAGATTCTCCCTCACAATCTCAGAAGGAACCAACTCTGCCAACACTTTGACTTCATATTACTGGCCTCCAGAACTGTAAGATAATAATTCTCTGTTTTTTGAGCAACCTAGTTTGTGATACTTTGTGACAGCAGGCCTAGCAAACTAATTACACCCAGTGAAACTCCATGGAGGAACAAGTTGGTATCATGTTTTCAACTACTAGCAGAAATACATGTTTCTGAATTATTTACATAATCATAGAGAGAGAAAGAGAGAAAGGAAAGAGGAAAGGTTAATGGAATGGAAAGGGAAAAAGAAAGAATCAAAAGGAAAGAAAATGATAGCTTGATCAACAAGAAATAAGAAGGGAAAGAAAACTAAAATGCTTAATAAGTTCAAGCATATCATTCACTTTACTAAGTGTGAACAGAATGAACTACTTTCATAAAAGGTAGAAAATCTATTTAACTTCTTCAAAAACAGATATGTTTTCCTTGCAAAAACACATTTTCATAGGCTTTAAAAGTATGCGGCATTACAAGATTCTCATCATTTTCTTGAGCTCATGGAAGACTACATTCCCAGTGAGTCACAGAAGTGGTTTTAGCCAAAGGGCTGTGAGCTAAACAAGATAGCAGGGGAACATGGACCCAGCTTTCTCTTCCCCTGCCTCAGTGAATGCTGACATCTTAAGCTTAGAGCGCAGAACCACAAGAAGGAAACAGCCTGGATTATTGAAGTGACAGGAGGACAACTGAGTTGGAAAGTCCAAAAAATTAAAAACTGCATTGGACTTAATGAGAGCCAAAAATACACTTTATTTTTTAAGTCCTCAAAATGTCAGGGCTAATTTATTACTGAAATATAGTTTTCCTTATCTTGACTAGTACAAATAAAATTCACCAATTTAAAAATGAGTGAAAATAAAAGAATAGACAAAGAGATACTAGGCAAATGCAAATAAAAGAAAGCAAGAATAGATATATGAGGAGGTGAATTATAAGGCTAAAATTACCCAAAAGGAAAAAGAGTGGTATTTTGTAATAATAAAAATCACAATTCGTGATGAAAATATAAGCAACCTTAAGTACATGCACACACACACCAATAATACATTGATATTACATATCAACAATATGGTAGTTTAAAGGTATAGAACAAAAATTATTCAGAGTGCAATGAAAGTGTTGAATAAAGTACGGTATGAAACTTTAGAATATTTCAGGACATCTAAGAGACAAAATGTAAATAAAGTCATAGAAAAATTAAATCATAATTGATTTAATAGATATATCTCTTGACAGGGAATATACATTTCCTTTGGTCACAATATAAAGCTTAACATATTTTTAAAAATTACTTTCTGTTTTAATAATTCATTAAAATTTGAAACAAATAAACTTGTATTTAAAATTAGAATAAGAATTTGTTAAAATAATCTGCAGAAAAACAGATATACCATAGCTCTTCAAAAGCTCTTATCTCATCATGAATATTAAGAGAATGTTAGCCCATGGAATGAAGATAACTATCATTGCTTAAATACAGCCTATCTTCAAATTATCCTCAATGTTTAAACAACATCTAAGATAAATGACTGCTTCTATTTCTTTCAAAATAGGAGAAAAATGAATTTGTTTCTCTACAGAGCTCTGTAATAGCCTAGCTCTGAGGAAAGAGAATTTATATATACACAACCCAAGATTCTTTAGTTCAAAAAAAAAAAAAATTACATTCTAGGCATAAAAGATCCCATCCATATATCATGTACTGTCTCCATGGGAGAGGATGACCATACATCCTGGTTTGTCCTGGGATAATTATTAGTAGCACTCCTTTTCACTTTCAAAATTGTCTCCATTTGGACAATAATTTATAATAACCCCACCAGGTAGTAATACAGGCCATTGCTTAAGAGTTCAGGGGTCCCTCAGTCTTTTCTATACAAAGATTTGTGAGGAATCTGAGGCCATCTATGGGCCCTTTTTAATTGTCCTGAATGAAAGCACTTGAGGTGTTTTTTATCACCCTGACCCAAATAAAACTATGTCTATTAAAAATACAGTAAGGAAATGCTATACTCCCCTACAAAGAATTAAAGAATGATAATTATGTTTTAGAAAAATATAATATGTCCTTATTACATATATAAGCCATACTTATCTAAATAAAAATGCATCCATTCAAAATCAACAATGTATAAACTGGAACACAGTTTATTGTGATTAAAAATGGTCAATATTAACTTGGCCATCTTATGTATAATATATTTAAAGAATTATAGATATTGTGAATGTTATTGATAATATCTCAGATAATATGGGAACTTTTTTATTCTATTTCTTCCCACACTATCATATTTTGGTACATATTATTGACTTCTACAATTTACTTCTATGAGTAAACTCCAACTGATAGATTTATATTATAATCAGCCGTATGCTATCAAACTTCATATGCTAAAATAAAATAAATTCATTCATTATTTTATTCTCAACACACAGTCAACACAACACACACTCTGAATGAAACCCATACCTTTCAGTCTACTTCTCCTTAATAAAAGAAACTATGACTTTATCCATGGACAAAACCAAAGTGGGATAGTATCAAGGGTGGGAAGTGGGATAGCTGGGGTAGGGGGAGTGATGGGAGGAAAATGGAAACAACTGTAGTTGAACAACAATTAAAAAGTGTGGAAAAAATAAACAAATAATAAGAGGAACTATGACTTTAGTTGGGCCCTGGGCTATACTTGAACATCTGATGTTCCGGTTGCTTAACATCCACTGCTTTCTGCTTACCATTTCACTTTTGCATTTCTACTACTAACAATGTCTTAACTTGTCTATTCATTTTCAACCCTTAGTGCAAATATCTCTATTTATAATAAAATGGATGCAATTCTTTCCCTTGTTGGTCATTACACAGCCAATACTATTGGTATTGTAGATAGACATGTGGCATTTCCTCATTCTTCTATATCAGCATTGAGTTGATTAGATTGCTTCAGATACTTGTCAGTTTGTATAGATAAATGAGTTGGTTTGAATCTCTGTCAAATCAATGCTTTGTCACAGAATCTCACTTTATTTATTTGTCACAGAAATCTACATAACATTATCCTTCAGAAATTCACTTAATTAGTCTATCATTGCTCCTTGTTTCCTTCTGGTGGTCCAATTGACCATCATTGTAATTCTAATAGCACTAGATATTATAACTATAGATTCTTAACAGATGAGTTGTAGAGCTTTCAAGGAAAATAAATTTTATACATTTTTAAAATGTGTGGTTTCTAGAATCCCAAAGTAAAATTTAGAATTTTTCATGAAAAATTGAGAAAATTTAATTAAGAAAAATCAAGTAACCTTTGTAATGATTAAGAAGTTACATACACAATTAAATGTAATTTCAAGAATTATTGAACTCCAGATTAGAAAAGGTCAGTATGCTAGCAAATAAAAAAAAATGACCATATTCAAAACATCCAATACCAACATGTGAAGTCCATTGAAATGAATACAAGAATAAATGAACAAATACATACATACATACATACATACATCCTTTCTGTGTTTTGTAACTGGCTAAAAGCTTTTCATTCTAAATAAGAGATTAATTAATTCTCTAACATGTGTGTTTTCAGAAACATTTTTTTAATTTAAATATTTTATTTTTTATACTATCACAGTTCTCCCAGTTTTTCCCTCTTCATAGAAGGAGTTTATATTAACAAAAGTAGAAGAGGAAAATATTTTCTTTTTAAAGCTATGTTATTATATACATAGTTTTATTGAACAAAAGATTTTCATTTCCCTCTTCAAAATCAAAGTGAATTAATTTGCTATATTAAAATACTATAACACATGGTAAGCAGACATATATGAGGAAACAAATTGTCATAAAAAGTACAACCGTCGATGGAGCTGAGGAAATATTCTACTAGGCACAATTTAAACCCCTAGTTTCTATAATGAAAGGGGAAACATTGAAGTTTATCTTCAGCATATTATTCAGGCAAAAATTGACTCCATGTCTTCATCTGAAGCCACAGAGACACTTCAGGATCAGTTCTGGTAACCTACAAATCGTGCATGACCAATGACAATGTGACTACAGTGGGTTACCATTTTACACATTCAGTAATTAAACCACAATTAATACAAAGAATGGTTTTTAGATTTTTGTTAATATCTGAATAGTTTCATATACAGTGTGGGACAAAAGTAAGTTTACAGTTGTGATTATGGGAAACACACTTTAGAACTTCCAGCCAAGATGGAGGCATAAGTAGATACACTTTGCCTCCTCCCACAACCAAATGAAGGACGACAATAAATTTAAAAGCAAAAAACAACCAGAAATGACAGATAATTGAACTGTATGGAAGTCTGATAACCATAGAGTTAAGGAAGAAACATTCATTCAGACCAGCAGGAGGGGTGGACCTGGCAGCTGGGCAGAGAGGACTCATGGCAAGGTGGCTGCTGGAACCTGGGCAGGTAAGGCAGCAGCTGACAGCCCCACATTTGCATACGGATAAACCAGAAGGAACAACTGGGAAGTGAGGCAGACAGCACAACCCAGGGTTCCAGTGCAGGGAAATAAAGCCTCAAAACTTCTGACTGAAAAAACCTGTGCCTGTGGGGGTTGAGGTGGCTGGAGAAACTCCCAACCATACAGGAGAGTTCATTGGAGAGACCACGGAGTCCTAGAATATACACAAAACTACTCACCCAGGATTCAGTACCAGAAGGGCCCAAGTTGCTTGTGGGTGGCAGCAGAAGTGACTGAAAGCCAGCACAGAGCCAAACAAGCAGCATTGTTCCCTCCTGGACTCCTCCCTCACATACAGCACCACAACACAAAAACTGAGTTGCCCTGCCCTGGTGAATACCTAAGGCTCTACCCCTTACTAGTAATAGGCATGCTGAGACAAAAAAAAAATGGCCCAAATGAGAAAAACAGATCAAAACTCCACAAAAAGAGCTAAGTGACAAGGAAATAGACAACCTATCTAATGCAATGTTCAAAACACTGGTAATTAGGATGCCCACAGAATTGACTGAGCTTGGTCACAAAATGAAGGAAGAAATGAAGGTGACACAAAGTGAAATAAAGCAAAGCATACAGGGAGCCAACAGTGAAAGGAGGGTAACTGAGACTCAAATCAACAATTTGGAACAAAAGGGAGAAATAAACATCCAACCAGAACAGAATGAAGAAACAAGAATTAAGAAAATTGAGGAGAGGTTTGGGAACCTCTGAGACAACCTTAAATGTTCCAACATCCAAATCACAGGAGTGCCAGAAGGAGAAGAGGAAGAGCAAGAAATTGAAAACTTAAGTGAACAAATAAGGAAAGAAAACTTCACAAATCTGTTGAAGAAAATTGAGTTCCAGGCAGTCGAGGAAGCCCAAAGAGTCCCAAAGTAGTTGGACCCAAAGAGGAACACACCAACACATATCATAATTAAGTTACCCAAGATTGAAGATAAAGAGAGAATCTTGAAAGCAGCAAGAGGAAAGGAGAGCACTACCTGCAAAGGAGTTCTCTGAATTGTCAGACAATCAGCTGATTTCTCAAAAGAAACCTTGCAGGCAAGAAGGGGCTGGAAAGAAGTATTCAAAGTCATGAGAGGCAAGGACCTACATCCAAGATTACTTTATCCAGCAAAGCTTTCCTTTAGAATGAAAGGGCAGATAAAGTGCTTCCCAGATAAGGTCAAGTTCAAGGAGTTCATCATCACCAAGCTCTTATTATATGAAATGTTAAAGGGACTTATCTAAGAAAAAGATGAAGATCAAAAATATGAACAGTAAAATGACAACAAACAGAACTCTCATCAACCAAACCTAAAAAACAAAAACAAAAACAAACTAAGCAAACAACTAGAATAGGAACAGAATCACAGAAATTGAGATCACATGGAGGATTATCAGTGGGGAAGTGGAGAGGGGAATGGGGGAAAAGATACAGGTAATAAGTAGTATAAATTGTAGGAAGAAAATAGGGGGGAGGTTAAGAATACTAAGAAATGTAGAAGCCAAAGAACTTACATGTATGATCCATAGACATGAACTATGTGGGGGGCAGGGAGTGCAAGTGGGAGAGGGTGTGCAGGGCGGAGGGGAATAAAGAAGGGAAATGAAACGAGTGTAATAGCATTATCAATAAAATATATTAAAAAAGAAACACAGTTTATTCTTATATTATTACTTATTACTTCTTTTATTATTTTCCATATGAACAACTGTAAACCTACTTTTGCTCCACCCTGTATAGGCATAATCTTCAAGATATCCTTTGTACTGAATAAGATCTGTCTGGAAAAAGTCCAGCCATTCTTAATATGATGAGAATGATTTGTGAGACATCAATGTAACCTGGCAGCCAAGGAGAGTGGATCAGAATGTGCATGTGTGAACAATGATGACTTCACTGTATTAGTCAGTGGGAGCAGCAGACACCAATGAGTGAGCATGTGCACTGTGTGGCTATCACATTCAAAATGACTGAGTGAGTACAGCAATGAAACTGTATCAGATCTTGTGTTCAGCTGGAATATTTCTCCATGGTAACTACTTGGATAATTCAGAAGGCTGCAGCTCTGTGTAACTGGTGATTGGCAACTTTATCACAACAATGTGCCTGCTCATGCATTGTGTCTCATGCAGAGTTTTTTGGCAAAACAAATCACCCAGGTGACTCAGCCCTCCTACACCCCATATTTGGTGCCCTGTGACTTCTGGCTTTCTAAAACTGAAGTCACCTTTGAAAGTGAAGAGATTTCAGACCATCAGTGAGATTCAGGAAAATACAACAGGGCAGCTGATGGCAATTGGGAGAACTGTATGAGGTCTCAATGTGCCTACTTTGAAGGGGACTGAGGTGTTATTGTCCTATGTACAATGTTTTTTGTATCTTGTATCTTCTTCAATAAATGTCTCTATATTTCATATTACATTGCAGGATACCTTCTGGACAAATTTCATATATAATTTATACATGTTGAAATTTTATCAATCAGCTGGAAATAATTGTGCAATTTTGTTGCTAGAATAAAGTAGCATGATAATTGACGAGCACTTTGAAAGCTCTTCATTTTAAGTGAAAAAAATGTTTTTTATTTTGAAAAGTTAAAAGAGTAGTTAAGAATACAGTAAAAATATTAAGAGAATGAGTTCAATAACCCTAGGAAGAACATTATGTACTTTTGAGTCAACAGCATTTATGAAAATTTAAATAATATAAAGCAGAATAACAAAGCCCAGCTAAAATGAGTCTAATATTTGTAGAACTATTTCTATATTAGCATTCATGGCATTAAAGCAAATAAACTTAGAAAACTTTATTACTATTCTTAGATATTTAATTTGTTTAATTCATAGGTTTTTCAAAATTCTGGTTTCATACCTTCAGTGGCATCAGTAGAAAGGAATCATCTATTTATTCTACTAACATGTAGCAAAGGGCCTACAGGAACAAGCTAGAAGCTGCAGTACTGAAAAACTATTCATTCTAAATCATGTCAAATTATAAAAATTTGAATGTTAAAATATAAAAATTAATATTAATGTTTTTTAACTTTGGTAAAATTTCAAACTATTTTTGTAGCCCAGACATTCTGCAATGATGATATTTGACCTCAACCTTATTTTTTAAAGTATATTTTATTGATTATGCTGTGTGTGTCATGAGATGAAAGAAGATTGAAAATTGTTGCCTTAGCTCATTAATTTATACCATGATCTGCACCTGTAACCAAACCACCAGTAGTTAAGTTCTGGAGAATTCAAATATTTCTTTTTTTAAATATTTTATTGATTATGCTGTTACAGTTGTCCCATCTTTCCCCCTTTATTCCTCTCTGCCCTACATCATACTCCCAGCAGCATTCCTCCCCACCTTAGTTCTTGTCCATGGGTCATACATATAAGTTATTTGGCTTCTGCATTATCTATACCAGAGGTGTCAAACTCATTTTCATCGGGGGCCACATCAGCCTCATGGTTGCCTTCAAAGGGCCGAATGTAATTTTACGACTGTATAAATGTAACTACTCCTTAACAGTTAAGCAAGAGCTGGGCCCTGCTGCTGAGTAGAAACAAGGTGCAGGGCCAGATTCAGCCCACCAGCCTTGTGTTTGTGACCTGTGATCTATACTATTCTTAACCTCCCCCTGTCTATTTTGTACCTACCAGTTACGCTTCTTACTCGCTGTACTTTGCCCCCCATTCACTCCCTTCCCACTCCCCGCTGATAACACTCCACATGATCTCCATTTCTGTTCTAATTGTTTGCTTACTTTGTTTTTGTTTCTGTTTCTGTTTTTTTTAGGTTCAGTTGTTGATAGTTGTAAATGCCTTACTTTGTCTTTTTGAGATTTAATTGCTGATAGATATGTACTTATTGCCATTTTACTATTTATATGTTTTATCTTTTTTCTCTTCTTAAAAAAGACCCTTTAACATTTCATATAATGCTGGTTTGGTGGTGATGAATTCTTTTAGCTTTTTCTTATCTCATAAGCTCTTTATTTGTCCTTTAATTATAAATGAGAGACTTGCTGGGTAAAATATTTTGGGTTGTAGGTTTTTGCTTTTCAATTGTTTGAATATATCTTGCCAATCTCTTCCAGCCTTCAAAGTTTCTGTTGAGAAATCAGCTGACAGTCTTTTATAGTAGCTCCCTTTTAGGTAATTACATGATTTAATCCTGCTTCTTTTAAGATTCTTTGTCTTTAATATTTTGCATTTTAATAATGATGTGTCTTGGTGTGGGCCTCTTTAGGTTCATCTTGTTTGAGACTCACTGCACTTCCTGGACTTGTATGTCTATTTCTTCCACTAGGTTAGGGAAGCTTTACGTCAATATTGTTTCACATAGGTTTTCCATTCCTTGCTCTCTCTTTTCTCCTTTGGAACTCCAATAATGTAAATGTCGGCACACTTGAAGTTGTTCCAGAGGCTTTTTATACTACCCTCACTTTTTTTGGATTCTTTTTTATTTCTTGCTGTTCTGATTGGGTGTTTTCTGCCTTACTTTCTTCCAAATCTCCAATTTGATCCTCTGTTTCATCTACTCTACCATTGATTCCCTGTAATGTATTTTTTTTATTTCAGTTAATGTATTCTTTATTTCTGACTGGTTCTTTTTATGTTCTCTAGCTTCATTTTTTTTAAAGAGTTTATTTATTTACTTTTAGAGAGGGGGGAAGGGAGGGAGAAAGAGAGGGAAAGAAACATCAATGTGCGGTTGCCTCTCATGACTCCCACCAGAGACGAGGCCCACAACCCAGGCATGTGCCCTGACTGGGAATCAAACTGGCAACCCTTTGGTTCGCAGGTTATGCTCAGTCCACTGAGCCACACCAGCCAGGATTCTAACTTCATTTTTATGTTCCTTATCTCATTGTCAAAGTTCTCACTAAGTTAATCTACTCTTCATCTAAGTTCATTGAGAATCCTTATAACCAGTGTTTTGAACTCGAATCTAGTAGACTGTTTGTCTTCATTTGTTTAGTTCCTTTTCTGGAGTTTTGTTCTGTTCTTTTATCTGGGACATGTTTCTTTGTCTCCTCACTTTAGCAGGCTCTCTGTGTTTGCTTCTATGTATTAGATAGAATTGGTACATCTCAAGAGCTCAGTAGAGTGGTCTTTTGCAATAGACGTCTTTTAAGGTCCAGTTGCATAGCTTCCTCATTTGCCCAAGCTGGGCACTTCAGGTGTACCCACTCACCATGTGGGCCTGTTGTAGTTGAGCTTCCATGACTGTTGGCACATCAGTGGGAGGTATTTACCACCAGGCTGATCAACTTGCTGCAAGGACTGGCTGTCACCATTATGGAGGAAAAACTGTGGAGGCCCACCCTGCTGGACCATGACTTACTTCAGCAGGGCTCTGGTGCCTGCTTAGTCTGCCCTTTGAGTGTGTCACTTGCAGAGGTAATTGGATGGTTCTTTGATGTGGTCTGAAGCTTTCCACCAATTGTGCTGGCTCTGGCACCTCCAGGTGGTGCAGGCTGAGGTCAGCCACCTCCTATGTTATGCCTGGTACCACCCTGCATGAACTATAAAGTGATCTGCAGATGGTTGCTACTTATGTTGGGCTTGGAGGAGTCCAGGAGAGGTAAAGCTGTGAATTAAGGCAGGTTGCCACTAGTGCCAGGTCTGGGACCAATGAGGTACAGGGCACAGTGAGGCCAGATGCTATTTGTTGGAGAGATTTTAGGAAAGTCTAAAACATGAGCCATGACATGCCTTCATATGGGAAAGTCACTGGAAACAGCTTAGGTGGCCCCACAAGTTGGGTGGGGCAGGGTCTCAAAGAATCATCAGGGCAGGGCTAGCAATGTTAGCCAGGTTGATGGAGTCTTAGATATGGTGCCCACCTGCCAGGTGTGTGTGTGAACCGTTCATCAAAGAAATAATGGCTTCTGCCAGCTCTCCAGTCTGGGAGAAAGCTTCCCCTCTAGCTCTAGCTCTGAGGCTGGTAATTCAGTTCCTCCCTATATGTTCTTGGTGCCTTTTGATCTGTTGCCCCAGTGCTGGAGCTCAGCAGGAGTGAGTCAAAGTCCATGTGCAGGGCCTTTAGAGGAATTTCCTGGGACTCCAGGAGTGCTCCATCTCACTCAGCCACAACCCCCCACTCGTTTTTACTATCAGATGTTATGGGGACTCCTCTTTCTGGCACTAGAACACTGGGCTGGTAGGCCTGGTGTGGGGCTGGGATACCTTGCTCCTCAAGGGGGACCTCTGTAGCTGAGATATCTCTCCCAATTTTTAACTGCTGCACTTGAGTGTAAAACCCATTCCACATCTCTGCCCCTCCTCCCAGTCTCGATGTGGCTCCTTTGTACCCTTAGTTGTAGGACTTCTGGTTAGCCAGATTTCAGAGTTCTGAATGATGGTTGCTCTTTAGTTTAGCTGCAATATAACGTCATTGTGGGAAGATGCAAATGCCATGTTTATCTATGCAGCCACCTTGACCAAAAGCAAGGATCTTAATTTCTAACAAGTTTCCAGGAGATGCCAAGGCTTCTATTCAGGACCCACATAGAGGAGCAAGTCCTTAGAGGATGCCTCAGAATCACAGCAGACACATACCTATGCGTGGGGTGAACACCTGCCCATTCTGAGCCAGGAATCCTGGAAACAAATTATGTCTACTCCACTAAAGTTTATATTGGATTCTTAGGCTAGAAAAGGGGAAATAGAGGGACTCAGGTATTAAAATATAAAGTGAGGCATATTAAAATTCTTAAGAGTTCACTTGAGCAAAAATTGATTCTAATTCAGCAGATTCCGATCTAGCAGATAGGAGTTCTGAGGAGCTATGTGAAATGAAAGACTTTTACAAACAAAATTAATGATATGCCAAAAAGTGGGTTGGTTATTGCAAATTACTTCCATTTAGGGAATGGCAGGGTCTCTGTCAGGCAGATGACCTAACTAGTGCTGGAGATTTCTGATTGGCTTGTTGAAGATTCTATTTCTGGGGAAGCCAAAACTATAATTAAGTCACAGTGTAGTGACATCAGGCTTAACATAAGCAACTCAATTTTTGGCCTGTTGTCTTGTTTTTAATACAGGTTACCACTTGCACAGCTTACAAGTGTTCTACTCTGTAACTGTAAAGGAGAACAAATGTTCTACTCTGTAACTGTAAAGTATCAGAGAGTTGGGCAATACACAGACAGGTTATATTAAAGACAAAAGTTTGTGTAATGACTAAATGTCTTAAATTATATCATAAGTATAAAACTCTAAAAAACACAACATAGCCCTAGCTGGTGTGGCTCACTGGATTGAGTACTGGCCTGTGAACCAAAGGTTGCCAGTTCAATTCCCAGTCAGGGCACATGCCTGGGTTGCAGGTCAGGTCCCCAGTTAGGGGTGTGCAAGAGGCAACCACACATCAATGTGTCTCTTCCTCTTTCTAAAAATAAATAAATAAAACCATTTTTAAAAACACTACATAAATTTCTATTACAAAGCAAAAAGAAACAGCTGATAGAAAATCAGGAAATTTAAACCAAAAACTGTGAATGAATGTTCTAGAAATAATATAAGCAAAGAGAAAAACAAGAATACACAGCAGTAATTTAAATTTAAAGAGAAAAAGATAAAGCAGCATAAAGTACTAGTAACAAGATGGGATTTTACAAACACTTTGTATTGAGGAAAAAGATAATTGAGAAAATATGGACCTACCAAACCAAGAGGGACATGAAATTTATTATAACTAGAAAATAGTTAGATATTAAAAAGCATTTTATATCAGTATTTAGGTTGAAAAATTGAAGAAACTAAATCTGTAGAGTCAGAAAGTACTGAAAAACTAACACAAAAAATACTTAAAAATTCTGAGAACACATCAATCACCCAGCTATTGCATATTACCAGGAGGATGACATGTAATCTAAGATAGAGGAAAATTTAATAATGTTTCCATTGAACTAAATTTTTATTGTTATAATCATTATTTAATATGTCTTAGCATCGATAATATATTAGGGCTGTACTTAAGGTAGAAATAACCACTTCTGCATGAATTTATGATTCATGCTTAAAGACAAACACAAGGGAAGAATAAAATACATTCAGGGAAAGATCCAGAAATCATTTTCCCTACAAAATGTTAGACTATACTACATAAGAGTGATATTGTTCTATGTTTGTTGAAAAGTTGAATTGAAAATATGCTAACGAAGTATAATAATTTATGTCCCATTTAGTCTAGACCTGAAATATTTTCCTTCTATCAAGTAGCCCAGGCTACTGTAACATGGGGAGAACTATCCACTATTAACCCAGAGGAATAAATGAAGCACTTTGGGAGTGAACTACCTTTCAGATCACCAAGGCTCTACTGGCCTAATTACACCCCATTGTACTAAGTGGTAGTTTAACAGGAGGGTGGCTGTAAGGCAACTACAGGGCACTCGATGCAACACGGAACATTTTACTCTTCTGAGAGCATACTTATAGACACTGCATTGATAACAATTGTCTAGTAACACTTCACAGAAGCACCTCTCTACATTTCTATGTATAAATTCACTTTTAAGTTTGTCACTGGAAGAAAGTGTGATTTTTGCAACACTTCAAAATGTACAGAAAGCAAATGGTATTTTAAAATTAAATTAAACTTTAATCTAAAAGAGTTATTCAAACTGCTTGAAAACAACAACACACCTTTTATGGGCACTGCAGTGTCCAATATGAACTATTGTATATGTGCATTGCAGATGGGGCAGGAGAAGCCATCTGTGTCTAGGAGAGTTTATATACAATTTGAATAGTAAATATGCATGAAAAAATTCCTTGTCTCCGTCCCTAGGTCATCAAAAAACAGGATTCACTTGAAGTTCTAACCTGGTTTTGACCACAATAAATAACTCTTGGCTCAGATTCACTCTGCCAAGGCCCATTGGAGCCCCTTCCTGCAAGAGGACATGGTCTTATGTGGCCCCATTAAACATAAGGTAAGCTATCTCTATCTGGCTGCCTGGAAAGTCTTTAACAGCACTATTTAGAGCAGTGACAAATATCTTTTCAAGTAGCTATATCACTTTTAGGAATTTACCTTTTTTAAATTTTCATGTTACTGATTTTAGAGAGAAAGAGAAGGGAGAGAGAGAGAAACAGAGAGAGAGAGAAACATCAATTTGTTGAATTTGTTGTTCCACTTATTTATGCATTCATTGGTTGATTCTTGTATGTGCCCTGACTGGAGATCTAACTTGCAACCTTGGCATATTGGAACAATGCTCTAACTAACTGAGCTACCTGGTCAGGGCTTTAGGAATTTAACTTTAAAAATCATTGTGGATATGTTGTTTATAGTAGCAAAATTTTAGAATCAAATATACAACAGAGGAGCCACAAACTGTGCCATATGCTTACAGTTAAGTACTAAATAGTCAGTATAAATAATGATGTAGAAAAATATGTAGTGGTGTTGAAAAATACATGCTCAATTTAAGTGAATAAAAAATTCACTTTAATTTGCTAAGTATTATTCCATTTTGTTATATCTGCATATATAAATGTGTAAAATAAATCATAGAAAAAAGAATGAAACATGCTGATAGGTTAAAATGTTATAATCTAGCTGGTTATCATAAGATCAGAGATGATCTTTATTCTTTGTGCTTTTAACTATTTTTCTTTTTATTTTTATTGTTATTATTAATTTTGATAGTTTACCTTTTATAGTATTTATTCCATCACCAAATATCACCCTTAGACCCTCTTCCACCTGTTTTCCATTTTTTAATAAAGGAAACACATGTGCTCCATCAAAATATTATGTATATATCTTAACACTTGGCATCATCATTCTTCCCAGAAAGAATCTTAAAAAAATTTTTTTGATGAGTCATTTGGGCAGAGGGTGAAAGATGTCAGCATGGAACACAAAGTCACCAGTATCCAAGATACAGAAGGTAGATGTGGGTTACGAGGAGAGAGCTTTGGTGTATTCTTGAGAGGGAGGGAGAGCAGAGAAGATAGAGGGCAAACAAGAGGGCTGATACACAAGGGCAGGCATGGTGGTGGAAATCAGCCTGTGGAAACCTCCCTGAGGTGGAATAGCTAAAGGACATTTTAAAAATAAAATGACTTCTAGTTTCAGGCCCTTGTGGTCTGAGAAGATGCTTGATACAATTTCCATTTTCTTAAATTTGTTGAGGCTTGCTTTATGTCCTATCATGTGGTCTATCATATGTTCCATATGAATTTGAAAGGAATGTGTATTTTGCTTCTTTGGGATGAAAGTTTATGTGTGTGTGTGTGCATGTGTGTGTGTTAAGTCCATTTGATCTAGGGCATTGTTCAATGCAGTGATATCCTTGTTGATGTTTTGTTTACACAATGGAATACTACACAGCAGGAAGAAAGAAGGAACTCCTGCCCTTTACTACACCTTGAATGGAACTGGAAAGCATTATGCTAAGTGAAATCAACCAGGCAGTGAGGGACAAATACCATATGACCTCACCTTTAACTGGAACCTAATCAACAGAACAAACAAGCAGGCAAAATATAACCAGAGACATTGAAATTAAGAACAAACTGACAATAACCAGAGGGGAGGTGGGAGGGGGCATTATGGGGGGGGCAGTTAGGGGAAAGTGTTGTCAAGGAACATATATAAAGGATGCATGGACAAAGCCAAAGGGGGGTAGGATTGAGGGTGGGAGGTGGGGACGGTTTAGGTCAGAAAATGGAGACAACTGTACTTGAACAATAAAAAAAATTAAAAAATTAAAAAATAATAAAATAAAATGAAATGAATAGTGGTTAAGGCTTTTACACTTGTTGCCTATATTTTTAAAACCCTTCCCAAAATCTTCAGTAAAGTTCAACATGCTCATGAATGTTATATCCAAGAGTCAGTTTCTCAGGGTGACTTCAGTAAGAGCTGAGTTTCCTCTCTGCATGTGCACACCAAAGCTGGCAGCCCCAGGGGAAGACATTAGAGGTTGAGGAAGCTATAAGATCTGAAGGTTGAGAAATTCATAAACATCTTAGTGTAGGTTCTGCATTGCAAGACATGGAAATGGAGGGTGTTGTAAATGAATTAATCTTGTTGGTTGCTATGGATCAGCACCCCAGTTGGTCCAGAAAGCAGAGCATTAAATCAAAAAGAATGAACTTGAGCCTAATATATTCAATGGAATTTGCCTGGCCAAGTTGTGAATTTGTTTGGGACCTATCATCCTTTCCTTTTTTCTTATTTCTCCCTTTTGGAATAGGAAGTATGCCAGACCCACCAATGTATTTTGGAAATGCCTAACTGTCTGACTTCAGATTCACAGCTGGCAAGAATTTTGCCTCAAGTTTCACTTAGATCTGATCTAGATGATATGTGGATATGACTTTGGACTTTATATTCAAGAGTTAATGCTGGAATGAGTTAGGATTTGGGGGGATGGTGCAATGGTATAAATGTATTTTGCATGGTAGAAGGACATGGATTTTGGAGGGTCAGGAGTAGATTGCTGTGGATTGAATTGTATGCCCCCAAAACTCATATACTGAATTCCAAACCCCCACTCCAATGATATTTGGAAATGGGGCTTTTTAAAGAAATAATTGTGTTTCTAGGAGGTCATGAGTGTGGAGCCCTCATGATGCAATTAATACACCCTGTAAAAAACCACCAGAAACAACCCCGCTCTCTCCCTCGCTCTCTCATTCTCTCTCTCCGCGCCCCACCCCCCACCCTGGTAGGAGGACAGGACGTGGAAGCATCCATCTGCATGCCAGGAAGAGCACCCTTGAGGAGAAACTGAATTGTTAACACCTTGATCTTGGGCTTCAAGCTTCCCAAAACTATGGGAAAATAAATTTTCTGTTGTTTAAACACCCAGCCTGTGCTATTTTGTTATGGCAGCCCAAGCTGATTAATACACTGGTATTAAGAAGCTGGAATATAACTGAAGCTAATACCTGGGTCACAATTTTAAACCAAATAAAACATTAAAAAACTCAGACTCAATAGTTAGCCTGATTTATGCCACTTGCCTTTCAGAGAGAAACTGCAGTTGTTGCTGTTGACCTCAGCCTAACATTTTACCACCTTGTTTTACCTTCTATAGTTTCTGCAACATTCCATCACCCTAACCTGTGTTTTTGCCTGAATACCTGCCTTGTGGTTTGTTGCCAGCCCAATATTCAAAAGTGATGTAACCCTGGCTCAGATTTCTCTGTTTCCATCCTCAGTTTAGCTTAAAAACTATGAAAAGTCTCACACTCTAGTTTTTAGACCTTAATACTATTTTGCTCTTGAAGATTAGTTCTCAATGCCTGCAAGCACACAGAGAACCTTGGCTTCTTGCTCTGATTTTCTCACCTACATTTTCTCATCTACGAAACTGGAGTGCATCTACTTATGAATATGAATGTCAAAGTGTGAGGTGTTTATATTGTTTAGCAGGAAATTGTGTCCTTGTGCCACCTGGACCACCCGACTGACACTGCGCTCTATGAGTTTTCATATAATTGGTTGACCAATAAGTAGAGTCAATTCCAGTATGACAATTAGCCTGGTGAAGATTGATAAGGGGAAATAAAACATTTTTGAAAATATATAATAAAAGATAAAAGTGATTTAATAAGTATGTCAGCAAAAATGTCATATGTAGTTGCAAAGTAATACTTTGCTCAGTTCCTGTGAGTGGCAATTGTGTGTAACAGCCCCCAACTCAATAAGGAGCAGGCCCAGGTAACAAATGTAGCTGCAAATCCCACAGATCTGACTTGTTTCAGTGGGAGACACAGTTCAGCTAGAGCTGATTTTCTGGAGAAAAGAAGTACTGAATACTGCTACTGATGATCTCTCTAGATTTCTCTCCACATGGTGCATTTCTTCAGCATGATTTCTTATGTACAGAGGTTGAATAATTATTTAAATAAGATTGGTGTTTTTTATTTTATTTTAATCATTGTTCAAGTACAGTTTTCTGTCCTTTACTCCCATTCCAGCCCACCCACCCATCCTTCCTCTACTCTCTCCCATTTCCAACTACCCTAGTTTTTGTCCATGTGTCCTTTATATTTGTTTCTGTAAACCCTTCCCATTTTCCCCTGAAATTCCCCCCCCCCTTTCCCCTCTGGTCACTGTCAACCTGTCCTTTATTTCAGTGTCTTTGGCTATATTTTGCTTGTTTCTTTGTTTTGTTGTTTAGGTTCCTGTTAAAGGTGAGATTGGTTTGGTTAAGTCCAATAGGTGCCCACTTGTCTCAGTCCACATATAAATAACTTTTTATAATTTTGTATTATAATATTTTAATTGGGCTAAGCACAATATGAAGATATATATGGTATATTATGGGCATACCCCTTATAGTCAAAGAATACTTTCTGGAGAGCAATTCAGAAAACTTCTGAATACAAAGATGCACCACAAGTGATGAGTGATACAAGGATAGACAGAGTAGTAGAGATAAGGTGACACTCTGACTCTTATGGCTAGGGTGTTTGACTTCACCTTGTAGGAAATGAGGAACTTTTGAAAAGTTCTTACAAGTTAAAAACTTTGCCAGAGATCTGTGACTTCGTAATTTCCGTATTTGAATGACCTATCTAGTTCATCCCAGTTCCTTTCTCCACAGTGATTATCATTAAAATCTTCCACAGAAAAGCATCACTGTGTGTGTTTTCTAGATTCACTAGGAAAAAGGAAGTTAAGGACTTTGATTTACATTCTGCAATTAAACTTCAATTAATTGTTTTAAAGCCAAGGAATGGAATGGATGAGCACATAGGAGCCAAGAGGGGGAGAAAGAAGGCTGAGTCTTGGGAGCTCCATGCAAGGAAAAAATGAGATTCAGGAACTGCATCTGAGTAGGGCCAGATACAGAGTGATCAACAGACCCTGGGGACTCCTACTCCTCCCAAGTGAGAGATTAGAAGCTTCAGCAAGGCTTGGTTACTCAGTTGGAATAACGTAAGAAACTTGATAATCTATAATGCTTAATATCAGTAATACTCAAGTAAAAATGTCTGGACTGTATTATTTTTTGGAGGAGTTTTATAGAATATTTTGAATTTTTCATGTCATTGCTGGTGCATAATTAAGTGACATTCCAATGTGAATTAGTCTTTATACAATTTCCCATGAGTAATCATATGTAATTAAAAAAATATGAATTGCTCCTACTTTAAGGTGGTGTTATATCATGTCACCATTATGATTCAGACAATAATCACAATTGAAGAATAATGAGATCAAAATGTCTGTTTCTAAGCAAGGATGCTAAGTGGTGTAGTACACTGAGCAATTATAATGGAAAATTTCCCAGCAAAATGTCCAATATTTGCAAAGAAAGATAAACTTTTAGAGTCTGTTGGAAGAGAATTCTCCACAGGTTTTTCACATTTCCGCAAGTCTTGTGAAGTGAAGCAATGACTGCCCTTTGTTTCGGATTACTAACCACCGTTTGTTACAGACTATCTTTTCAAGGATGTTTATATAACAAATAGCCTTGGAAGATACAGTGTATCCCTTCAGAATAAAAGACGAGCTTGTTTATCACCTTAAGAGATAGAGATGTATCTCCCTCCAGAGAAAAGGACTCATTAAACTGCCCATTATAAAGATTAAAGATTCCCTAAACTCAGAGTTCCTCCTGAATCCTCTGTAACATATACTACATGTACAGGCATTAATCTGGGCCCATTCAACACTACACCCATGGAACTAGGAGGCAAGGAAAATTGATGCAAATAAGCCAAAGCTTATGCTTTATTGCCATGAGCAATAAAGTTCTTTGTCTCTGACATAAGAGCCACATGTCTCCTGCCAGCCTCCATGAAACTGATACAGGCTAAATTGTTAGCTTCCATGTAGGATAAAATCTCAGACTCTTCACACTTTTGGTAGAGTCAAATGGTCAAAAGCATCTATGACTGCTTTTGTGTAACATTTTAACTGGGGTTAGTCTCAACATGACAATTTGACCATAATCATATCAAAATGTATCATTATGTCCTAAGGAAAGTACATCTGTAGAATCCAAGGACAATGGCAAGCTGACATGGGCTCTCCAAATTCTATGGGCCTGTACTATAAAATCTATATGAGAATATTCCTCTAGAATGACAATGATTTTCTCTTATCCATGCTCCAATCAGAGAAGGCATCTTTTTCCTTTAACATGTTTCATGGGAGTAATAGAAGTAGAATCTGCAAGGAAGGTCTGGAGTTAGACCCACTACTGCTCTGCCAATTCCAAGCTCTATAGCTTTAAATGAGCTACTTATTCTCCTGCAATCTCGGTTTTCTATCCTCTAAAAAATGAAAGTAGTGCCTGCCTTATATGGTTATTATCAAGAATATAAATATAGAGATGATATGTATGTAGGGGGTATGTATAGAGATTTATGTATACTATATATACATAGGTGTCACTTAACACAGGGTTGCCATTTAAAATGATAGTTATTATCATTATCACTTGTATTAATTAATACAAAGCATACCTATAAAAGTTTGAATTCAGATTTGGGGGATTAGTTAGTCTGTAATCTTATTTACATTTTCATATGGGTAATACTCAAGAGTAAGCATTAAGTTTCAACTGATGTTGGTTACTCAGTCTGTTTTGCTGCATTTCCTAGAAATCACTTATACACGTGACAAATCTCATTGTGCTTACTACATTGCAATATTTAAAAAATCAATTCATTTTTTCAGTACACATTCAGCAACTGAGAAAAATATGACATAGATCTCTGCTGTTAACTATGTACCAAATAGAAGCAAAGAATTACAATAAAATGTAGCAATTTTAATTCACTGTTTTTATTTGCATAAGGTCAGGAAATAAATAAATAGCTAATAATTAAATAAAGATCAAACACAATGATAATGATATAATAGAGACAGGTGCAGACTCCCCTTGAAGCACAGAGAAAGGACTAACTCACTCTACCTATATAGTAAATTTAGAATCTTGTTGAACTACTCAGAATGTCAATGTACATGTGGTGAGGGCCATCACTTCACTGTCTCCAAAGCACTTACTTTTATAAGAAATATTTACAGTGACCCCTCCTCCAATTCCAAGACAGCATGTCTCATCCTTGCTCTTGATCCCAGTCCCTCCCTCTGCCTCAAGAACTTTGGTTCAGCATTCATCATCTCTCTTTTTGGTGCAAAATCTCTTAACCAAGAAAGAGCTTTTCAGGACACCAGTAATTCCTTCAAATGGCATGCAAACTTTAGTAAGTACTTTCAATATATATTTTTCTGAAACTGAGTGAATTTCATTAGGTAATCTGAGAACCTGTGATGTACACACAAACAAAGGTTAAGGAGTGTTCTGATGTATGTCTAATTTCTCCCTCTCTTTTGGTCCTTTCTCCTCAGTACATTTTATGAAAGCACTTCACAACCCCCCTCTATCTGTCACTCTTTTTCTTCCTACCTTACTGCAAAGCTTCTTGGGAAAGAAATAAGTGCTTACTGCATTTAAGTATTATTTGAAATTCATGCTCAGGCTACTACTTTTTGGCATCTAGTACCACAGCTGTTCACTCAAATTGCTCTTGTTAAACCTATGTGTGATTTAAGTGACTCGAAGAGGAAAATATTTATGCAGTCTGATCTTACTTGATAACTAACTATATGTGGTATTCACTGCCCCCTTCTCCTTAAGACACTCTGCTGCTTTGACTTCTAGACACAGCAATCTTGTTACCCTCCTACCTTTGCAACTATCTTCCCTCAAGGTATTTTTGTTACTCATGGATTCATCTTTGGCTCCATGCAATACTCATTCTTACAGTCACCCTTTGTTTCAATTACTTTTCATACTGATATCATCTTATTGAGGTTTAACCCATATTACAAAGGAAGCCCAATGCCTTATGTAAGATTTCTGGAGTTCTTGGAGGATTAGGTTTTCATGGGAACTCCCAGCTCTGAGCTCCTAGTTCTGCTAGACTCAATCTCACCTGTATTTCATACTTTTTAATTGTTCCAACCTTACTGCCTTAGATGTAAAACTTAGCTTTTTTTTTTGGCCCTTGATTTTTCCCAAAGTAATTCACAAGGGCATGTGTAAGCAGAATTCTTAACTGAATGTATCAGCCAAGTAGTGCGTGTGTGCCAGTGAGGGGAGGGGTGGTATGATTATATCACAGCATTTCTCACTCGTCACCTTTCTGCGTGGGCTCCAGTCCTTCACCATATTCCTCCAAACACATGTGTACCCTCAAGATTCTCTCCTTATCTCTGCTTCTCTGTTTACAGGTCATTTCACTGGATTAGATGATGTAACTTAAGTTTTTACCCAGAGTGAGTTTTTTTAATAGTTTATTTTTATTGTATTTTTCTCCATTGCCATTTATCTCCCTTATACCCTCTTTTACCTCCACTCCCCACTGTGTAATCACCACACTGTTATCACTGTCCATGAGTTCCTTTTCTTTGATTCCTCCCTTTTCTTTGTTTGATTCCTCTGCCTCCCAAACCTCTCCCCAGAGCTGTCCACCTGCTCTCTATCTATGAGTCTGTCTCTATTTTGCTTGATAGTTCAGTTCATTCATTAGATTCCACATGTGAGTGAAATCATACACTTACTCATAAGTTTAATATTGTATATTCAAAGACTCATTACAAAATCCATTTAAAAAGAACTAGAATCTATAGAAAAGAATCTAATGGAAATTCTATCAAAAAAAATAGAAAAACTGAGTAGGAGAGATAGAGCATAAGAGAAGATTAGGAAACTGGAATGTAGGTCAACAGAAAATATCCAGACTGAAGCATGAAGAGAAAATCAGGAAAAAAATACAGACATAAGCATACTGTTATAAATAACATATTGAAATGATCCATATATCAAATGGCAAAATCCTAGATAATATAACATATTCAAGGAGCTCAAGATAATTTCTCATCAAACAGGAAAAGATTGAGAAATAGCAACCAGAATCACTCAAGAAAGTGCTTTTTAAGCTCTTATATAGAATAATACTAAATATAAAGCATGTAACTAGCAAATATAATAACTGTGGGAAATAATATTATAAGAATTATTTGTAGTTAAAGATATACATAATTTTAATATATATTAAATATCTTATAATTTTATAGAGTTACTTCTTGTAATTCCCAGTAGTTAGGTTCTATAATATCAGCATAAAATTTGAATTAATAAATAGTGAATTATTTCCCCTAATGGAAACACAGGATTGAATTCTTGCAAGTCGCTGATCACAGCATTTTTATTAATCTTTTTTTGCATTTTACATTTAAAGACATCTTACTTAATATATATATTGTTGATTCACTAACATTGAGCTCACAGCCAGCAGCACTGTAATTCGTGCCTGAATGAAGCTAGTCTAACACACCTATTTTCTCCACAAAGCACTTTTGTAACCTCTCGCATTTTGGAACACTACATAAAACTTCATCACTATACTTGGGAACCATTTTAAATAGCAAAATCACCATCAAAAAGGATAAAGTTTTTGTTTTCTATTTATTTTTTTTATTCAATAGTTTCTATCCTTTATTCCCCTTCCAGCCCACCCACCCATCCCTCCCCTCATCCCTCCCATTTCCAACGCCCCTAGTTTTGTCCATGTGTCCTCTGTATTTGTTCCTATAAACCCTTCCCTTCTCCCCTGAAGTTCCCCTGAAATTCCCTCCCCTTTCCCCTCTGGTCACTGTCAACCTGTCCTCTATTTCAGTGTCTTTTGTTATATTTTACTTATTTCTTTGTTTTGTTGTTTAGGTTCCTGTTAAAGGTGAGATCATATGATATTTGTCTTTCATAGGATAAAGTCTTGAAAAATGTGGTACTAAATATACTACCTTGAAAAGGACACTTGTTTCCAGTATGAGAGCTGAAATAAGAAAGCAGTGTCTCCTTGTTCAACCTCAACTGGGAACTTTGGGTGTCTCAGGGTTTTTGTCACTCTGCATGTGTATTTCTAAAATTAATCAATGAGTATTTTTAAAATGTTTTAATTATTGTTAAGTTACAGTTCTCCCCATTTCTCCCCATTATTCTCCCCTGCCCTATCCAACCCCCACCTCCCACATTCAATCTTCCCTTGCCCCCTCCCATTGTCTTTATCCATGGGTCCTTTATACATGTCTTTAACTTGACCCTTCCCCTTCTTTCCCCCATTACCTTCCTTCCCCCACCTCTGGCTACTCTAGTTTGTTCTTTATATCAATGTCTCTGGTTCTATTTTGCTCATTTGTTTGTTTTGTTGATTATCCTTCACTTACAGGTGAGATCATATGGTATTTGTCTTTCACCACCTGGCTTATTTCACTTAGCATAATACTCTCCAGTTCCATCCATGCTGTCCTGAAGGGTAGGAGCTCCTTCTTTCTTTCTGCTGCATAGTATTCCATTGTGTAAATGTACCAGTTTTTTTATCCACTCATTTACTGATGGGCACTTAGGCTGTTTCCAGCCTTTAGCTATTGTAAATAACACTTCTATGAACATTGGGGTGCATAGATCTTTTTGAATTGGTGATTCAGGAGTCCTATGGCATAATCCCAGCAGTGGAATTGCCAGGTCAAAAGCCAGTTCCATTTTCAGTTTTTTGAGGAACTTCTATACTGTTTTCCATAGTGGCTGCACCAGTCCAGGTTACAAATACATTTTAGCAAGTATTTGAATTCCAAAATACAGAATCTGTGAATAATGTGAATCAAACATGTGTGTGAGTATGCACACACATATATCACTTATATAATTTCTCTTTAAATTGTTATGATTTATATTTATTATATATATTGTAATGACACAGATAAAGATTGACACAGTCTCCTAAACAAAAGAAGAAACTTTAACAAGAGCAATCTCTCCCACATATTCACTCAAGCACCTCCCATCCCCTAGGCCCTGATTTTCTTTGTTTCTATAAACTTATTATATATTAACAGAATCTAATCATTTATTTATAACTCACTTGTCCATTCATTCTTTTACTTGTGTTTATTATTCACTTTCTGTCTTCCTCCTCTATGCTACAAATTTCACAAAGACAGGGGCCTTTGTTTTATTCACTGACGTCTCCTAAGCAAAGAGTTAGAAGGAAATATGTGGAGCTGTAAAGAGTCACGAGAGCACTGGAAAAGTAGCTCGAGACTCAGTTCTAGGCCTCACTTTTCCATTTTCATAAGTCATCTTGGCAATCTCATCACTCTAAACCTTGGTTAAGTCTAGCAAAGAATATAAATAATATCCATTCCTGTGCACATTTACCAATTATTGGATATTTACAAACATGGACATGCAGTCTTAGAACACTCAAAGTAAACATTCAAAGTAAAATCTTATTATTTTAGCTGGTCCTCAAAAATAAGTGTATGATAAATGATACTAAATTAGAAATTCTTGGATATTTCTGTTTCAGCTAAATAAAAATACCTATTTCATATGTCCTTCCCTACTTTATCTTACTTTTGTTTTTAAGGAATATATGCTTTAGTTGCCTAATGTGATTCTACAAAATGTTACACAAGATTTGAATAATTTTAAATATTGTGCTTAAAATGTAGTCAAAATAAAAAAATAAGCTAACAAAAATGTTAACTGAAAAAGTCAGGTAAAAAACAAGATATATAGAATGTATTGATTCACTTTAACTAGTACATTAGATAAATTAGTTTCTTGCAATTAATGAACCAGAAGAATTTAAAACATATATCAGATATATAATCTTCTATAACACAAATGTGGATGAAACAGGAAGGAAAACTGAAATCCCTTTATGGAATCAAGAATGCTGCCCTTAATTTCTCTCTTTTTATGATGGGATTGTTTTTCTCATGAGATTTTGGCAGGCCCTTGAAATTCATGTCACTTTTGATTAATTCTTTTTGTACTCTGGTGACAGCTAATGGAATGATTCGAAAGCTATTTGCTTTACAGAAAAGATCCAATATAGCTGCCTTTGTGCCCATTCTTAAAGCTTTTACTTTTTTTTTTGAAATAATTAGTAAAAGAGAAAAAAGATTGATGTAATTATTAAGAATTATAAACTATATCTGGGTGTCTGACATTAAGAGTAGCTGTCATTAAAATTAGATCACTTGTCTCACATTAAGGAAATGTTACTTTTTAGTATTTTGATGATATAATATGAAAAATATCTTGACAGGATAACACTTCTGAGACATAATACAGGTTTTTCAATATATACTTATTTTTTCCTTATTCAGAAATGTATAAGGTGGTAACAGTTGTGTCTTCAAGTATTTCAGGTTCTTATGATGAGCATTATAAAAATGGATCAAAGCCATCAATTATTTCATAAGAACTATCAGAGTTCAAGGATTATAATTATAAGTCAGTTTTAAAAGATATTAATAGGTAAAATTAAGAATATACTTTCAACCTTAAGTAATCAACCTATTTGCTTTAAGGGCAAGACTAAGAGGGTTTAATTTCACAATGATCTGAAGTGTATCTTTTCCACTGTTAAAGTTAACCCATGTAGTGCAATATGTTTTTCAATGTCTCTCTTGTTTATTGGTGTTATAGTAAATATTATCATATATAGAATATTTTTTCTGATCACATAGCATTTCCTTATATTATCAATAAATGTTTTACTCTTCATTAACAAAAACAATCAGAATATTGTAATTTGCAAATAACAAAAATACTTAAGAGACAAAGAAAAAATAAATAGCATGAATAATAAAGATCTAAGCCAAAACATTATCAATGGAAATTCAGACTATTTCTCCAGACATAAAAATATCTAACTACCTAAACCACATACTGAAAGGACTGAAGATTTTAAATTAATTCAAATAATATTCTTAGAGTAGAAAGATAATTCATAAATTATACAAACAGAAAAGTTTTAATCTGTTGAATAATTACATGGTTTTTAACAGCAAAACTTTTTGTTATTCATATTATATTTCTATGCTACATAGGGTACATAATTATGGTAACTATGAATACCAACAATGAAACATTTGAAATTAATGATACCTACAGTTATCCTTGGAAATTAATGCTTTTCCCAACCCTGAAACAACAAAGTTGATTCTATTAAGTGTGATAAATGAAATATAAATTAAAATTTTAATAAGGTACTTGTTAATCCATTTGTTCACAGCTAAGTTGAACTCAGTTAAATTAGCTCCTTACTATAAGCACTAGAGATATGATTTCTTCTAAATCTCAAGGGAAAATAAGTGTTAGAGGACTGCTTGTTGTACTATAGATCCATAAATTGTTATTAAAATTATTCACCAGACATTTTTCTCTGATGTATTTCATTCAGAAAATCGATTTTGTGTTGCTGAAAATAGTAAAAATCCTGTAACAGCGATCACAACACCAAATACAAAGGCAAAACATATCTACATATGAGATACTCTGGGATATTTATATCATTGCCTTGGACATTTCAGCTCCATGAATTGCATAAAATATGTAGCTTTTAAGTAATTGTAAAATATCTTATGGTTTCTGAGACACAGGATTTGTCCTGGAAAGTTTGAGAAATTTTGTTTTTGTTTTTGTTTTTAAACTTCACTGGAGGACAGATGTATTGATTTTAGAGAGGGGGAAGGGAGGGAGAGAAAGAAAGAGAAGCATTGATTGGTTGCCTCTGGCAAGCACCCTAGCTTGGACAAAACCCTCAAGCCACACATTTGCCCAGACCAAGAATCGAGCCTGAGACTCTTTGGTTTACAGGATGATGCTCCAACCAACTGAGCTACACTGGCCACAGTGCATAAATTTTAATATTTGTTAAATGTTCTCTTTAATCTCCAGGTCAGTGTTTCTCAATTTTGGTACCTGCAGAGAGATTATCTAGTTAATGCAGTGTGCCTAATGTATGTCTAATATGTCTAGTATCAGCACAAACATCAATTTCAGGTAACAAGTTTTAAATAATTTATCATAACTTAATAACAAAAATTTAAAAAAAATAATTAAAATTAATAGTAAGAATTCATTCTCCATGCCATCAAGATTTGTTTTTATAGTGTTTAATATAAGTTTGAGACTAAACCATTACATTTCAGTAAAGCCTTATTAAAAATCTGATAAATATACAATTGAATTGTATGTAAACCATAATAAATGTAGCATAAGGCTCCATACTATTTTATCCAAAAGTAAATACTTTTATTCCAGGATCCATTTTTTTAATATTCTCATTTTATACATGAAGAAAAGAGGGGTGGATGATATAACTTGGCTTTTAGTCCATTTTTGTTAGGGTTGTAAATGAAATGAAAAATACTTTTAAGTATCAAGATGCTTTAAGGTGATACTAAATGTGGGGAGAAGAATTTAAACAATATATAGTGGCAAAATTAAAGAAATCTCTTGTTTCTGACTAAAACCAATAGAGTACAACTAGAAGGCAGTTGGCAGATGTATTTTTTTTATTGTTATTCAAGTACAGTTGTCTCTAATTTCCTGCCACCACTTGCCTCCACCCCACCCATCCTCACCTCCCACCCTCAATCCTACCAACTTTTGGCCTTGACCATAGGTCCTTTATGCAGGTTGCTTGATAACCCTTCCACTTTCCCCCCCATTACCCCTCCCCTCTCCCCTCTGGTCACTGTCAGTTTGTTCTTTATTTCAATGTCTCTGGTTATATCTTCTTTGCTTCCTTGTTTTGTTTATTAGGTTCCCTTTATAGGTGAGATCATATGGTATTTGTCTTTCACCACCTGGCTTATTGCACTTAGCATAATGCTCTCCAGTTCCATCCATGCTATTGTGAAGGGTAATAGCTCATTCTTTCCTTCTGCTGCATAGAATTCCATTGTGTAAATGTACCACAGTTTTTTATCCACTCATTTACTGATGGGCACTTAGGTTGCTTCTAGCACTTGGCTATTGTAAATTGTGCTGCCATGAACATTGAGATGCTTAGGTTCTTCTGAATTGGTGTTTCAGGATTCTTGGGGTATAACCCCAGCAGTGGAACTGCTGCATCAAAAGGCAGTTCCATCTTTAGTTTTTTTGAGGAAATTCCATACTGTTTCCACAGTGGCTGCACCATCTGCATCCCCACCAACAATGTTCCCTTTTCTCCACAACCTCACCAGCACTTACTGTTTATTGATTTGTTTATGGTGGCCATTCTGACTGGTATGAAGTATGGTTCACACACTCTGACTCTCTGTGGATGAAAACCACAATCTCATTGTGGTTTTAATTTGCATTTTTCTGATTGCTAGTGATGCTGAGCATCCTTTCATATGTCTTGGGGCCTTCTGTATGCCCTTCTTGGAGAAGTGTCTGTTCAGGTACTTTCCCCATTTTTTAATTGGATTGTTTGTCTTCCTGGTGTGGAGTCATGTGAGTTAAATACTTTGGAGGTCAAACTCTTGTCCGAGATATCACTGGCAAATATATTTTCCCATACGGTTGGGTTCCCTTTTCATTTTGATGTTTTCTTTAGCCACGCAGAAGTTTTTTTATTTCAATGAAGTCCCATTTGTTTATTTTTTTTATGTCAGTGAATATACTGCTGCATGGAATATCAGTGAAAATATTGCTGCATGGAATATCTGAGACTTTTTGGCCTATGTTCTCCTCTAGGACTTTTATGGTGTCATGACTTACATTTAAGTCTTTTATCCACCTTAAGTTTATTTTTGTGTATGGTGTAAGTTGGTGATTGAGTTTAATTTTTTGCATGTAGCTGTCCAGCTCTCCCAACACCATTTGTTGAAGAGGCTATTTTTACTCCATTTTATGCTGCTGCCCTCTTTGTCAAATATTAATTTACCATAGAGACTTGGGTTTATTTCTGGGCTCTATATTCTGTTCCATTGGTCTGTGTGTCTGTTCTTATGCCAGTACCAGACTGTTTTGATTACAATAGCCTTGTAATGTAGTTTGATATCAGGTGTTGTGATCCTTCCTACTTTGTTCTTCTTTCTCAAAATTGCTGTAGCTATTTGAGGTCATTTGTGGTTTCATATAAATTTTTAGTTGTTTGTTCTATATCTGTGAAACATGTCATTATTATTTTAATAGGTATTGCATTGAATCTATAAATTGTTTTGGGTAGTATGGACATTTTCATGATGTTAATTTTTCCAGTCCATGAACATAGTATATGTGTCCATTTATTTGTGTCTTCCTTAATCTCTTTCTTCAGTGTTGTGTAGTTTTCTGAGTACAGGTCTTTTACTTCCTTGGTTAAGTTTATTCCTAGGCACTTCATTTTTTGGTCCCTATAGCAAATGGGATTTTTTCCTGATTTCTGTTTCTGTTATTTCATTGTTGGTTTGCAAAAACAGCTTTGATTTCTGAATATTGACTTTGTATCCCACTGCTTTCCAAAATTCACTTATTAGGTGGAGTAGTTTTTTGGTGGAGTCTATAGGGCTTCCTATGTACACTATAATGTCATCTGCAAATAATGACAGTTTTACTTCAATTTGGATGCCTTAAACCTAGATGAACTTCAATGAAAAACTCAAATGGCTTTGTCAAGATTCTAGAATTATACAGTTATAAATGCCAAGTATATATAAAAACAGTAACACAAAAATATGGGGTCTTGCTCAGGCTGGAGTCATATCAAAAACACATTTCTTCAGAAGTTAGATATCTGATATGAAGAAAATAACTTCCAAATAAATATATAAAGAGAGGCTATGATGGAAGATTAATGAAAGTGGAAAAGGAACGAGTGTGTTAGAAAGTATTCAGTAATTCATGCACAAGAAAAGGATAAGGAATTCAAAAGTAATACTTATAATTTCCAATCATAACTAAATACAATGAGAGTTTAAGTTATCTGGTATTATAATATTATTAAGGAAAGCTAATAGATAGTTCTCATAGATTTTACTAATATGTAGAGATATAAAATTTAAAATTCAAAATTACTAATGAAATGGTATGTCCTAAAAAAAACAAAACTAAGCAAAAGAAAAAGATAAAACAAAATTGCATGTGAAATGTGGAGAGTACCATAATATTTTGAAGATTGTATTATTTTGAATTTTTATTAACAATCATGGTAGCGGAAATAGATTAGTGAGATTATAATAAGGGAGAATAGAAAGGGAGATCCCACTGCAGTCTCATTTTCTGTGGCCAAATAGATGCATTGGAATGGCGGATCCCTGATAACTTGACAAAATTTCTAGACAAGATGAAAAATGCAGCTAAAATATAGTGATATGGAAATTTCAACTTCTTAGTCATCAGTGAAGCAACTGAAAACTTTCCTCGCCTTGCTAAGAATTTCATATGCCCAAAGATAAAGAAAAGAGGTACGACAGGTGGGATGAAAGGTACTCTTAGGGAAATATTTCTTACCAAGGAAGGTGATGGGTAGGATTGGGCATTAAAGTAGAGGGACAGAAACCTGAGGAGAAGGTTACCATGTCCTCTTAGAAAAAGAGTTTGAGCAGAGTGAGATGTGATGCTGTTTCTAATATCATTAAAGGCAAAACTTCTTTCTTTTTTCAATTCAAATGTCATGTCTTTGATTGTTTTGATATCTTTCAAGAATGGCAGTTGAAAAAGAATGCTTTTAATAGATGTCCCATGCATGAGTAGGTGGGGAGAAGGGGGGAAAAGGAAGCTACAATAATTGTACTTATCCAAAATAAATGCAAAACCAGCAAGAAAAATTTTAATGAGAAAAAAACCAAAGATGTTAAACTAACAGGTATAAAATACTCAAATAATAGCTGATTATTTTTCAATAAACTGACATAAAGCTTTTGAGTAGTTAAAATATTTCTTATTCTATATTAGACTTATTAAGCAATTGATTAACAAAAATAAACTAAGACACTCTAAAGTAAATGTAACTAAGCACCACATGAATATTTGAAACATTCATGTGATTCTGAAATAACATGCCCTGATTCCTCTATGCTCAGACTATCAGAGCAATTAATTATTTTTGGTCCAACATACTTTAATAATAAAATATAAGCTCCACATTCTCAAATTCTCATTCTTATCCTCTTCACTTTTATTGCAAGCACATTGCTTTCCTTGTCTTTTTTATGCCCTGAGATGAAAGGGCCAATAATTAAGAATTGTGCCAAAATACCTCATGATATTTAAAAAGTATTCAGATGATTACCATGCAAACCATCATCTGATAGGATTAAGGAATAACAAAACATTGACATTATATGCCTGTTACTAAATAGAAAATTTTTCATAAATAATATACATTTAAACACTTATAAGAAAGACTTCCAGTTTTGTTAGGGTCTGAGATAGAGAACTAATGAAATAAGAACTATTTATGAATATTTATTTTTCATAAGTAGGGTGTCCATTTGAGAAATAGGTACATAAGCCCAGGCCCTGGGTCTAGATTAGGGCTTGAATTCTTTTTGTTCAAACCACTGGGATGTGCTATTGTAATATATTCAGTGCCAAGAGATACATTACTAAGCAAATGATAGAATCCATCATATACAGAAAAATTGACTTCCCATCAACTACATAATATGAAAAGAAAAATGGAAATGAGAAGCAGTGTCAAAATGTGAAATAGTATGAAATATATTCATCAGTCACATATGAAAAAGAAAGCATATCACCTGCCCACTGCAGGCACTTCAAGGTAAATGAACAATGAGAAGAAGGAAGTTAGTGGCTCCAGTGTGGATGACATTAACATTTACTTTGTGGTATACTTATTGGCTATTTTTTAACTTTAATAATCCCCAAAAAAGGTTCTAATGAGGCTACAAGGTATAGAGAAGTCTTGGCCCAAAAACAATAATTATAATACAGCATAGGTCAAAAAGCCACAGGCTATTATATTTCAAATTACTATTCATTCGACCCTCTTTAAATCTAGTATTACAACTAAGGAGAAGAATCTAAGCATTTATAAATATTTATGTAATTTGTACTGACAGGTCTGACATTTTTTGAAGACCCAAAATAAAAAATCTTAAGAATGCTTTTACAGAATTAGAAACATATATTTACTCTTTATTCAGCTAGTCACAGTGGAATATAAAATTAATGTTATTAATTATTATTAATTATTAACCACCTACATACCAAAGCCAATAAAATCACAATGAGCAAAACCAATGAGTGCTTCAAGTAAACTCATCCACATCCTTAAGGTTATGTGAAATGTTTTCAAGAAAAAAAATAGAAATTTGGAGAATTACTTTTTAATCTGAATTCTGCATATGCATTTAAAAACATAAACATGACAAATTTAAAATTTTAATATACAATTGGTATGGCACCCAAGTTTGAAGGACTTCTATAGGACAGAGGCCACCTTCACTTTGTGGTTTTGCTACTCACAGTCCTAGGCAGATGGAGAACATAGCTTTCTGTCCTAAATTGCAGATAGCCACATAATCACAAAAATTTTCATTGTTAAACTTGTAATGTTTTGCTTCTTAAAAATCATACCTTATTTTGTTTAAATGTATCCAGATTACATGTAAAAACTGCCCAACTTCTAAAACTTACAAGAAACACATAGTAAAAGGAAGGACAGAGAAATTTGGGATTATTTACCTAATTTCAGTCCACACAAACTGAATCTAATAATTTTAAAATTTTACTGGACAATTTCTGGAGACGAATAACAGGAAACACAACACATGTTCTCTTCTATACAAAGACCTTCCTTATGAAAGCAGCAGTGGGGGAAAGCTGTGTTGCCTCTGAAATATGTCTGATTCATTGGCAGAAATTTCAAAAAGGTAGATTTCCCCCAAGACAAGAAGAATGTTTTAATGATTTTAAATATCTAGTTATCTATTTCTTTGAGATCAGTCATGTTCTTTTAATTGAGGTATCACTAAAAGACATGACAGTGACCTGTCAGGTCTGCTTTAGAAACGAGTTCTTTGTTAACAGTGAGGTGAAGACCACTCTGTTTTCCCTTCAAATTCTGAACCCTCTGGATTAAAAATGGCACCCACATAAAAACTGCTGTCTTACTGTTTTTTCCTTCTCTTCCTCCTTTGAATTTAGGAAAATGAAAAAAGTAGGAATCTTTGAAACCTCAGAAGAGATTGTAAATGATTAAGATATATTTGAAATACTTAAAAACTGAAGAAAAAAACAGTACTGGTCAGGGTGTGAGGAAATTGAAATTTTCATGTAATATCGATGAGATAGTAAATTATTTTAAACATTCTGCAGGATCCTGGGACTGTATGTGAACCTTTCTTGGGCCCAACAATCACATTCCCAGGAATTCTCATCTAAACAGACGCCACACATGGTTATCTCAAAGTTATGCACTAGAGAATGTTCATGTTAGTCTAAATTATGAAGTCTATAAATTTTAAACAACTTAATGTTACCCAATAATTAAAGAAGTTATGCTATATTAAATAAATTATAATATACAGCACAGCAGGTAGCCATTAAAATTAATGATGTAAAACACAAAAAGATGAGAATGTCCATATAAAACAAAAGCTTCCTGTGGTCAAATACACATCCAAATGCATACACCTAAAGACACACATTTGGACTCACAGATGAATATAGATGCTGATTTTTGTTTTTCCTTATATTTCTCTGTATAGGTAACTGTGTTAAAAGGGCATGTATTATTTTTAATAAATATTTTTTTAATTAAGTTTATGAATTATTTTAAAATTCCATGAAAGCTTATTTTATGTGGTAAAGAATTAGGGAAAAAAGAGTAAAGAAAAAGCTTTTATTGATATAGTAAAAAATCAGCACACAGGAAGACCAACATGCAAAAATAAATTCCACAATAGCATAGACACACAAGGCAAATCAGATAAAGCCCCTGCCTGCATGAAGCATCTATGCAGGTGATCGACATTTTAAAAATATTCCAGATAACATTGCAATGTTTTTTTTTACAAGCAATTCTGTATACTTGAACAAGTGTTCCATTCAATGGTTTTCTAGAATTGATGTCTTATACAGCATGCAAGTTTTAAAATTGTAATCAATGCAGCTAACTGCCCTATGAAAATATTTTAGCAGCAACACTCCTGCTCACAGTCTGAGAGTACTAATGATTTTAACTATAGGAAACTGAGCATATAATTCCATTTTGATATATCATTTGTATTTTTTATTTTTTATTGTTGTTCAGTTATAGTTGTCCCACTCTTTTCCCCATTGCTCTCCCCTGTCCCATCACCCCAGCTCCCACAGTCAGTCCCCCCAATTGCCCAGACCCATGAGCCTCTATTTCTGATCCTTGGTTTTCCCCTTCCCCTTGTTCCCCCAACTATCTCCCTCCCCCTCCCTCTGGTCACTGCCAGTTTGTTCTTTATTTCCATGTCTCTGGTTCTATTTTGCTCATTTGTTTGTTTTGCTGATTAGGTTTTACTTACAAGTGAGATCATATGGCATTTATCTTTCACCATCTGGCTTACTTCACTTAGCATGATGCTCTCCAGTTCCATCCATGCTGTCTGAAGGGTAAGAGTTCTCTCTTTCTTTCTGCTGCATAGAATTGCATTGTGTAAATGTACCATAGTTTTTTGATCCACCCATTTACTGGGGGGCACCTAGGCTGTTTCCAGCACCTGGCTATTGTAAATTGTGCTGCTATGAAAATTGGAGTGCATAGGTTCTTTTGAATTGGTGATTCAGGATTCTCAGGATATAATCCAAGCAGTGGGATCACTGAATCAAAAGGCAGTTCCATCTAATGATTTTCACTTTTTAATTATAGTTTATTGATTATGCTATTACAGTTGTCTTAAATCTAATGATTTGTAAATAGTTCAAATTTTTTAGTAAAATTAATATAAAAGAGGATGATATATTGTTTTGATTATAAGAGAGAAATTTTAAAAAACTGAACTACAACTAGTGTTCAAATAAGAAAGCCCAAGAAGTAAAGATCTTTTTTGTTGAAAGCTAGAAATAATTATATTTGCTTCTGAATTTTCCAGTAATCATTCCTCATGTATAAAAGGAGAAAGGTTGAGTCATATTTCTTTTCAAAACTGAATCAAGTTAAAAAACTAAATCAGATCTTTAAAAGAAAACTGCCCACCAAAAAGGAAATTGCTTTCCCTCACTTGAAAATATAGCAGTATGTTACCTCATTAAAATGCCAATATGTAAGGTATATGTGCTTGGTAAAGAAGAAATAAAAGCTCTTGTCAACCCTGAGGTTAGTGGGCTTTGTAAAGTGACGTAGTCTAGAAATAGAGGATTATTTAGTGCCCTGAAAGGTAAAAGGAAGGCCATCAAAAATAAAACCTCCCTGTTAAGCATGAATCAAATTCCCAATTTAACATGCACATTCACAATCAAGTAAGTTTCAGAATGTGCAAGAAAAAAAATCAAAGTCTACTACAGAAAAATCTGTAAACACTTACTGAAACATCAAGTATATGACACATAATATTACTTAAGTCCCCAAAGATTTGGTTTAATACATTTTCTTATATTAGCGCTTGTAAATATAGGGGCAGGTAATGTGTTTTTATATTGCCTTTGGAATTATTCCCAATTACTACACAGCAATTTTTGTGTTCTACAAACTATCCTTTAAAAAACTTACTTTGCAATTATTATTCCAAAAATTATCCTTGCAAGATTCTTTGAAATATGAAAAAACATTGAAATAATTTGTATAGATTGTCCACAGAATTAACTGCATTATAACCATCCAAGAAGCAGACCTCCTCCAACACCTATTCCAACTGGTGTCTACATAAGTATAAGAGGGTGTTAACACAGAGCACAAAAAATAACCTAACGATCCTGTCATTTTCTTACCAAAAGAAAGTGATGTGAATAGTTCAAGAAGTTCCATGTTGCCACTATCTGTTAAAGTGTCAGTCATGCTACAATTTCCCTAGTATGTTAATCTATCTTCTGAATACTATTTTCTTTTAAAATCAAGAATTATTTCTTTCTTCCAGAAAAAAACAGTGGAATTAATGTAAAGGCTTAAATTTTATGTCCTTCCCCTTCTATGAACTTATGTACAAGGTATAAATATTTGTTGTGTGCTGGTTTCCTCATCAAACAGTATGGTCCCTACGTGAACTAGCTATCTCAACAAATTGTGAAGACAAACTGATATACTTAACATAAATGAATGCTCTTTGAAACAAAAATATAACTATATATATAAAACCATATATATGTATGGATGGATACATACACACACACACACACACACACACACACATAAAGCACTACATATGGTTTACTTGACTAGTACATATCTATAGTACAGCACTCCAGCTGGACTATGGGATATTTTTTCCAGTTTGTAAAATGAATTGGTCCTTGAGTGAAGTCAAGTGGACTGTTTCCTTATATGAGTTCATTACTCACACAGCATAGAAACAGTACACACTGCACACCGTTCCTTTTACCAATGTCTTTTACAGGCAAACACACATACATGCACATCTGTGTTTACCTACCAAAATGCTCCTAGAAAATTGATAAAATTCGTGGAGACACTGAATTCCACCTATCACTGGTAGAAAAAGGCAGAAAATAGAGCAAAGAAAAGGGCTAAGGGGCATCTACTCCCAGCTATGATGGAATAATTGATACTGGAGTAGACATCTCAACCATATCTAAAAGGAGAGAGAGAGAGAGAGAGAGAGAGAGAGAGAGAGAGGTAAAGGCTAAATCTATAAAATTTCTTTTTAAAAAATGTAAGAAAAATTGTTTGCCATCTTGGAGCAGGTGAAGACACTCAAGATACTAACCATATAAGAACCCCAAAACACCAATCCAAAAGAACCTATGCACCCCAATGTTCATGGCAGCACAATTTACAATAGCTAAATATTGGAAGCAACCTAAGTGCCCATCAGTAAGTGAGTGGATCAGAAAACTGTGGTACATTTACACAGTGGAATACTACACAACAGAAAGAAGGAGCTCCTACCCTTTGCAACAGCATGGATGAAACTGGAGAGCATTATGCTAAGTGAAATAAGTCAGGCAGTGAAAGACAAATACCATATGATCTTACCTATAAGTGGAACCTAATAAACAAACAAACAAAAAAAAGCAAGCAAAATATAACCAGAGACATTGAAATTAAGAACAATCAGACAGTAACCAGAGGGGAGGTAAGAGGGGACAAGGGGAAGAAAAGGGTGAAGGGTTTTCAGGAATAATTATGAAGGACACAAGGACAAAACCAAGAGGGGTGTGGAATCAGGGGAGGGAGGTGGGATTGGCTGGGATGGGGGGAGAAGTGGGGAAAAAGGCAGAAAACTGTACTTGACCAACAATATAATTTTAAAAAATGAAAAAAAAAGATATTAACCTTAAAAAAACAAAATCAATATACTGGAATTTTAAAAAAATTAAAAGCTTTGCTCTTCAAAAATCTTCATTAATAACATTTAAAAGCATGACATAGATTGGTATAAAATATTCAAAATACATATATCTAACAAAAGACATATCCCAAACATATGTCATTCTTACAACTCCAAAACAGGAAGACAAACCACCTAGCTTAAAAGAGAAAAATGGGGCAAGGATTTTAACGGTCACTTCATCAAAGATGATATATGAATAGCCAATAAGCACATGAAAAGATGCTAAATATTTAAACTATGAATAAAAGTTTATTAAGTCCCAAATGAGGTATCAATACACATACACTAAAATGACCAAAGTTAAAATACTGCCCATGCAAAGCCCTGGTAAGAATAAGGAGCAGCTGGAACACTCATCTATAGCTGCTGGAAACACAAAATGACACAATCATTTGGAGAAACATGTTTCCCATATGACCCAGAAACTCCACTCCTATGCATTACAGAAAATAAATTAATAAAAATATCAACAAATATTTGTACACAAATATCATTGGTACTCATCCATAAGAGCCAAAATTAATACAACCAAAATGTCCATAAGGAGGTAAAGGGATAAACAAATTGTCGTATATCCATACAATAGAACACGACTCAGTCATTAAAAGACTACTGATACAAGTACCAACCTTGGTGCATTTCAAAAATACTATGCTAAGCAAAAAAGCCAGATACAAAAGAATATGTACTTTATGATTCCATTTATATGAAATTCTAAGGCAGGAAAAACTCATCTATAGTGATAGGAATTAGTAGTTGCTTAGAATGGAAGTGGGGGCTAGGAATTAACTGCAAGGTGTTATAAGGGAAAGTTTTAGGGAGATAGATGTTCAGTACTTGGACTGTGATGTTTTACACTGCTGCGTTTATGCTATGTGTGTGTTTGTTAAAAAACACATCAAGCTGTCCACTTAAACTGGGCATATTTACATATGCAAATTATGCCTTAAAGTTGATTTTAAAAGTCAGCCAAGGAAAGTGAATAGGGAAAAGAATGGGAATGGTTCTTTTTAACGTCATAGATTCCAGGTTTATTATTGGTAAACAACTCTGTGAGCTAATTCTTTTCTTGCTCCTGATAACACCTGAAGCAAGTCCCATAGCTTTTGATCTTCGATAATTGATAGTCTTCTCATTTTATTCAAATTAAGAGTCTCATTTTGGTATTTTAAATGTGCAATCCAACGTAATAATCAGAATTCTGAATTGTTGACAATTGACTTCTCTCATCTAGGTTAGTACTGCCACAGATTGGAAAGTTTGCAGAGGAACAAGTGTTCAATCCCAAACGACAATATCCAGTCCATCCAAGGTAAGGGCCAAGGAGATAAGGACAAGGGGAAGTGAACCCCTAGCCTGAGGCTTATGTGGCTGGTTGGAACTGTTATCATTTATCATCAAGTTACTTTAAGATACATATGCTAAACATTGACTTATTTTTTTTTGGAATGTTTAGTGGGTTTCTCAAAGATTATGCCATTAGATAGCTCCAGTTGCAATATCCATGATACAGACAATTACTGTCCTCTTTCCAGCAACTTACACTTCAAATCTCAGTCCCTGGGGCTTCTATAGTCTGTTCTCCACCTTCTGACTTCACTCCCACTGGTGGCCCTTGTGGATGAAATCCTTTTCAAGAACTCTCCTGAATGTCTCTCTCTCTCTCATGGGTCTACTTGTGTGTGTGTTACATGCTGTTGAGTCATCTCAGTCTCCTGGTAATGCTATGAATGTATGACATCCACAATGTCCTGTCGTCAAGAGCTCTGCTCAACTCCTATAGAAGCTTGCTTCTTCATGGAGTCAATTCATTCCATATTGTCATCTTTTCCTCTTTTTCCCAGCATTATTGTCTTTTCCAAAGAACCTAGCTTTGTCATGATGTGCCCAAAGTAGGACAGCTTCAGTTTTGTCATTTTTCCCTACAGGATTGTTTCAGGCTTAATTTGCTCTAGGACCCACTTTTTTAATCTTTCTGGAGGTCCATGGTATCTGTAGAGTTTTCCTTCAACACCATATTGAAATAAATCAATTGTTTTCCTATCAGGCATCTTCACTGTCCAACTTCCATATCAGTGCATAGTAATTGGGAAGATGAGGGTATGGATATCTTAGCCTTGGTCTCTAATGACACATCTTTATTCTTGGTGATTTTTTCCTAATTCTTCCATTGCTACTCTTTTGAGTCTCAATCTTGCCTTGATTTCTTGGCTACAATCTGCATTTGAATTGATGAAATAACCAAGCTAAACAAAATCTTTAACAATTTCAATGTCTTCATTGTCTATGTTAAAGTTGTATATTTTTTCCAGAATCAGATTTTGTCTTCTTGATGTTCAAATGCAGTCCAGCTTTATCACTTTCTTCTTTCACTTTCAACAGAAGTCATTTCACATTGTTGCTACTTTCTGACAGTAAGAAGGCATTATCTGCATATCTTAAGTTACTGATATTTATTCCACCAATTTCCACTCCTCCTTCCTCTGAGTACAGTAATCTATGTGCAGGATATATCATATGGAAACTTGGGTCCACTTGACTCACAGGAAAAAACTTATACATACCTTCTTGAGATATGGAGCTGCAGTTTTCTTGCAAGGCTTTCTTTTGTTCTCTTTGTCTTTGCTACAAAATAGGTGTTCTACCTACAGTTTCTTGCCTTTAGGATTCTCCTGTTGAGAACCAGATACTAGTTCCCTAAACTTCAGGGATGCAAATAAACATTGAAATGTTACTTGCTGGCTACAGGTAAGAGTAAAATCAACCTACTCCCCTTCCCTCCTGAAGCTATCTTCAGTAAATCCTTGAACCCATCCAATAGATAAGAAATAGGTGATTACTAACATTAGCAGAACTGCTTCCCAAATTCTTCACTCATCCAGGATACACATGGAGATGAGATTTGTTTGCAAGGATTATGTGGTTCTTAACCTCTAGAGCCAAGCTAATGCTAAGACAATGAGTTTCAGACAGCATAAACACACACACACACACACACACACACACACACAATAAAATTACTTTTTTAAAAATTTTAGAGAGAAGGGAGGGGAGGGAGAAAGAGAGGGAAAATGTCAATGTAAGAGAGAAACATCGATTGGCTGCCTTCTGTCCTGACTGGGGACAGAATCTGTAACCCAGGCATCTGACCTGACTGGAAATCAAACTGGCAACCTTTTGGTTTGCAGGACAATGCCCAACCAACTGAGCCACACTAGCTGGGGCACAAAGTTATCTTCAATATTCAGTTATACTATTAAGGAAAGTAAAAACTAATTAAGTATCATAAAAAGTATAATTTAAATACAAGGGGAAAATGAATAAAGATAAAGAAGTAATCATACCTTTTTAAATTTTTCCATATGTTATATAACTGTCAATCCCATGTTTTAGACATGTGAATGAAATACAATTTTTGGTACAAAGCTAAAATATGGATTCTTGGCTCCCATTATTTCTGGTTTTGCCTTTGGAAACTGCATAAAACAAGTTGACATTTCAACCTCAAGATACCCTTTCAAAATATGTATCATATTTCTACAGAGTGTTTCTCTTTTTGAGCATAATACTGTCCCCCACACCTTCAATCACTTCCCAGAAATATGGTGTTGACCTCCCTCAACATACTGTGTACTCACCTCTAAATCTATCATAGTCTATCAGTGTTTCTAAAAGTAATGTGCCTGAAACTGGAAAAGTGTTTAACCTGACAAAATTGTTCTAACTAGTGTAAGAAATACTGTATTTCCTAAAATGCAATAAAAATTATGCTATCACTTTTTATCAGATATATCATATAGTTTTTGAGATCTGTTTACAAAGTTCCTTCAATTTATTTTATAAAGTTTTGTTTATGAAGTAAAAAATTCCAAAAATACTAATTCTATTAAAAAATGATAACATTAAAGTAAGCAGTATTAAATGTCCAAATGACTATGAGTTTCATATTTTCATTACAGAGTTTTGTGCTGGTAAAACATAGACTAAAACCTCCTATATAAACTTTAAAATAAGAAATTAAGGAAAGATGGTTGTTAAACCTGTTGGCCTCTGTCTACCTGGACACTCCAGCACCCAATGCACCCAATCCTGGACCACTATGTATTACTTCAGAAAAAAGATATTAACATTTCAAAAAAATAATGATTTTTAAGATGAAATCTGGATCTGAAATAGGATATGAAACTGATGTGAGACTAAAATACAACAGCACATTTATCTATTACATCAAACCACATTATATGCAAATTAACATAGATGATAAAAACATGAAACTCCTAAAACACTTCCTTCAAAGAACTTACATTATTTATGAGAAAAAAAGACTATATTCATTTAAGACAGTGTATATTAATATGTTCTATTTACAATTGTGCTAATGAATAAAAGGATACCTTTAGAGGTCAAGAAAGAAAAATCACTGTTGAGAAATACAATGACAACTATACTTGAAAAACAATAAAAAAGTTAAAAATAATAAAAAATAAAAGTAAAAAATACCATGAAAGGCATATGATTTTATTAGATTAAAGAATGACTAAAGAATGACTAAAATTCAGATCAATGGTGTTGATGAGGGCTAGCATCACAGGTAAAACAAATCTGGTGTGCAAATGTCAAGAGAATAATACATAGGCATACTTAGGCATTACAGACAAATTATTGTGATTGGAAAAAACATAGTAGTGGAGGATATGTGAGAAAACATGGGATAGAGCCAGAATATATGATATTCTAAGTGATAAATAAGAAGCGTAGACTCCAGTCCCTGGGCAGAGATAGTCATTGGTGGTGTTAATTCAGACAGTGACAATGCATATAACAAAATGCTTTGCAAGAGTAATCTAGTAATGTTTTGGGAAGCTAATGGAACAGATTAGAGAAGAGTGACTTCAGTTGGTGAATTATACCTAACAGTCAATAGATGAGGTAAAATAAGCAAAGATTGTTAAGAAATGTCATACCTAACAAAAATTATAAAAGTAATCTAGTTAACAGTCTTTGTGGAACAAGAAAGAGAACATCTTAAAGAGATTTTAAAAAAAAACTGTTATCATAGGCAATGATATAAGGGAATGGGAGGTGGCTAAAGCATGTTAATTTGAGGGGGCAGTGAAACACCCAGGAAATGTCTGGCTAGTGGTTTTAAAAGAGGGCAGAAGCTCAGGAGAGCAAAGCTGATATGGATTCAGTTGTAAAGAGACAACTGAAGCTGTAAGCTGTCATGATATGATGGAGAAAAATGAATAAAAAGTATATTAGTCAGCTTGTGAAATGGGAAGTAGAGAATGGAGACAGGAGAGCATCGAAAAGAAGGAACAAAATGAGGAAAATGTATTACCTTGGACCCACTGGAGCCAGGGCATGAGAGGAGAAAGGGCCAGGCCTTGAGACCAATCCAGAAGTCAACTACAGTAAGTCCTCACTTAACTTTGTCAATAAGTTCTGCAACTTCAAGGCAAAAGACATTGCTCATAGCAATATTATTTGACCTTTTTAAAATGTTTTTTAGTTATTTTATTGATTATGCTATTACAGTTGTCCCATTCTTTGTTCTCCCCTTCACCCTCTTCTACCTGATTACCCCCATTCCCTCCAGCATTTCCCCTGCTTAGTTCATATCCATCGGCCGTACATATAAGCTCTTTGCCTTCTCCATTGACTATACTATTCTTAACCTCCCCGTGTCTATTTTGTACCTACCAATTATGGTTTTTATTCCCTGTACCTTTTCCCCCATTTCCCCCCTTACCCCTCCCATTGATATTAGTAATATTTTATTGGCGACATCTCCTCAGGCAAGGGGGACCTGTAGTGCACTGTTGGTGGGAATGCAGACTGGTGCAGCCACTGTGGAAAACAGTATGGAATTTCCTCAGAAAACTAAAACTGGAACTGCCTTTTGATCTGGCATTTCCACTGCTGGGATTATACCTTAAGAATCCTGAAATGGCAACTCAAAAGAACCTATGAACCCCAGTGTTCACAGCAGAACAATTTACAATAGCCAAGTGTTGGAAGCAACCTAAGTGCCCATCAGTAAATGAATGGATTAAAAACTATGGCACATTGTTGGTACATGTACATATGGTACATGATGGAATACTACACAGCAGAAAGAAAGAAGGAGCTCCTACCCTTTGTGACAGCATGGATGCATCTGGAGAGCTTTATACTAAGTGAAATAAGCCAGGTGTTGAAAGACAAATACCATATGATCTCACCTATAAGTGGAGCCTAAGCAACAAAACAAACAAGCGAGCAAAATATACCCAGAGATACTGAATAAAGAACAAACTGACAGTAACCAGAGCGGGGAAACAAGGGGGGAAAGGGTGAAGGGTTTTCAGGAACATGTATAAAGGACACATGGACAAAACCAAGGGGAGATAGGATCAAGGGTGGGAAGTGGGGATGGAGACAACTGTACTTGAACAACAATAAAAAATGTGAAAAAAAAGAATGTTTTGCCATAAAAAATGGGATTACATCAAACTAAAAAGTTTTTTCACAGCAAAGGAAACCATCAACAAAATAAAATGACAACCCACAGAATGGGAAAACATACTTGCCAATACATTTGATAAGGGGTTAATATCCAAAGTTTATAAAGAACTTACACAACTCAACACCAAAAAAAAAAAAAAAAACCAATCCAATTGAAAAATGGCCCGGCTGATGTGGCTCAGTTAATTGAATGCCAGCCTGTGAACCAAAGGGTCACCAGTTTGATTCCCAGTCAGGGCACATGCCTGGGTTGCAGACAAGGTCCCCAGTTGGGAAAACTCAAGAGACAACCACACACTGATGTTTCTCTTTCTCCCTCCCTTCCCGTCTCTCTAAAAATAAATAAATTTTTTCTGGGGGGGTCTCTTGGTTTTTCCTTATTTTTTATTTAATTTTTTTATTTTAGATTCTTCACTACAGTTTCTAACTTTTAATCCCATTCCAGCCCACCCACCCATCCCTCCCCACCTCCCTTCCATTTTCAAGCCCCGTAGTTTTGTCCATGTGTCCTCTACATTTGTTCCTGTAAACCCTTCCCTTCTCCCCTGAAATTCCCTCCCCTCTCCCCTCTGGTCACTGACATCCCGTCCTCTATTTCAGTGTCCTTTGTTATATTTTACTTGTCTCTTTGTTTTGTTGTTTAGGTTCCTGTTAAAGGTGAGATCATATGGTATTTGTCTTTCACTGCCTGGCTTATTTCGCTTAGCATAATCCTTTCCAGCTCCATCCATGCTGTTGCAAAGAGTATGAGCTCCTTCTTTCTTTCAGCTGCATAGAATTCCATTG
>CM052544.1:70126662-70140772 GCA_028533065.1 Trachops cirrhosus
AGGAATACCAAAATACTATATAAGTAAAAGGTGTAGGAATAATGAAATAATTATTATACTATTATGCAATTACTTGCAGTTTCAAAAAAAAAAAGAAAAAGAGGAATGAACCAAGCAGAAGATGGAAGGAAGAAGAGATAACTTTGGAAAGCAAGAGAGAGGGGTCAGCACTAGGGTGACAGAAAGAGAAGCATAAAGAATCGTTAGATTACAACATAATACAAGTTGAAATATAAAAGCTTACTTAAAGATAATTAAAAGAAAACACACCAAAAAACAACAAACAGCAAAAAAAGAGAAAACGCACACACACACACACACACACACACACACACACACACACCTATTATTGATTTCAGACTGGCCCAACTGGTTTTTCCACCTGGCTTTCGCCCACTGAGGGGTTACTAGAGACAGGTTTTCACTGTTCCCCTTTCAGGACTCAGTCAGCCTCTGACGTACTGTTCTTAGTGCAGGCGTGCGCCTTCTCCCCCAGCTGGTTTGATGTCTCCTGGAAAGGACCCGTGTGTGGGGTTGGGTACAACTATGTGCAAGTTTGGGAGTTCACCGCAGTGTGCTCCGATATCCTGCAGAGCGCCCGCCCCTCTTCCGGGTTCCTGCTTTCTGGATCCCAAAGGGCCCCCACTTGCCCCCAATTCACAGCTTGGGTATCATAGGTCCTGGGAAGCACCAGTGCCTTTTTATTTTTCAACACTGTGGTTTCTGAGATTTTCACCAAACCATGCTCTCTCTCCTGCTTGGAGGCGCAGGCGTAGAGGCGGTGCCTTTGAATGCAGGGGGTGAGGTGCGCACCTTCCCCAGGGCTTTGCGTAGGTGCTTACAGACCCTGTGTGGGTGCCGGTTTGTCCTCACTCCTCTCTCTGTGCCGTCTGGTAAACTGGGCTCCCCGGGTGCTGCTCAGTCTTTGTTTGGCTAGGGAGGGAGCGGATGACCCAGCTCTCTCCCGGGGCCCCGCGGGCCGACCCAGGCTCGCCGCCGGGTCTGGAGCTGCAACCCCCCTGGTCCCCCTCGCTGATCCATGTAGTCTCCTTACCCTCAGGTTTTTCAATGTCCGCTGCAATTTTTGATCTCCAATTGGCGATTATTTTTCCCTCCCTGGGTGTGGGAGATGCAAAATCTGCTCCTTCCTACCACGCCGCCATCTTCCCAGCCATCTTGGTTTTTTGAAAAAATAAAATATTTTTTAAATGGGCAAATGATCTGAATAGACACTTCTCCAAAGAGGACATACAGATGGCCAATAAACATGACAAGATGTTCAACATCACTAATCATCAGAGAAATGCAAATTAAAACCATAATGAGATATCATCTCACACCTGTCAGAATGGCCATCATCAATAAATCAACAAACAAGTGCTGGTGAGGATGTGGAGAAAGGGGAACTTTTGCACTGTTGGTTGGAATGCAGACTGGTGCAGCCTCTGTAGGAAGCAATATGAAGATACCTCAAAAAATTAAAAGTGGATCTGCCTTTTGACCCAATGATCCCACTTCTGGGAATATATCCAAAGGAACTCAAAACACTAATTTGAAACAATATAAGCAACCTTATGTTCATTACAGCATTTTTTACCATTGCCAAGACATGGAAGCAGTCAAGTGTCCATCAGTAGATGAGTGGATAAAGGAATTATGGGACATTTATTTATACAATGGAATACTACTCCACCATAAATAAGAAGAAAATTGTACCCTTTGTGATAGCATGGGGGGACCTGGAGAACATTATGTTAAGTGAAATAAGCCAGTCACAGAAAGATAAATACCATATGATATGATACCATATGTAGAATCTAATGAATAAAGAACTAACAAGCAAAATGGGGACAGGTTCATAGATGAGAGCAAGATGATAGGTATGGGTTGGGGGAGGTTAGGGAGTGGAGGGATTGAGCAAAAAGGGAAACAGATTCATGGACATGGACAACAGTGTTGTGATGGCAGGGAGGAATATAAAGGGGTTAAATGGTAATGGAAAAAATACAATAAAATGATTTTTTTAAAAAAAAGGATATGAGATATGGCATTTCATCAACATTATAAGGAAATGGTGTCATTTGAGGACCTGCTGTACTATGTGGTCAAACTGCAAAAGCCATAACGGAGGAGACAGACTGGAGGTGAGATGCAATTGGATGATCTTGCAGTTTGGTTGTAGGCAGTCCCACTGAGAAACAAGAGTGAATTTTTAATGTTGCCAGAGAGCAATGTGGTGACATAAACTCCAGAAGAGGTGAAAGTCCAAGAAATAAAGGGTGTTTAACAGTGCTAAAGATGTAAGGAAATGAAGGAATAGCCTATTGATGATCCTTCTAAGCAAAATTATTTTATATATAAAAGTGCTTCCAAATTATTTCAAGTATATTCCATTAATTACTTTAAAATTTGTATCATGATACAATTTTTGCTATTCTCAAAACTTTGTGAACCTCATCCACATCCTGTCAAACAATCAAAAATGCTGAATTGGTAAAGCAGAAATTAATGATAATTTGCTCAAGTATAGCATAACTTCAATTGAGTTTAACTGAGTAACAATTTCAATATTTAGATAGCTACTAAAATTGGTACTTTACAGGTAAAAATGCATCTGTTAACATGATACCTTTCAATTTTTTGGAAAATTTAATATACATCTTAACAAACAGATGTCAGAATATATCAACTATGGGATTAAATATGGTATCAAGTACCATCAACATAAAACTGAATGACATGTTTCCTAATTGTTTTTATAATTCTATAAACTGTCAACTATTAAAGAATAGAAGAAGGAAACTATTGCTTTTTCCCCTTTTTCTGCCCAGGAAGAGTACAATAATATTAACAAGTTGGACAGTATAGATGATCTGATTAATTTACAGTTTTGCTGTGTATGAGTGGCCACAGAAAATCCTTGCCATAATATTATTTCTTACAATGTTCATGATATCTTTTTCTAGATTCAATATAAATCATTTGAGTTAATTGGCCTCTTTATTTCAGAATATTTGTGTATACAAAGACAATTTTCTGTGCATTGCTCTTACCTAAGAATAAGCAGTTTATAATGGTTAGAATATGACCTTAAGAAGTAATAAAACCCAAGACTTAAGAGAAACTCTTATCAAACATGAATTAATATCACTGTAACAAGAATTCTAAATACAATAAAATAATAACCACCCCCTGACCAATTTGATAAAGTTCCTTAAGCAATTAATAAAACAGAAAATGTTTTCTGTTATTATAAAACTGAAAGATTCAGAAAATGCTGTTATATGTGGTGTAGAGAATTTATTTTAGACATACAAAAAACTAACCTTTCATGTATGTAGGAAAATGTATATTTATTGAGAATGAGTGAATACTAATATTGGAGAATATATTCACTTCTTAAAAGTGCATATTAGAATCAGTAATAAAAATGTATTTTACCTATGGTGATCATTTATTTTATGTGTCACCTTGACTGAGTCATGAAGTGCCCAGATATTAAGTTAAACATGATTGTTCATTTGTGAGGGTATTTCTGGTTGAGATTAGCATTTGAATCAGTAGACTGCATAAAGCAGATTGCTTTCCCCAGTAAGGGTGAGTGGGCACCATCCATCCATAGAAGGCCTGAAGAGAACAAAACACTGAGCAAGAGAGAGGTTGCTCTCCTGCCTAATCCTCTTCTAGCTAGCTCTTCTCCTGCCTTCACACTCGGACTTGGACTAAACGTACATCATTACTTCTTCTGGCTCTCAGGTCTCTCAGACTCAGACTGGAATTACGCCCTCAGCTCCCCTGAAATTTCAGATTGCTGATTGTAGCTCCTGGGACTCCTTAGCCTCCATAAGCATGTGGGTCAGTTCTTTAAAATAAATTAGATGGATGATGATAGATGATAGATAGATAGGTAGATGATAGATAGACAGATATAAATAGATATAGATGTAGATATGAACCTCCTATTGGTTATGGAGAACCCATACTAGCAAACCTAGTAATATTTTTTCCTCATTTTTTTAGTAATTCTTTAAAAGAAATTTTAGAAAAAATTCTCTTCAATTAGCACATGGTTAAAGAAAAAAATGATGTTGTCTCAGTACCTGAAGTTCTTTCGTTAAGATGGAAACTAAAATGCAATTGAAAATTAAATTGTGCTAATATTGTATAACTCAGAGTCAGAATTCTGCTGACCTGAATTCCAGTCCTGGCTGCTTCACTATTCACTTCTGGAGCTTCAGTTTCTCTGTCTGTAAATTAATGAGTTTGGATCAAGTAGGTATTTTTCAAGCTTCTCTTGGCCACACAACTTGTTCTTCAAATGAAAATTCACATAGGAAAGCAATATATTTTACATGCCCGTTAACAAATAAAACAGAGAGAGGGTCCATTCAATAATCAAGCACCATGGGAAGCAAATTGAAGAGCACTGAACCAGCTGGTGCCACCTCATCCTACCATTGGGGAATCCTTACATTGGTCATGTTTTATTAATCATTATAGCAACACTGACATCTGGGCTGCACACTTTATATATTTCACTTCATTTATTCATCCAACACTAGATAGAAAATGAGATCCAGTTTATTCACTGGCCTTATGGTCACACAGTTAGTAAATGATGGAGCCAGAATTCAAACACAAGGCAATTGAACTCCAAAGTCCATACTGATTTTCACCAGTGTTTCCATTTGATAAATATCTACTAGGTACAAGGCACTGTGCTTAATTCCCATAATTATCATATAAATTGAATGTTATCATCCTCCTTTTGCAGATGTGGAAACACATCTTACAAAAAGACTTGGATAAGTTAGATAACCTATTCATGGTCACATGCTGAAAAGTTATTTATGTCTCTCTTTTCTTCGATACCAACAAACCATTGTCCAGCAAGTTTTAATTTCCCAAGCTCACTTATATTCTGTCATTGTTAGTAATAAACATTTGCTATCCCCAAAGGTTGGATATGCATTGTGAAAATGTGGTCATACACATGAGTGCATGTTGTGTTGGTACCTGCCTGTGACTGTGTCTCATTTCTTTGTAACAGTATTTATAAACACTGCTCAAGTTTAAGGAGAATCATCATTGTTACTCTGAATGTGTAAATAAATTTCACTGAGAATACCAAATGATAACCTAACAGGTGGAAACATTTAATATGAATTATCATTTTTTACAATTAGTAGATATTTAACCTTCATCCCATGTTTTCTATAAATATTACAAGAATAGCCTCCATCTTCAATATCCTAGACACTGAATATTAATATTCTGAACCCATGTGCAATGAATAACCTGAATAAATATATTTGAACATCTAAGAGTAAACAAGCATGTAAAAAAATCAGATAAATTACTTTCAGAATTTATAAATCAAAGAACACTTTGTTTCAGATTTTTAACTAAGTTAGAAGCCTCTTCAGTTTCTCACAAAAAGAACATAAAAGGAAAGTGATTTTAAAAAGATATTGAGCCTCATATATTAAAAATAAAGTGCTGGATTTCCTCCAGAAGCAAACTGGTAATTGTGTTAAAATGTGCATGCTGAAATCTCTCCTGGAGCTGCCTCTTGAAGTTGACCAGGTCATGCTTGCTTCTGCCAAAACTGCAAAGTTGGCACTTCTTCTTAAGTCAGTGCATAGGGATTGGCCAGCTAGAAAATTGCCTGAGGAGTTCCAATAACTTGAAAATCATCAACATAAATTTCTTCCTAAAAACAATGCTTCTTTTGGGGAAACTGCATCACTATTCTAGAAGACTATTAACACATAGATACTTTACCAACAGCACATCCAAGAACTGGCCTGAGTTTACACTTACAGATCTAAAATTGACATCCACTTGGAAAGAATGAAAATGAGCATAGCTTCATGTCCTAGCAAATAAAGAGTCTTAGTATTAAAAAATATATATCAGTGTTTGATACAGGGCTTAATTTGGGGTAAGAGTACTCTATATATGTGCTAGAATCTTTCACCAAATGTTCTTAAAATAGATTTTAATAGAAAGCCACAGTTATTTCTGGTGTAATTAAGAGCAGAATTGATAAATTCACCAGTTTTGCCTAACAAAGTTGCCATTAGCTCTGATAAAAATACTTTACCAAAAGTAACTTCACGTCACCTGACCAAATTTTACCCCATAGTATACAAGCTATGTCCAGAAAGTATCAAGCCATGTAATATGAAAAATAGAAACATTTATTGAAGAAGATACAAGATACAAGAACATTGTACATAGGACAATGCTTCAAAGTAATCACCTTGGGACCTCACACAGTTCTCCTAATTGCCATCAGCTGCCATGCTGTATTTTGCTAAATCTCATTGACAGTCTGAAATCTCTTCCCTTTCAGAGGTGATTTTACTTTGGGGAAAACCAGAAGTCACAGGGCAACCAATCTGGGCTATAGGAGGGCTGAATCACCTGGGTGATATGATGTTTCACTGAAGAATTCCGCATGAGACATGATGCATGAGCAGGCACATTCTTGTGATGATGCTGCCAGTCACCAGATGCACGTAGCTGTGGCCTTCTGAATCATCTGAATAGCTTCTGCTGAGGGATGTTCAAGCTTAACACAAAATTTGATGCAGAATCGTTGCTCTACTTGCTCAGTCATTTTGAATGTCATGGCCACACAGTACACATACTCAACAGCATCTACCACCTCACTGAGTAGTACTGTGAGACCATCATTGTTCACACATGTGCATTCCAGTCCACTGTCCTTGGCTGCCAGGTTACATCAATGTCATACAAACTGTTCTTGTTATATTAACATATTAACAATGGTTGTACTTTTTCCAGACAGGCCTTGTATTAAACACTAAACCAGTAACATCTTTAAAAGGCCTACTGAGAGCAGCTGATATCCTTACCATTCAACTAGTGGCACATCCCATCTCTAACATTAAGTTGTATAAGCTATTTATGGAACAAAATTTCACCCTTTGACCAGCTTAGCTCCTCCTATCAAAGAATTCTTAATACAAAAACAGGCTTTTTTTATTATTTGTTTTGTGATCTTTCAACCCCAAGAATTATATTCCTGAAGAGGATGATAATTATCACAATTTTCTGACATACTTTTATGGAAGACAACCAGCCAAAGTGACACCAGCTAAGGAGATAAAAATCTTTTGCAAATTACCATTCTTATTCATTCACACACCACATTATAAAGAATACTAAGGAATGGTATTTACTTAATACTTCGATATGCATTCAACTAACCAGAGTGCAATTTTTTTAACAAAAGAAATAGTTAAGAATGTCAACAACACACTTGTTTAATAAATTACACCACCAGTGCATTAAAAGTTTCTACAAACCTAGAAAAATAATAAAATAGTGCTTCCTGATGATGGTGTATTTTCACATAAATCATGACCATTACTCTTATATAAGTTCTGAGTGACTAGGAAGGAATTGTTAATCCAAATTTATAGTGAGGAAATAGGAACAGTTGTTTAAATGTTAGTATGGAAGGGTGAGCTACACGGATGAAGTCACCAAGAACGATGACAGTGAAAGTATTGGAAGAGAGCAGGGCAGGTGCTGAAGCCATCAGAGACTTATGGGACAGTGGCCCAAAGGAGAAGACATACACTGAGATCGATGGCTAATTTTAACTACTATATTCATAATAAAGGTCCACTCCTTTTAAACGTCTAGTTCTTTTAAAAGGCTAATGGATTGAGCTGCCATTCTGCCTGATGTCCAAATATTTAACTTAATTTTGATTATGAAAATCCATTATATATGAATTTAGAGTTATTTCAGCTGTTGAAAACATTTTGCTTTTGACTTTATGGTGTAAGACACATTTAAAGATGAACCAAAAAGTAAGTAAACACATTCGTTCAGCAAGCACTTATTGAGTGTTCTTTACATAATTTGCCACTCTTATTCAGCAGTCATCTCAAGTGTTACCTTCTCCAACTACACCATACCTGCCTAGCTAACAGTCAGCACCTGCCCTTTCTAGTCTCTAGCTCATCAGTCTGTTTAATGTCATATCTGAAATCATCTTATTTATTTGTTTATATGTTTATATTCTGTGCCCTGCTTGCCATCCACCCAAACCAGAAACTCTTTGAAGGCAGGGAGTGTGTTCATTTTAATCAATGCCACCATCCCCAGTACCCTGAACAGTATCAGAGTGCTGTTAACATTTGAGGAAAAAATGAAGATCCCTCAACTTTTACATAGTATTTCATATAAAATGGTAATTTTGCACATATCGTTGCCATTGATTCTCACAAAAATACTTGAAGTGACTACACTTAGAATATACGTTTAGGAAACATCCTCCTACAATTCCCCAAGTGCAGAGTTTACACTACACAAAAAGACAGAAAACTGTACTTGAACAACAATTAAAATAAAATAAATTTTTAAAAAAATCAGTATTCACAGACTGTAACAATTGTTGAAAGACACCCATGTTCTCAAGATGTCTTCAGTACCACACACTTGCCAGATTGAGCTCCACCTGCTTTGTTCATTCTACATTCCAGGAGCAAGTACCAAGCCCACATAAAGTTTCAGTGAAGTTCTGTTTCCTAAACAGTATGGAGCCCTGAGAACTAGTAGAAATCCACCCACTTTGCTCCTCCAGTTAGCCTAGTTAGGCACAATGCTAAGGCATGTTTCCACACATATTGAGGCTAAATACAATTAGTTTCTCTTTGCAAGATAGTATTTGTCAGTCCACAAGGGGGAAAATCTATATTTTAAAAACATTGACTTTTAACCTCTTATTTAATTGCATTATTTTTCTTTAAGACAGATACAATGGTACACATTATGTATTTTAGAATCTGCTCTTTTATTTTTTATTATGTTACCAGTTTGCTCTCTTGTATCAAAATATATTTCCTTTCCTTCCAGTGCACACAGCTAGATTTCATTTTCTAGCTCCACAAACAGGTGAAACTATGGTTCTGAGGTCTGGCATGGGATAATGCATGTTAATGGGCAAACACATTAGGAAGTGACTCTAACAGGTAGAAGTCAGGAGCCTGCATCCCAAATGACCACAAAAAAAGGCACATCTAACAAAGTACCCACTCCGGACTATGATGTAAATGACATATAAATTTTTATTATATTATTCCAGGAAATCTTAGGGATATTTTGTTACTCAGCTAATGTTCTTTTCCATCATATTATTCATGGCATAAATTTGAAAAATACAAAAATATATTGCATATTCCTACATATTTATTATTCTAGGTGAACTTCAGAATTATTCTGTTGGAATTTTAATTGAAATTACAATGATTATAAAGTTAATTAGAATAATTAATCATAGTTATAGTACTCCATCCTGTTATCCAGAATAAGGTATGTTTATCCATTTATTTAAATCTCATTTTTCAGCCCTGGCTGGTGTAGCTCAGTGGATTGAGCGCGGGCTGCGAACCAAAGCATCGCAGGTTCAATTCCCAGTCAGGGCACATGCCTGGGTTGCAGGCCAGGTCCCCAGTGGGGACCACATGAGAGGCAACCACACATTGATGTTTCTCTCTCTCTCCTTCTCCCGCTCTTCCCCTCTCTAAAAATAAATTAAAAAAAAAAATCTCATTTTTCATTGAGAAACTGTATACTTCCTTTTACATTTATTCTGAGGTATTTGGTTTATTATTACTTTTTTATTATTTGCAATTATATTTGGAATAGTTTTCCCAAATAATTTTCTTTTTTAAAACAATATTTATTACTTTTAGAGAGAGAGAAAGGAAAGGAGAAGGAGAGGGAGAGAAACAACAATGTGTGGTTGCCTTCACATGCCCCCTACTGGGGACCTGGCCTACAACCCAGACTGGGATGTGCCCTGATTGGGAATCAAACCGGTGACCCTTTGATTCACGAGCTGGCACTCAATCCACTGAGCTATACCAGCCAGGGCCAAAATCATTTTCTTGCATATGCTTCTATTAAAACCATTTTACATATTTTGTGACCAGTCATATTACTGGATTCTTCTATTCTTTCTAAGAGTGCTTTTTCCTATTTAGTCTCTTGGATTCTTCAAATATCTAATAATATGATCTATAGATAATCATTAATACTTCCCCGTATTTTCCAATGTTTATAATTATTTCACTTCTTTGTCTAATTTAATTATATACTAGTTCCGGCAGAAGTAAGGCTTGCTTGAGTGTGGTTGGTAGGGTATGTGAACGTCTTGCATGAGATGGACAGCAATCTGAACATTACACCAAAAATGTCGTATGGTGTGCTTGAGTGTGATATTGTTATTTTACAGAATTACATGCTTATGATTTTGTAATAAAAACCTTTGTTATAAAAATGGGGGCATTATTTGTGCTAGACTCTGTATAACAGAAAAATATTAAATAATAATGGGACAACTAGGATTACCTGCCTTATTCCTGATTTTAGTGGGGATGTTTGAATGTTCTGTTACTAAGAATAATGCTAGCAACTGGCTTGAGAAATGCATATAATCTTTTTGAAATAAGCATCATTCTCTTCCTATTTTATAAAGAACTTTTCTTTTCTGACCTGTAGTCAATTGTACCAGTAGACTTCATATTGTTAAACATTCTCTCATTCCTGAAATAAGCCCCACTTGGTCATGACATGTTATTCTTTTAATGTAGCGCTGGATTTTATTTTCCGGATTTTATTTACTGTTTTGCATTAATATTCATAAGTGAGATGATTTATCATTTTCTTTTTTGTGGTGTCTTTGTCAGATTTTTTAAAAAGAATTGGAACGCTTTCTTTATTTCCTATGCCTGAAACAATTTGAATTGAATTGGAATTACCTGTTCTTTGAAGGTTTAAAACACTTATCCATGAAAATCTTTGGTATTTTTACAGGCAAGGCCCTAATTTAACATAATGAATTCCTTCCATGATCATTGTTTTATTTAGCATATCTATATCTTTTGAGTCAATTTTAGTTATTTTCAGTTTCTTAAAAGATTTAGTAACTTACTGAATTTTTAAGTTGGCTATATATTGCATAACATTGGTCTGAAAAGTAAAATTCAGTATTGTTTCGCAGCAGATTTTAAAGTAGATATTCCCAAAAGTATGCTTTATGGATGTTAAGAGGATAACATAAAAGAGTAACCGTGGTTAATATTATGGGGGAAATGCTTTAAAACAGATATTAAAGATTTATTTTCTTCAGGGCTTCTAGGAGTCCTTACTACTCTTTTTGGCATCTTGACTCTATAGAGAGAGACCAGTATATATAACCTTGTCCATGCTTGATTGTATAATCCCCCTGTTCTTTCAAGGAAACTTATATGCACAAGTTATGGAAAGAGGTCTAAGGAAATATAAAGAACAAGGTATTACTGAAGAATCTTTTCAGGTTTGATGAGACTAGGTTGTTCTGGAAGATAATCCTTTTCAAGAAAACTCATAACAAAACAATAAAAATACATAAACGCTAATGGCTCAGATATGACAATTCTATATGACTCAAACATTTTTTTGTGCTTGTTATATCACTCTGAGAAATTCCAAAGACCTTAAATAGTGTGTAAAAGATAAAGTTGCAACCACTTGAATAATTAAAAACATTCAAACAAACTTTGGCTTAAGAAACTAGGGATTTCTTTACTGTTTAAAGTTAAAAAATGACATAAGCTTGGAAGCTGGCAGTGAGTGAGGTGGGAGCAGAGTCCACTTTCCCCTGTGCATGGGTAGAATACCTAGCCAGTCTTCTAAGGAACAGAATAAACAGCCAACTGTATCCCAGCATATATGAAGATCAGAGGCCAAAACTGTAGAGGACATTGAAAAAGGAGATGGTAAGGAGAGTGCTTTGGGACAATAAGGTCCCTGGGACCAGCTCAGGGACCAGGGCGACTGCAGTCCCAAGCCCAGTGCCCACCCGGTCTGCCACAGGATTATTGGGAGAGAACCAGGTCAACAGCTCCCTCCCCTACCAAACAATGTTTGAGCAGCACCAGGATGGACCTGGATGCTTGAAGCCAGAGGGGGGAATAAGGACTAAGTGGCAAACACACAGGGGCTGTGAGCGCCTGCTGAGACTGTGGACTCCAGCTGGGAAGACTTGGGCCATAATGGACCCTGACCTGGATAGTCCCCAGTATGGTTGGTTGGAGAGTTGGGATGTGTGAGAGGCCAGGCATTTGTTTGGAGTGGCAGGCTTGAAAAGGAGAAGTTTTTCAGAAAGAAAAAGAAAAAAAAGAAGCACTCAGTGGCTGTTTAGGGAATTCTCCCACAGCAGCCACCCCTGCCTCCCCAGCTATGTCCTTGCAGCCTCCATAGCCTCAGCAGCCTCAGCCATGGGCTCACATCTGCTGCCAGGACCATGACTGCACCCCTACCCCTGGCACAGAGGCAGAGGGCACCCAACCACTCCTGCGACCCTAGTGGTGCGTTACTGACCCAGCTACCACCCACCATGCCATGGCTGCCGCTGTCCCAAGACTGTACTCTCGCTACAGCACAGAGGCCATGCACTCACACCTGAAGCTGCAGGGATGGTGCAGGGTGGAGCCCACCTGACCACCTCCCCCCCCAGAGGCACCTCACACTCAATCACACTGCCCTGGGCACAGCAGCTGAAGAGGTACACACCTGCATCCACCTCAGCAGCCAAGACGACACCCCTGCCCTACAGGACCTACTGGCTCTTAAGAGGAGGCAGAGACACCCCAGCAGAGGAGAGTGGCAGGGCTGAGAGCGAGCAATCCCCAGAAAGACTTAACTCAGTGTGGGGGCTGAATACCCTGAAGAGACTCTGAGAGTCCCTAGCATCTAGGACAGCAAAGAGTGAGAAGGTGGTGTGTGAGTTGCCCCTAATTTGTGCACCTCAAGAATGGCACAACTGGTGGACTGAAGGTATAGGCCGGGCACAGAAGGGCACTGGGGACCCTGCAGTGAATGGAGGAACTGGGCTGGAGTCTGAGCAACAGTGAAGAGTGTGGCTCAGATCTGACCCCCATCCCCACAAAACCACAAGAAGGGAGAAAAGTGAAACCAATTCCCCCTCAGCCTGCTGCAGCCAAAAACACCAGCAGAACTGGCTTGGCTGGTGTAAAGCCAGCAGGAGGCTTCTTCTTCTTCTTCTTTTTTTAATTCCTTCTTCCTTTCTTCCTTTTATCCTTTCTTCCTTCCTGTTCTTTTTTTTTATTCCCACTAGTGACACAATAAAACCTGGAGCTGTAAAAGGACCAGAGTTAGACTCAAAGAGGGGTCATCTCAACAACTGAGACAGTGAGACAAATTTCTCTCTACTACTGTAGAGAACTTGCAAGTTATTGTATATTTGCATTATCATTATTATTTTTCACTATTTTTACATGTTTTATTTTATTAGTATTTTTTTATTTCTCTTCTTTGTGTTTAGTCGTCTGCCCTTGGTTTGTTAAATTGCATAGTTTGACTGGTGTCCCTTGTTCTCTCTTTCACAGTGTATTTTTAATTTTCCACCTTTTACCTCACTTATATTCCATTAGCACACTATTCTAGCTCCTGTACTTCCTATTCTTGTTATTTAGATCACATAGATTCCCTCATATGATTGTTGCTCCATTACTACTGTAAATAATAGCTTTTCTATACAATTCTAAATACTACATAGCACCCCTCCTGGATCTTAGCTCACTTAACTGTTTCTAGAACTGTATTACTGTTGTGGTTAACTCTATTTTCTCACACACTACACCTATTTTCTATCCTTCACTCTCACTTTACCTCATAATCTTTTTTAAATTAATATATTTTATTGATTATGCTATTATAGTTGTCCCATTACCCCCTTCATTCCCCTCTACCCTGCACACCCTCTCCCATCCACATTCCCCCAGTTTAGTTCATGTCCATGTGTCATAAGTTCTTTAGCTTCTACATTCCCCCTACTATTGTTGCCCTCCCCCTATTTTCTATCTACCATCTATACTACTTATTCTCTGTACCTTTTCCCCCTCTCTCCTCCTCCCAGTCTCCTGTTGCTAACCCTCCATGTGATCTCCATTTCTGTGGTTCTGTTCCTGTTCTAGTTGTTTGCTTAGCTTCTTTTTGTTTTTGTTTTAGGTGTGGTTGTTACTAATTGTGAGTTTGCTGTCATTTTACTATACATGTTTTT
>CM052544.1:70147965-70165062 GCA_028533065.1 Trachops cirrhosus
ACTGTTAGGATTATATCCTAAGAACCCTGAAACACCAATCCAAAAGAACCTATGTACCCCAATGTTCATAGCAGCACAATTTATAATAGCCAAGTGCTGGAAGCAACCTAGGTGCCCATCAGTAAATGAATGGATAAAAAAAAAATATGGTACATTTACACAGTGGAATTCTATGCAGCAGAAAGAAAGAAGGAGCTCATACCCTTTGCAACAGCATGGATGCAACTGGAAAGCATTATGCTAAGCTAAATAAGCCAGGCGGTGAAAGACAAATACCATATAATCTCACCTTTAAAGGAACCTAATCAACAAAATAAAGAAACAGGCAAAATATAAACAAAGATACTGAAATAGAGAACAGGCTGACAGTGTTCAGAGGGGAGAGGGGAGGGAAGTTCAGGGGAATTTCACGGGAAAATTGGAAGGGTTTACAGGAACAAATATAAAGGACAACGTGGACAAAAACTAGGGGTGGGTGGAATAGGGAGGTAGGTGTGGAGGGCTGGGTGTGGGTGCCAGGATGGGAGTAAAAGATAGAAAATTGTACTTGAACAATAATTAAAAGAAAAAAGAAAAAAACAAAACAAAACAAAAGAACCTAGTCACCCCAATGTTCAGAGTAGCACAATTTACAATAGCCAACAGCTGGAAGCAACCTAGGTGCTCACCAGTAAATGAGTGGATCAAAAAACTATGGTACATTTACACGATGGAATTCTACACAGCAGGAAGAAAGGAGCTCCTACCCTTTGCAACAGCATGGATGGAACTGCAGAACATTATGCTACATGAAATAAGCCAGGCAGTGAGGAACAAATACCATATGATCACACCTTTAAGTGGAACATAATCAACAAAAAGGAAAAAGCAAGCAAAATATAACCAGGGACATTGAAATTAAGAATAATCTGACAGTAACCAGAGGAGAGGAGGGAAGTGATAATTGGGGGAAGGGTTTTCAGGAACCCTTGGCGATGGGGGCCTTTATGGCCTTGGTCATAAAGGACACATGGACAAAGCCAAGGGGGAGGGTGTAAGCAAGGGAGGGAGGTGGGTTCGGCTGGGGTGGGGGGTGGGGAGCAATGGTGGGAAAATGCAGACAGCTGTAATTGAACAACAATAAAATAACTTTAAAAAAGTTAAAAAACAATTTTTACTTCAATTAGCTAAAATTGCCTAAACAGGGGGTATTTTCTATATTATAGAATTTGACCACAAAATCAAGTCGTTTCTCTCTAAAATATTACATTGTATCTAATTACAAATAAAGAAATTTCATAGTCAATCAAAGAAAGCCTTTGTGTAACTCTTCAGAGACTTGATCTTTAGAAACTAATCTATAATGTCATCTGGAAAAATTTCAAAAAGCTGCAGAAAAAAAGTACTGTGTGACCTTCTAAATTACAGATAGATACTCAAACAGAGCATGCTCAGAAACTGATATTTTTCTCTTTTTCCAAGACCTATCAAAGAAAAAAGACAATGAGCCCCAAATTAAAAGCTATACTCAAGCAAGCAACACAACAGAATAGATGGATATACCCTTCCTGCATTTGAAATTTTCAATACAATTATTAGAAAATTATTACCTCAGGCTTAGTTAGAAACAAATGAATAAACAAACTTGAACTTTATTGTTTACTGTTGAGAAAATTCAGAGAGAGAAAAGGAACCTTGAGTATAGCTCTTCAAGGTAAGCTACCTCATATGTAATGGCTTCTTTTATTATTTTATTGAAAGAAGTATCTAAATCAAACAGTGAGTCTACAGGACATCTACAGAAGCATAGAGGTATGTTAGTGGTGGGTTGGAGCTGGCCTGCGCAGCTCACAGGAGCCAACTGTGTGGTTCTTTTTCTAACTCTGCGTTCAGTAACCTCACTCAGTAGCTTGAAATTGGCTGTGCTGAGAGCATTTACATCACAGAAATTGGCAAACATTAACATCAGAGCTTTTTTCCCCAGAAAGGTGTTTTATTAAACATTTACCAGCACACCACTGCTAATTATCTGAAACATAGTGTTGTGACCATTCAAGACCTGACAGGTTCATGGTATTTGGACAGACAGAAGAATATTCACGGAACAGTTGGGATGTCTGGCATGCCTTTATTCATGGGTGGGCGAAGCATGCACACTGCAAGCTGCATGTCTCCCTACATGTCCCTGTGTGGCACACGTCATGATCCCCAACATGGCACCCAGCAGGGAGCCCCTAGCTCCTTTTAAATATTACAACAAACAATGCTGGCTTGAAGCCAGAAAATTATATAACACAGCATAATTCTGCAAATGCAAGCCCACTTTATGTCATGGGAACAATTTATTGGTCCCAGTCTCAAGGCTATGAGAACACTACTTATTAGTTCCACTCAAGGTAATGGGAACATTGCTTCCCTTAGTTACCCAGACACCTGGGTGAGGAAGCCAGACTTTCTCCACTTACCCTACAAACAACAATACTGATATAAATAACTATGAATTATTCTACTTGTAAATGAAAATAACATAATAAACCATGAATGTACTCATTTTTGAGATCCCAAAAATTACATGTGCACACAATTCATTTTATTACTTTAACATACTGAAAGTATGTTAAAATAAGATTTATATATATGTCTTATATATATGATATATTTAAGATAGATATATAATATATATATATCTTATTTACAATAGATTTCACCATAGAACCATTTCATTACTTTGAAACATGTCATAGTACTTCACATAATTAGCTAGCTGTCTTTGGTGTGAAAACCAAATATACCATACTTTAGGACTTCTGTGAGTGGTTTAGTATGTGTTTGCCTCTTTATTCTTTTTATTATTATGAATTTGTATATCTCAATGTTTTCCCCTAAATTTTTTACAGACCTTAGACATTAGTGCTTAGAAAAATTCTATTTATGTATTTGGGCTAAATGTTTGACTAGATATTTTAGGGGAGGGGCAATAGATAACATTTGTGTCAAGAAAATTATAAAAGTTTTTATCACTTTGCACAGCTTTCACTTTTTCCTCTATTTTGACAGTGAAGGGAAGGAAACCAGGACTCATCAATAATTTGGTACAGAAGGAAGAAATAAACATTCGACCAGAACAGAATAAGGAAACAAGAATTCAAAAAAATGAGAAGAGGCTTAGGAACCTCCAGGACAACTTTAAAAGTCCCAACATCCAAATCATAGGAGTGCAAGAAGAAGAGGAAGAGCAAGAAATTGAAAATGTATTTGAAAACATAATGAAGGAGAACTTCCCCAATCTGGCAAAGAAAATAGACTTCCAGGAAGTCCAGTAAGTTCAGAGAAGTCGGACCCAAGTAGAAACACACCAAGGCACATCATAACTACATTACCCAAGAATAAAGAGAAGGAGAGAATCTTAAAAGCAGCAGGAGAAAAGGAGACAGTTACCTACAAAGCAGTTCCCATAAGATTGGTATCAGCTTATTTCTCAAAAAGAAACTTTGCAGGCAAGAAGGGGCTAGAAAGAAGCATTCAAAGTCATGAAAGGCAAAGACCTGCATCCAAGATTATTCTATCCAGCAAAGTTATCACTTAGAATGGAAGGGTAGATAAAGTGCTTCCCAGATAAGGTCCAGTTAAAGAAGTTCATCATCACCAAGCCCTTATTACAGGACATGTTAAATGGACTTATCTAAGATAAAGAAAAAGATCAAAACTACGAACAGTAAAATGACAACAAACTCACAACTCTCAGCAACCAAACCTAAAAAAAAAATGAAAACAAAAACAAACTAAGGAAACAACTAGAACAGGAACAGAATCACAGAAATGGTGGTTACATGGAGGGTTATCAGTGGCGGGTGGGTAGGATGGGGAAAAAGGTACATGAAGCATAACTTGTAGGTACCAAATAAACAAAGGGAGGTTAAGAGTATCATAGGAATGAAGAAGCCAAAGAACTTATATGTACAACCCATGGACATGAACTAAGGTAGGGGAATGCTGGTGGAGGAGGGGTACAAGGCAAAGAGGAATAAAGGAGAGAAGAAAATGTTACAATTGTAATAACATCATCAATAAAATATATTTTTAAAAAAGTAAATTATAAAAGTTTATAAAATTAAATGTTAAATTTATTCAAGATGTGCACATTTCTGTGCACTAATTTTAATCGTAAATTTCAAAAAGTGGAAAACTTGTTCTTAATGCTGGAATATTATTTTCTTTGTGTGAAAATTTTATTTCATATAAAAGGGTAACCTTATTTATTTTATAGCATGTTGAAAAATTTGATAATCTGGAGCATCTATAAGCACCAAAAATTGCCAATAGAGATATTGTTATTTTCTGAAATAGTGTGTTGAAATTATTTACCCATTTGTTTCTACACACGACACACACACACACACCTTATTTTTTAATCACATAACCTGAAGTTAATAATGTAAAATTCTAGATAGGGAAAAATAAATAATTTGAATACACCGACGAGAAGGTTAAGACAGCTAATAGTTTTTGTTCTCACACTTGACCCTGTACTTCCAAGCAGCAAAAGAGGCAGGGAGGGGGATGATAGTTGCATATGCCTTACTTTTGGAAAAATAAAAATTTCAATTTCATCCAATAAATATTTATCAATTGCCTACTACAAGTTTGGTACCACACCACTGCTGAACTCAGTAAGCAGCCACAAAAGGGAAGGCAGGTATAAAAATCAAGGAAGTAGAAACAGGTGTATTGTGTGCCTTGCTGTAATGGACATGGAACACTGTGAGTAATATTTAATCTAGGGGGTGATCATGAAGGTTTTTATAGAGACTTTCCCAGAATGACTTTAAAATTCAATGTATCTTTGTATGACAGGTATTTTGAGTAAAAAGTGGCACAAGCAAAGGAACAAAACCCCATAACATCAGGGTACATTCAGGGAACATCCAGTACTTTTAGTTTTAGTGGAGTGTAGAGTTAGGGGAGATGGAGAGAGACTGAAGGTCACAGCACACAAAGAGTAAAAGATAATAGGAAAACAGAACTGGGTTTATTGACAGTGTCTCTTTGGAGAGAAAATACACCTAAACCACAGGCAGCAGAGAAAGGAAGCTAATAGGTAGAGAGAAGAGATTTCTGGACATGGAGTTCTCAATGAGTGAGTTAGGGAAGTAGGAGATGGTAGTGAAAATGAGATATTATAACAAAGTTTCTTAGAGGCAAAGGAATTTAAAATTCTTCCAGATTTAAAGAATTTCTATGAAGTGGGATGACCATGACAGAAGAGAAATGGTGGTAACCAGAAACAAGGAGCTCAAGGAATTGGCAGTCTGACTGGTGGGAACTCTTAATTTATGGTAGAACTCAGTAAAAGTCATAATTTACCTATGCTTCTTTTGATTTTTAAAGTACTGAATATTTTTTTACTAGTAAAATTCTTAAACTTTCCTTAGGACACTTTTGAGTAAACTTGGTGCCAGAAGATAGCATGCCTTATTTATTTATCTTCTGATTTGTTGCTATGGCAAATTGCCACATCCTGGCGTGTGTGTGTGTGTGTGTGTGTGTGTGTGTGTGTGTGTAGTACAGTGTTTGGCGTGCTCCCACTTGAAATATACAAAGTATGAGTACAAGGAAGCAGCTTGGTATCTGCAATCAGACAAACTAAAAGAGTTTGTTAATTGCCAGTCATCTGTTTAGATCCTATTATTACGATATTTTTTTCCGATGAGGAAACTAGTACTGAGGAAGGTTTAAGTAAATTAGTAAGAAGCAGAGCTGAGACTAAAACTCATACTATCCGACAAAGCCTTCACTCTTATATTATACTGGGCTAATTACTTAATCATTTAAATAAGAATAACACTTATCTCACAGAGGTAGAGTGAAAGATTAACAGTAAAAACTAGAAGTGGTTGAGTGATGCTAACTTGAGGTTAGAGGTTTGCTTGTTTATGATGTGTGTATGCATTTAGGTTTATTTGTAGTCATTAATTTGCAAACTCATTATAGAAAGAATTACATGAGCATGTAGTACATTGAACTACAATTACTAAATTTCATAATGCACAGGCACAAAAATATTAACATGTAGAAAGGTAAAGTTTCAAAAAGCCTTTAGTATTTGTTTACTTAAAAGAACTTATAGCACTTTCTATGCATGTAGCAATGGTCTAAGCAAATTATCATTACTTCATAAATCATTAATATTCATTCTAATATAATAAACATTAGCTTTATCAACAACAGGGATGAAGAGATAATGTAAAGTTTGAATTTGCTAATTATTAGTATATATGTTTGGGTAATGAAGGGAGATTTATGAACAAAGGAGTATACCATGCCAATAAAAATTATTCACTGTTTGTAATAAGATCTAATATAGCAAACAATATCTTAACTAATATCTCCAACCCTTCATACCATTCCAAAAGTGTAAAATCAGTTTATATCAGTTTTCTTTTAATTTTATGGAATTGTTAATTTTTTTAGCTTTTTAAAAAATCTATTGGGCTACAGAGCCATTATTTTTGTCTATCCAGAGCATTTTCCTGGTATTGCCCTAGTTCTGGTAGCAGACAGGATTTCCTGACCAAAGAAGGGGAGTATATGAGCAATACATGGCCAACTAGGACTCCCTGTACTTTGGGGCTTGGCAGCTGGCATGTGGTGCACATGTCATCCAAGGAGGGACAATCAGGATCCTGAGTCACATAGAAATAATAAAGAAGCTAATTTTTTTTCATTAAGTCAGTAAACCAGAAACATATAATTCTGTGGCTATGTGTAACATCTTTATCAGCAGTATGGATGAAGCCTCTCCCCACCAGGAGGAAAGGAGGCAATTAAAAGAGAGAAGCTGATTCTACAAATGAGAGAGAGAGACAGAGAGAGACAGAAATGAAACTAAAATCATTGGTATCCTTAGATTAAGCCATAACTGCAATGAACCCACTTCTCAATGCTGTGACAATGATTTTTCAAGTTACCAGTAGTTTGAATTATTTTCTGTTTCTTGCCATTTAGAGAGAAAAAACTAATATTTCATACTTAAAAGCTAGTTTCTTATTCCAGCTAGTCGGACAACCTTGGGCAAATCACATCTTCTCTCTTGAATTTGAGTCTCTTTATCTCTAAAATGGTTGAAATGAACTTGATCCCGAGGTTATTGTCTATTCTAACATTCCATGATTCTATGACCTAAGATATAATTAAATTAAAATGACTATTTCACACCATATCCTAGTTTTGCTCAAATATCACCCTTCTCTAAGTATTTCTCTGATTCTAACCTTGCATTATTCCTCAACAGAAAAGAAAGAGAGTATAGAAGGAAGTCATAACCAGTAGTATTTTGCAAGGCTTAATTCTTGATTTGGAACTATTTACATGAGAATATGAACTATAGATAAGTTACCTAAATAAGTTATTCATTCCCTATGGAAACAACCCAAGTATGTGTCTTTATATTTATTACTAAATAGTTTATGCTAGAATTTATTATCTAGACTTAAAACCACAATAAAGTCTCTGCCAATTAGATTTGATTCAGAAAAATTTATTAAACACTTATCCCAATGAAAAAAAATTTTACATATCATCAACCTTGGGTCTCTTTGGGTCTTATGCTTAGCACTTTGCTCTGCACATTAAATACTCTGTAAATGTTTGTTAAATTAAACTAAATTAAAGGAGTTGCTTTCATTGCAGTTCACATGACCTTCAATGATTAATGAATCATCACTAAGTGAGAAATTAATGAACATGCTTTGCTCATCAGAAAATAAAATATATATATATATATATATATATGATCTGTTTTGGAGAGGGACAAAATTTTACAACAGGGGAAGAAGAAAGGCAAATAGGCAAATCCAGGAATTAACAAAAAAGAAGCTTGCAATAAGGCCACTGACATGTGGATAAATTCAAAATAACTGCCAGTCACTACCTCTGAGCTGACATGCACCCTCCCTTCAAATCAATCAAGACTTCACCAATCCCCTCTCCACACATTAGAAAGGAACAGAGGAATGGAGAATTTATCCAGCACAGCTCCACACCAGAGACACCTCAGAGTTCACATTCTCACTGCTGCCTTGTTTCTAATCCCTCTGCCCATATTTTTTGTCTTTCCCATCATTGAAAACCAGAACTCATAGGGAATGCTGGACAGTCAAACTAGGATAACCTGAATGAAAAGAGGAGGCAACTAGGGATGGATCCCAAAGTAGGAAAAGGGGGTAATTCCAAAGCCACCTGTGGTGTGTTAGGGAATTACTGTAAATTGAGAAATCTAAGCAGTCAGATGATAGATGGCAGGAAGATGCAAGCATAAACAGTGGCTGCTGCAGGTGGAACATAATTATAATTGGGAAGCAGCTACAAGCAATAAGAAATCTGAATAAGCAAACAGGAAAGAATTCAAAAGCATCCAGGAGTCTGGTATTAGGTAAAATTGGTTAAGATTCAGGGGAAAGAAGAAAGGGAGAAATTAAGTAGGAGAATGGGGAAGGTCACAGTTTTGATCAAAGACTTAACCACACCACTTACTGCAACTGGGGCACAAGAAAGGAACAAGTCCTGACACGTGGAAAGCATGGTGCAGAGTTAGTACCTTACTATCCCAAGACACATTCATACTTCTCAACTATGAACAGAACTGATCTTGGGCTTAGACCAGTGAGGAAAGGATTGAGATAATGTATAAGACAGGAACACTTCACTAGCACCATTTCCTTTTTTATTTTCTTTAATTATTTTATTGGGGGCCAAATGGGAAGAAAAAATATACAACTGGAACATGCAATATATAGCAAGACCCATCAATATCTGACCAGTTGGATTTTTAGAGAGCATTTCTATTATTTGTTTTGCTGTTATGAATAGCACTATGCACTTATGAAATATTCTGTGTTGTGAGTAGATAACAAATTCATAATTAGTGGCCTTTGGAAATAATGAGTGGAGTTAATGAGAGGAAGAAATAAGTGAGAGAACCCAGATTTCCAAACCCTGGCAAAGTAGCTCTGGGACCCTCTCAGATCACTGAAATAGCCCCACGTGTAGGAAGAAGTCCACTACTCCTTCTTACAAACTCCAGGAATGCTGCTGAGTATGATCTCTGGAGATGAGGGGCTGATTTTCATTGAGAAGAATTCGATTTATAACATGCAAAGTAAAACTGGCCAGAAAATTTTATCAGTGTCTCCTTTGTCACTTTTCTATTCCAACATTCACTAATTTCACTCTTTCACTAATATCCTACCTTCTTCCCTTTGAGATCTGATAAAATACAAGGCTCAGTAATTTCCTCTAGAAGACTGTCTTTACTTGGAACCTGTGACCAACAAAGAAGAGTGGTCACGTATTGTGCTCAAGGGATGTGTGAGAGTGGACTATACTTTTCAGATTTGACATTAATTAACACTGGCATTACAATGTAATGTCAATTAAGTATAATTTTTTAAAATATTTTTATTTATTTATTTTTAGAGAGAGGGGAAGGGAGGGCAAAAGAAAGGGAGAGAAACATCAGTGTGTGGTTGCCTCTCACATGTCCCCAACTGGGGACCTGGCCTGCAACCCAGGCATGTGCCCTGACTAGGAATTGAACCAGCGACTCTTTGGTTCACAGGCCAGCACTCAATCCACTGAGCCACACCAGCCAGGGCTCAATTAAGTATAATTCTAAAAAAAGAGAGAATAATGACTTACTGAAACAAATTCCTCCTACCCTTGTCAATTAATTATAGTTGGACAGGTTTCTCCTTTGGTACAAAGTTATATTCACCCATAGCAGCCTTCACATAGGCACTTATTATTGGAAAGTTTAAAAATACAGGGGGACTGGTTTCCTTTAATTGTACTTGGATTTACTTTTACTTTATATTAATAGACAGCGATCATAACAATTTTAAAGGTTATCATGTTTAAACCTTCTTGGCTGATTAGGATATGACACTGTCATGAGGAGTTGATTTGGTTAAAATTATTGAGGTATTAATTTTAGGATTCTCAACTCTAAAAATGATGCAGATATTTTAAATCCACAATTTTTAAAAAGTACAGACTTAATATGGCATGGAAGAAAGCTTAAATTTTACATCAAATAATTGCTAAAAAGAAACTAAGAGCATATTTAATACAGGATATTGTAATAATTAGTGTCTAATCCTGCCAACAGGTTGTTCTCTCCATTTAAGATTTTAGGTTTTATAATGCAATCATCAGGCCAGTCATTGCTAATCAAAGCATAAAATAAAGTCAAAATGTTTTACCAGTCTTATAAACATTTGTGCTGCTAGATTTTTCCCTAGTTGAAAGCAACAAGACAGCCCGTTAGGTGGCTGAATAAAGAGTATACTGGAATTGCAACATATGCTGTTTTGAAGAAACATCTGACTTAGTTAAGAACATGCTTTTGATTTATTAGTTGACTTCTGTGCAGACATATGTGATTTCTTGATTCTTTTATTCGTGTCACACTTTTGATGCAATCAACCCTCATGTTCTTCCCCTTCAATTCCTGGGAGAAAATACAATCAATCACTGAGAAAATGTAGTAGGGTAACAGCCATTTTTCTAATACAATTTTCCTTTTTTTATCTTGCTGTTTTAAAAAAATATATTTTTGAAAGAGAAAATAAATGAGGTGACTTAGTGGTGATCTTCCTCCCTGCACATTTTCAAATTGGGTCTGCCTTGATTTGTCAATTTTGATATTGGAAATTAATAGAAAATGACAAAATTCCTCTTACTTTTATACTAATTTGTTCCTTAAACAATGATAGTTTGTCATATATTCCAGTAACTAGAATTCCAAAATGAAAGTGGTTTCTGAAAGATTAGACAGGCAATTAGTATGTGCTTCAATGAAAATGGCAAGCCCTATACTATAAAGGTAGGGGAAAAAAGTCTTTTTATAACTTTTATTATGAATTAACACTTATTTAATACATACTGCATGCTGAGGACTACTTTACCTGGATTATCACAGGTAATGTTCCCAAAAACACATAATTCAAACATTGGCCTTAGCCTAATATTACAGTTAAAATCATTGAGTCTGAGGACTTAAGTCACTGTCCAAGCTCACACACCCAGGAAGTTCCAGAGCTATAATGCAAACACCAGCTGCTTTGGCTTCGTGGCTTGCAATACTCAATTTTTCTCTTTCATAAACCAGCACTTTCCTGGTAGCTTTGGAGAATGGTGAGTCCTCTTAGCCCTCTTGTAGAATATAATCTCAAGGTGAGTTTGCTGGCCTTACATAATATATCCACTCCAACATGCCCACTTATCTCAAGTATTTTTCCCCTTCCTCTACCATCTGCCAGGCCAATGTAGGCATTCTGAGAGTTGGTCATTATTCTTGGTTATTTAGGAGCCACTCCAGGAGTACATATGCCCATGCCTAGAGTCTTTGCTAGGGTGTTGATCCTCATTTCCTCAGAAAGTACCCCCAAGTTCATAAATTATTTGGACTTACATTCTGGTCCCTTGACCAAGCACTCCTAAAAAGCCAATTCCCAGACATTGGCCTGGCACAGCCAGGAGAGGTGATGAGGGCTGAATCTGAACAGGGCCCTAGTTGCTTCTGCAGCATCTACTAACACAGCCCAAGTGCTAGCTCCCTCTACAGAAGGGAGTGGTTGTCACCTCTGCACATCTAGAGGGTCCAGAGGGATTGTAGAATCCATATCCTCAGGAACATCTAGGGAGCCCTGTCCCACTTCCCCCAATCTCTAGTTTTCCCTACTAGGGCTTTGAACTTCGCATAACAGATCTGCACTGGCTACAATTCTCACAGTTAGTTCTTCTCTCTCTCATTTGACTTTACCTGACCTTTGAATATGCCGCAACCACCCAAGCTCTCTGGTTCCAGTCTTAGCCACTAACCACCTGTTAGTGGCAGGCAGTCATTCATTCACTCACCCTGCAGTCATGCGGGGTGTGTTTCCATACCATAGTGGCCAGTCAACTGCACTGTCTCTGCAGGCATGGCTAACCTGTGTTGAGCACCTGTGACCACACCTAACCCTTGCAGGCCAATTCCTTATATTTTTAGTACAATGTTTGAGAGGTTTGGGGTTGACTGGAAAAATGATTTCAGGCCAGTTTCCACCTCATATAATGGCCCAAAGCAGGGCCTGCTTCACAGGCATGTGACCTTTCCAGGGCCTTGCATTTAAAAGAGTTCTGCTATGGCCATCATAAAATTCTCAATAACTTCATATTTGAACTTGTAAATGAAGTTTTATAAATGATATTTAATAGGCCAATGACTAGAGGAGGTGCAAGCAGAACACATGTCACCCTACTCTGTTCTGTGATACCCATGAGCACAGGGACCCACAGTAAGTGAAAGTTCAATGCGTCTCAAGGACATAGTCAGTGTGTCACATCTACAACTGAGTGAACAAGGACACCAATAGCCCCAAGAAACTATGTTTTCTGTTCAAACAACAACTGCTTCAAACACAGAAAGAAAACTGATGTTCTAAAATGTTGGGAACCTCTCTGCCTGGTTTCAGAAGCTCTAACCTCCCATGGCTAAGGCTGAATGAGAGACCTTGGGACCATAGGCCACTAAGGAGACAAAGCTTATCTCCCTGGCAGGGGTGGCACCTCTGCCCCCCTTTACTTCATCCCGCTTGGCTCTGAGCAGATGATTGGTTAGTCAATGACGGGTAAGATTCCTCAAAGGAGAGATGACCTAAGACAGGCATAATCATGAAGGGGCCTTCAAGGAAGGACTGGGGGCGGTATAGAAAAAGGGGGTGATGTACCCTCGCCACTTGGCTTTGATACAGCCTAAGTCCTCATTCTGTCTGCAAGAAGTTTCCTAATTGCTTGGCTGCCTCACTTCCCCTGACTGACTTAAGCCTGAAACAATGCCAGAGGTGGGTGTGGCCCTGTGCTGGAAAGGGCGGGTTCCTGGAGGTGATCAGACCTAAGAAAGAATGCATAAAATCCTGTGAAACCTACTTTGCTAATACCCTCTATTTAAATGATAAGGGTCCAAGCATGAAATGAGTTTGTTTCCCTGAAGTTTTATGGCCCTTTAGCTATCTGACCCTGACTCAAAATAAGCCCTCAGAGTCCTTAGAGTGTTATCTGTTTGATCATTACTGCCTGACAATGATTGCTGAGCTTTACATGTACACCCTGTATTCCTATGCAAATTGAACCCAATAAAAACCCATTGAGAAACAGGCTCTTGGCCCTTCTCCTTTGACAGACTGGCCACCTTTCCTCCCCAAGCAGATCATGTCTTGGTAGACTTATTCTCATCCGTGGTGGCCAGAGAGGTCCTGTAGGTGGAGCCCACTTCACACTAAAAACCATGGACAACCAAGGAACCTTATTATATATTTTCTCACTCATATTTTCCCCATATTAGTAAACTACTTTACTTTGAAAATGATGACATAGAAGTAAAGAAAAACATAGGACAACCCACATTTCCTTTTCCAGTCAATCCTTCCTTATTCATTAGCAAGACAGAGGTAGAAATGTTGGTAAAATATGTATGTGTCAAGGAGTGAAATAAAGACCATATATATGGTCTGTCCAGAAGGTATCCAGCCATGTAATATGAAAAATAGAGACATTTAGTGAAGAAGATACAAAACGCAAGAAACACTGTACATAGGACAATGATGCCTCAGTCCCCTTCAAAGTAGGCGCCTTGGGACCTCACACAGTTCTCCTAATTAAGAACAACCGCCCTGTTGTATTTTTTTAAATCTCTTCCCTTTCAAAGTTGATTTAGTTTTGACAAAAGCCAGAAGTCGCAGGGCGCCAAATCTGGGCTGTAGGGAGGCTGAGTCACCTCGGTGATTTGCTGTTTCACCAAAAAACTCTGCACAAGACGTGATGCATGAGTGGGTACGTTATCGTGATGAAGATGCCAATCATTAGTTGCCCATAGCTGTGGCCTTCTAAATCATCCAAATAGTTTCTGTGGAGGAATGTTCAAGCAACACAAAATTTAATCAGGTTCATTGCTTTACTTGCTCAGTTATTTTGAATGCTACAGCCACACAGTACACATACTCACTCAATGGTGTCTACCACCCCCACTGACTAGCACAGTGAAGTCATCATTGTTCACACATGTGCATTCTTGGCTCCAGGTTACATTGATATTATGCAAACCGTTCTCATTATGTTAACAATGGTTGTGCACACTATTATTCAGGTGCAAGCTAGAAAAGTATCGTGCAATTTGGGTGATTACCCATACAAGTTAAATGCTCTCATATTAGCAATTAAAATAGACATTTCACAAAACAAAGGTGAGTGGTAAAATTCATGCTAATAATGTAAACTTTTTTCTTAGAACATGAAATGGCAAATTAGAAATATCACGATGAGAGGGACTAAGAAGAAAAGGAACTGGCTTTATGTTTTAGTACCTTAAATGGCACTTATTTCTACTTTTTGAACAAGAGGCCCCACATTTTCACGTTGGACTGAGTTTGGCAAATTAGGTGACCAACTCTGGCTGCAAGCTAGTTATTTGTCTCCTTCCCACCTCACTCATTCATAATTGAGTGATTAAGTGAAAAACGGTTTTGGGTTCCAGGCCTCCAGTTAAGGGAAGCTGAGGTACAGGAGGAAGCATATTATGGTAACTGAGAGCAGAAATGCCAGTCACAGTGCCTGAGTGCATATTCTGACCCATTACCTTTATGACCTGCAGCAGATTACTTAATTTCTCTGTGCCTCATTTTCTTCATCTGTAAGATGGTATGGTAATTATAACAATGACTATTATATAGAGTTGTAAATATTAATTGAGCTAATATGTGTAAAACACTTAGAATAGTGTCTGGCATATAGTTCGTACTATATAAATATTAGCCATTACTATTTTTCAAAAAAATAGAGGGGAGCAGCCTAACCTTAATCAAAAATATAAACCACCTATACTTCATTATAAATTAGCACTGTTTTAAAAATGATATATGACAACACTAAGAAATATAAGCTTTCAATAAATACTACTTGAACATACCTGTTACGGTTTAATATTTTGATGGGTGAGTTGGAATCTATGATGTTACCCCAAAATGAGCATTTTCTGGTCATCTGATTAACATGCTCAAAAATCAGCCCATACAGAACCAGACTTTATAACTGCTGCACTGTGTTTGAGCTACAATTACTTGGGCATAAGGAGACATTTATAAAATTTTATTTTCTAAATCATATGTCAACTTGGTAATTCACTAACCACACAGAAAACAATAACTCACAACAAAGCTAGCTGAAACAGTCTTGCCCCAATGTATCCCAGTGACTCACCAATGCTGGGACATTCAGCACACACAGATCATACACTCTACCGATGTGACACAAGCTGGAAGGTTCAGTACTGTAGAGTATAGAGCCTCAACTCAGAACTTGGAAGTATTGCTTATGACTAGAAAGACCTAAGTTCTCATTTCTGTAAACAGCTATGAAACACTTACATGTTCCAAATCCCTTTTGGAAGTATGTGAATATAAGAAGGAAATAAGTGTCCAGTCCCAATAATTAAAATACCCCCACAACATTTACCTTTAAAGAGAGCTTTGCAGTCTTGAAAAATAAATATTTCAAACTGCTTCTAAGTGGGACAATCTTTAATTTAACCAAGTACTCACAAAATTATTTTATTAGCAAACCAAAGCATGTGTTTTCCCTTTTAGGTTAATTCCATTCTCTTATAAAAAAATATCCTAAGCATTTTGATTCTGTCACTGCCATCCCTGTTTTTATTTCTTTGGGCTCTGCTCCTCTCCTAGCACACATCTACTAAAGGATGAGCACTTTTTCATAAGGTTTTATATCCTTCCAAAGTGACAACATAGTGTCATGTATGTGGGAAAAATCTCCTTCCATCAATTGTCATTGAATTAGTGAGCCCTGGTAGGCTTTTCCAACAACGATAATTTTTTAAATGATAGCATTTGAAGAAGTAAATATATAAATCATAGATTTTTATATTGTCTTTCTGTAATAATGGCTAAAAAGTACACTTTGAAGTTATAAAATCTCTACATTGAACATAATAAAACAAAGCATTTACAGATGTTATAACAATAGCCTATATAACCTAACATATTCTCAGGGCTGGTTTTCTTCTCAGAAATTTTGGAGTCAAGGTGGATTAAACCTGTGTCCTGGAAGTCTGAGTACTGTCAAAGCCTAGTTAAGCAGCATTGTCCTTGGACATTTCTTCCCCTTGGTATCTGGTCTAATCCAGAGTATCTATAGTCATGTGGCAACTTACTCTTAGAAGTATATGACTTTAGAACCAGAAAAGTTCTCAAGATTTTTCTAGCCCACACATTTCATTTTCACCTGAGGTACTGAGGTCCTGAAGAGTTCTATGATTCACCCAATGGGTACTCAACTCAGTGCATCTGGTGAACTCCACAGCATCATCTTTATCCAACTTTCAGGGAAGTCCATGACCCACAGAGAATCAGGAGCAATGTGCAGTTATCAGATCCTTCTAAAATGAGTCACAGGAGGGACAATGCACTGAGACACTCAAGAAAAATCAGGACTTCTGGATGCCTTCCAGACTGTTTAGAAATCATGTAAAACTCCAGTGTACTTATATAAACCTTTACTCCATTTCCCACATTTTGAGGGATGCAAGAATATTGCTGCAGGAAAACATAGGCAGGAAAATCTCAGATATTCCATGCAGTAGTATTTTCACTGATATGTCCCCTAGAGCAAGGGACATAAAGGAAAGAATAAACAAATGGGATCTCATCAAAATAAAAAGCTTCTGCATGGCAAAAGAAAACAGCATTAAAATGAAAAGAGAACCAACTATATGGGAAAACACATTTGCCAATGATACCTCAGACAAGGGTTTAATCTCCAAAATATATAAAGAACTCACATGACTCTACTCTAAGAAGACAAGCAAACCAATTAAAAAATGGGCAAAAACTTGAACAGACACTTCTCCAAGGAGGACATACAGAGGATCCAGAGACACATGAAAAGATGCTCAGTATTACTAGCCATCCGAGAGATGTAAATTAAAACCACAACGAGATACCACTTCACACCAGTCACAATGGCCATCCTAAACAAAGCAACAAACCACAAGTGTTGGAGAAGTTG
>CM052544.1:70165562-70283062 GCA_028533065.1 Trachops cirrhosus
ACTGTTAGGATTATATCCTAAGAACCCTGAAACACCAATCCAAAAGAACCTATGTACCCCAATGTTCATAGCAGCACAATTTATAATAGCCAAGTGCTGGAAGCAACCTAGGTGCCCATCAGTAAATGAATGGATAAAAAAACTATGGTACATTTACACAGTGGAATTCTATGCAGCATAAAGAAAGAAGGAGCTCATACTCTTTGCAACAACATGGATGGAACTGGAAAGCATTATACTAAGCGAAATAAGCCAGGCGGTGAAAGACAAATACTATATGATCTCACCTTTAACAGGAACCTAATCAACAAAACAAACAAACAATCAAAATATAAACAAAGACACTAAAATAGAGAACAGGCTGACAGTGTTCAGAGGGGAGAGGGGAGGGAATTTCAGGGGAAAATGGGAAGGGTTTGCAGGAACAAGTATAAAGGACACATGGACAATAACAAGGGTGGGGTGGAAACAGGAGGGAGGTTGGTTTGGCTGGGGTTCAGGCCAGCGGTGGGGAGAAAATGCAGACAACTGTAATTGAACAACAATAAAGTAATTAAAAAATAAATAAATAAAATAAAATCTAGTAGTGTGGGACCTACCAAAAAAAAAAAAGAATATTGCTGCCGACCAGTCCTGGAGCTCTGACGCAATAAGTGAGGAGCTCTTGTTTGGAACACCTTCTCATGGTTTCAAAGGCTACTTTCTGAAGAAAGGCGCTCCCCTGAGATCACTGCAGTCCTCCAGGGATCAGAGGGTGAAGCTAGGCATTGGATGCTGAGCTTTCCAAGGTTAATGGTGTCAGGTTAAAATATCGCCATATATTTTCTCTCTTTTCCTCACTGACTGTCTCTGTTACAGCAGTAACATATACAAGAAATACTTAAATACATCCAGAAAGGAACTCAAGCTTATTCCTCTAGGGCCGTTGCAGAATCTGTCTGCCTGAGAGGTACAGGGAGTATTCTGTCCTAAATTATGAGGTCAAAAATAACAAGAGGAGTCAAATTGGGTCTAAACTAACAATTTAGGAGACTCAACTTCTCTTACAGATATAATTATGTTATTGCAGGAAACCTGCAAAGAAAAGATTGCTTCATAAAATACATGGAGACAGCATATAGGGCCACATTTAAGTAGAATTGAGTTAAAACCAGTCATACAAAATTGGCCTTTAGAATCCCAACCCATTAAAACAAAGAAATCTTAGAGGAATGTCAAACAGATGAGAGATTAAGAGACTGAGGCTTATGCCCTGGACAGTGAGGCTCAGGTAGTTGGACCATTGCCCTGTAGGTGAAAGGTTACAGGTTTGATTCCTGGTCAAGGCACATACATAAATTGCAGGTTCAATCCCCAGTCTGGGTGCTTACAATCCCATACAGGGGCATACGGGAAACAACCAAATGATGTTTCTCGCTCACATTGATGTTTCTTTTTCTCTCTTCCTCTCTCACTTCCTCTCTCTCTCTCTAAAAGGAACAAAAAAAATGACCTTGGGTGAGTATTAAAAAAAAAAAAAAAGAAAAGAAACTGAGGGTCATAAAATTAAGAGACCTTCCAAAGTTCATACCACTGTCAGAGACAAATCAAAGTCAGGCCTCTGTATATATTTCATATTTGTAATCACTTGCTTAATACTGTTGTGAAACAGAAGTTCAATCCCTAAATTTAAGCATCAAAAGGTAAACTGCTTGAGTCTATGGACTGGAGAGTTTTGAGACACATCAAGGACACAGAGGTCCAATGGAAAAAGAGGTTACATATTTTCCTCTGTCATTATTCAACGAACTCTCCATTCTTCCATGGCCACTGCTTTTGGCAAGGTATGAGCTGTGGAAACATTTTTCCTGGATTCATCTATTCCCTGGAAAGGAAACTCAATCTGGCTTTAGAGAAAAAGTTCCTCTCCAAGTAATGATAAATTGTCTAAATTGAAAGCTCACACCATAAACAAATTTGAACAGTGCAGACATCTTACAAATTACATTTTCATCTAGTGAATTTGAATGATAGTTTGAGAAAAAGAGAGGATAATATTTTAAGCCCTGCTTCATATGACTTTCTTTCCGTAGTACTGTTTTTAAGGTCCATACCCAGGTACTGACAATACAATCATAATGATTTTTTCTTAATTTCTATATGCTCTATTTTTAGTGAAATACTAAATGTACTTTGATGGTAACCACTGCTAGTATTGTTTTTAAAAGGAAATAAAAAGACCTGCAAATTTTGATGTCATGTAGCTTTACTAAAACTAAATATAAACTGAACACCCCTTTGAATGTGTTAAGAAACTGAACCACACAAAATGTCCTTTGTGCCTTCCTATTTTTCTTTTGCACTTCACTGGAGCTAAATTTCTGACTTTCATACAATCCATACAATCAGATCCCCTGTATTTCAAGTTCACCAGAATATTATCTCTATAGTAGTCCTGTGTATAGTTTAAACTAAGATGTAATTGATTTAAACTACTAGTCAAAACACTGAATCAATGTTTAATAAAAAATATTCTTAATCTTTTACATAACTATAACTGGGCTCCAAATTATTTTTCTAGTGTTGTCTCCCACTCTCCCTCATCCTTCCCCAGCTCTAGTCATGCTTTTCCACCCCACTTACTCAGAGGACATACTCCTTCCTCTAAGAGCCTCATGTCTAAATCCTATCCTGCCTTAAGAAGTCAGTTCAGATGCCTCCTGACAACCTAGCATTTCCTCATAACCCTAATCAGAATCAACCTGCCTGTGAACTCTTAGAATCCTTCCCTTTCTTCCTGCTGCACCCATCACCTTTTGCCCAGTAACAAGGATCTTTAGGAAATAGTTTACTAGATTGGTTAAAAGTGAAAACTCTAGAGTCATACAAAAGGGTTCAAATCCTGACAATACATAGATCAACTGGGGATCTTAGACATGTCCTTCAGCTATCTTAGTTCCAACTACATTAAATATAAAATGGAGATAATTACAGTACCTATCTCACAGAGTTATTATAATGATCTAGCTTTATATGTATGTATGTATGTATGTATGTATATACATACACACATATATATCTGAAAGGTGCCTAACACCAAGTAAGTACTCAAGAAATGTAAGCTACTACCAATATCCTAATTTCATTGTTATCATCATCATTATTTGTAGTAGAAAAAGCTTTCACTAATAACTGGGAGACCTACAAAGTTACCTTGTCATTTCAAGGTTTATTTCCTTATTTATATTAAAACAGTATTAATGTATTAGTATTAGTTAGTATTGAGCTATTGCTCAATAACAAATTACCTCAAACTTAATGACTTTAAATAAATTTATTATCTCTTAAGTTCTATGGGTCAGGATCTGGGCATGGCTCAGCAGCATTCCCTGAGTCAGGATCACACACAGGCTGCAATCAAGATGCCCACTGATGCTACAGTTATCTCAAGGCTCACCTAGAGAATGGGTGGTTGTAAGTTCATGCTCTGGTTGTTGGTGAGGCTCACTTCCTTACAAGTTGTTGGACTGAGGGCCTTGGTTCCTTTATGGCTATTGACTGGTAGCTGCCTTCTCTTTCTTGACATGTTGGCGTCTCTATAGGGCAATATGCCATACCGCAGCTTGTTTCATCAAAACAAGCCAGTAAAAGGGAAGCAGACATAGTATAAACAAGAGAGATACCACAGTCTTCTGTAACCTCATCCCAGAAATGATATTCTTTCACTATTGTCCTACTCCATTCACGGGGAGAGTCATTACATCCAGCTCACACTTAAAGAGACAAGATTACACAAGGGCATGAAGACTACACGGTAGGGATCATTGAGGGTCATCTTGAGGCTGCTTACCTACTGCAACTTAAAAAATTATCGTGAAAAGTAAACAGGACTAATGTATCTGAAATTCATGGTAAAATGCTTAGCCCATAGCAGACATTCAACTAGTATGAGTGGATTCTTCCCTGCTTACTAGAATAAAAGTCATGGAAAACAAGGACATTGACCAGTAAGCCCTGAAGTACCCTGGCGCTCTGCTAAGCAGATATGGCTCTCACCAACCACTGGAGGAAAAAATTATAAATGATACTGACACAATTGCTCACAATTTAGTTAACATGGCCTCTGCTTCCAGAAAGTTCAACCTATACACCTTTCAGCAGTGATTCATTTACAGTACAAGAATGTGGTAGACAGAATAATGGTCATCCAAAGATGCCCTTATCTGAAACCCTAGAAACTTTTAATAAATTACATGGCAAAGGCACTTCTGCAATTAAGGATTTTGAGATGAAAGACTAACCTAGACTGTCCAGGTGGACCTAATCTGTCACAGGAATTTTTAAAAGTTGGGAACCTTCCCTGTCTGTAGTAAGAGAAAGAGATATAACTGCAAATTAGTTAGACAAAACATTGCTGGATTTGAAGCTGGAGAAGAAACCACATGCCAAGGAATGTGGATGCCTCCTAGAAGCTAGAAAAGACAAGAAAATAGATTATTCCCCAAATCTTAGCCTAGTGAGATTATTGTAGGGCTTCCGACCTATAGAATCTAAGATAATAGATTTCTGCTATTCTGTGCCATAAACTTGTAGTCATTTGTTTTATTACAGCAAATAACAAAGGTAAAGGTAATGCAAATAGAAAATATGTAAAATGACTCATGAGAGGGATCATACACAAGTACTCTCTAAATATTTACTGAATATATGAGGTCTGTCCAGAAAAAGTCCAGCCATTATTAATTTAACAAGAACAGTTTGTGTGACATCAATGTAACCTGGCAGCCAAGGAGAGTGGACTGGAATGTGCATATGAGATCAATGGCTTTACTGTAGTAGTCAGTAGGGGTGGTAGACACCATTGAGTGATCATGTGTACTGTGTGGCCATCACATTTAAAATATCTGAGCAAGTAGAGCAACGAATCTGCGTTAAATTTTTCATTAAGCTTGAACATTCCTCCATGAAAACTATTTGGATGATTCAAAGGCTGCAGCTGTGGGTAACTGGTGACTGGCAGCTCCATCATGACAACATGCCCATTTGTGGATCCCATCTCGTGCAGAGCTTTTGTTATCAAAAAGTTATCACTTTTTGTTGTATAAATACCAAATCACCCAGGTGACTCAGCCCTCCTACAGTCCAGGTTTGACACACTGCGAATTCTGGCTTTTCCCAAAACTAAAATCACTTTTGAAAGGGAAGAGATTTCAGACTGTCAATGAGATTCAGGAAAATATGACAGGAGAGTTGATGGCAATTGGGAGAACTGTGTGAGGTCCCCAGGTGCCTACTTTTTATGGTACTGAGGCATCATTGTCCTATGTACTATGATTCTTGTATCTTGTATCTTCTTCAAATAATATCCCTATGTTTCATATTATGTGGCTGGATACCCTGTGGATAGACCTTGTAGATGGTCATTCTATGATGTAAGATATTTAAAATCATTGAGAGTTAAACATCTCTGGTTAAATGTCACCAATTCAAAACTTAGGGTTTGATCACTTAGGGTGATCAAACAACAGGAGAACTGGTAAAAGAAAGTGGAAGGGGGAGAGGGTCTCAATACACCACTGCTGACTTTGAAGATGAAGAAGGAGGGACACAAAGAATGTGGACAGCTTCCAGAAGCTGGGACCATCCCCTCAGCTGACAGCCTGCAAGGAACTGAGGACATCAATGCAAGGAACAGAATTTGGTCAACCACTTGAATGAGCAAAACAATAACAAAAAAAACAAATTCTTTTCTAGACCCTTTAGAAGAAACACAGACATGAAGAAAGACACTTGGATTTTAGCCCAGTGAGACCTGAATTGGACTTCTGAGTGTAAGATAAACTACTGGTGTTGTTTTGAGCAGCTAACTTTGTGGTAAGTTGTTATAGCAGCAGTAGAAAACTAACATAAGGCCTGTTTAACTTTTTCCTCAAAATATTGATTTAAGAAGTATGTAATATGCTAAAGTAAATTTAACTTTTTAAAGTCAGCAATTCTAAGCAAAGTTAGGGGCATAAATCAATGTATCCTTTACATATGTACAATATTATTAAATTCCTAAAAACCTAAAAGTTGCTAAAGGGCTAAAAAAAGAGTATGAGATGGCACTATAATTTTTTCATCTTTTTCATATTTAAAGGTAAATAAATATTCTAATTTCAATTTTTATTCTTTCTCATTAATGCATGAATAAATATACTTTGATTCTCTTTACTAATATCTTTAAGCCCACAGCCAAATCCTAAAGACTTTCTTCTTTCCATTTTATTTTTTCCATTACCACTTATGCCCCCATACCTACCTCCATCTCCACCCTTTCCCCCACCACAATCATCACACTGTTGTCCTTGTCCATGAGTTATCTTTTTTGTTCTCTTTTACTTGATCCCTCCACCCCCTCAAGGGACTTTTTCTTAACATGTAGGCAGGAATATATAAACCTGAGGTTTAAAGCAATTAATGTGTTGAATTTACAGAGGTACAGCACTTAATCAAAGACAAAATACACTATGCTCTGGTCATTATCTATTTTTGCAGAGTCTCTGAATTGATATTCATTAGCTCTTAGAGAGTAAGAACCATGTCTACATAATTCACATTTCTATCAACACAGTCTAGCAATATTGCTGGCCCCTAGCAGCTTTTGTTAAAATAAATGAATGAAAAATAAATATAAAGCAAATACAAAAAATGGGACACAAAGCTTCCCTGGAACCTCAGCTTACTAGGTTACTGGAAATCTAAAAAGGCATCCTGTATTTAGAGATTAAATGATAAAAACCAGAACTTATTTTAAACATTTTCAAAAAAAAGCTTAATGTTCTACATGTTTCATTATATTCTTAATTAGATTCATTAAACATTAATTCACATTTTGGGATGGCTTGGTATCTTTACTTTTATCAACAGATATTGTCATGTTTATGAATCATACATAAGGCTCCATGAACTAGAATTTACCTTCTGAAAATATCAATCTTTTGAAGCTCCCCCCACCCCTTTTCATAAAAATTAAGTGAAGCACAGTATGGCCTACCTGAGAAGTGTGACATGGCTGCCTTGCTTCATAAATGCCAAGTGAGACTCAGTCTTCTTACTCTAGGTGAGCGATTAGTGATGTGCTGCAATAGGACGTTTTGGTCAATGACCACATACAGGGCAGTTGTTCCATATCATAATGAACTGAAAAACTCTTACCGTCTAGTGGGGTCGTAATGCAACCAATTATCCAAATGTTTATGTTGATGCTGATATAAAGAAACCTACTGTGCTGCCTGTCATATAAAATTATAGCCCATACAATTATGTACAGCACACATTACTGATAATGATAACAACTCTGGTACTAGTTTATGTATTTACTACATATACTTACTATCATTATTTTAGAGTAGACTCTTCCTACTTACTAGAAAATGTTTGCTGTAACACTGTAGCCATGTTATGCTGGCAGCAACACCATACACCTCATTCACCAAGTCTCTCAATTGGTTTAAACATGTTTTTATTGATTTTTTTATTTATTGTTATTTTTTAATCCACACCTGAGGGTATGTTTATTATTTATTTACTTTTTTAGAGAGGAAGGGGGAGAGAGAAACATCAATCACTTGCCCCCCTTACACACCCCAACAGGGACAGAACCTGCAATCAAGGTAGTGTCCTGAGGATCAAACCCTCAACCATTTCATGTATGCCACAATGATCTAACCAGCTGAGCCCCCTGGCCAGGGCTATTTATTGATTTTAGAGAGAGGAAGGGAGAGAAACTTTGATTTGTTCCTTCAACTCATTTCGGCATTGTCCCCTGTGGTTGATTTACCATATTTTGCTGTGTTTAATGCACACTTACACTTTTGGCCCAACCTTTCAGGAAAAAATGTTTCATTTTAATTTTTTAATCCCATTATGTATTTATTATATTTAGAAACAAAACTGACTATCATATGCCAGGCTATTATTTTGCATATGGATACCGTTATTGCTTTCTAGGGTTATACTTTTAACTCATAAGAATAAAATAATTCAAAACATTTAGCCCTGGCTGGTGTGGGAACCAAAGGTTCACTGGCTGGTTTGATTCCCAGTCAAGATACATCTGGGTTGTGGGCCAAGTCCCCAGTGGGCAACGCAGGAGAGGCAACCACACATTCCCTCTTTCCCCTTCCCTTCCCCTCTAAAAATAAAATCACTTTTATTTTTAGTGATTTTTAAAATTCTTTCAAAAGCATTTATATAGATACGGAATTAGTACTACCCATGTATAATGTACATCCTTATTTTTCTTCTTTAATGTGTGGAAGACAACAGAATTTCAGGCATGAATGACGTTAAACAATACACCTCTTATGGTAAAAACAAACTTGAACAGTATTAGAATTCATTAATGTTTTTTTATCTAGCTCATGTTTAAAATTGAGTAACAATTGTTACATAATTTTAAAAGATGAACAAAAATTTTCTTGTGACAATGGTTGTACTAAATAAGCTAACAATACAGTTGTTCTAAGACTGGGGGGTGGGGAAATCAGAAGCTAAAAGGTTGTGTAGACCTAATTATGGGTAGGCAGTTCTACCTAGCTCACCGTGCAGACCTGTGGGCGGCCTTTGCCTTGCACACTATATAATAAGAAGGCAGTGGCGATTCTAGCGACGGCTACACAAAATTGTCCGGTGAACGCTCAAAATCTTGCCTCGGTTGCCCAGGGGTTGACGACCCGCAATGTTTCGTACAGATGGGGTGTTTCTCTGACCCATCCTGCAGCCAGACTCAGTGCCCCAACCAGGCTATAGCGCGTCCAGCCGGACCCGCAGACCCTCAGTCTGGTCCTGGCCACCAGCTTTCCTGACTGAATCCGCAGCGGTCAGCAAACTCCCACGCCTGGCCACGCGTACCGCGCCTACAGGCTGCCGCCCCACCCTAAGGCCTCCTCCACACGAAAATATCCAGCAGTAGACCCTCCACCCAAGGCGTGCGAACGAGGAGCACGGAATGCAAAGGCACCCGGACGCCACCCCGCGGTGCCTATCCCTCCGCCGCTGCCAAAGTCCGGGAAACCCCAGCCACAGGGAACTCGACCCTGCCGACGCCCTTCGCCCCCGAGGCGTCCTCCCGCGCGGCCCAGACCTGGGGCTGGCGGGTTGGCGACTCTCCTACCAATCAGATACGGTTTTCCTCGACAGGCCTAAAGACCAATCATCGCGCGCGGTACCTTCTGCTCTTCGGCTCTTCGGCTCTTCGGCCCTTCGGCCCTTCGGCTCGTGGGTGTTCGCTGTCGTGGTGCCTCCAGGGCCTTCCCCAGCCTTCCTCCTAGAGCCAAAGCTCAGTACTCTTTGGTTTAATTTCCTCTTTTTTTTCCAGTCACTTCCGGGTCCTGCGTCCTCCGGAAGCCCGCGAGTTCCGGAAGCCTGGGTGGCTCTGGTTCTGCTAGGAAGAGCCAAGCATCCTAGAGAATGTTTCACAGGGATTTCCGTGGAGTGGGACGTGTAAGGTCAGTGTCCACCCGAGGACCCGTAGTGCAACCCGAGGTCAGCCTTGCAGCTGGGAAGGCGTGTAGTTTCACCACCTTGTCATGGTCGCTCTTTGCTTGATTCCCCCTGTCCCTTGACATCCAGACTTCCTGGAGGAGGCAAATCAGAGTGTGAGATTGGGAAAGGCAAGGAAGCAAACCTAAACTCCGGAAATTAGGCTTAGGGTCGCGCCAGTAAAAGAAAGAAAGAAAGAAAAAAACAACAACTGAGCTCGGTGCATTCCACGAAGTGAGTTTCTGGAGATGAACTTAAATGTTTGCCCTGCGCTCGGCGGTTCCTGTAAGTTAACTGTTTTGAAGGGCTTCACAATTATACAGGGTCCACACTTCACATCTTAGCAGTGGTTCATGCATAGTGTTATATTTGGTACAAAAAAACCCCTGAGATTTCTAACATTTTTGAAAACCTGTGTACTTGAAAGCAGTTTTACTTTTCTTGTGGAGGAAGAGTTACTGAGAATTTTCCTAAAATTGCTTGCAATGAGTTCATTATATTTATTGATTTCTGATAATAAATATAAGAATCATTGTCATTTTTCCTCTGAGGCCTGGGGGCCTGAAGTTAAAAGATATGTTTGTTCATTTCTTTAGGTTCCATTTTCCAAAAATAAGACAATTTGTGGAAAAAAGGGCATTTCACAAAATGAACGTTCAGGTCTAACGTGTTCCATGATGGCCTTGGGAATAAATTTTTTGCCTTGACATTTAAAAGCGATTAAAGGGAGGCTGAGGCTTCATACACACCACAGTTTGGAGTTTGAACACTTTCCCGTAATGTTTTACCTTTAGTTAAATCTCAGCAGAATATAAACGTGGGATGGTTGACTTAGCATTTTTCTCTTTCACTTGTATTCTCTCTGACCTGACCCATGTTATCAATTACTTGCATCCAGAAAGATTAGAGTTGAATGCTCTTAAGTCAGAAGAGATTTGAAAGAAGAGAGTGAATGGAATTATTTACAAAGTCAAAAAGAGAATCCTTCAATTTTTTTTAGAGAAAAAGAAAACAGAAGCAAAATAAAAGTAACAGGACATAGTAGAGAGAATGGTACACTAAGTCAAGGAAATTGAGTTCCAGACCTGACTGATTTTCCTTTGACCAACTCTACCTCTTGGCCTTGTTCTCCTCATTTTCAGAAATTAGGGATGACACCCAAGTTCTGGTTTTAAAACTGTTCCATGGAAAAGCTGTAGAAATTTCTTGGAGCTTTGTAGGGGAAAAGTAAAGCAGACCGACCCTCGACAGCCATTTTATATATTTAGCTTGAAAAACAGGGTTTCTGTTAAGAAAATTAAGTTCATGTCTTAGAATAGATAACTTATGTTTCCTTCTAGCATTTAAATTCTGTTTCTTAGTATAGTTATTCATTTGTATTTAATGTGCATTTACTTATTAATATTTTTAACAGTTAAATATATATGTTCACAATTCATTACTAAAAGCCATAAACATGTCCATATTCAATCTCATTTGTTTAATAGATACAGATTTCAAATTTAATTCTTTCTTTAGGACCAGAATCATAATTCTCCCCCCTACCCTTTTATTTTAGCCATAAAATTTTTACTTATATTCAAAGTTTGAATCATCTTTGCAATAGGAAGGCAGGTATTTTCATTTGACGTATTTGGTAGGTGAACCTCACAGATGTTAGCAGTCTTGTCCAGCATCACATCGCTAGTAAAGTTCTCAGTCCTAGCTGTATGTTTTCTTCACAGCATCACATGTACTTGATTTCCATAGCACAAGGAAAATGTATGCCATCTGCACTCTCTTTTTTTGGACAAAAAGTTCTGCTCTGAATCACTTGCTCCTTTTTTTCCCTCACTTGATTATCTGGATTGGGGAACCTAAAAGCATACTGGATGTTCCTTTTATCTCTTTCCTGTGAAATGACAGCAGTTTCTAAATGTCCTATACTCCTCTTCATTTCCTTCGGACTGCAGAAGGACCCTCCAGGGAGAGAATCCCCGAGTGCTTCTCTTGCCCCAGGTCTATAATATTGGTGCTGCAAATGCTAGCGCTATAATTCTTGTACATGCAACTGGAATCCTGGAGAGGGAACATGGGCACCCTCTGTCCCTTCCATTGTGGACTGTTAATCACTTCTCCCCACCCTTTCCCATCTACACAACTAAATGTCCTCCCTGTGTTTTTATTCTGTTCAATATTTTCTTTTTATCGGAGCACCCCCTTCTTACCTGCCTGTCAGTAAGATAAGGTAAAATTTCATCCATGTGATTTTTCTGCTTACTTGTTAAAACATAACCAAGGGCTCTAGAGTAATTTTGTTTTGATTATGCATAACCATTCCTTTCCAGTGTTAGATGAGTTGGCATTGTCTCTGTGTTGCATTTAGTATGTGTTCCTAATCATTAAATGAATGTTCACCCCTCATTTTTGCACCCACATATTCTCTTTGTACAGATTTGCCAGTCTCAGAATGCTTCTCTGACCATGTGTATAGAAGCAGAGAGAAGGAATGTGGATGACATGCAACATGGGCAACTTGACCACGTTCTGTCATTTCTGATCTGCAGTGCTGAGAGTGACTAGCAGTCTGGTCTTGAGGGGGGAAAAAAGTCATGCTTTGAGCTCTGTAGTATTGAATTGGATCCAAGCTTACCAAATATCCATACTTCTAACTTCCTTTTGTATGTTCCACAATGTCTCTAGTGTTTACCAGAAGTTTACTAATTGCCAGCTCAGTCTTAAACAAGTGAGTTACTGGTAATCTTCTCAAGCCTTAATTTTGGTCTTCTAAAATGGACGTGATAATACTTGCTGTGTTGTGAGAATTCAGTGAGATAAGGAATGTAAAGCACATAATATGTGCCATACCATATTTGCTCCTCTCCCATTGCTAAGACCTCCGTACTTGTGTAGATGTTTCCACATTCTCTCCATCGTCATAAAATGTGCCATGAAATGCATGTTGCATTTTCACTTCATTTAGAATTTTCTTCTTTGGTCATTAGATCCTAGAGCCTTTGTCTAAATGTATAAACTACTTAAAGATGGTTGCTTCATGTTTCACATGGCTCATTTGTTCATCCTTGCATTGGCATTTTTGCTGTAGTTCATGCCTGTACTCTCAATCTCTTAGTACTCAGCCTCTCAAAACAGCCCCATCTGCATGTTCTGTGGTGTCATCCGAAAGTGTCCGTGTTCACCTTTCCTGTGTTGTTGATTTTTTAGGCCCATCACCACTTGTCAGTGTAATACATTAGTTCAGAACATGGCTCTGTTATTTCTAGCTGTGTGATTTTACAGTAGTCACCTAATCTCGCTGTGCCTCAGTTTCCTTGTTTTGAAACATAATAAAAGAACCTTTCTCATCATATTGTAAGGATGAAATGATTTACTATTTAATTTTGCAAAGGGCAGTTAGCTACAGCAGTCACTTATTAGCACTCAATAACTGGTAAAGAAGTAGCATGTGTTTACTGCAGCCGTAAACTCACAAGCTGGCGGGGATTGTGTTCCATAAGCTTCACTGTTTTTCTGTGAGGATTGTTTCTCTGTCTTCCGTGTTCTGTTCTTGTTTCTCCACTTGCTCTAGCCTTTTCCAGGCTCAAGTTCAACATTACCATATCCGCCTTTGGAAATGGCTGTCTTTCGTTCATTTTCTTCCTCTTCCAAGATTTCCCAAAATAATTTCTAAAAGAATTTTAGATAAAATTTTTATTGTTGCTTTCTTTTTAAACTGCTGAAAAGTATAGTGTAGTACAATGACTTGTCCAGAGTCACACAGCCTGTTAATAACCTGGGCTGGAATATAGAACTGATCAGACCCATCACCCCATATTCACTCATATCTGTGCTCTATTTTCACAGGATACTTTCTCTCTTCGAGACTCAGAAGTATCAACTTTCTGAAAGAAAAGATTGTGAATGAACATCATACTCTTAAAAATGTTTTTGTGAAGATAGCTCCAGATACTGGGAATTCTGTTTTAAGGTTTAAAAAGTATTTTTGCATTAGTTTTAGATACCTGAGTAAACATACTGAAAATGAAATAGGTAAGGTGCTAAACTGTGTAATGGTAATTATTGTCTTTGAGATGGTAGTATTTGAGTTGAGTTCCCTCTTCTCTCCTAGTAAAATATGTCCCCTCTGCTAGGTCTGCTTACTTATTAGTGTTCATCTTTTTGAGAAACTTAAGATATTTTGAAGTTTTTCTTCAAATATATTCTGGAAACATTCTGTTGTGTACCCACCCCAAAAAAGAAAAAAAATCATGTTTGAAATTTAATGAAGATTGCATTTAAGAGCAATTTGAGGTCTAGTGTTCATAACAGAATTTTTAGAATCCAGCTTGTCTTGCCTATATCTAAAGGAGCACAATTGGGATACTTATAAACTTGTTTTAGGTTTGATGAAAGAGAGCAACAAAGGAGTAGTGACAAGTCACTTAGCAAGTCTGTGGCAGAAGTGGGATTTGAACCTACTGTCATTGACTTGTAGGGCTGTTCGCCGTGTCAGAGTTCACAGTGTTCTAATGGTCTCAGCCATGACTTTTACTCTCTTACTCATTTTGAGATGTGTTCTGGGAATCGGTATCCTGTTAAATCCCCCTTTGATGCATGTCCCATTTATTAGTATTGATTTCAATACAATGGACAGTAAATCTATGTGACCACACAAAGGAAATAGCAGGTTGGAATTTCAAAGCTTAAAATCTCCAGTTTGAGAACTTCATTCACATAAACTCATAAACTTAAAATGTTAATTTACAAATTTTTTTAAACCTAAAAGGAAAAAATGATTATGCACACTCTCCATTTTGATTACTGAAACCATTACGATAGTGTGGCAGCAACATTATCATACTAAAAATTAGTTGATTATTGAGGATCTTGAAAAGGATAGCCTGGAGTTGGTGGGTTGTGGGGGGTGAGGCATGGAGGGAATGGATGGGTTTGATACCCAAGAGGTTACTTAGGAATCACACGGTACTGCTTGCAAAGTTTACAGAACTGTAAATTTCAGTGTAGAATTTTTGTAGGCAGCATGCATTGACAAATATGCCTAATGGTAATACATCTGGTACTGAGTCTCAGAACAGGTCAATAATAATGTGTATATTGATAGCAGCAATGTAGGAGATGTTACTTGGTATTATAGCTAAAAATCCATGTCATCCCCTTAATCATAATTACATTAATATCGACAGGCCCTTGACAATACCCACATTATTGTTGATAGATTTCTGTCAATAATGTGTCTTTAAATAAAATGTATTAATTCATAATTTGTACGCAGTAAAAGCGCTGAAATACATCCTGAAACATTCCTGTCTTTAGTGAGATAGAACCAATTGTGTTGGTTTTAGAAAGCAATAGAGATGACAGAGTTTTATTTTGGGGAATGAAAAGCGTAAAAGGAAAACATGAGTTATTTAAGGGATAAGATTATGTATCCCTTAGTGCCCTTAGTAAACAAATTTCGGGGGGGTGTTTTCTGTGAAAGAAAACTAGACATGTGTGACATGTCTAGTGATAAAATGTCAGCAGAAGACCGTCTTAATAGTTTTTACCACTAGATCATTTTGTCTTAAACATATTTATGTGACAAGTTAATCACACTAACCCTAGTAGTTGCTGTACTTACCTGGTCTTGATTGGGCCTTAAGCATCATTTTCACATATCCTATCCTTCACTAAATACTACTATAATTTAGTGCCAATTATACTTTTAATTATTTTTATAAATCTCTTTGCTTTGTCATAAATGTTTTCCCTGGTGTTAACCTTTTAGAATCTTAAGTTAGTATAGTTTGGGGATGGTAAGGGTGATGGGATTCTGTATTAAAGAAATGAGATTCCATGGCAAAATAGGGGGAAAAAAATTGCTTGTTTTTCGCATTCTGGAGAATTCAATTTGAATTAAATCTGATGGTGTTTGTTTTGATTCAAAACAGTCCCAACTCTTAAAATAAAGATTAATTTTTATTTTTTTAATGTTTAAGATGGAGCCTACTTTTGTGAGACTAAATACTAACTTCCAAGAAACAATAATGTGGGTAGTGTTAATATTTACTCAAACTCTTGAAAGTAAAGTAGACCTGGACTGGCCAGGAGTGGGCATGGAGAGCAGTCCGTGCAACAGCGTCAGGACAGTATGGTTTACCAAATGACTTGGGGATTTTTGACTTGAAAATGTGTGTGCACCATAATCTTCTTTTTGAGTTTCACAGTTCTTAATGAAGCAAGTTAAATTACTTGAACTTTTCCAGAAAGTTTTAAGTCCCATGAATTTTCACAGGGGTCCTTAACTGGCCTCCCTTTGTTCAGTCTTACTGAACACTGCCGTCAAGTCAATCCTCTAAAATGTATATCCTGTTATGTCTCTTCCCTTTAATGATTATTCATACCTACAAAGTCAATACAATCTCCTTAAGACAGATCTTTTTACACCAGGTTGACTCTTCATCCAGCCTCTCCTGCCAATCCGTTCTGCTGTGGTCACAGCAGATGACTTGTTTCTTTGCTTCCACATAACAAGAGCAACCACACTGATGGGGACTAAGTAACCCAGGAAGAAGCTCATGTTGGATGCCATCCCCATGTCAGACAGACCATGACCAGACCTCACAGCTTGCAAGCTTCTGGGGTTTGCACAGCCTGTTTCTTTGCCTTAAATACCATTTTCCTTTTTTCTGCCTGGAGGAGTTTTGTGTTTTCACATTTCAGGGTTCATTCTTTGCTCAGACATCATGACTAATCTTGATTACAGTGGCATCCTATTTCTTTAAAATTTTTTGAATAAAAAGAAGTTAACTGAGAGAGAAATATTTGGATCGAATCTCTGGTACCTAGGAGAATGTCTTGCATTTGGTAGGCATTCAGTAGCTGTTGGTTAAATTGAGTAGCCATTTGTGAGAGAATTAGAATTTATTAAAACACAAACTGCTTAATTATACAGAGGAGAACTTTATGTAACTTAAAGTCACTTAAGACATTTTTCTGTGTTCCACACCTTATGAGCAAATATTGTACAGCCATGGAGGATAGAAGTTTCATAATCAGATTAATTAAACTTGTAGTTATTTCACTTTCACCCATTTCTTCTGTAATTATTCTAGAATAACTGTACCTGGCAGAAGTGGGAGAGAGGAAAGGAGGAAAAATTGAAGGTAGTGTGTTGGTGAAGAGCAGAGGTTGGATGTTCGCCTTGGACTGCCTGTACCGTACCCTGTGCAGTGAAGCACTCTAGGGTCAGATATTGACAGTGTTAATCCCTGAGGTTACTTTGCTTTCCAATCACAGAAACAGCCATGTTGGTAGGTGTTAACTAACCAGGAGACTCATCCTCATACTCTCAGAATCCCCCTGCCTGGTCTCCGTCCAGACCAGATAATGTTTAAGAGTGTGATGTGACCACTGAGCTCTGTCTCTGCCCCTTCCTGCCTGCCCACACACATGTGCACATACTGGTGCCATGGTGTTCACGTCTGTCACAATTGTTTTTCATTGCTGTTGTCCATACTTCCTGGTTTAGTGAAGCATTTAGTATGGGTAATATTGAAAATTTCACTCTTTTGAAATGAGATTTGCCAAAACAAACTGAGAGTCTTTTTCTTCATATGCCCAGCCCCAGGCAAAGCAGAAGTAATATAATAAAAAATACTGCTTTCCCATTTTGTAACCACTTTCATAACATTATCTGGTTTAATCTCAACAACTTTGTGAGGTGGCTTTTATTTCTGACCTTTCGAAGAATCTGAAGCTAATGACTTTTGTTAAGATCACGTGGCAAGTAAATGACAAAGCTAGAACTTGAGCCCAGGTCTGATTGGTTTTAAATCTGCCTTTTTTATTTTGCCACAGACACCTAAATAGGCGTTGTTCTGCTTTCAACATGGGGTGTGTAATGCAGTACCTGTTCTATACTTACAATAAAGGAGGTCGCAAAAATAACTACAGTGTTGCAAAATAAAACCTAAAACAAAAAAATAGAGAAACAGATTTCATCTGGAAGGGGAAAGGCTGAAGAGAAGTTTAATAATAGTCTGCTGGTCCAGTGAAGAGTCTGAGGGCCCAGCTGTTCTTAATCTGCAGGGAGGCCAGACCTGGGGAGTAAAGGGGGAAAATGTTAAACTGTAACAGGAGGGGTAAGAAAAAGTTTTGTAAAATATTGGGTTGGTTAGAGAGTGTGTTAAGTCTCTATTTCTGACAGATACCAGAAATTCCTATCTTTGCTAAATGTTCCTTAGTATGATTCCTCCAGAAGCAAGGGATTTCAAATAAATGACTCTTCTTAGTAACCACTCCCTGTGACCGGTTTCTCACTAAACATAAGTAAGCAACCTGAGGGAGAGAGAGCTTTCCTCCTCATCCCGTTTCTGTAGGTGTTCTCACAGTATTCAGCAGGCATATTGAGGAGCTACCAGATCACTCATTCCATTGTGTATTCATTCAACACATTTATTGAGCAGCTATTATGAGCCCATCTTTGTGGTAAACTCTGTAAGGTAATAAGCTATTCATCAGCCACAATCCGAGCTGATTGTGACTCTAGTATTCAAAGATACGTAAATTAGTACAAATGGCTTCCGTCACAAGCCACATATTTTGTCTTACACTCATCTGAAAAAAAATAGCAGTCCTTCCAGTTTAACATGGGGATGGGGGAGAGAAGAGGAAACTGGACTTACTATTGGTGTCCAGTATGGTCAGAGATTTTCAAGAGCACTTTGACAATCAAAGAGTTTCCCTTACCTTGCTGATCAGAGAATATAAAGTCTGTATCATAGACACTGTGTTACAGTAGACGAGTTACACGTACCATATCCCCACATATCACGAATGATTGTAGAATTTTGCATGACAAAAACTGAGCTAAGTATCAGAGTCACTGTGTCAGTGGCAGGTACTATGGGAAATAAGTATAAGATAAGGCTTTTCCCTTAAGTAGTTTATAATGAAGTTAGAAGATGATGTGTTCACATGACTGAAATCACAGTTCAAGTGGTTGAGGGCTTGAGTGCATGTCATAGCTGCTATCACAGTTTAAAAATGGTGATAATGGGAGTTGGGGATAGTTACGAATTTTGTGGAGAATTTTGCAGTAGAGTTGGAATGTGAAGGGCAGATAGTTCAGGGCATCATGGGAAGTTAGGTACATGGAAAAGACAGATATAGGACTGAAAGATAGTCTGCATGCAAGATTCCACTGGGGAATGACAGTTATATGATTGCAAGGAAGGAGACAGAACTTGGCCAGGGTGGGTCTGTACTTAAAGAAGTTTGTACTTTACCCCAGGGGCAAAAAAAGAAAGCAGTGATATGGTAAGTGTGGGAAACTAATTTTATAGATTTTGGTTTGATTATGAGGTTTTTCAAATAATGTTTTAGTTTCTTCCTAGTCACATAAATGATATAATTAGGGAAAATTTGTAAACTTTAGGAAAATTAAAAAACAGTCTTACTGATGGTTTTGAAATTCTATGTATATTGTCTTTGAGAACATGTGAAACCATCAACCTTTGTTGCTGTCCAATTTAATTGTTTCCTCCATGACTTGGTTGGGGGCCAGGATGAGTCTTTATCTGTGTATCCCAAGCACCCTGCAGGGCTAGGGTGTATTGATGTGCATAGAGTTTGTAGAAGCCATGAATGGTCTCTAATTTCACAAGGACTACTTAATAGAAGAAAGGGAGCACCTGAGTCAGTGCAGTTTAAACAGTTCCTCAGGATATAAGGATGAGAACAAACCAGGAATGAGTGAGTGGGCCAGCACACAACATTGAGTTGAATGGGTGCCAAATTATTTATGCCGAAGTATTTATGAATTGTGGTGTGAAATGCACTAGCCCCGTAATTGTCAACATCACCAGGGAACATGTTAGAGATGGAAATTCTTGGCTCATAATTCCAGACCTCCTGATTCAGAAACTCTGGAACTAGGCACCACTATCAAACAAGTCCTCTTAGTGATTCTGATAAGTGCTCAAATTTAAGAACTACTAGACCAGAAGAACAGGAGCCTACAGGACTCTGATGTAGAAGAACACAGCATAGAAAGACTGAAAGCCCAAAGATATGTGATATCAGTGAACATAATGAAATGCCATAGTAGCTGAAGTAGGGAAACTATGAAAAGATTATATTGTTACCAAGAAACTTAAATGTGTTGTAAAATGGACAAGATCCATTTGTCTTGTGTGGATCACTGCTTTCCTGATCTGAGCATTTAACTAGAATTAAAATGGGTTAGTCCAGTGAGAGGGATCCCATGCTAAACCGCCCCACCCAGATTTTTTCTCCCATATTCACAGAACTGCCTACTGAACTTACCCACTTAGCTATGTGTCTCATAGGAGCCTCAGATCCCCAAAGTTACGTGTATCTATTATCTTTCCCTTCAAACATATATCTCTGTATGTTTTCCATTTCAGAGGACTGATATGTTCTCTCAATTACTGGTACAATCCACTCAGTTACTCAAATCAGTGCTTTTTGGGTTATTTCTCATGAAATCTTGTCAGTTCTACCACTTCCTAGCTTTCGGAGGTACCTCTTTCCATCCCCACTGATACCTTTCCAATTTAGAACATCAGTAGTTACTCACTAGATCATTTTAACAATCATCTTAACTGGTCTCTATGTCTCCAGTTTTTCAGCCTCAAATCCATTCTCAGTGTGGCCAGCACAAGCTGCGTAAAATGAAAATATTATTTTCTTACAAACTATTCAATGGCTCTCCGTGACTTTCTTGATAAAATAAAGCCTTCTCAACTTGGCTTTTAGGGCCTTGAGGATGGATCTCATGCTTTCCTTCCCAGCCTTATCTTTTGTCCTTACACCTCCAATCCTTGTCACCTGCTCTTCCCTCTATCTGGACTAGTCCTGACCTTCCTTTACTGGCCTGACATCACTTACCTTTCAGTGGGTGCTTAGGTATTGCCTCTCCATGAAGCCTTTTCTGATTGTAAGCATAATGCCCTGAATTTCCCCTCACATATCACTTATCATAACTGCTGGTAATTATCTGACATTTTACATAACTCACTCTTACCCAACTCTTCATCCCGTTACATTATAGTCTCCACAGCGGTTGAGATGGTCCGATCTACCATTCTTTCACTCTCTCCTATTAACCACTGTATCAGGTGCACAAGAAACACATGCTGAAATAAGTAATAAGTAACAGTCTTGATGTGGGCATTTGAAATAGTTTGAATGGATGGGAATTTGTATTTTCTACCTTTCACCCATCCCAGACTTTTTTTTATCCATTGATCTGTCCATCTAGTATTTGTACAATACATCCTATGTGCCAGGTGCTATACTGGTTGCTAAGATTCAGCTGTGAAGACTCAAATTATCTTTGCAACAGGGCTTATCTTCTGTTGGAGGAAATCAACCATTAAAGAATAGTGTATGCACAGTTCAGCAAGGTCTAGAGGAAGAACGGATTGCCAGGGAGCACCTAGAAGAGGCAGCTAACCAAATGTGGAGAGTCCAGAGGAAGTGATGCCTACCTCAGTGCTTAAGAACTTGGGGTGAGTTATCAGTTAAAGAATGGGAATGGACTGTTCCCAAAAAAGGGCACAGGCAGTAAAATATCCCTTAACAAGAGAAGGGGCACTTTATGATGAAGTCAAAGTATTAGACAAGCTGCGGGGGGTGATTTAGGGAGGCTTGTTTTCAAAGAGTTGCAGGGTAGGCAATGCACTGAAAGAGTTAGAAAGTAGCATACACTTGTTAGAAAAAATCCAGGGGAGAGGAGAACAGTAGAATTTAGGGAAAGGCTTCTGGGGATAGAGTAAGGAATGGATTAGAAAAATATTTTGGACAAAGAACAGGCCTTGGGTATTAATTAGATTTGCAGAAGTAGCAAAGAACCCCCTTTTTTCTCTCCTGTCCTAACCCCCTTTTTTCTCTCCTGTAGCTCCTGACCAGTGTGAAGCAAGGATTTCACAGAAGAACTTACAGCCAAAATCCCCACTGCTATAGGCTTAGAAGTCTTGACAGAACTATAGGAAGGGGGAAAAGGTGAGATCACCCAGAATGGGTCAGAAGCATTCCTATCATAGACTTGGTCTGGGAGAAAAAGAACACTAAACAATGTATTATTTAGCAGTCATTTTTGTTTCCTGTACTTGAACTTCCTGCCCCTAAGTCATCTGGGATCCATGGGTAATTAAAATCTTCTTTCTAGAAAAATTCTCTCATTGTAAAGATATGAAACTTTTAAAATGAACAATTTTATTTTAGGATAAACTTTGCAGTCATTTTAACTCCTAAGAAATTACACTTAACATCTTTTTAGTAAAATCATAAAGTAATAGCATTTGATAGGACTTGGAGGTCATTTGGTCTTCAGCCCTTACTCTGTAAGTAAGGAAACCAAGGCAGAGATAGGCTGAAATGACTGGTCTAAGATCACATGGCCAGGGGTGGCAGTGAACTTCAGCAGGATCACCACCCCCCTGTAATTTAGTGGTGTTTCTGTTAGTTCTTCGGGCCTTTCAAAGGCCTAGAGGTCATGATCAAGTGCTCCGGTTGGGGGCCCATTTTAGAAACTAAATTTAAACAGGTTTTGTATCATTGTCTGGATTTGCAAGTTCGTTGATAAAAGTGTGCAGTATCGAGGCACCATTTGGCACTGGCCTGTACGTAGTAGGCATGTAATAAATGCATTTGGAATCAGTAAGTCATACCCAGCAAACCATTAACTAGCTTTCTCTGTTTCATTATAAAAACTTTGTGACCCTTTAGCACTGATTTGTTTCCTCAATGTATTTGTGAAATGATCTTAGACCATATTTTGACATCATAGTTTTCTTTTATTAGGAAGTATATGATATATACTTTTTTAGTGTCTTAATAATGACATTTCTACATTCATATTGCTGTGTGCTAGTATTTATTTTTCTGCAATTGTGTGACAGAATAATGAACACTTATTGTTCATTATTTTTTTTCTCCTACCTTCCTTTGTGAATAAGTAGGGGATTGAGTGACTTGTGGAAAAGCATACCTTTGGAGTAGTAAAAGTGCTGGGTATTAAACTGAGGTCTTGATTTACTTACTGTTCATTGCAGTGTTCCATATGGCTCATTGTATTTATTAAGTGCATATATTTCTCCATCAGCCATGTTCTTATTCAGCCTCAGCACTGTTATTACCTCCCTGTTAAAACTGTCTGAGCAAGGCGGATTACATAGAGGTGCATTTGTAGCAGTAGGACGCAACTTGCTAAAACTTTTCATTCCTTTGGTGAGGAGGGCCAAATGAGAAAAGAAAAATACAAAAGAAAGGAGGGAGGGAGGACGAGCAAGAAGAAAGAGAAATAAGTTCAAAGTAAGGCGTGACTCTCTTACAGTGTGCTCTTTTTACACCATGCAAAGGCCCATCCTAAGTGTGTCCTGTCCCACAGTTTTCCGAGTGTGAGTTGCAGAGATGATGGTACAGATGCTCTACTCTCTGACGATGTTTCCTAACTGTGCTTTTTCCTAGAGCCCTTTGGAGAAGGCATGGCTTCCGGAGAAGAGACAGCGAAGAGCACACACAGGGTGCTAAGGATAAGTCAGTTGGATGCACTTGAATTGAACAAGGCCCTGGAGCAGCTGGTGTGGTCCCAGGTTACTCAGTGCTTCCATGGATTTCAGCCAGGGCTGTTAGCCCGGTTTGAACCTGAGCTAAAAGCCCTCTTGTGGCTTTTTCTATGGCGATTCACCATTTACTCTAAAAATGCGACTGTGGGACAGTCGGTTTTAAATATTCAGTACAAAAATGATTTTTCTCCAACCCTGAGATACCAGCCACTGAGTAAAAACCAAAAGCTCTGGTATGCTGTCTGTACAATTGGTGGGAAGTGGTTAGAAGAACGGTGCTACGATGTGTTTCGAAACCATCACTTAGCATCATTTGGGAAAGCCAAACAGTGTGTGAACTTTGTGGTTGGACTTTTGAAATTAGGGGAATTGATTAACTTCTTGATTTTCCTCCAAAAGGGCAAATTTGCAACTTTGACAGAACGTCTCCTAGGAATGAGGTCTGTATTTTGCAAGCCCCAGGACGTGCGTGAGGTTGGCTTTGAGTATATGAATAGGGAGCTTCTCTGGCATGGTTTTGCAGAGTTTCTCATTTTTCTCTTACCACTCATCAACATCCAAAAGTTGAAAGCCAAGTTATCTTTGTGGTGCATCCCTCTCACTGGTGCTCCTGATGGTGACAGCTCATTAGCCAGCAGTGGAAAACAGTGTGCTCTGTGTGGAGAGTGGCCTACCATGCCCCACACCATAGGCTGTGAGCACATCTTCTGCTATTACTGTGTTAAGAGCAGTTTCTTGTTTGACATGTACTTTACTTGTCCTAAGTGTGGCACTGAAGTACACAGTGTGCAGCCACTGAAATCAGGAATTGAGATGTTAGAAGTGAATGCTCTTTAGAAACTAAAATTGTTTGCTTTGAGGAAAACTGTATTATGTTTAAATCCATAGTATTATTCACCCTGAATAACCAATTAGGTGTCTTTAATGAGAGCATGTGCTTCTTAGCCACTGCTCTGTCCTTTCCAGGCATGTCTAAAATCTAATCACTGGAATTCACAGGATTCTAAATATATTCTGTAGACAGTAATGTAGTATTTTCTTTAAGGATTGCATTCAATTTTTAATGTCAAGAATAATGAACAGTTTTTGTCAGATGACTATTAATGTTCCTTCACTTTGCTACTTCCTAGAAAAAGGTTAGATTCTAAAAATAAAAGGTTTTGGAGACCTTGGGATGAGCATTCATTTATTTTCAGAGATGGTATAACATCATAATCTGACTGTGGTAAGATCCTGTTGCTTTAAATCTTCTGATCTGATGGCCCAGTTGTAACTTTAAGCTTTTCTCTGAAGCCAGTTTTTAAAGGGTTCAGTTGACTCCCTTCTCAGGCAGAATGATGGCCACTAGAAGCTGAAGATTTACATCCTGTATGCTTTCTGATCCCGCTGGAATAAGAGCTTCTTGCCTCAAAGCTCAGCAAAATCCAGAAGTTCGCTGTCATTTGTCTGCCTGGGATTGTGTGCACGTTCCTGAGCCAGGAAGGAAAATTTCTGCTCCTGATGATTCAAATATGGGCGACATGCCCTCACATAAACTATGTGAGCCTAAAGTAGGAGAGAGGGCAGAGCACAAGCAGCTGAGGTGCTGATACAAGAACAGTGGATTATGGGCTAGTAAACACGATAGGTCCCTCCTAGAGTCACTGTCACCCTTCTTAAAACCCAAAGTCTGTGTTCCTTCTTAATATTTTATCAGTGATCTATTCTGATAAAGACATGAATGAGTGACCGATTGGTGGTCTTCCATTGCAGATATGAAAGGATTAAATAAAGTCAACGAGATTTTGTTACGCCAACAATTTTGTTAGTGTTATTTTGATGGTAGAGTGAATTCTGAGATGGTGCCCTTATTGTCATACTTTTAACATGAACACACTGTACTCTACATGTATGCTAACAGTTGTCGATGGGAGCTTTTTTCCTACAGATCCTAATGGTGCAATATATTTTTTTTTTACTTTTTTATTTTTATTTAACTACTGTCACCCTAGCAGGTAATAACCCCCATGACAGGGACTGACTTTTGCTCATCACTGGAAAACCAGAGCCTAGATTGATTATCCTGGTTTGGGCCCAAGTCATCAGGCCTTTTTACCTATGCCTCTCAGGCACCAGGTGTGGGTGTGACCCCTCCCCACAGCTGTGCCACAGTCCATCTTTCAAGGGCAAGGTGGATGGCTGTCTTCACGTGTATCACATTAATACTGTCTCTTCATTGTTTTTCTTTACAGTGTCCCTTTTTTGTTTGTCTTTTTTATAAGTATACCTGGCAAACAACATACTGGTGGTAAGCAGTGTTCAACTTAGAATGGACGGTTATAACTGGTATGGTTTATTCAAGTGCTACCTCTAGGAACTCCACCTCACTACAAGAGACCCAGGCCTGCAGGTCAGCTTACTGTAACAGCCTGGACTTCTTCATCCCCCCCTCCCTGTGCACTTCCTAGAGACTTGCTTCTCTCCCCACTTCCCAGTGGTCTTGGTGCTCACGATTCAGGATAACTGGGTCATATTTAGCTACATGATCTGTTTTCACTTTAGCCTTAAGAACCTTACCATCAGCTATGCACACATCCCTTGGGAAAATACACTAACATGATAGAAAGAAAGAAACAAAGTACACTAACATCTATCTTTTGTCTTACATGCAACTTGTTCTCAAGTCAGGTTTGCTGCTTGTGTCTTTTGTGTATCCAAGTGGCTTCAGTGATCATATCTAAAATAGAACTCTATCCATCAAAGCTAACACAGGGCTGTCCAGCTCCCAACTCTTCCACCTTCAGCACTACATGACTGGGTTTCAGACAAGTTTGTTTAACTTCTCAGAAATTCAGTTTGAACAGCCTATGAAATGGGTATTACACAGATATGGTAAGACTGTAGTGGGAATTAAATAACTTTCAAAGTTCAAAAATTAGTTTTCATTCTTTCAGAAATTACTTTTTTAACCCATAGAGGCATCTTCTGTACTCAGAGATGCATTCATGAAAAAAACAAAACCCCTGCTCTCATGGAATTTACATTCTTGGAGAGGTAATGGACAATAAACCCACATTAAGATCATTTCAGATGGAGGTACTCTGAAGACATTCTGAAGAAAATATAACTGGCTAGGAGATTGGAAAGTGACAAGGGATTCTGTATTGAATTTGCAGCATGCACTTGGAAGGTCTCTGAGGACCCAAAATTTGAAGAGAGATATGAATGTACCCTGGCCTGTGTGGCTCTGTTGGATCGACGTCCAGTAACCAGAGTGTTGTGGGTTCAATTCCCATTCAGTTCATGTGCCTACATGGTAGGTTTGATCCCCAGTCTGGTTACATACAGGAGGCAACTGATCAGTGCTTCTGTTTCACATCAATATTTCTCTCCCTCTCTTCCTTTCTCTCTAAAAGCAATGAAGAAATGTCCTCAGATGAGGATAAAAGAAGAGATCTGAAAGCAACAAGGGATAAAGCCAGGTAGGGAAGAGTGCCAGGATGAGAAAATAGCAGGTGGCTGAGCACTGAGATGAGCCCGTTGCCTGTTGGAGGAACAGCAAGAAATCAAGAGTGAACAAAAGGGGGTGGGGAGAGGGAGGGAGGAAATGAAGGGGGTAAGGAGAGGGGCCAGGGCCAGGCCCTGCAGGCCAGGCTGAGACAATACCTGGATTTATTCTAAGTATGAGGAGGCCACTAGAAGATTTAAACAGAGAAATGACATATTTTCATTTTTAAAGAGTGACTATGGGTGATAGTGGAGAGAAATGAGTAAGAGCAAGAAAATCAGGTCAAAGGCTACAGCAAATTAGTTGCTATGAGCCATGACTGTTACTGCTGTTAGGGTTGTGATACATTAACAATGCACTCTCTGACATGGTCAGAAACCTGGAAATCAGCCAAACCTTGAGAAACCAAAATAGATGTGCATAGATTCCATACACCAAAGCTCTACTCACGATGTTGTTCCTCAAGTTCTCACTTAGCGGATTCTTCACTTTGAACAAAATTCTAATGAACTTTCACCAAGAAGTTAAAAGATAGAGGGAGAAAACTAGTAAAAGCAGGTATGTTTACAATAAAAACTATTAGAAAACCTGGTATCAACTAAAAAGAGAACTTTTAAAAATCTGGTAACATTTAATGACACATGGGATCTGAGTACTAACGGAATAGTAATTGTGGCTTAAAAAAATGACATTGCATCACCAATAAGGGTGGCCTTATATTCTGTATCATTTGAGTAAGAAGGTAGGGATATGAGTAGTGCTGTATTTGAGGAAGCCTTCAAATTGTGTTGGCAAAAATGTGATTCATCTGGGACATTTGCTTTTAACAAAAAGTTGTTTGTCTTAACAGCACTTGATACGTGAAGTGTTGCTTTATGAAGAAAATACATTTTCAGCAACAGAACAATTCCAAACATACTTTTTAGCCAAACCAATCAACCATCTTGTCTATAGAACCGATGCTCAATGGTTCTTTGAAGTTGAAGCTAATGTGTAGTGTATGTTTATATTCACCGCAAGTAAGTGAATATAAACAAGTATTTTACGTATCCATCTGCTTTTCCCCCCTTGAAAGAATACATAAATACTGAAATGAGAAAATATGCCTACAGGTTTCCAGGCTGTCTTTTATTCCAAAATTTTCAAGAAAAAGCTTATGATTTAAAACTGTCATTTTAAAAAAAGCAGTATTTCGTACAATGGCCTTCATGGGATCCTGCCTTGAGTTGTTATTCTGCCAGTTAAAACAAGTCAAACAAGGTTGAACCAAGTCCCTCCCAAGGCAGGAAATCCAAAATACAGTAGCCAGTAGGTAGGTGTCAATGAATCACTCTCCCTAACAGTAGAGTAACTGTCATCAACAGATTCAACTCATTCCTTTGCTGAAATCCCAGAACCTTAATTAATTTATGTAGTTAAGCTGATTTTAAAATTAGATGTGTATGGACATGTTTATATCCATTGACCTTAAGAATTTACCTCAAGGAGCTGATAAGAATTTGGATGTAGATTTATTGAAATGGTGTTCAGCATGACACCATTCATAATAAAGAAATTAGTAACAATAACAAATAATAAAGATGAGACACAATACAAGTGCTCAACTGCAGGGGAATGAATAAAAACAGTATAGCTATTTAATTGACTCAAAAATGTCATCAAAATACTATGGAAAAGAATGTTACATAAAAATATATATGAATACTTTTAATATGATGGGAAAGTACAATATAATATCAAAATGAGAAATGGGATATTAAGTGCTCTATGATCTCAGCTATGAGAGGTACAGGAACATACATATGTTTACAATAAATGTCTTGATTTCTTTACATTTTCTATATTTCCCAAATTTTCTGCATAAACATGCTATAGTTTTTAATTACACCAAAACAAGTTATTTTAAAATCTGAGGGCCAATTTTGTTTCAGCTGAAAGAAAAATTTTCATAACTTACAAACAAGTCTTTTAAATATGTGAATTTAGGACAAAGAAAAAGCTAAAAACCCTCTAATTCCTATTTGTGTTACAATAAATAGAGCCTGACTTTATGGCCTCCTATAACTTGAAAAATTCTGAATTATCTATACATTTTAAGTTACATATTAAGTCTGATTCCATATAGTATATATATTTTTAACCACTTAAGGCAATGAAAAGGTAAAAAGTTCCCACTCTATCTTTCAAAAGTATTTGTAAAGTATAAATAAATGTACAGTATTTATAAGTGTGTTTTAGTTACCTTAAAATATCTAGAACTAGTATACCACATCAAAACAATTGACATGAATACTTTATATTATCAATTTGTCTAAGCCTATAAAATTACAATATTTCCTCAACTAAGAATCAAGACATAGGGTTTGGTTTGACCCAGGATTTTGTATGCCTGCCAAATGTGGACACAAGAATGCTGACATTTCTGAGGTATTTTTATGGTTCAGTTGCACCAATAAGACATAATGAAAACTTGAACTTCAGCTGAGACTTTATTTAAATAGTCATAAATCTGAAATAGTGGAGCCAGGGCCTTTACTGTTCTGAGAGGTGTCTAGGATGGTTCCCTGTTAAACAGATCTCACTAAACATTCAGAAATGTTTAATATCCTCTCCTAAAAGCCTTTATTTAAATTCACATCAATTTGTAGGAGTATCTTTTTTAACAAAAATTTTAAAATATTGAGTATGGTTAACTGCTTTAAAACAGTTTAGCTCCAGACCAAATACAAAGGGCAAATAAATTTGAAAGCAAGAACCCCCATCCAATATTGCATGTGTTATTTCTTCTAAGATCTACAAGAATATGCCTTGGTTTCAACTAGAATAGATTGTGAGCTCAGTGAAGGCAGAGGTTGTAACTCTTTCTTCTCTTCTTTCTGGGGTGTGTGTGTTCCTACAACCAAAAACTGACTGGCACAAATCAGATGCTCAGTAAAATTTTGAAGAAGACAAGGGAGTCTGGGGTTTGATCAGGACAACCCTCACTAATAACTGAACAGAGCAACTGATAGTATTGTGGGAATGCTTCCATATTCATTTCTGTAACAGTGCAGAGAGGCCAACAGTCCCATTTTTGTCTTTGTAGTATATCTTGAGAGTGCCATTTTTAATTTAAAACATTCTGTGGCATTCTTGCTTTGAGGGAAAACACAGTTGGAATTCAGGAGCACAACAAGAGAATAACTTTTCTTTGAAAATACATGCAATTTTGGGCCTGTCAATTTCAGCTATGTCTCTTTAAATACTTTTTCTTCTAGAATCCAACTGGGTAGATGAGATTTTTTTTTAATTCCATTATAGAAGTAATAGCCCTGTTTTGCTGTTTGGTAAGCAGATAATATTCCACTAGTGACTGTCTTTGCAGTAATGCATTGCTCTGAACTTTGAATTCTATTATTTTACATCTATAGCGGCTTAAAGTGTATTTTTTATAAACAGCAAACTTCACCTCATAAAAATTCATTACATAAGCTTATAAACAAGTGCTTTTCTTTCTAGTCATTGGCAGTTAGTGATTCATCAGTTTTCCACAGAAAACCAATTTCATTGCAGATGTTCTATAATTTCCAATCTCCCTGAATTGTGAAACCATATCACAAAATCCTAGCACATGGAGTGGAAGGATTTTTTTTTTCTTTTTAAGGTCTGTGTTTAGTCCCTTTAATAGGATTGAGTATCATTTGCTGTCTCATTAGTTTTAGTTTTAAAAATTAAGTAATCAGTCTCCTTTTTTTTGTATATGTTGTTTCCACACATGGACAGATAGCTGGTAGAAAATTCAAAACCCCAGGCCACTTGATGTCTGAAAACAATAACATTCACTTCTTTTCCCCAAGTCAAACTAAAAACATTAAGAGAAAATTTTTCCCAAATTGAAATCCTTTCTTTTTACTGTTTCCTTTTCCTCATTAATTCCCAATGGTGAAGGAGTGTAGGGGCTGTGAAAAACAGAACCCAGTCACCTTTCTGTCAGCAAGGGAACCCCTGAAAGTGATCCTTGGGAAAATTACTTCCACCAGCAATTGAGCTTAGTTTTCTCCTGTATTTCAAAGTTGACTGATAGAATGGGCATTCCAGTATAAAATATGAAGTTAAGAGAAAAGAAATGCGTGTAGATACTATGATGGTCTAAGGCCATCTATGATAAATGAACTTTTCTCAGAAATGCCAACAAGAAAATGGTTAAATGTCTCCTAAAAGCCTTAGGTTTAAGTCCAGTCTTTTCCAAAACACTTCAATTTTTGGATTGAGAGGTTGAATCAAAGCATAATGAATTTACTAACACAAAGTTATGAGGTATTGCAAGGGTGATGTGACAGATTTTCATGAAAACAATTAGAATGTGAAGCTGATCCTTAGTTACCCCCTGCCATCCCCTGCTGTGGTTACCCACGCATTTCCTCTAATGAGTTATGTAAGGAGGGCCCGTGAACTTGTCTCATCAGGACTGTCTCATGCAGAGGCCCCAAGTGTGTTTTGAGAAGTAGTATCTGCCTGTGAGTCTGCCATGGTACCTAGAATTCCATCCTCAGTGGAAAGTAGGTGCAGCCTTATCTCGACTATGTGAAATTACATGGAATGTGGGGTCACCTGTAGTGGGACTAGAAGCAGCCAGAGAGAGGAGAGAGTTGGCTCCTAGAAATACACACGTGAACTGTGGAACCACCAATTAAAACCTATTCCATCTACCCATCCTCTGCACACCCCAATTATTGCACATTGCCTAGTTGTACTAAAAGGTATTCCTTCAAATACTTTTTAAATTGGCTTCTCCTTATGAAAACAATTTTAAAGTCATAGGAATGATTAAACATAGCATCCCTGTCCGCTCCAGATAAACAATTACTGAACACTTTTTTAGTGTGTGGATCACAAGGAATCAAAAGTAAATAAGAGATCAGACTCTACCAAAGAAGATGGTGAGAGCAAATAGACAAATGGACTTGGAGAACATCGAGAAGTGAGTAAAGTATTCCATGAGGGATATGTAGAAACCCTCCCTGGGAAAGTTATATTTGGGTTCAGTCTTGATAGCTATGTAGGAAATTTTAAGGTAAAAGGACATTAAAATGAGAAAAAATACCCTTAAGATTTCACACATGAGTCCTCAACATCCAAGTTCAGGTGAATAGTCATTCAATGGATGATCATTAAAGACATACAGAGTACCATACAGTGCTAGGCAAGCATGCCCGTAAGGAGCTCAGTTTTCCAGAAAACTAGTTATCACTGTGGAAAACAGGGTCCAGTAAGAACAATGGTTTGTGCATAAATAGGGCAAATGCAGGGTCAAAATACAAGCTGTCATTTATAGATGAAACTGTGGTTAGTCATGTCAAGTGGAGATCCATGCCTTCTTGGGTCAGCGGGGAAGGCTAAAGATGTCTGGGAAGAAACTGGGCAGTAAAACCAGGCATAAGACGGGGGAAACATGAGAGACCAAGTAACAAAGCTGTCAGTGGCTGATACTCTTCTAGAATTTTTTATTCAGTGAGAAAAATGTTATATAAACCACACTTCACAAAAAAGTCAACTGAGTAATCAGCCTAAGGTTACACTGCAGATGTGAGAACTAACATCTTTCTGGCTCAAAATTCCCCTTTTTACAATACCTAACAACCTTTCAATTTTATTTCACATTTTCTCCCAGAGTCTCATTGTTCAACTGACTTGTCTACACCCTCTGCATTCCATTGATCTCAACATAAATCAGAAATATACCGAGGAAAAAAAAGACACAACTACCAAATAGAATGTTAGCCATAATAGAACAGAATGCTTAGAATGTCCTATTTGAGTAACTACTGTATATGTAAAATAATTGAGCAACTACCATATATGTAAAACAATTGAAAAATAGGGGAGGTACCATGTATTTTGCATATACTTGGATGCTTGAGAGGAAAAGTTGATGTCAAGAATTTCTTTGATCCAAACATGTAGATGATTATTACAGTTTTCTCAGAACTCCACATTGTGCCTGGTCTGTGATGGTGCTGTAACAGGGTGCAGCCAAGAGGATTTGTGCCCCAAATAGGGATCTGTAAGAGGATCCAGAAGAGCTTGGAGATAATTGGCTCCACACTACAGGACCACACCTGTCCAGAATGCTGGCAGCTGTGGCCAAGTGTGAGAGGAGCCGGAAATGGGCCTGCAAAGGAAGATAGGCGCTGGGATTTAAACGGAGGCACGGCAGCCATTGGGCATCTCTCTTTTTGGGACCACGTGTCTGTTTAGGACCATTCAGCTTTGGTGTCTTGTTTGGGACCATGCGGCTTGGGTGAGAGTCAGGACCACGAGGCTTTGGAAGTGCTCCCTTTTGACATGTGGAGGGTGCCAGGAGGACTGTGTGCATTTGTGGGGAACTTTATGTAATAATTTCAAATAAATAATAAATTCCTTTCCTTTTCACTGATCTCTGGTATTAAGAGACATCTTTCCTCAGGCAGCAGGCAAAACGAACCCAGCAGGTGAGGAGAAACCCCTGGAGAAAAAGGGGGGATTTGTATCATTCAGCCCCTTCCCCCCTGCTCTGTTCTGTAACAGTACTCAATAATTATTAGTTGAATGAATAGAAAATTGAATGTCAAGGAAAAGGTAAAACCTCAGAGAGGGTCATTTTAACCTACATATTGTCAAAATTATTTTCTGGTGGTGCTGTTTTAATAAGCATAATAAAGATTGTTGGGAGTATAGGATAATGAGCATCTTCTGGTATGACTGTAAAAGTAGAAACTGTTTTGGAGAACAAATCTATTTTATTAGAAGTTTTAAAATATTATTTTTACAAGAAAGTATAAATAATTTAATGCTGCTGATACATAAACAGATTTATTTACCAGGATGTTCATCCATATTTACTATGGTAAAAATTGGCAACAACCAAAAATCTTCAACAGGAAATAGGTTTAATAAATCATGTTGTGAAAGAATATTTAATAGCATAATAAGATTCATTGTATTAGAGTAAAAGTTGAAAATGTTACAGGCAGAATATGTAGTGTTATATTTTCTTAGAAACAAAATATTTATGAGTAGATACAGTAATGCTGCCTTATCCATGATTTTGCTTCCCGTGGTTTCAGTTACCCACAGTCAACAGTGGTCTGAGAATATTAAGTGGAAAATTATAGAAATAAACAGTTAAAAGTTTTAAACTGCACACCATTCTGAGTAGAATGGTAAAATCCCACAATGTCCTGCTCCATCCCACCTGGGACATGAATCATCCATTTGTCCTGTGTCTCCACCCTGTGGACACTCCCCACCTGTTAGTCACCAAGTAGCCATCTGGGTTATCAGATCAGTTGTCCCAGTATGGCAAGGCTTGTGTTTAAGTAACCTTTATTTCACTTCAGATGGTCCCAAAGCACAAGAGTAGTGATGCTGGCAATTCATATATGCTGAAGAGAAGCTATAAATGGCTTCCTTTAAGTGAAAGGGTGAGTACAGTACATAAGATATTTTGAGAGATAGAGACTACATTTAAAAAACTTATGTTCTTGCTGATTGTTAATTTTTCACAATGCCTGTTTTATAACTTAAACTTCATTGTAGGTATGTATGTATAGAAAAAATAGCACATATAGGGTTAAATATTCTCTGTGGTTTCAGGGATCCACTGGGGGTCTAGGAACATGTCCCTGTAGATAAGAAACACTACTGTATTCATATATATCCACAACAAAAGATTAGAGGAATTTGTGGCAAAATATTGGTAATAAAAGGAAATAAAAATGACCCAAATTTCCCATATGGATTTTCTATATTTTTTATTTTATATTTTATATTTCTATATTTTTCAGATTTTCTACAATAAACATTACTTCTTTTATAAAAACAAAAACAACTCATAAAAATGTAAACAAGCAACAAAATTAGGAAAATATTTTTCTATTATATGAAAAACAAATGGTTAAGTCCTGGCTGATGTAGCACAGTGGATTGAATGCCAGCCTGCAAACTGAAAAGTTGCCAGTTCAATTCCCAGTCAGAGCACATGCCTGGGTTGCAGGCCAGAGTTCCCCATCTGGGAAAATGGGATGGTATGGGATGAGAGGCAACTGATCCCCCTTCGGTGTTTCTCTCCCTCTCTTTGTCTCCCCCTTCCCCTCTCTCTAAAAATAAATAAAAAAATAAAACCTTAAAAAAAGAAAGATAAATGGTTAATATCCTCTTTCATTTTGTTTTGTTATGTAAATGTCTTTAGTTGAACTAATACATTGCTATCAGATTACATTGTTATTCTGAGTTAGAGTAACATTATGATCTTGAAAGTTACAGCAAACAGCTTGACAAAGCAGAAGTACATAAGTCTTACAGATGTATTTTTATTTTTTAGTGACCGTATTTCCTTGTCTTCAGTGTAAAATTGGAGTATATTGTACACTTAGCATACTTGACCTACTGCGTTCTACTTGAGTTCTGAGTACACTCTCCTCAAAAGTTTTATATTCAACAGCAATTTAAATCTAATGAGAGAGTTTAATGATACAGGTTTTAAAACAAATCAGCAGATACTGAACCAAGTGTTTTAAGACAAAATATGTCAACTGTTTACAGCTGGGTTGTTAGGGGGACGATACAAATTTAAGGTTCATTTTCCTTTAGCTATAATGTATATTTTTTACTTACTTGAAGACCCGTTTAAAAAAGTTGCAATCAGAGACTTCTAGACAAGGTAGAGGCAAAGGTAGATACACTGTGCCTCCTCACACAACCAAAATAAGGACAAAAACAAATTTAAAAATAAAAAACAACCAGAACTGTCAGAAAATTGAACTGTATGGAAGTCAGACAACCAAGGTGTTAAAAAAGAAATATTCATCCTTACTAGTAGGAGGGGCGGAGACAAGTGGAAAGGATTGGGCGGAAAGGATTTGCAGCAGGGCCATGGCTGGCAGACAGGGCAAGGCAGCAGCTGGCATACCAGGCAGTCCCACATTCATGTGCAGATGAACTGGAAGGAACAACAGGGGAGCAAGACAGACCATATAACCCAGGGTCCCAGGGTGGGGAAATAAAGCCTCAAAACCTCTGTGGAGGGTTAAGGCAGGGGGGAAAACTCCCAGCCTCACAAGAGAGTTCACTGGAGAAAACCACGGGGTCCTAGAATGTACACAAAACCACCTACCTGGGAATCAGCACCAGAAGGGCCCAATCGCTTGTATGTAGTGGAGAAAGTGACTGAAAGCAGACCAAGAGCTGAGCAAGTTCCCTCTTGGGCCCCTCCTCCACATACAGCACAGTAATACAGCAACATGAGTTGTTCTGCCCTGGCAAATACCTAATGCTCTGCCCTTTACTATGTAACTAGCATACCAAAACAAAAAAATATGGTCCAAATGAAAGAAAAGATCAAAGCTCCAGAAAAAAATGCAACTAAGCAATGAAAAGATAGCCAACCTATCAGATGCACAGTTCAAAACACTGGTAATCAGGATGATCACAGAAATTGTTGAGTATGGTCACAAAACAGAGGAAGAAGTGAAGGCTATGAAAAGTGAAATAAAGGAAAATGTACAGGGGACCAACAGTGAAGGGAGGGAATATGGGACTCAAATCAGTAGTTTGGTGCAGAAGGAAGAAATAAACACTCAACCAGAACAGAATGGAGAAACAAGAATTCAGAAAAATGAGGAGAGGCTTAGGAACCTCCAGGACAACTTTAAACATTCCAACAACTGAGTCATAGGGGTGCCAGAAGAAGAAGAAGAGCAAGAAATTGAAAACTTATTTAAAAACACAACGAAGGAGAACTTCCCCAATCTGGCAAAGGAAATAGACTTCCAGGAAGTCCAGGAAACTCATTGCCCAAGATTAAAGATAAGGAGAAAATCTTAAAAGCAGCAAGAGAAAAGGAGTTATCTACAAAGGAGTCCCCATAAGACTATCAGCTGATTTCTCAAAAGAAACCTTGTAGGCAAGAAGGTGCTTTAAAGAAGCATTCAAAGTCATATAAGAGGCAAGCACCTACATCTAAGATTACTCTATCCAGCAAAGCTATCATTTAGAATGGAAGGGCAGATAAAGTGCTTCCTAGATAAGGTCAAGTTAAAGGAGTTCATCATCACCAAGCCCTTATTATATGAAATGTTAAAGGGACTTACCTAAGAAAAAAGAATATCCAAAATGCAAACAGTAAAATGACAACAAACTCACAACTATCAACAGCCGAACCTAAAACAAAACAAAACAAAAACAAAAACAAAAAAAATGAACTAAGCTAACAACTAGAACAGAAACAGATTCACAGAAATAGAAATCACATGGAGGGTTATGAATGGGGAGGGTGTGGGGTAGAATGGGGGAAAAGTTACAGGGAATAAGAAGCATAAACAGTAGGTACAAAATAGACAGGGGGAGGTTAAGAATAGTATGGGAAATGGACAAGCCAAAGAACTTTATATACATACACACACACACACACACACACACACACCCATGGACATAAACTGAGGTGGGGGAATAGTAGTGGGAGGGGGAGTACAGGGTGGAGTGGAATAAAGGGGAGAAAAAAATGGGACAACTCTAATAGCATAATCAATAAAATATATTTTTTTAAAAAGAAGCAAAATCAGCAGGCTTATTTAATGTAATCAGAATATTCTTGTATGTACAGGAAAAAAAAAAGATCATGTAGAAAGAATACTGTAAAAAGAATAAAGGGATATGAAAAGCTTCTATTACATTTTGTCCAGCAAGTTACTTCCACAAATTTTAAGTACTATAAACAAGGGATACTCATAATCAAATACCCTCTGACCACAGTTCTCAAGAACTAGCATACTGAATGGAAAGCAAAATTATTTTCTAGAATATTTATATTCAATCATCTCGGCAAGTTTCATGAGGTTCTAAGAGGGAAAAATAGAGAGAAGTAACATATAGCAATGGGAAATGTCAAAGGCAGCAATCTAGAATGAGAAAAAAATGATTTGTCTGTGAGTACATTTTAGGTGTGCCTAATAAATCCAACTATGACTATGGGAAAAAGGAGTGGTTTTTATGAAAACTCTTTCCCCTGAGGGCTTTCATGAGGAGCTAGTTTTGTTAATCAGTCAAAACTAAAAGTCCTTTAAGTGACCAAGAGTTTTTTAAGCCATAAGTACTTCACCAGGAAAAAGTTGACTTGCTAATGGTTAATATTCTTAATGCCCATCCTTTCTTCCAAAAAAAGAATGAGTAAAAGGACATGAAAATACAATTCTCAGAAAAGGAAATAACAATGACTATTAAATTTATTGAAAATATGTTCTGCTCAACAAGTAATCAAATAAATGCTAATTAAAAATACAATGCATGCCCTGGCTGGTGTGGCTGAGTGGATTGAGCACTGGTGTTCTAACCAAAGGGTCACTGGTTTGATTCCCAGTCAGGGCACATGCCTGGGTTGCAGGCCAGTTCCCCAGTAGGTGGCATGCAAGAGGGAACCACATTGATGTTTCTCTCCCTCTCTTTCTCCATCCCTTCCCCTCTGTCTAAAATAAGTAAATAAATCAAATCTTTAAAAAAAAATGAAAAATAAATAAATAACATAAAAATACAATGCACTATTATGTATGTGAATATTCATTATTGATGAGGCCCAATAATGAAATATTATAGGAAAGAATTTTCCAGAATTAGTGAAGAGCCTTAGAGAACTTACAGCTTTGACCCAGGAATTTTACTGCTCAGAATCTTTTCTGGGAAAGCAGTCCAAAATGGGAACAATGATTTTTGTACAAGTATGTACATCAGCAGGTTATATGTAGTCCTAGGGATTCACACATATGTATATTTTAGATAAATTTATAGAATCAATTTTAGGGACGTGTATGTTGACTCACTTGAGGGTTTTGACTGAAGGTAAAAGAGGATTTATGCCCTGGAGGAAAGACAGGGGTGATAGAGAGAATGGCATAGTGTCTTGCTGTGTATCTGATGGAGACCCAGGACAGCTCATGCTGCCATTCCAGTCTGAGAGCCAGAAGGCTGAAGAACTCCCTCTTGCTTGGGGGAGGCTGGTCTTTTTCTCCTATTGAGGCCTTCAACTGATCACATGAGACCCACCTGCACTAGGAGGGCAATTTGCTTTACTCAAAGCCCACCAATTTTATTGCTGATCTCATCTAAAATATTGTCACAGAAGCACTAGAATGCTTGACCCAATATCTGGTTGCCCCATGGTGCCAGTCAAGTTGACGCATAAAATTAACTAACACACCCTGTGATAGAGGGGCTGCCAGAAGAAGACAAAGGAAATATTCTCAGGACATCCCTGTTAGCCAACAGGGATGTGCAATGTTGGCATATGCAATGTTGTCCTGGTACCTGAGAGACAAAACCTGGCCAGAGTGGAGAGAGAGGTTTTCTTCTCATCTTTAAGGGAAACATAGTTAGAGTTGATGCCATGAGTACTTAATGAGTCAACACTATTTTGATACCTCAAGCATTTGCAGCTCTGGAAATTAGCAAACAAGAACCCATGTTCAAGTGGTAATATGTTATGCAGCAATAGGTAACTCATACAGTAATATCTTATGATATTGAAGCTGATTTTAGCCTATACTCATGCCAAGTAGCAATTAACTATGAAAGGTTGACAAATAAGACAGAAGAAACATTATTTTACTTTTTCTTCTGCATGTTGACCTAAAGTACTTTTAATGAAGTAGAGTATCCTAGATTTCATAAATAGTTGGTATACCAGAAAATGCCCATTTCTAGTCAATTAGTAAAGCTACTTGAATGGAAATATGGTTTTAGTTAGCTATGTATTTACATCAAGCCAACAATGATTAATGGAAAAATAGGCATTGGGCTTGTTACTACTGGTCCTATTTTCATCTTAAGTGCCTTATCACATAGTAGGCCTTCTATGAATGGATACTGATGAATGGATTTCCCATAAATTAAATTAAAGTGCATTTGTTTTAACTGATAAAGTCTGAGTTTCACTGAGTTCATGGGTTTACTGCACCCCTGATCTTCCTAATGTTTATTTTCCTCTATTTTTTATAATTCTGATGACATTGCTCTCATTGGAAGTGGGTATTGGTATACATGATTGCTTGACCCAATGTACTACCTTGCTAAGAACATTAACTTTTAGACAGTCTGATCTTTTAAAACTTGTATCTACTCTCCAGTGAGGTTCATGAATTGGAAGATGGAATATGTTCCAAGATGTTCAGCAGCCTTCTGAACCAGGAAACTAGATTTTTATCTTCCTGACCTTCTATTTATCCTTTGAATTGATAGAAGCGACATTGCTGTGTGACTAACCAGCTGTCTCAGGTTCCCCTTTGTTCTTCTTAGTAAGCTGTTTCCTTTTTCTTTTCTTTTTTTTTTTTTTGAGTCTAAGGAAATACTTTATTTTTTTTTAATTATTATTATTTTTTTTAGTCAGTACAGTTTCCATCCTTTATTCCCATTCCAGCCCACCCACCCATTCCTCCCCTCCTCCCTCCCCTTTCCAACCCCCCTAGTTTTGTCCACGTGTCCTCAATATTTGTTCCTGTTCTTTTTGCACTTTCTTTCTATATTCTTCCCTGCTAAAATATTTGAACAAAACTTGATTTTTAATCAACTTATTTTTGTCAAAAAATTTTATTTTCCTTTAATTAGTTAACTGATAATTTAGCATTAAATGAAGATAAGATCTTTGATATTTATTCTTACTTCAGTTAAATATAAATACTCATACTTGTATACTTATTCATGGTTAGGCCATAGTGAAGACTTCCATTTTGAAATAAAATTAATGTCCTAGTTGTAAAATATACCAAATAAAAGTCATTGAACTCAGAAACACACTCAAAAACTGGCTATCTTATTATGTCTACTAGAAAATCAAAGGAAAGCAGACTCGTAATCTAGCCATCAGGATTTCATTCATAACTACTACAAGAATAATCCAGCAACTCAAGTACAACTTTTAGGTCAAAGCTGATCTGGTATCTCTAATAAAGTCACAGTCAACTGTAGCAAATGTTATACAATTATGTAATTAAAAATTAAGTGTTTGAGGGTGGGAGGAGGCTTTTCTATGTTCCCTCAAATCTTGGTATTTGAGGAAATATTGCTGTTATAATAACCAAACCAAGTTTTTCCTCCTTCATGCCAGTCATAGTCAGCTCTCCTCTGTGGTCATAGATTTACTGGCCATAACACTCATTGGGCAAGTAATCGTCAAATCACAGAGTTGAAAGAATCATCCTTATCAATTAGATGTCCACACTGCATTTTATTACTCTCAGTGACTGAATTCACTATCTCCCAAGAAAGTCAGTCATGCTTTTGAGCCGTTTTATTTATTTAAGACATTTACCTGCCATTTCAAAATAGTTCTCTGATGGTCATAATTCTGCCCTGTAAATCCCTTAGAAAAAGTCTGAGCTTCCTTCCTCAAGAGAATCCTCTATCTTCTTAAAGAGATAACAAAACCTGCCTCTTTTCCTTTCCTCCTATCTAGTCAAAGGCTTCCAGGCCTGTCTACCCTCCCTGGGGTACCCACAAGGTAAATGGAGGTGGAGTCAGAGGGATGAATGGGGGCAGGATTAGGCCACACACCACACCTTGGAGGAGGTGTCTTTTATCCTTTTTATCCTTTTTCACAAAGGCACCTCCTGTTAGGTCCACTCACCAAGCTTCCTACCTGCAAGACTTAGATTATCTGGAAAAAAGTCACATACACACACGTATATATATTATATAGGGATAGTCACACACACACACACACACACATATATTATATAGGTTTGGGGATTTGTTTTCCTTATACAGCATGAGGTGAAATCTCCCCTCTGTAGTCTTTTCATGATTTTTTCTGTTGCTATCACCATGCTTATATCACTAACTTCTCAAAGATGGATTTTTCTTAATCTAAATTTTTCCTTAAAAGTTATATATGGATATACCATAAATTATACTTTAACACCATCTTTATGACTCCATAATTTAGGTCTTCAATAGATCTTGCCTAATATCTGCATCAAAGTTGAACTCTTTGACCTGGTTTTTAAAGACCATCATAAACTGGGTCTAAAACTGAAAATTTAACTCAACAGATTAAAACTGAACTGATTATCATTTGTTCCCAATGCAGTTCTTTTCTCTTCTCTTCATTGTATTACCATGATGCAATAACTTAAGATCATTTCTTGATTCCCAACTCTCCCTCTCTCATGTTCAGCTGGTGGTCCCTGAGCCCTGGTACCTCTGCATGTACATTGTGTCACATCATTTCTATCCACTGTTCTCCATTTCTACTTCCCTGCCTGAATTTAGACTGTCATCTCTGACTTCCTTGCTTCCAGACCAGCCTTCCAATCCATCTTTTACAATGAGGATTGCCATCTAAATTAAAGTATGCAGCCACTGTGGAAAACAGTATACAGTTTCCTCAAAAATTAGAAATAGAACTGCCTTTGGACCCAGAAATCCCACATCTGGGAATATACTCTATGAATCTTGAAACACCAATGAGAAAGAATATATACACCTCTGTGTTCATAGCAGCATTATTTACAATAGCCAAGGAAAAAGTCCAAGTATCTATTAGTAGATGAGTATATAAAAAAGCTGTGGTACATCTACACAATGGATACTGCATGGCCATAAAAAATAAGGAACTCTTACCCTTTGCAACATCATGAATGGACCTGGAGAATATTATGCTAAATGAAATAAGCCAGCTGGTGAAAGACAAGTACCATATTATTTCACTTATATGTGGAATCTGATAAATAGAATAAACTGACAAACAAAATAGAAACTGAGGCATGGACACATGGAACAGACTAACAGATCTCAGAGGGAAGGAGGGACAGGAGAGGGACTGCTTAAAAAAAAGGGGGAGGGATTAGCCAAATAACATATATGTATAACCCACTGACACAGACAACAGTGTGGTGATGGTCAGATGGATGGGGGGTGGGGACTGGGTAGAGGCAAGCAAAAGGGGAGGTGGAAATGGGGATATCTGTAATAATGTCAACAATAAAAAATAAAGAAAACATAATAAAAATTTCTCCACTGCAGTAAAGCCTCTATGATGATTGTCCATTTATGTGTAAAAGGAAAAATATCTAATTCATTAGCACAGAATTCAAAAGTCTTGGATTCTGTTCCTCCTTTTGCTCTCCACAGGGGAACCACCATGGACTTCCATGGCTGTGCACATCAAATGACTCCCATACCTTTATAACTCGTGATTCCTATTTCTTCCCAAATGTCAGCAGCCCTCATTAACACAATAATGTAATTATCTTTGTTTCTAGTCCACCACAGTTATCAGTGGCTGTAGGCAATAATCACACTTCACAATCAAGGTTGGAAACAAGAGTAGGAATTAAGTTATTGTGACTAGAATAAATCCCCTCAGAATGATACTTTAAAATTTCCAATGATTTCTGTCTGTATTTTTTCTTTAAATGTCTTACATAACTGTATCACTCTACTCTCGATATACTCTGCCTTATAAATAGCACTGGCATAGCTGTCTTAATTGTTTGTACCTCTGCTTGTCCTCTAGCGCTTTGGTGATGTTTATATGCCTTCTCACTGCAAGGGCATTCCTCTTCCTGGGCTGCAAGTCTACAGAATACAGAATCTTCACACAAGGGCTTTTAACTATGTTAGCAAAAACATTAATGAGTCATTTTTCCCTGGAACTAAGTAACATTAGAGGATTTTAACCTGTGAAGAAGTTAGGTCTGAATCTGTTTTAAATTTGCTCCTAATATGTTATGTCGAAATATGACAATGGTTTAATGAAAAAAAAAATTAACAATAAAAATTCTTATCAGCAGAAAGCTTACTTGGCTCCTTGTCATCACACCTCCTAACAGTTCAAGCAGAGAAAAGGAAAACAAAATATCTCCCTATGGTTTCGCGTAATTTGAAACCCACAGATTGGAGGGTGTGCTGAGTCAGATCCAAACCTAGAATGCACAAGGGTATCCAGACTTCCTGCATGTTTCAGGAGTGATGGAAATCTGCAATCGCTAAGCCCAGTACCTTCTCTTGACCAGTATGTTCCTGAAGAAGAAGAAAAAAAAGGGATTGAAAACAATGAAAAAGGGGTGAGGCTACTACACTGACAATATTCTTCCTGAGAACAGTTTCAGAGCTTCATGAAACAGTTCCATGCTTGGGTACTAGGATCCCAGGATGGAAAGCTTTAGTTACACAGTAACATATGCCTAGGGAGTAAATAAACTTTCTTAGGGAGAGCTTAAGTAGTTGAGTTAATTAAAAAGGCAGGACCTAACTGGTTTCATGTATATTCCTGAGGATTCCAGCCTCACAGAGGAAGAGCAATGGGACAGGTCATAGATAGTGAGGATGTGCCACAGCCAGACAGCTCCAAGAAGCCATGGATGTGAAGTGACAGGTTGGGAACCCTGGAATGAGGAAGACTTTTCATGAAAATGAAACCCAGTAAGACAGTGTGGGCCACCATCTATCAAGAAGAAAAGAAACAGTAATTTCAAAATTGGTATCTCATTGTCTTTTTGTCCTTTTATGGAGTTTGTCATTTAAATATTTACATTGTTTTAATAGTATTTGCCTCATTTTGTCTAGAGACAAGTCTCCAGAGTTGGTTCCCATTGTTACCAGTGATGGGAAGACTGGTAGGATTTTAGCTACCTAAGAAGACAGTGGAACCACCTACTTGTGATGAGTCTGCACCAGAGCTCCAAGGTCTTTAAGAATGTAATTCAATCCATCTGTTTTAATGGTAAGCATCCTATTACCTTATCCAATTTCTCACATTGTTTGAAAGGGTGTTTTTCAAACAATGGATCAGGACTCATTAAGGGTAATTAAATCAGTTTAATAGGTTAGAACCAGCATTTTAGAAAACTAAAGTAAAATAGAATTAAGCAGAACAGAAAACAAATTTCCTCACATGTGGAAAGATGTCAAGATGAACTAACCTATTATTGTTATCTAAGTGGCTTTAACACAATACAAAACAATTCTTTCACACTCACACAGGACCAGTTAATGTTAGGTAAGCGTTCTCTTTCTTATAACTTCAGAAAGCACAACATGAGTTCTCTAAGTCAGGGTGCCGTCTGCAGCAGTGGAGAAAGAGTTTGAGAGCCACATAAGGCATATTTAAGGGCCCAACCAGGAAGCGCCTTATATTACCTCTGCCCACATCCCATGGACAGCTTTGGTCATATGGCCCCAGTCTAAGGAAGTATGCACAATGCAGTCCTCTTGTGTAAACAGAAGATGAAGTGGAAATGAAATCTGTATCACAGCTGATTCCTTTTACAGCCTTCTCTATGGATTCTGTATCTATTGTCCTTTACTCTTATAGTCTCAGCACCTCCCTGTAACTAGATGCTGATGTGTACTATATGTATCAATCCCTCTAATTCATAGGTTGGAGCCTTACCCTCCAAAGTTATTATATTTGGAGATAGGGAGTTTAGGGAGTAATTATGGTTAAATGAGGTCTTACGGAGGGGGTCCTAATCTGATAGGACTGGTAGCCTTAAAGAAGAGGAAGAAACACCACAGTTCTCTCTCTGAGCGTAGACACACACACACACACACACACACACACACACACACGCTCGAGTGCGCGAGCTCACAAGACCATGTGAACACACCGAGAGAAGGCAGCAATCTGCAAGCCAGAGAGAGAGCTGTCACCAGGACCTGACCATCCTGGCTAGCATCCTGATCTCGAACTTCCAGCATCTAGAACTGTAAGAAAATACAATTCTGTTGTTTAAGTCACCAGCCTATCATATTTTGTTATGGCAGCCCAAGTGGGCTAAGACGAGTGTGCCTACCTTGGATAATCAATAATGGCACATAAGTGTTAAATGATCCCCTCTCTGCACAGGTCCTCTTCACCATCCAAACTGAGTTCATGACTCCAGTTTTTCTGTCACTAGAGGACCTTGCCTAAACATACTGAGTATATCACACTTTATTGTCATTATTTGTGTACAAATTCTCTCATCTGCTAAAATGCAAGTTCCTGGTGAGAAGCAATCAGTGCAAAGATGCCCAGTGTTGGATGCATATGAAGCAACCACAAGGGGCAAGTATTATCTCCATTTGCAAATGACAAAACTGGCTCTTATATGACCCTAAGGTCATGCTGTAAGTAATTAATGGAACTAAGATTTCAACCCATGTATGTAGATCACCAAGGAATATTTTATTTTAAGTTAAAAACTTCCTCTCCCCCTATGTTGCCAGACATTTGGTCTTGGTTCCAGAAGACTGACTCAGCCTTCACCACTGAATCATATCTTTATTGCTTACTTCTCTGTCTTTCTACCATTTCTGCCTCTTAAATCCCTTCAGCTTTCTTTGTCCCAGATCCTTAACCCTCATCGACATTATTGGAGCTGACACCTTGATTAAAACAATGCAATATTGTGATATTGAGTGCCTCTATATTTAATTATTTAACAATATTTTTCTTAGTGTGCTAGTTATAAACAGCTAATGGATCAATTGAATTAGTTATAAATAAGTTTGTTCTGCTTTTTTTTAAAAAAACTGTAATCTGATTCTCCTCATCATATTTATTGCTATAAAATAATAAGCTAAATTCTTTGCTACATCACTTAACTCAATTGAGCTTATGTTTTCAAATATATAGATGTTTGTCATCACAAGTCTTTAATCACTTTGAATCATAGGAGGTAGTCACAAATCATATGTGCTATGAATTTCTTAAACAATTGCAAAAAATATAAAGAGCAAAACAACAGGCCTCTTAAAAGTCTGATCATCATCATATTTTTTGATGCAGATAATGAGAAGCAAATAAGTTAATAAAATTAAGAGTGATTCATATGTATTCCCTATGTAACCGTTTAAAAGAAGCCCTTGTAGCTGAAGGCTTAAATATGCCATTTAAAACAATTGCTTTATTTAAATTTGATTAACTGTCCTCAAAGCATGTGGGCTTAAAATATTTATAAGTCATTTTGGTTGAATGCAACCCACAGCAAGGCATATTGGTTGTAAAAGTACATTAGAACTAATACTAGTAATACCTATAATACTATTTTCAAGATTGTCTTCTGATCACTGGTAACATTGTTTGTCTTAACTCTTTGAGTTACCGTCTTTATTTCTTGAAATATCTCCATGTTTTAGCTCAAAGATGTTCTCACTGCAGGGTTCCCAATAAGTTAAGAGCCTGTTATAAGAACCATGGGAATTAGATGGTATAAATTGGAGCCACCATTCCAATCAATCTTTGATCAATTCTAGCTTTTAATTTTTTCCTGATTCTGGGATCAGTGGTTACAAGAGAAAAAAAAAAAGATCAAAACCTTAAAATTGCCAAACTGTTCTACCAAATATACATACTGTATTTGGATTTGCCAAAAGAAGAGTTTCATAATGTAAGATAACCTCCTAATGGAAGTATAATATTAAATGATGGCAGCCTAGATCCATTGATTCCAGAGGGGCGGGGGGTGGGGAGTGAATGTAAAGGGACTAGCATTATTATTGACTTCTATTTATTCTGATAAGGATTGTTAATCCCAGGCCAATTGCCCACTAATTGCTCAGCAATGTTTTGGATGGCTTTCTGCTCAACTTGTGTCTTCCCAAGGAATGGAATCTAATTGTAAATGTTGCTGTCCATGAATTGTGTAAATCTCATTCCCTGGAAAACCACACGTAAACTACTCTCACTAGAAATACATTCATTCCATGACATTATTCTAGATGATTCACACTGCTCCCCTTGTTTAGTCATTCAGTGTATATCATTTGCATGTCTGCCAGATGTCTGCTCTGTTTAGCATGGAAAAAAACAAAGTGACAAGATGTAGTTCTCACCCTCAGCAGGCATACAGTTTTGCAAATTGTTGTTCAGTGTGTCAGGGATTGTTGTGTTTTATTCCTTTCCACAACTGCCTTGTAGGGTAGGTATCACCATCCCCATTCATAGATGGACAAAACAGATAAAATAAACTTGAGTCCCAAAATGGTTAAGTATTAAGCCCAGGGTTCAAGGGCTAATATGTTACAGAATTTGTATTCACATCAAACAGTTCTATCTAGTCACAAAATCTGTGATCCATTTACTAATGTTTTCTGCTTCTTTTTGTCAGATTAAATGTACAAAGATTTACTGAATTTATTTTCTTTGAAAGTATTCCTCACACCATTATTTTTATTAATGTGAATTATTCATGTATTTTTATTTATTAACAAATTATAATACACAGATATATTCCTATTTCTCTTGTCACTTACATTTCAACATTTAATACTTCTGTTTTCTCTATTAAGTTCTTTAATTGACAATAATATTACCATAGTTTTTCTATTAGAAAAAAATAAATGTTATATAAATGTAAGATTAGTGATATTTCAGCTAAATACTCTACATGAAAAAGAGACATAGTGTTAAGCAATATATATTCAACATTACGTACGTGCAAATCTCCATCATATAGTTACTTATAACTGAGACAAACAATGGCCTGCCCACAATCTGCTTTTATAGATGAAGTTTTATTGGAATGCAGACATACTTCTCAAACCATTCTTATTCATTATTCTTAAAAATTGACATTTTATGGCCTAGTATGTTAAAGGTTTGATATATTTGATTCTCTCATAGAAATAATACTATTTTAAAACACTGTAGGCACTAAAACACCTTACTAAATCTTATGTCCTAAATATGTTTTTACTTCCCCAACACGAGAGAGACTATGTTTGCAGGGACCAGCCCAGAGTGAGCCCCAGTCTTCAGGTCAGTCATAGGGTGAAACAGCTGGGATTAGAAAGTATGCTCATGAAGCTCTGGCTTGTGTTGCTCAGTGGATTGAATTGAACTCCAGCATCCTACCCATGCATGTACCCTGACCAGTTCGATTCCCAGCAGTAGGCGGGGTCCCCAGTTAGCAGTGTGTGAGAGGCAACCAATTAATGTTTCTCTCCCTCTCTTTCTCCCTCCCTTCCTCCCCTCTCCCTAAAAATAAATAAATAAAATCTTTGAAAGAAAGTGTGCTCATGAAGAACGGTGGCCTGCAGAAGAGCCAAAACAGACTCTTAGTCACTCTAAACTTGAGGAGTGATTTTTAACATGCCAGGAAGATGTGAGTCAATAAGGAAGAATGTAAATCAAAAGGGTATGAGTAAAAGGAAAAACACAGTCACTTTTATGTAAATTGAAAGATCTACTTTTGCCAGAAGGAAATTCTGGGAAAGATCTTGACTGAATATAAGCAAAATGCAGGCATGTTCCCACTTATTTTCATCCCTGTCAGGAGCAGTTTCCCCAGTCCAGTGGGGCATGTAGGATTAGAATGGAAACAAGATGAATTGAAACTCATCTTTGCCATGAAATCAAGAAAGGTTCAGAGGCAGTGTTGGGCATGGGGGTGGTTTTCTTCCTTTTTCCGGAACAATTTTTATTTGAGCTGGACTACAGTCCAGGCCTAAGACTATCATTTCTAGACTCTTTATAGAATTAAGTAGTGGAAGCTAGGAGGTCAATCATTTCTTTGTTTGTCAATCTCCTATAACAATGGAAATTCATCCCATTATAGTGATTCTTCTGATTGATTTGGGCAAGTCCATTGAAAATCTTCTGGAAAGGATTCATCTTTCTAGATATTATTAAGAACATCCATCATTAATGGGAAGAGGTCAAAATATCTATAATAACAGGATTTTAGAAGTTGCTTAAATTCTCATGGATGAGTTCAAGACTTCCGTGGAGGAAGTAACTGCAGGTGTGGTGGAAATGACAAGAGAACTATAACAGAATTAGATGTGGAGCTGCATGATGGGACTAAATTGCTGCACTCTCATGATAAAACTTTAATGGATGAGAAGTTGCTTCTTTTTGATGAGCAAAGGAAGGATATCTTGAGTTGGAAGCTACTGCTGGTGAAGGAACTGTGAATATTATTGAAATGACAACAAAGGACTTAGAATATTACATAAACTTTGTTGATGAAGCAGCGAAGCAACAGAATTTGAGGGGATTGACGGCTGTGTTGAAAGAAGTTCTATGCATAAAATGCTACCAAATGGCAGCAAGTGCTAGACAGAAATTTTTTGTTAAAGGAGGAGTCAATCAATACAACACACTTTTTTATTTCAAGAAATTACCACAGCCACCCCAGCCTTCAGGAAAAACCCCTGGACAGTCAGGAGCCATCAGCATCGAGGCAGGACCACCCACCAGCAAAGAGCTGATGACTTGCTGAAGGCTCAGTTGATGATTAGAATTTTTTAGTAATAATAATATACATATATATTTCTTTTTATTGTCACCAGAGGATATGTTTACTGATTTTACAGAAAGAAGAAGGGGGTTGGGGAGAAAGAGAGAGAAAGAGAGAGAGAGAGAGAGAGAGAGAGAGAGAGAGAGAGAGAGAGAGAGAGAGAGAAACATCAATCAGTTGCCTCCTTTATGCATCTTGACCAGGGATCAAACCCAGAACCTGTGGCCCACGGACCACATGGGTCCCAGAATAGCTATAAATGCAGTCCATCACAAAATTGTAAATTTACTTAAAACATGAGATTTTTGTGTGTGTGTGATTACATTTTGCAATGTATTTAATGTGTGGCCTAAGAAAGACAACTATTTTTCCAGTGTGGCCCAGAGACACCAAAAGTTTGGACAACCCTTAGCTCCAACCAACTGAGTGACCCAGACAGAGCAGCAATAAAATATTTTTAACTAAGGCATATATGTCATTTAAGCATAATACTATTGTACACTTAATGGGCTACAGTATAGTATAAACATAACTTTTATATGCACGGGGAAATCAAAAATCAAATCCATGTGACTCACTTTATTAAAATATTTGCTTTATTGTTGTGGTGTAAAATGAAACCCACAGTATCCCTGAGGTATACCTGTGCATCACAGCAGAAATGAGGATCACAAGACACAAGCTCACTCAATTTCTATCACTCATTCCCTTTCAAACTTTCTTATAATGGCAGTCCCTATGTTTTTGGCAAACTCTGACACCCACTTTAACCCACTTTAAGGATACTGCTGCTTCCCAAGTGTTTTGTTATTTTTTTCATCAATTACCTATTCTCTCTTAAAACTTTCATGTTTTTTACACCATTGGCTACAAGTCTGACTGTTTCCTAAATCTAATTAAAAAACTTTGCCATTCATTTCTTTTCTTTCCATCACTAATAAGTTTTTTTCAGGAAAATATTCGTTACTTACAAACTTTATTTTCTCATATCTCATTTCATTCTTAATACTTTGACTGAATCATATGACTGACCACCCATAAAATATCATTGCAATGATAATTTAAAAGCTCATTTAGAATCTATTCGTTACATCTCAATTCTCATGTAGTTTAACTTCTCTATAAAAGGATACTATTAATAATTCAGCAGAAATCAGAGTCTGAATGATATGAGAGTAACTGTTGTGATAAAGATTGTGCAGATTTTGTCTTTATTCAAAGAGAAATGGAATACCTCTGATTAGTTTTAAGCAGGCTAGGTGACATAGTTTCATAAAGGACTTTCTGGTTGTAGTACAGGAAATTATCTGAATATAGGAAAAGTAGAAGCAGATTAACTGGTAATTAAGACCATTGTAGTAGTTCAGGTGTAAATTGGTAGATTGGGTTATGATGGTGTCAGTGGTGATAAAGAGAAGTGCACAGAATTGAGAAATACTTAGATCATAAAGTCATCTGGACATAGTGACGGTTTGATATGCTGTCAGTGTTCCAGGACTGTGCGTCACAAGTGGTGGTGTCATCTGACCAAGACAACAAACATTGGAAGGAGATCAGCTCTGGGGAAGAAGATTCTTTCAGTTTTGGGAAACTTTTGTTTGAGGTTTATGTGGGGATGGCGGGGATGGGGGAGATGGGGGAGAGTGGTGGAAAAATGGACACAACTATACCTGAACAACAATAAAAAACATAAAAATGAATGAATTAATTAAATAATTTTAAAAAGGTTTATGTAAGATCAAAGGAAAAGTCTGTGAATGATGTAAATGTAAGACTTGTTGGCCTAAAGATTATGTAGGGAATATCTAGCATAAGAGCCAAGGACCCATCATTGAAGGATATCAACATAGAAAAATCTCTAAGATGTGAGTTTGTGTGGGCAGGGGAGGGGACTGCCATGCAGGGGATGCACCTGCAAATGAACCTGGGAAATTTTTATGCTTTCATTTGTATTTTATGCTCTGTATGTCTCCCCATGGAAAGTTCCTTGAAGATAGAGAACATATCTTATAATCTCTCAGTATTCAGGGGTACTGTGTTTATAATAGGATGTTAGGTTTGAATATTGGTGACTCTTTGACAGTCATTATTTTCTTCATGTGGAAAAATATTTTCAAATTTGGAATTATTTGTATTCACTTAATGTTTTTCACCTTAATTCAAAACTTCTTGGGCTACAGTATAATTTCTTCCAAAATAAAAGTTATACTTTTTATCCTATTCATAAGAGAATAAAGATAAGGTCATACCTTATGACTTTATTAGTCATATCCTTAAAGATATGACCTTATCTTTATTCTCTTCCTCATAAAGTAGTATCTTTCCTTTTGTTTTTTCCACAAGCAAAAAGCTGTTTTCTGTACTGGTTTTTAATGTGGCTTTTGCCAAAATTTGAACTATCATAAACTAAAAACATGGTGAAAATCTAGAAAGATTAATTTTCCAAAAGTCATAAACCTTATTCTAGGTCAATTCCAATTGAAAATAACTCTGAAAGGTAATAATTTTAAACATTTTCAATAACAAAGTGGTTCTAAGCTTGAATAGGTTAGTTTGTGCACCCAAATTATGTCATTTTTTTCAAATAAATAGAAATCATCTAGCTGTGGGGATACTACCTGCACATTAAGCTAAATCTAGGAAAATATGCTTTGAAATTAATAATATATACTTAAAATATTCTCTTGTCACCTTAGTGTCCTTTCACAATTTTCAAATGCTAATCTTAATATGTTTTCTTCCCTATTTCTAATTCTATTTTTTCTTTCTCCTTCCTCCAGTAGCAAAATTATAAGCAAAGGGAGGTGCCTATTTGAAATCTCTGAAGCAGAATGACATGAGTAATACTTCGCAAAATATTCTGTTGATGCCAAAGATTGAGAGTAACATTATATGCTTTTTGAGTGGGGCTGAAACTTTCCTTTTCTTTGGTAATTATTGATCATATGTATAGAAAAATGTAAGTTGTGTGTATTTGCTTTCAAGTTTAACAGTTTTCTGTTCCCAGATTATATCATTAATAAATGAAATCAGCATTTATTATTATATCTCTAGCAAAAATTGATAATCACCCGTGTCTAATGAGTAAGTGCCTATTTGCAAAAACAGTCATATTTTAAAAATTCGGTCTCTGAGAATTTGTCTTTGTGTCCTTTATCCCATTGACATACACTTCTTATATTTTTAGGTCACTAAAGGTAGGCCAGTGTCCTCATGGCATGCACATTTTAATGTTTTGGCTAGAGACTCACTATGTGAGTGTTAGAATACATTTAATTACAATAAATTTTTAAAAAGGAAACAATCAAGAAACTACTCTAGTTTCACTTTCTGTGCCGCATCTTCTGTAGAAAACAGAGATTTGAATAGTGAATGCTGACCTTAAATCACTGGCAACAAATTAGACAATAATTAAAGGTTTCCACTCATATTTTGCTTATATTTCATTTTATAAGACTTGAATGGCTCATTGGTTTTTTTCCTACATTAAATAGTAAACATCTTGACAAGATTATTATCCCAAGTTGTTCTGGTCTAGAAATGAACAATCTTGCTCTTTCTGACAATCAGACTGTCTCTATCAGTTCAGTCCTCAGGATATGAATCTCATTAGAGAGATTAAAGGAAAACTTGAGCAAAGCAAACAATAAACAAACAAACAAACAAACAAACAAATAAATAAAATATGGCACAAGATAATCACACATACTAACAAAAGAGTACTTTCCACAGTACATGTGTTCAAGTCATGAGCTCTCTGGGACAGCAGAGCAAGTCTTGGGATTCAGAGACATTGGGACCCAAATCTTTCCTCTGTATTTTAGTCAATGCTTTATCTTGGACAAATCGTTTCACCCTTTAACCTCAGTTCCCCATCTGCAAAATGGTGACAAGAGTATTCCTGGTATCTTATAACAAAATCTATTATTGTTTCAAGGATTTAAGTTTAAAAAAAAGCATAGCTAAAGATATTAGTAACCAGTGTATAATACTAACCAAAAAAAAAAAAAAACACCCAAAACCCAAAAACCCAGAAAACACTATCAATAACAACATAGATTTCAAGATAACTAATAGTGCCTAGGACAAAGAAGGGCTATAATCTCATTTTCTCTTTAAAATAGAAAGTGTTATGGTTACAATAGGGCAATGGTGGTAAGTTCATTTTTTCTCAGTTGACAAAATTACAGAGGTGAGTATCAAAGGTTGGTTTGTGGATCTCAGAAGATATCAGAGACCCAAGTTTCTTCTGTTATCCAAAGTGACTCAATGATTTTGAACTTCCACTAACATCTGTATAAGATTTCACCAAAAATATGAGATTTTCATTTGCTCCCATCCATAAACAGTCTCTTTAATTTTAGCCTTTCTAGTGGATGTGCTGTTATTTAGTTGTAGATTTACTTTGCATTTCCTTAATGGCCAAACATGTCAAATATCTTTTTATGTGCTTACTGATTGTTTGAATATCTTTTTTTGAAGTGCTTATATTTTTTTGTCCTTTTCTTTGTCTTCTTAATATCAAATGTAAGAGTACTTTAGGATTTCTTGATACAAGCCCTTGGCCACATATGTGATTTGCAAATAATTTCCCTCAGTTTGTAACTTGGTTTTTCATACATTTCCTTAATTATATCTTTTGATGAACAAAGGTCAAATTTTAATAAATGCAATGTATCATGTTTTACTTCTATGATTTAGTGTATCTCGTCTGAAGATTTTCTCTTATATTCTCTTTTAGCATATGGTTTCCAGCTCTTATGTTTTTAGCTTTTATGTGTAGTTCTATGATCCATTTTGAATTAATATTTTTGTAGGGTATAAAAGTCAATATTTTGTTTTTCCCCAGCATACTGAAACAAGTTGTATTTAAACTTGGCTAAATTATTGCAAAGGTCATCTGGAACATGAAACATAAGAATAGGCAGCACCATTCTGAAGAAGAGCAGGAAGGGAAATTTGCTCTAACTGAAATGAAAAGACAGTATATTGTTATAGTCAATTAAGTCAGGTCAAAAAAGTCAGTATATTGGAATATAAAACTCAAAACCAAATATATGTAACAATATAGAATATGATAAGGTGGTAATTCAAATGGAGTAGCCACAATTCTATTCAATAAGTGACATTGGAACAACTGGCTTATAATTGAAAAAATATTTTTGATAGATTTTAAGTGAAAAAATTATGGATAAAGAATAATATAATCTTAAAGGGTGAGGAAAGCTTATCTAATCTATCCATTTATTCATTCAACAAATATTTATCAAAAAACTCCCATGTGCCCAGGCAGAGTTTTATGTACGTGTCCACGCACTGGTGGTAAGTGTGGGTGAGCTTCTATGAAGCTTTCACATTCTATAATGGGGAACCAAAAATAAACATGCTCACACATAAAGGAAGAAAGTCAAATGATAGAATACCAAGAAAATTGCTGATAGTTCACATGACTTGCCTAAGTTCACAAAACAAGAATGGGATAGAGCTAGAATTCAAAACAGGTCTGTCTGACTCCAGACACTATAATTGTATATATAAATATAAATATTATGCTGAATAATTTGTACTACATATACATAATTATCCCAGGATTGTAGGATTGTATCAAGTTTTCTTATCTGTATATAGATGCACTTTCTTTCCTTCCTCCACGGTGTATATATATTGCTTGTGTTTTGAAAAATAAGTAAATACCCATATAGTATTTATGTTGCATTGTGTCAGACATTTGCCTAAATATTTGCTGCATAATAATTCATTTAACCCTTATATAATAATCCTCATTGCACAGATGAGAAAACTGAAGAAAAAAGAATTTAAATGACTTGTTCAAAGTCATACAAAGGCTTTTCAACAACTGGCTACTTTTTAGAGTATGCTGAATGTCATTTAATTCTACTCTGGTCTTCATTATTTCCTTCCTTCTCCTTGCTCTGGACTGTCTTTGTTGTTGTTTCTCCAGTTCTTGTAGGTGTACAATTAGATTGTTTATTTGAAATGTTTCTATCTTTTTTAGGTAGTCCTGTATCACTATGAACTTCCCTCTCAGGACTACCTTCACTGTGTCCCATAGGCTTTGGACTGTTGTGTTTCATTTGCTTCCAAATTTTCTGATTTCTTCCTTGATCTAATTATTAACCATTCATTGTTTAATATCATGCTATTCAGTCTCCATGAATTTGAGTGTTTTTGAGTTTTCTCCTTGAGGTTGGTTTCTAGTTTCAGTTCCTTGTGGTCAAGAAAATGCTTGATATGATTTCAACTTTCTTAAAGTTATTGAGACTTGTTTTGTGTCTATCATATGGTCTATCTTTGAAAAGTTCCATGTGCATTTGAAAAGAATGTTTATTTTGTTTCTTTGGGATCAAAGGTTCTATACATATCAGTTAAGTCCATTATACCTGGGACATTGTTCAATGCAGCAATATCTTTGTTGATATTTTGTTTGGAAAATCAATCCATTTTTGACAGTGGGGTGTTGAAATTCCCTACTACAATTGTGTTGCTGTCTATATCTTTCTTGAAGTCCTCAAAGATTTTTCACGTATATTTGGGTGCTCCTATGTTGGGTACATATATGTTTACACTATTTATGCCTTCTTGTTGGATTCTTCCCTTGAGTATTATGAAGTGTCCCTATGTGTCTCCTTTTATGGCCTTTTTTTGAAGTCTATTATGTCTGATGTAAGTATTGCTACCTCAGTTTTTTTTTTTTCCTATCCATTTGCTTGGAATATTTTTTCTATCCCTTCACTATCAGTCTGTGTATATCTCTTTTTCTGAGGTGGATAGGCAACATATGTGCAGGTCGTGTTTTCTTACCCATTCGGCTACTCTGTGTGTTTTGATTGGAGCATTTAATCCATTCACATTTAAGCTTATTATTGATAGGTACTTATTCATTGCCATTTTACTTCCTTCATACCTGTGTTCCTCTCTCTCTCACTCTTTTCCTTCCTTTCTTAAAGCAGTTCCTTTAGCGTCTCTTGCAGTGCTGGTTTAGTGGAGGTGTATTCTTTGAGTCTTCTTTTGTCTGGAAACTCCTTATTGTGCCTTCCATTTTAATTGAGAGCCATTCTGGGTAGAGTAGTCTTGGTTGCAGACCTCTGGCTTTCATTACTTGGAGTATTCCTTGCCATTCTCTTCTGGCTTGTAATGTTTCTGTTGAGAAGTCAGCTGCTAGCCTTATTGGGGCTCCCTTTTATGTTTCTTCCTGTTTCTCCATCGCTGCCTTTAAGATCCTCTCTTTGTCTTGGAATTGCACCATTTTAATTATGATGTGTCTTGAAGTGGGCTTCTTTAGGTGCCTCTTGATTGGGACCCTCTGTGCTTCTTGGACTTGTGTGACTTTTTCTCTCATCAGATTAGGGAAGTTTTCCATCATTACTTTTTCAAACAGGTTTTCTATTCCTTGCTTTTCTTCTTCTCCTTCTGGTATCCCTATTACATCGATATTATGTTTCATGTTGTCCTGCAGTTACCTTAATCCCTCTCCATTCTTTTTGAGTCTTTTTTTCCTTTTCTTGCTCTTTCTGTGAGTTTTTTTCTACCTTGTCCTCCAGCTTGCTGATTTTATCCTCTGCTTCATATAGCCTTCTTTTGATTCCTTCTACTGTGTTCTTCAGTTTAAAAATTGTATTCTTCATTTCTTCTTGGCTCTTGTTGATAGTTTCTATGTCCTTTTTCATGCTGATACAGTTTGCAGTAAGTTCCTCATAGCTTCCCTGTAGTTTTTGCAATTCTCTGTGAGCTCATTGAACTTCCTCATAACAATTGTTTTGAACTCAATATCTGATAGTTTACATGCCTTTATTTCATTTTGCACTCTTTCTAGGGATTCCTCCTTTCCTTTCAATTGGGGGTTGTTTCTTTGTCTTCCCCTTATTTGTGAGACTCTTCTTGTTTGCATATGCTTCTTAAACTGATCTGTTTTGACTCCCTGACTTTGTGATGTGAACTTCTATGGTAGAAGAACTGTGAGATTCAGTGGTGCTGTCTCCTTGATCTCCTGAACTTGATGCTCTTGGGCTACCCTTTATACTATTTATGTTGGCTCTCTGGATATAATTGGGTTTTGTTTGTTGTTGGGTCATTCTTTGGCAGGTCCTTCCCTCCAGCTGGTTGACTGAGGGTCACTCCATCCACTGCATCTTATATGCAATTGTGCAGGTGCTGCCAGAAGAAAACCACAAAGCCTAGGAAAAAAACCCACATCTGCAAAAATATCCCCACCCCGCAATTTCAGTGTCAACAGCAAATGAACCAGCATTAATAAGGGTATAAAGAGATTGACACTTTATAAGAAAAGAGAGAAATAAGCTATAGTATAAAATCTAGTGACTAAATATGCACAAACTTGATGGCCAAGAAATGAATGTTAAAAACTATGCAAGAAAGAAAATAGCACAAATCATGGAGAAGACCACTGTGGATTTCATCTTGGTAGCCTCTAGTATTTACCACTATTTTTTCTTTCTGGATCTGCCTCTGGTGATGTCAGATGTTGACCCCATCTGAACTTAGGCAGCCAGTTGGATACTTCAAGGGATTTACTGTCTGTTGCTGTCTCCTTCAGTTGTTAATGTAGTCACTCTGCATTCAGCAGCCATGCTTAAGCACCATAGGGCAGAGCAGAATCCCTCCTGAGATTGGGACTATTGTTCCCCCTTAGGCTCCTGGTGCTCTGAGGGGACTGGTCTGCCTGAGCAGGATGGCTGCTGCCTTATAGGGGATGACTCAGCACTGGGATCCTGGTGGCTACTCTCTCAGTTCTCTCCCCAAAGCCTCTGCCCCATTGTCTTCTCCAGCATCTGTAGTCCATTCTGTCCCCTTCATCCCTGCCTTTGCCAGGGATCTACTGCCTGTGGCTGACTCCTTCCATTGTTAATCAAGTCACTCTGCACTTAGCAGTCAGGCTTATGCACCACAGAGCCAGGGCAGAGTCCCTCCTGGAGGCAGGGCTATTGTTTTCCCTCAGGCTGCTGCTGCTTGGTGGGGAGTGGTCTGCCTAAGTAGGATGTCTGCTGCCTTATTGGGGATGACTTAGCACCAGAATCCCTGTGGCTACTCTCTCTGCTGTCTCCCCAAAGCTTCCATTCCCAGTGTCTCCTTAAGCGTCTCTAACTTACTCTACTCCCGCCTTTACTGAAGCCCAGGGTAAGTGGCTACAAATGAAAATTTGCATGTTGGCCCTTTAAACAGCTCTGCACCTCCAGCCAACTCTCTCTGGTAGAGAGTAGCCTTACTGCTTCTTGCTGCTGGTTGTTATCTGTGTACTTCTGGGGATCTGGTGCTCTAGGCTGGGGATCCCAGCTTAAGGTTTAGACCCATTTTTCTCAGAGGGATCCAACCGGCCGCTTAATTATCCCCCCAGTGCTGCCACCTGTGGGTGTCTAGCCAGCCTTCCAGAGTCTTCACCATACCCCTTACCAGTCAGGTTGTGCTGGAGCTGATTCTTCTTTTTGTCCAAGGTTATAAGACTTCTCTCTCGGTATTGTTCAGTTGTTTGTTCTGTGCGATTTCTCCACAACTTAGTTGTAATTCAAGATTGGTCCTACGGGGAGGTTAGTGTGACTTCCATTTACTCCTTCACCATCTTGCCAATTCTGTGTTTCATTTTCTATACTTAGGACATTCTATAGGATCATGTAATGTTAATAGTGTTGTAACCAAATATTTTCCAATATTACTTTTTATTTTATATTTTATTATTTTCATAATATTTTCCCAGTATTGACAAGACCTATACATATAAGTATAGGGTCTAAAGTTTTTTCAAGTATTGTGTGTTTACTTTTAAAGTCTACTCTATTGATCTGAAATCTTCTTTCTTTCAAATACTAGTTAGCAAATGATATTTTAAAACTAAATTATCTAACTTTCTTAAAATATACCCCAATTTTAAGGTAAATATTATGCATACATATTGCTAGAAGTGTCTAGCCCTGCATAGGTTAGAAATCGGAGCGAGAGGGAAAATATTCATCAAGTAAAGATATTAGCTAATCTGTCTTCTCTTTCAAGATTCTAAATTTTAAGCACTTTAGGATTGGGTTTTAGAACTATTTATATTTATTTATAGACATAAAACAGGCCCAAACCAGAGATTAGGAAAGCTTATATATTATTAGGAAAGTCCTTTTTGGGAAAATCTAGCTATTAGTCTGCTGCTGAGAAATTTGGGTTCTGTTTAAAGACTCTCTTAATTATCTCTCCTACTGCTGAAGCTGTGGTTAACATATAGGAAAGAGTGTTCTTTCCTTTAATAAATTCCCAAATGCTGTGGCATTCATTAAGGAAATATTTAAGCAGAGCTATTGTTCAGAAGATATTTTATTCTTTTCTTTCTACCTACCACTTCCTCTGCTTCAGCTTATTAGTTTCCTAGTGGGAGGTTAAAAGAAATCCTGAGAATATATTATATTCCTGTCTGGCCTTATTCCTTACTTAACTTTGTACTTAACTTGTACAAAAATAAAAATAGAATCAGACCATAGTGAATAGTGATTAAGAAAACTCTTAAGCAATATACAAATAGTTTAGCTACACTAAGATTCTGTTTTCTTAGCCCTTTCACTTAATCACTAGTATAAGAAAAGTTAAAGATCATTTTTTTCAGTGTGTATTTATAGAGTAGTCAATATGAATAAGGCTTGGTATTCAGTTCTGAGATAAAAAGATGAATAATACAGACTTGGATCCTGTCCACATAAACTTACAGTCTAGTTAGAGGGGAAGACAAATACATGCTAATACAATGTAACAAGCACCCTGTTAGGAAGAACACATCTGGTAAGCATTTATCTAGGCTTGGGAGACCAGTATGCTTCCAGCAGAAAGTGTGCACCTGCCTTTGGGGAAGACTGGGTGAATATACGTAAGTGAAGAAGAGTAAACATTTGGATGTAGCTGGACCTTAATTACCTGTGGGGAGTCAGAGAAAGTGAGAGGATAAACAACATCTTTTTGGGGGATACTGCTAGAATAAAATTAGGTAGTTAAATGAACCCAGGTCAGAATAGCATATGCAAAAGAAATATTGAGCAAGTTAAGAATATTGTTAAAAATGTTGTCTACTTAGAATCCAACCGGATCCCTGATCCCAGGTAAAAGAACTTTTGGTCTTAAGAGATATATTTCCACCCACTCTGAAACTAATCTGATGACTATCAGTGCCCCCAAAAAGGTGCTACTTGTCTATTTTTCTCACTCTCATGATGCCTACCTGGTTTAATGTCATGGAAAATGATCAAGACCCTATATCTTGCTATATTTATAACTGAACTTGGGATATTTATCATTGGAACATTATAGAATAAGCAAAATGGGCCCTGAACTTGGGATATTTATCATCGGAACATTATAGAATAAACAAAATGGGCCCTGACAAGTGTGGCTCAGTTGGCTGGGTGTCATCTGCAAAGTGAAAAATGTTGCTGGTTCAGTTCCTGGCCAGGGCACATACCTAGGTTGTGGGTTCGGTCCCTAGGCCGGGCATGTATGAAAGAAAAATGATCGATATTTCTCTCTCACACAGATGTTTCTTTCCCTCTATTTCTCCTTCCCCTACCCTTGCACTAAAAATAAATAAATAAAGTCTTTTTTAAAAAGTGCAAAAAGAGAATTTATTTTAATATATGAAGGCAAAATTATATACAAATAAACTATAAAGACCAGATTTAGTTCTAATAATAACTTTATATTCTTCCTCACTAAAAAAAAAACCTTTATCCAGAGAAGTTAAAAATAGAAGGATTTCCTCTTTCTATATTTTCATATGTTTAGATACACAAATATCATTGCATTAAAATTGTCAACAGGATGACTGGAAGATGGCGATGAGGTAGGTGGAATGGAGCCCAGTTCTCCCTGTGCCCAGCTGGAACACCTAGCTGATCTTCTGAGGAACAGAGTGAACAGCCTATGGAATCCCAGCTTACAGGAAATTTGGAGGCAAAAAATTGCAGAGGGCATTGGAAAACCTACAGTGAGGAGATTACACTGGGATGGTAAGGTCCCTGGGATCTGCACCAGGACCAAGGCTGCTGTGGCCCTCGGTCCAGTGTCTGCCACAGGATATGGGGAGGAGAGTTAGATCACCAGCTTCTTCCCCTACCAGAGCAGGGAGGGCAGCCTGACACCAGGAGGGACCCAGATGCTTGAAGTCACTGGGTGGAATAGAGACAAAGTGGGAGACTCACAGAGGTGGTACACATCTGCTGGGACCGTGGACGCTGGCACCACAGAAATTGGGGTGCTGGGTGACATCTGGAGAAGGGAGGAGTTGGGCCCTGTAGGACCCTGACTCAGATAGCCTGTGGACTGGTTGGAAAGTGGGCTGTGTGAAAAGTCATGCCCTTGTTGGGAACTACCGGCAGCTGCTTCATAAGGAACTCTCAAGCAGCAGCTGGTGCACCCTGGGGGTGATTCCAGCTGCAGGAGCCCACAATGAGTGGCTGAGGGATACGGTGTGCCCCGCCTGTCTGGCAATACAAACCTAGAAACAGTAGCGGAGCAGAAATGTGCACCCCACCTGTCTCTCTCTGCGCACTCAGAGTGAGGGGCTGGGCAGTACCACGTGGCACCCTGCTTGTCTCAGGAGGAGATTGACTCATGCTGTGAGCAGCTGAGGGACTGATTTGAGCCTGGCAGCTCACAGAAGACTTGCAGGAAACTGTGAATATTGTGACCCAGACCACCATGGTCCCCATCCTTTCAGAACCAAAGGAAGGGAGAAAAGTGAAACCTAGCCCCCCTCTTCCTGTGGTATCCAGGAAGACCAGCAAAACTCGCTGAACAGGTTTAAAGTCAGCAGGAGGCTTATTATTATCTTTTGCTTCCTTTTTCTTTTTGGATCCTCTTTCTTTTTATTCCTTTTTTCCTCCCAAGTGAGACAATAAGGTGCAGAGCTACAAAGGGTCCAGAGACAGATCAAAAGGGGGAGCACAAGGCTAACCCCCAACACTGAGAAACTGAGACAAATGTCACTTTGCTATTCCACAGAGCTGGAATTTTATTGTGTATGTGTATTATTATTATTTTGTCATTATTTTTTACCACTTTTATTTTATTAGTATTTTTTATTTCTCTTTCTTATGTGTAGTTTTCCTCATTTTATTTCCCTATTTAACTCTGGTGTTTGACTGGATTTCTTTATTCTCTCTTTATTACATTTTAATTTTCCTTCTTTCACTTCACCTGTGTTCCAATAACACACAATTCTTGATTGGGTACTTTCTATTCTGGTTATCCAAATCATATATTTCTTGTCATATTATTGTTGTTACAGTACTATTGTAAATAATTGTTGTTCCATACAATTGTACATATTACACAGCAACCCTCCCTGATCTTAGCCCACTTCACTTTAATCCTGAGCATTATTATTGTTGTGGTTAACTCTATTCTCTTTTGCACTACTCCTACTTTCTATACTTTAATCTCACTATATCTCATATTCTAACCTTGCACAACTGTGCTGTTTTCTGGATTCGGCTCACAATTATCCTCCCCTCTAACAAGAGTCTTAACTCTCTTTTATCACTTATACAAAGTGGCTAGTTGGGTGAAATATCACAGTTAATGCTATACTTATTCAAAGAATCTCCTATCTCTTCTCTACTTGCTGGAATTTTAAATTCCATAAACTACTTTCTTGCTGTCTTAATCCATTTTGCCTGTGCTCTGCCACTGATCACACACAAGAATATGTGGGAGCTGTGATCATCAGTTATACCTGCTGGAGGAGAAAAACCACCAAAAAGGGAAACACCAAAAGGTAAAAACCCAAGTACACAAGATAGCCCACACAAACAAAAGAAAGGGCAAAGCTAGAGTGTCCAGACAAGGAGATCAGAGACCAAACCACTGAACTTCATAGAATTCCTACCATAGAAGTTTACCCTACAAAGACAGCTAGCAAAGCAAAACATCAGGAAGCACAGAAACAAACAAACAAAAAAAGAGTCGCCAAAAATGGGGAGACAAAAAAAATAACATGCAATCAAAAGGAATGGAAGACTCCTCAGTAAAAGAGCTAAACAGAATGGAGGTAACCAAACTGTTAGATATAGAATTTAAATTAATGATTATAAAGATGCTCAAGGAACTCACAGACAACTACAAGGACCTGAGTGAGAACTACATCAGCATGAAAAAGAAAATAGAAACTATAAACAAAAACCAGAAAGAAATGAACAATAAAATCTCAGAAATAAAAACCACATTAGAAGAAATTACAAGCAGGCTGGATGAAGCAGAGGATTGAATCAGCAAGTTGGAGGACATGGTAGAAAAAAACATCCAGAAAGAGCTAGAAAAATAAAAGAGACTAAGAAAGAATGATCAGGTGGTAAGAGAGCTACAAGACAACATGAAATGTAACAATATCCATATAAGAGGGATAGCAGAAGGAGAAGAAGAAAAGCAAGGAATAGAAAACCTGTTTGAAAAAGTAATGATGGAAAACTTCCCTAATCTGATGAGAGAAAAAGTCACACAAGTCCAAGAAGCACAGAGGGTCCCAATCAAGAGGCACCCAAAGAGGCCCACTTCAAGACACATCATAATTAAAATGGTGCAATTCCAAGACAAAGAGAGGATCTTAAAGGCAGCAAGGGAGAAACAGAAAGTAATGTACAAGGGAGCCTGAATAAGGCTAGCAGCTGACTTCTCAGTGGAAACACTCCAAATCACAAGGGGATGGCAAGGAATACTCACTCCAAGTAATGAAAGTCAGAGTACTGCAACCAAGACTACTCTACCCAGAATGGCTCTCAATTAAAATGGAAGGCTAAATCAGGAGCTTCCCAGAAAAAGAAGTCTAAAAGAATATACCTCCTCCAAACCAGCTCTGCAAGAGATGCTAAAGGGACTGCTTTAAGGAAAGAAAGGAAAAGAGTGAGAGAGAGAGGAACACAAGTACGAAAAATGGCAATGAATAAGTACCTATCAATAATAAGCTTAAACGTAAATGAATTAAATGCTACAATCAAAACACATAGAGTAGCTGAATGGATGAGAAAGCTTGACCCACACATATGCTGCCTACAAGAGACCCACCTCAGAACAAAAGACCTACACAGACTGTGAGTGAAGGGATGGAAAAATATTCCAAGCAAATGGACAGGAAAAAAAATAGACTTCAAAAAAGAGCCATAAAATGAGACCTAGAAGGACACTTCGTAATACTCAAGGGAAGAATCCATCAAGAAGACATGAACATTGCAAATATATATGCACCCAACATAGGAACACCCAAATACATAAAGAAAATCTTGGAGGGTTTCAAGTAAAATATTGATAGCAACACAATTATAGTAGGGAATTTTAACACCCCACTGTCAAAAATGGATAGATCTCCCAAACAAAATATCAATGGAGATATTGCTGCATTGAACAATGTCCTAGATCAAATTAACTTAACTGGTATATATAGAGCCTTTCATTCCAAAGAAGCAAAATACACATTCTTTTCAAATGTACATGGAACATTTTCAAAGATAGACCACATCATAGGACACAAACAAGCTTCAACAAATTCAAGAAAATTGAAATCATATCAAGCATTTTCTCTGACAAGGGACTGAAAGTAGAAACCAACCTCAAGGAAAAAACAAAAAAACTCAAACTCATGAAGATTGAATAGCCTGCTATTAACCAATGTATAGGTCAAGAAGGACATCAAGGAAGAACTCAAAAGTTTCTGGAAACAAATGAAAATGAACCCACAACAACCCAAAACTTATGGGATACTGTGAAGGCAGTTCTGAGAGGGAAGTTCATAGTGATACAGGCCGACCTAAAAAAAAAAAATTGAAGCATTTCAAATAAACGACCAAACCCTACACCACCTACAAGAACTTGAGGCACAACAAACACAGCCCAGAGCAAGTAGAAGGAAAGAAATAACCAAGATCAGAGGAGAATTAAACAACATAAAGGCTAAAAGCACAATTCTAAGGATCAATAAATCCAGGACCTGGTTCTTTGAAAAGATAAACAGAATTGACAAGCCTTTAAGCAGACTCATCAGGAAAAATAAGAGAGAGGACCCAAATAAACTAAATCAGAAATGAAAGAGGAGAGAATACAAATGATACCACAGAAATACAAAGGATTGCAAGAAATTGCTACAAAGAACTATATACCAAGAAATTTGAAAACTTGGATGAAATGGACAAATTTCTAGAAAAATATAATGTCCCAAAACTCAGTGAAGAAGAAGCAGAAAGACTGAACGGACCAATAACAGCTGACAAAATTGAAACATTAATCAAAAAACTCCTGACACACAAAAGCCCTGGACCGGATGGTTTTATAGGAGAGTTTTACAAAGCATTTAAGGAAGAGCTAACCCCCATCCTTCATAGACTAATCCAAAATGATGGAAGACTCCCAAACTCTTTTTATGATGCCAACGTCATCCTAATCCCAAAACCAGATAAAGATACAACAAAGAAAGAAAACTTCAGGCCAATATCCCTGATGAACATAGATGCTAAAATCCTCAACAAAATACTGGCAAACCACATTCAGTAATACATTAAAACACATCATACACCATAACCAAATGGGATTCATCTCAAGAATGCAAGGATGGCACAATATTTGCAAATCAATAAATGTAATACATCACAGAAACAAAAACAAAGACAAAAATCACATGATCATATCAATAGATGAGGAAAAAGCATTGGATAAGGTACAGCACCCATTTGTGATAAAAATACTAAGCAAAGAAGGAATAGAGGGAGCAATCCTCAACATAATTAAGGTCATATATGAGACACCTACAGTCAACATCATACTCAATGGGCAAAAATTAAAAACTTTTCCACTTAGATCAGGAGCAAGACAAGGTTGTCCACTTTCACCACTTCTATTCAACATAGTATGGGAAGTCCCAGCCACAGTAATCAGAGAAGAAAAAGTAATAAAAGGCATCCAAATTGGAAAAGAGGAAGGAAAACTGTCACTGTTTGCAGATGACATGATAGTGTACATAGAAAATCCTATAGACTCCACCAAAAAACTGCTCAACTTAATAAATGAATTTAGCAAAACAGTGGGATACAAAGTCAATATCCAGAAATCAAAGGCATTTTTGTATACCAACAATGAAACATCAGAAGCAGAAATAGGGAAAAAAATCCCATTTGATATAGCAAAAAGAAAAATAAAATATCTAAGAATAAACCTAACTAAGGAGGTAAAAGAACTGTACTCAGAAAACTACACAAAACTGAAGAAAAAAATTAAGGAAGACACAAACAAATGGAAACATATACCATGTTCGTGGATTGGAAGAATTAACATCATGAAAGTGCCCCTACTACCTAAAGCAATTTACACATTCAATACAATACCTATTAAACTACCAATGGCATATTTCACAGACATAGAACAAACACTTCAAAAGTTTATATGGAACCATAAATGACCCTGAATAGCTGCAGCAATTTTGAGAAAGAAGAGCAAAGTAGGATGGATCACAATACCTGATACTAAACTATATTACAAGGCCACTGTAATCAAAAGAGCCTGGTACTGGCATAAGAACAGACACATAGGCCAATGGAACAGAATAGAGAGCCCAGAAATAAACCCAAATCTCTATGGTCAATTAATATTTGACAAAGTGGGCAGCAACATAAAATGGAGTAAAAATAGCCTCTTCAACAAATGATATTGGGAGAGCTAGACAGCTACATGAAAAAAAATGACATTCAATCACCAATTTACACCATACACAATAATAAATTCAAGATGGATAAAAGATTTAGATATAAGTTGTGAAACCATTAAAGTCCTAGAGGAGGCATGAAAATCTCAGATATTCCATGCAGCAATGTTTTCATTGATATGTCCCCCAGAGCAAGGGACATAAAGGAAAGAATAAACAAGTGGGATCTCATCCAAAAAAAAAAAAAAAAAGCCTTCTGCACAGCTAAAGAAAATAGCATTAAAATGAAAAGACAATCAACCATATGGGAAAGCATATTTGCTAATGATACCTCAGACAAGGGTTTGATCTCCAAAATATATAAAGAACTCACACGACTTCACTCTAAGAAGACAAGCAACCCAATTAAAAAATGGGCAAAGGACTTGAACAGACACTTCTTCAAGGAGGACATATAGAGGCTCCAGAGACACATGAAAAGATGCTCAGTATTGCTAGCCATCAGAGAGATGCAAATTAAAACCACAATGAGATACCACTTCACACCAGTCAGAATGGTCATCACAAAGAAAGCAACAATCAGAGAGGTTGTGGAGAAAAGGGAACACTAGTGCATTGTTGGTGGGGTTGTAGACAGTTACAACCACTATGGAAAATGGTATGGAATTTTCTCAGGCAAGTAAAAATGGAACTGCCTTTTGACCCAGCATTTCCACTGCTAGGATTCTATCCTAAGAACCCTGAAACACCAGTCCAAAGGAACCTATGCACCCCAATGTTCATAGCAGCACAATTTACAACAGCCAAGTGCTGGAAGCAATGTAAGTGTCCATCAGTAAATGAGTGGATCAAAAAGCTATGGTACATTTACACAATGGAATTCTATGCAACAGAAAGAAAGAAGGAGCTCCTACCCTTTACGACACCATGGATGGAACCAGAGAGCAATGTGCTAAGTAAAATAAGCCAGGAGATGAAAGACAAATAACAGATGATCTCACCATTAACAGGAACCTAATGAACAAAGCGAACAAGCAATCAAAACATAGTCAAAGACATTGAAATTGAGAATAGACTCACAGTGACCAGAGGGGAGAGGGGAGAGGGTAATAGGGGAAAAGGGTGAATGGTTTACAGGAACAATTATAAAGGACATATGGACAATAACAAGGAATAGGGGTGGAAACAGGGGAGAGAGGTGCAGAGGGCTGAGGTGGTGAGGAGGGGTTGGGGAAAAGGGAAGAAACTGTACTCGAACAACAATAAAAGAATAAAGTAAATCAATAAAGCAAAAAAAATTGTCAGCAGTATTTAGTACAGTAACACACTATTCAGGTTCATAGCCCAAAGGCGGTATATGCCATATGTACCATAGCAGTGTTATTATGTATAGAAAAGGTACAGTAAAAATATGATATACAATTATTTTTACCCGGTACTTATAGGCACTTGCCATGAATAGAGCTTACAGGACTGGAAGTTGTTCTGGGTGATCCTGAGATGAAGTTACTCCTATCAATCCCTGGTAATCAGAAAGTACTTCACATGGCCCCTTATAGCTCTGATTGCATTACATACTAATACTTGTTTCCACATCTGCTTTCTCCTGTTAGATTGTTATATCCTTGGATATTGTCCCATATATACATATATATACATATTATATAATATATAGTACATAAAATAAATATATATTATATAATATAATATAAATTATATAATATATAATGCGTGTTATAATATATAATATATAAATATAATGTACATTTATATATAATATATATTTAATCTCATTTTCCAACACACTTTTCACCAGTGTTTGTTCTCAAAATTTATTTCAATGAGTGAAAATATAAATAAAATGTAACTAGCCTAGTTAAATCTTGGGACTTTATTTATTTGCTTTTATTGTATTTTTCCATTAGTACCCTTACACCCCTTTACCCCCCACAATCACCATACTGTTTTCTATGTCCATGAGTCCTTTTTCCCTTTTGCTTGATCCCTCTGCCCACTTAACATCCCCCTGTACCTTAGCTGTCATCTTGCTGTCTATCTTTGAGTCTGTCTCTATTCTGTTTGTTAGTTCAATTTGTTCATTAGATTTCACATATGAGTGAAATCTTATGGTATTTGTCTTTCTTTGACTGGCTTATTTCACCTAGCATAATGTTCTCCAGATCCATCCATACTGTCACAAAGGGTAAAACTTTCTTCTTTCTCATGGTCAAGTAGTATTCTATTGTGTAAATGTCCTATTGTTGTTTTTTCCACTCATCAACTGGTGGGCATTTGGTCTGCTTCCATATCTTGGCAATTATAAGTAATGTTGCAATGAACTTAGGGGTGCTTATGTTCTTCCAAATTAGTGTTTTGGGTTCCTGCAGGTATATTCCCAGAAGTGGGATCTCTGGGTGAAAAGGCAGATCCATTTTTAATTTTTTCATGTATCTTCACACTGCTTTCCACAGTGGTTGCTCAAGTCTGCATTCCCACCAACAGTGCAAAAGGGTTCCCCTTTCTCCACATCCTTGCCAACATTAGTTGTTTGTTGATTTATTGATGATGGTCATTCTGACAGGTGTGAGATGGTATCTCATTGTGGTGTTAATTTGCATATCTCTGATCGTTAGTGATGTCGAGCATCTTTTCATATGTTCATTGGCCATCCGTATGTACTCTTTGGAGAATTGTCTATTCAGGTCCTTTGCCCATTTTTTGAGTTATTTGTTTTTTTGGTGTTCAGTTTTGTAAATTCTTTATAAATGTTGGATATTAACCCCTTATCAGATGTACCAGTGAATATGATCTCCCGCTCTGTGTGTTGTCTTCTTATTTAGTTGAAGTTTTCCTTTGCTGTGCAAAAATTTTTTACTTGATGCAGTCCTATTTGCTTATTTTTTCTTTTGTTTCCCTTCTCTGTGGAGATATAGCTGATAAAATATTGCTGAGCAATGTCTGAGATTTTGCTGCCTATGACTTCTATTATTTTATGGTTTTGGATCATACATTTAGATCTTCAGTCCATTTTAAATTTCATCTTGTGTATGATATAAAAAGGTGCTCTAGTTTCATTTTTCTGCATGTGTCTGTACAATTTTCCCAAGACCATTTATTGAATAAACTGTTTTTTACCCATTATATGTACTTTCTTCCTCTCTCAAACATTAATTTACTGTAAAAGTATGGATTTATTTCTGGCCTCTCTGTTCTATTCCATTGATCTATGTTTCTGTTTTTATGACAATACCATTCTGTTTTGACTATGATGGCCTTATAATATAGTTTCATATTCAGTAGTGCTATTCTTCCACCTTTGTTCTTCTTTCTCAGGATTGCTGTTGCTATGCAGGGCCTTTTGTAGTTCTATATAAATTTTTGAAATATTTGTTCTAGATGTGTGAAATACATCACTGGAATCTTGATAGGGGTTGTGTTGAATATGTAGATTTCTCTGGGTAGCATGGACATTTTAAGGATGTTAATTCTTCTTATCCATGAACATGTTATGTGCTTCCACTTATTTGTATCTTCTTTGTTTTTTTCTTCACTATCTCCTAAATTTTCTGAATGTAAGTCTTTTACATACTTTGTTAGGTTTATTCCTAGGTATTTTATTCTATTTGAAGCAATTGTGAATGGGATTGTTTTCTCAATTTTCCTTTGTGTTAGTTCTTATTGGCATACAAAATGCAACTGATTTCTGGATATTAATTTTGTATCTTGCTACTTTGCTGAATTCATTTCTAAGTTCTGGTAGTTTCTTTGTGGAATCTTTGGGGTTCTCTATGTACAGAATCATGTCATCTGCAAATAAAGACAGTTTTATTTTTTCCTTTCCAATTTGGATGCCTTTTATTTCTTCCTGTCTGTTGTAGCTAAGACTTCCAGTACTGTGTTGAATAAGAGAGGTGAAAGCTGGCATTCCTGTCTGGATCCCAATCTTAAGGGGAACACTTGAAGTTTTTGCTCACTGAGTGTGGATTTGCTGGCAGTGGATTTGTCACATATGGCCTTTATTATGTTTAGGTATATTCCCTCTATCCCCACTTTGCTAAGATTTTTTTAATCATAAACCGATGCTGGATTTAATCAAATGCTTTATCTGCATCTATCAGTGTGACCATGTGATATTTTCATCCTTCATTTTATTTATGTTGTGAATTACATTTGTTGATTTGCAAGTGTACCAAACTGGAATAAATTCCACTTGATCATAGTGTATGATATTTTTGATGCATTGCTGTATTTGGTTTGCTAATATTTTGTTGAGGATCTTTGCATATATGTTCACCATGGTTATTGGCCTATAATTTTCTTTTTTGTAGTGTCTTTATCTGGTTTTGGAATTAAGATAATGCAGGTCCCATAAAATGAGCTTGAGACACTTCCCTCCTCTTAAATTTTTGGAAATAGTTTGAGAAGGAGAGGTGTTAGTTCATCTCAGAATGTTTGGTAAAGTTCACCTGTGAAGTCATCCAGTCCAGGGCTTTTGTTTGTTGGGAGTTTTTTTGATACTGCTTCAGTTTCACTAGGTGTAATCTGTTTATTCAGATTCTCTGATTATTCCTGATTTGGTTTTGGAAGACTATGTTTCTAGGAGTTTATCCATTTCATCCAGGTTGTCCAGTTTGTTGACATATAGTTGTTCATAAGATTTTCTTACAATCCCTTGTATTTCTTTGGGGTAGGTGTTTTTTTCTCATCTTTCATTTCTGATTTTATTTATTTAGGCCCTCTTTTTTTTTTTCTTGATGAGTCTGGTAAAGGTTTTCCAATCTTGTTTATCTTTTCAAAGAAACAACCCTTGGACTCATTGATCTTTTGTATCATTTTTTAAGACTTTAATTTATTTCTGCTCTAATCTTTATTGTTTTCTTCTTCCTTCTACTCACTTTTGGCTTTGTTTGTTCTTCTTTTTCAAATTCCATTAAGTAGTAAAATTAGATTATTTATTTGAGCTTTTTCTTGTGTTTCTTTTTCTTTCTTTCTTTCTTTCTTTTCTTTTCTTTTCTTTTCTTTTTTTTTTTTGAGATACACCTATAATACTATGAATTTCCCTCTTAGGATTGTTTTTCCAATGTCTCACAGATTTTGGATTGTTGTGTACCCACCTTCATTTGTTTCAAGGTAACTTTTGAATTATTCTTTGAGCTCCTTGTTGACCCATTCATTGTTTAATATCATGTTACTTAGCTTCCATGTCTTTGCATGTTTTTCAGTGTTCTTGTGATTGATTTCCCGATTCACAGTGTTATGCTCAGAGAGGATGCATTATATGATTTCATTCTTCTTAAATTTATTGAGACTTGTTTTGTGTTCTAACATATAGTTTATCCTATGAAACATTCCACGTGCACTAGAAAAATATGTATATTCTGCTGCTTTGGGGTGAAATGCTCTGAATATATCAATTTGCTCTATTGTGTGGTTTAAGGCCACTGTCTCCTTGTTGATTTACTTTTATAAAAAGATTTTATTGATTTATTTTTAAAAAGAGGGGAAGGGAGGGAGAAAGAGAAGGACAGAAACATTAATGTGTGGTTGCCTCTCACACGCCCCCTACTGGGGACCCGCCCTGCAACCCTGACTGAGAATCATACCAGCGACCCTTTGGTTCTGGGGCTGGCACTCAATCCATACAACCACACCAGCCATGGCTCCTTGTTGATTTTCTGTGTGGAAGATCTATCCATTGAAGTCAATGGGGTGATAAAATCCCTCACTATGACTGTATTTCTGTCAATCTGTGATTATGTGAACTCCCTCTACTGGACCTGTTCATGTGCAGAAAGAACCTGGTTGCATACCAAGGCCAGCCTTTACCAGCACCAGGCCCAGGGGAGGGTAAGCTAAAGTCTCAGCTCACAGAGATCTGCCTTAGTTGTTAAACTTAATCAATGATATAGCCTAAAGCTATACTCAGCAGCCCGGCTTAAACTCTACAGGGTGGAGCAAAGTAATTCCTGTGTGAGAGGCTATTACTTCCCTTCAGGATGATACCATTTGGAGGGGAGTGCACTGCCTAAGAAAGATAGCCTCTGCAGTATGGGGAATGACTCAGCATTGGGATCTTGATAGCTGTTCCTTTTATTCTCTCCCCAGAGCCATGAATCTCAGACTCTCCGCATGTGTCTCTAGCCGACTTTGCCTCCCCTGTGCTTCAGCCCAGGGTAAGTGGCTGTAAACAACATTTCGTGTGTTACCCTTTTAACAATCTCTCTGAGTTCCACCCATCTCTCCTTGGCAGATGTAAACCCTGCTTCTTTTCACTGCTAGATGTTATCTAAATTCCTTTCCTGGCTCTGGTGCTATAGGCTGGGGAGTCCAGCTTGTCAGGATTTAGACCCCATATGTATTGGAGGGAAACTCCAGCCACTGAAATATCCCTTTAGCCCTTCAACTGCATCCCATGGGAGCCCAGCCAGCCCTGCTGTGCCTCCTCTACCCTCCCTACCAGTCTTGTTATAGTTATGTGATTTCTTCTGTCTGTCCTTGGTTATAGGATTCTCTTCAGTTAGTGTTCAGTTGGTTATGCAGATGATTTCTCTACAATTTAGTTGTAATTTCATATTGGCCCTGGGAAGAGGTTAGTGTAGTTTGCACTCACTCCTCTGTCATCTTGGGTCTCCTCAGGACATGTATTCATGTAAAAGAAGTTTCAGCATTTGATAATAACTCAGAAGGGAACTGCTATATCATTTCAATTTGTCTCTGCAATCACATCAGATTACAGACTGCAAAATGCCCAATGCCAGGAAGATAATGCCCCTGGATTAAGACTAGCCTAGCCCCTAAAGCATTGCCTGATCACTCTTGGCATTGTAGTCGTTTGTTCTGTCCCCCAGTGTCAGATAAGCCCTGAAGATAGTGTGAGTGTCCTTAGGCTGTTAGCAATTCTGTTGAGGGAGGCTGTAGAGTTTCCCACTGAGATATGGAGAAAGATGAAATTGAAAGACAAAGACTGAAGGACCTGCCTGAGGCTACAGTAAAAACCTGCATTTGAGTTCTTCAAGCTCTGGGACCACTTACATATTTGAAACATAACCCTCTTTACTCCAGCAAAGCTGTTAATAGTTTTAGCACTTACAGTAATAAAGCACAAAACAAACAATGCTTTGCCCTAGTAATAGGCCTTTCCATGGTGCCCATTCTCTGCTGAAGGTGTTCTTCAACAAGCTGAGAGAACTAAGAAAGATGTTCTTTATGTACATAAATTCTCTTAGAGCTACAGCTGATCCTGGTGAACAGACCCAATGTGAGTGTTACACTTCCAATTTGAGATGTATAGCCAAATTTGGCTTTTGCTGCTACTATGGAGTGTTTCTCATACTATTTCTCTGGGCCAGCAAACCTGTAAATAGTTTACATGTGGGTTCAATTTTTTAGCCTATGGTTTGTCAAATTCACAGGCTTTGAGTCTTCGAAAATGGGAGAAGTCATAAGAATTGGACTTGGGCAATGGAAAGGGTGCTCAGCAAAGGTGTTACTGGAACTTTCTCTCCAATCCACTAACTCTTTGTCTTTATCACCACATTTTTTGCACTAAAAAGTTCTTGGTGTCTCAGAAACAGATCTGCCCTTCGTTATAAGGGGTTATTTAGCAATGCTACCCTTGTGTCGTGGCCCAATCACATCCTAAGTTAATTTCATTTCTGTTTTAGTCAAAACTGTTTTTGTATTTGCCTATATGCAATGGTTTTCTCTGGGGACTCAAGTAATCCATATTTTATGTGAAGTAACTTAATTTTATGATGTGTCTGATATAAATAGACTTTTTTCTCTTTTACTCCTGAGACAATGACAATTTGATTTTCCATTTATGGTAACATTAATGTAATCTCCTGGAGTTTAAGCACATCCTTTCTGTCTAGTGTCTTAACAGCAATCTTATTTGCCAAGTGTCAGATTAAGTGCACTGTTTAATACAGACTGAGCACCATCAGCGTCAAAGAGAGTTTTGGCTGAGTAACTGATCATAGATGAAGGGGGGAACCCAAAAAATTCATAATGGCTTCTCCTCTTTGTCACATTTCCAGTTGGTAAACTTAGCCACCCACTTAGCTTCAGAAAAGTTTTGAAGCTGCCTCTGCATACAAGCATAACGGCACATGTTAGATTTTCATTTTAAGTTCTATCAACCTCATCTTGGTAAAGGTCCTCATACCATATTAGTATGAAAGGTATAATATGTCTCATAAAAAATTACCTAAAAGCTTTCACCTTTTGTCATTAATGATACCCATAAACTTCTTCCCACTGTCAAGATTGCTGTCAATCAGGGAAATTTGTACTAAGAAACATGCTGTGCTCAAATAAAGCAGACTAGGTCTGGAAGAGTTCATTTTGGTTCCATTGTTCTTAGGTACCATGCTGCTCTAACATAATAGCAATGATGCTGAATTTCTGACATCGTGCATTTTAACTAGAATATTTTGACATTCTGTTTTACTTGTTATACTCAATGTCTAAAAGAGAAAAAAAAGACTCTATTTTGCACAAGAAAGAGCATAATTTTTTAGAAGTCACAGAAAAAGAATCAAATTTAATTTTACAGAATCATACACACCTACAAAAGAATGCCCCAGAAATGCATGACCTATGTTAGCTTAGAGTTTTCATTTCAACTCTTCTTTCCAGCCAAGATCAATCCATCTTTTCTCACTGATTCTGTGAAATGCCTCACCCAAAGTTATTTGAGTATTCCTGTGAAAATCAGGCTGGGCACAAGGAATTTCTGAATTTTGATTTAAAGTATTTAGGGTTTCTTAATGCAAATATTGGAATATCATCAGAGCACTAGTGATACTCTGCACTACATCTCCTTTTTATCTACTCTGACAGTGTAGCTTTAGAGCTTACTCAGTGCCTGGCTGAGCTAAGGACTCACATGAAAGCCGACTGGCTCAGTTTCAAGCTAAATAAAACAGAGGTGAGGATGTTGGAGGGTGAGGGGTTGAGAAGGGGCCAGGGACATTATTTAGAGGTTTAAACCTGGGGGTTTTCTTACTCACAACTGCTCTACAAAAACCTTAGAACTCAGTTAAGATCATGCCCTGTGCTCAAACTAGAGACATTATCCATCATCAAGACATTGTGAAACAAGCTGAGACTTTACAGCTTCTCACAGAATGCCTGACCCACAATTGCATTATCTGTTAATTGTCACTTTTCAAATGATGTCCCGACCAGATTGTAAATTCCTTGAAGGCAAAATCCTCATTGTTCACTTGTGCATCTCTGGAGCCTGATGATTTTAGTATTAGGGCAGATATTAGCACCCATAGCCTCAAGGCAAAGACAAACTGTGACTTTGAAAGAAACTGAAAAGTTTAGTTCTGAGGTTAGTAAGGATTTTGTTCACTCAGATGAGTCCAGAGTAAGATGTTTCCTCTACTCCCTGAACCTAGATCCTCTTTTGATACTCAAGAGAGTCAGCAAAGAAGCAAGGGCTTCCCCGAGCACCTGCAGATCCCTGAGAAGGACTGAGGAAACTCCAAGTTTTCACAATTTGCCTCCATCAGAACCTTTATTTGGACAAGTGTGAAAGCATCTTAATAAATCCAGGAGAACAGAAAGCACAGGAGGAGCTCTTTTCTAGGGAGTAGAAAGAATCTCAGAGTAGAGGTAATGTCAGAGAACATTAGGTCAGAGGTCACACCTAGTACCTGTGATAGGAGAATTTAAAAACAAACAAAAAAAAACCAGTCCACAATCCTAATCCCAGAATCTGTGAATATGTCCATTTATATGGCGAAAGGGAATTTTCAGATGCAACTAAAGTTAAGGGCCTTTAGATGGGAAGATTAACCTGAATTATCCACTTGGGTCCCATCTAATCACATGAATCCTTCAAAGTGGATAACCTTTCCCAGCTGTGGTCAGAGAAAGGTGTGACAACAGAGAAAGAAACAGACATGGCTGGCTTTGAAGATGATGGAAGGGGGCCATGGGTAACTTTAGAAGCTGGGAAAAAGGAAGAAAACAGAATCTCCCTGAGAATCTTCAGAAAGGAATGCAGCCAGCCATGCATTGATTTTATCCTGGGGAGAACTGTGTTGGACTTCTGGCCTACTGAACAGAACAATAAATCCATATTGTGAGAAGCCACTGAGTTTGAGATTATTTGTTACAACAGCAATGGAAAACTAATACAGATATCTACAGGCTAGATCTGACCTGCTGTTGAGAAATTTCACATAAATCTTTGTTTCCATTTTGCTGAAAACCACAAGACCTGTGAACATTGATCTACATGAGGATGTGGAAGCATCTGCTAGAGCTGAATACTAGTCCCCTCTTTCAGCAAGACAAATTGTTCTCCAGTTCATCACAATCCCCACCACCCATCTACCTGCCTCAGTTGTCTGTTTACAACATAGGTCGAGGCATATGGAATTGACCAGACACTTAGCATTACGTAAGAACAGTGAAATAATTCCAATGTGGGAGATGCTCAAGTTGGCAAATCCTCCTGCTGAGTGCCCTATGCTAGAGGGAGAGTGAGGGACTACAGCTGGGAGTAACAACTGAAAGGGTCTTAATCAGAAATTAAGGCCATACAGTAGTGACCTGTGTGACAAGAACAATAAAAGACAGCAGGAATGAGGATACCTCATTGGGTGCCAGCAGCTGCCCTTCCCAATGCTTTGGCAATATTTAAATAAGCTTCTCGGAATTTAGGATTCATAACACCTCCTTTCATTCAGTATAATGCTTTAAAAATTCATTCATGTTATTGCAAAAATGTATTCTTTTTCATTGCTAGAGTGGAACACCCCTCAATTCATCGAGTGACTAGAAGTAGTTTATATATTCATCTATTGATGGATTTGGTTTGTTTCCAGTTTGGGACTATTATGACTAAAACTACTATAAACTTTTGGATGTAAGATTTTGTTAGTATGTTTATATGTGTGTATTCTGTTGTGTCAGTACTTACTGTGTCTTCTATAAGCATAAGATTTACTTTATAAAAAGCCACCAGACCATTTTTAAAGTGGTTGTACTGCTTTTTACAATTTACTCTTCCAACAGAAAACTGAGTGTTTTACTAGCTCCACATCCTCATCAATACTTGGTATTGTCAGCCTTTTGTTTTAGCTATATCAGTGGGTATAAAGTATTACCTCGTTGTGATTTAAGTCACATTTCCCTAATGTCTAATGATGTTGAGAATCTTTTCATCTGCTTGTTGTCTACTTGAATATCTTCCTTTGTGACTTTTCTGTATAAATATTTTGCCTATTTTTTATTGGATGCTTTTCTTCCTTTTTGTGAATTGTAAGAGTTCTTTATCATGTTCCTGTTACATGTTTTTTTGTTTTTTAAATCGGGTATGCGTGGCAGGTATTTTCTTGCAGTCTGCATATTCTTTTTATTTTCTATTCTTCTATTCTTTTGGAGAATAGAAGTTTTTACTTTGATGAAGTCTGATTTATCCTGTTTTTCCCTTTTCTTTTGTAGCTAGCACATAAGAAATCTTTGCCAACCCCAAATTTGCCAGGATTTTCTCATATGGTTTTTATATACATTTTATATCTTTAGCTTTGTGTTTAGGTATGATTTAATTTTTCTAAAACAATTATATTTTACTGATTACGTTATCACTGTTGTCCCATTTTTCTCACCTTTACCCTCCTCCACCTAATCCTCCCCACCACTCCCTCAGGCAATGCACTACCTGTTGTCCGTGTCCCTGGGTCATGTATAAATGTTCTTTGGCTACTCTATTTCTTATGCTGTACTTTACATCTCCATATTCTGTAACTACCAATTTGTATTTCATAATCCCTCACCCTTTTTGCTCGGTCCCCCAACTCCTCCTATCTGGCAAACCATCAAAATGTTCTCTGAATTTGTGATTCTGTTACTGTTCTGCTTCTTTGTTTATTTTGTTTTTAGATTCAATTGTTGATAGACATATATTTCTTGCTATTTTATTATTCATATTTTTTATTTTCTTCATCTTCTTAAAGCAGGCTGTTTAACAATTCATATAATGTTGGTTTGGTGATGATGAACTCCTTTAGTTTTTTTCTTATCTGGGAAGTTCTTTATCTGTCCTTTGATTCTAAAGGACAACTTTGCTGGGTAGAGTAATCTTGGTTGTAGGTCTTTGCTTTTCATCAGTTTGAATCTTTCTTGCCACTCCTTTCTAGCCTGATAAATTTCTTTTGAAAAATAAGCTATCAGTCTTATGGGGGCTCCTTTGTAGGCAACTTCTTTTCTCTTTCTGCTTTTAAGATTCTCTCTTTGTCTTTAACCTTTGGCATTTTAATTATGATGTGTCTTGGGGTAGTCCTCTTTTGGTTCATCTTGTTTGGGACTCTTGGTGCTTCCTGGTCTTGTATGTCTATTTCTTTCGCTAAGTTAGGGAATTTTTCTGTTGTTATTTTTTCAAATGGGTTTCCAATTTCTTGCTCTCTTTTCTCCTTCCAGCACCCTCATGATATGAATTTTGGTACACTTGAAGTTGTCCCAGAGGTTCCCTATACTATCTTCATTTGGGGGGATGTATTCTTTTTCCTTCATGTTGTCTTGATTGGTTGGTTTTTGCTTCCTTATATTCCAAATCACTGATTTGACTCTAAGCTTCATCCACTCTACTGCTGATTCCCGGTAAATTGTTCTTCATTTCAGTTAGTGTATCCTTCATTTCTGACTGATTCCCATGTCCTTTTTTATGCTGTTGAAGTTCTCTCTGAGTTCCTCTATTCTTCTAAGTTCCTTGAGCATCCTTATAACCAGTGTTTTGAACTCTGCATTTATTAGCTTGCTTGTCTCTATTTTGTTTAGTTCTTTTTCTGGAGTTTTGCTCTGTTCTTTCATTTGGGCCATGTTTTTCTTTTTTTCTTTTCTTTTTTTTTTTTTTTGGTCTACTCATTTTGGCAGCCTCCCTGTGTTTGTTTCTATGTATTAAGTAGAGCTGCTACATCTCCTAAGCTTGGTAGAGTGGCCTGAGGTAGTAGGTGTCCTGTAGGGTCCAGTGGCACAGCCTCCCCTATTACCCAAGAAGGGTACTCAAGGTGTGCCCACTGTGTTGGCTGTGTACACCCTCAGGTTGTAGTTCAGCCTCGACTACTGTTGGCATATCCAAGGTCAGCCACCACCTTGTGCTCTGTCTGAGGTCATATAGCATAATCTACAAAGTGATCTGTAGCTTTCTGCTAATTGTGCTGGGCTTAGATGTGGCCTGGTAAAGCCAAGCTATGAACCAACGTTGGCTGCTGCTAGTACTGGGCCTGGGAAAACTTAGTAAGAGGTATGGGGTTGTCTACCTGAAGCCAGATGCTGCTTGTTTGAGAGAATTTAGGGAAATCTGGGACAAGATAAGCCATTTATTTGGAAAAAGCACTGGAAACAGCTTGGATTGATCCAAAAGTTGGGTGGGCCAGAGCCTCAAAGAATCAACAGGTGAGGCAAACAGTGTGAGCCAGGTTGGTGGAGTCTGAAATATGGTGCCTGCCTTCTAGCTCTGTGGCTCTGTCAGGAGAGGACTCAGAAAATGAACATTGGCCTCTGCCAGCACTTCTATCTGAGGGAAAGCTGCTCCCCAGCTCTCACCATGATGCTGAGCAATTCAGTTCCCCCCACAACCCTGTATGTCTTTGGTGCCTTTAAATCTGCTACCCCTGCACTAGAGCTTAGCATCTAAGAAGTCTGTATGTGGGCCCTTTAAGAGGAACTTCCAAGGATACCTTCAGTTTCTGGCTCCCAAAGCCTCATTTTGGGCTGGTTTTTACAGCCAGAAGTTAGGAGGACTTATCTTCCTGGCACTGGAACCCTGGGCTGGGGGGCTTGTTGTGGGGCTGGAACTGTGCTTCTGAGATATTCCTCCTGATTTTTATCTGCCACATGTGGGTGTGAAATCAGCACATTCTGTGTCTCTGCCCCTCCTACCAGTCTCGATGTAGTTTGTTCTTTAATTCTGTAGTTGTCAGACTTCCATTCAGCTCAATTTTTGATGGTTTTGATTGATGGTTATTCTGTTGTTTAGTTATAATTTTGATGTGGTTGTGCAAGGAGGTGAGCTGTGCTTACTTACACTGCCATCCAGCTGAACAGGGAGGAAATGCCCAGCACAGCTTCCTTGGTGCCACTAGTGATGAAAGTGCATGATTCACTTCTAATTAATTTTGGACTAAAGTATGAGATATAGATAAGAGTTCATTTTTTTCCAAATAGATAACTGATTGTATCAATGTCACTTTTTTTAATATCTAGACTTTCCCCTCTAAAGTAGATACCTTTGTCAGAGGTAATTGGCAATATATGTGTAGGTTTATTTCAAGAATCTCTCTTTCATTATTTTATGAATATCTTTATCTTCAGATTTCAGAGGTAAGTTAAATAAGGCTTAGAGTGATTTAAAAGTCACACCACTATAGATTTGAAACTCTAACTTGAGATTTTCTGCTTCTGTGCATAACTCCATACTATTCAAACTTTCCTGATGGTTGTAGGTCATAGGAACAAGAAGGTTGCCAAATATAATGACGGAATCTCCTTATTCTTAGCCTTTAGTGGAATTATATATTTTTGGAGAATTTAGGACTTGAGTGGCAAATTTTGAAATAGAATTCCTTTAAATACATTTCCAATTAGTCCATAACCTCATCCCTTAATAAATATAAACCTCTCAAGAGCAGGGTCTGATTATTAGCCTCTTGTACATGCCATGGCTTAGCTCAGTGACTGACACACAGATGCCAAATAAAAATGTGTGGATTAGCCAACAGAGATGCTCCATGCTGCTGCTCCTTCTGAGAGGAAGTATTGAACTCAAATGCAACTACAGATTTTTGCATCTCATAATTATCTTTTATTACAGCAGGAGAAAATAACAAAAAATATTTTCACCCCTCAGGAGTCATATTCTAATTGTAAAGTTTCTTAGTAACTATCTTCTACTGATTTCTAAAAAGTAATAGAGCGTGATTATTTTACACTTTACTTAACATTAAAGGACCACATCTGATGTTTAGGTATGGTGTATACTGTATGTGACATTAGGTTGCTGTGATACAGATGTTACATCATTGAAATCTACAATGGATGACTAAAGAGGAAGCATCTATATTTCAAATATAGACCACAGCACAGAAATACACACTAAGCAACATCACTCGGTATCCCTGTGGTTTGTTTATTAGTCTTTCTTTCCTACTAGACTAAAAACTGCCTGTGGACCACAGCTGTATTGTTCACAACTGACTCGTTGTCTAACACATGGTAGCATTAAATAAATATTTGGTGAAAGAATGGATGAAACAAGGACTAAAAAAGAAATCTGCAAGCTCAAGTTCTGAATGAAATTATATGTGCTTTTCTAATTTAACATCAGAAGAGCTTGAACATAACACATGCTGGGGAGAAAGATATTTTTCTATCAGATGCTTTATTTATCATTACATCTTTCAGACAGGCAATAGAATGAGCTCCAGGAAGGAGAGTGTGATGCTGGGTGTCAAGTCTCCAGGGCTTAATTCCCAGCTCTGAATCTCACTGGCCTCAAGACCTTGGGCAAGTCACTTAACCTCTGTTCCAAACTCTGTTCTAATACCCCCTCCTCCCAGGAACACACGAAGGCAAGTTTGATTGATGGCTAAGCTCTTGGAGTCTTTGATGAAATATGCTGAATGCCTGCCAAGTATTATTACTGCTAATAATAATAATGTTTTTCTAACACAGTCCCAAAGAGCAATATAAATTGGTAACAAGGGACAGATTGCTCCAACAAAGCAACTTGTGACCAATTCTTTTTGAAAGGATGATGGTCTTAATTCCACAATGTATCATTTTCTGTACTCTGTTTTTTCTTATTTATAAGGAGAAGTTGTCATATGTCTATAGGAGATGTTTAGACTTCTTTAGAAGGGAGAAATGAAGGGGAAAGATTGGAAGTAAGAACAGAACACAGTCATATTTTGGAGATGTCATGTTCCTTGGGTAGTTTCATCATCTATATAAATAATTTTTTAAAAAAGGATGCTCAGTAAGTTAGAAATGTTGTCATTTGTTACTTCATCAGTTACATGGTTTTATTGTATTCCAGAAGAGAATTTAAGGAAACTATAATCCATCAATTTAGTTTCAGAACTTCTATTTCTTGAAATAGAAATCTTATTCTACATTTCTATTGGCAGTGTAGGTAATCACAACTCTATTTAGAAGCTCTTTATTCCCTTACAATATTTAATATAATTTCTAAATAAGATGTATTAAAGAACTTTCCTGATTATAAAATAATGCATATTTACTCTAGAATATTTAGACAGAGCTATAAAACATAAATGAATAAAAATTGGGATGTTTTTACAATATAGTAATTAAATTGTGTTCTCTGCTTAGATTGCCAAGGTTCAACCTCTTTTCTGTTGTTCTTAGTTTGATCAAACCTCTTAATTTCTGTGTACTTCAGTTTATTTTCTAAGACTAAGTGGCACAATAGTGCCTATCTTCCCAATTACTGTGGAAATTAAATTAAATTAAATTAAATAGGCAAGTGAAAACTTAGAACTAAGTACCTGGGACAGAGAATATTTTTCAGTAAATCATTATTATTAGCTTGTAATTACTCAGAATCTGTAAACTTAAAAGCAAATTTTTCTGAAGTTTTTTCTATGAACATAAAATGTTGTATTAAGTATGTAGCTTCTTTTGCAAAATTAAAATCTGTGTCCTTTCAAAATTCACATGTTGATATCTAATCCCCAGCGTGACAGTATTTGGAGATGGGCCTTTGGAAGTGACTGGGTCATTGAGTGGAGTCCTTAGAATGAAATTAGTGTCCTTATACAAGAGACCAGAGAGCTCTTTCATCCTTCAGACAGGTGGGGCACAGTAAGAAGACAGCCATCTACGGACAAGGCAGTAGGTCCTTGTCAAACATTGAATCTGCTGGGGCCTTGATCTTGGACTTCCCAGCTTCCAAAACTGTAGGAAATAAATATTTTCTGTTTTAGCCACCAAGTCTGTATTACTTTGTTACAGCTGCCCAAACAGAGTAAAATACGATCATACTGTACAAAAAGTCTTTAACTTGCTTTTCATCTCTTACTACATTACAATGACTTTCTCGTGTCATTAGCTATTTTTTTACCTTTATGGCACAACCCTTTGTTACTGGATATTATTCTATGGATGGATTTGGTATGACCAAAAAGAACCAACTTCTTGTTATAGGCCATTTACATTGTTTCCAATTTTTGTTTTTATAAAAAATGTTGCAGTAACAAACATGTTGTATTCCTCCGCTTGGGGATAGATCTCCAGAAGTAGAATTTCTGAGGAGCAAAGTTTTTACATACTTTCAAAACTTTTTGATACTAAATTGTCCTCCAGAAAGTTTGAGACAGTGGTATATATGTCACACTAATTTAATATCCTCCTATTAACCCTCCATAAACACATGTTGTTTATCCCTCCATGAGACATGGCTAGGATCCTCTTTTATTGGAAGTCACGGGGCAGAGGAATAAATGGTGAGGAGGGAATATATATTTAAAGAGTGTAGATGCCATTTGCATTTTTCCAAGATCACTTTCTCCTGAGATGATCTATGGATGGGCATCTCAAATTGATAAACCAGGAAAACTGGCAAGCACAGATACTACTCTTCAACTGTAGAAGAATTTGTTTTCAAACCTCTATGCATTTTTTTCTGTTTTCTTATAATACATGATGATATCAAGGCCATTTTGAAAGAGCCATATGCTAGTATAATTTATATTACATTCTTATAATTTACTTATCTTAAAATATCAATTAACAGAAAGTCAAATTCTCCTTTGACACTTTCCCCAACCCAGTAAATCTACAGAAACACTATTACAAGTAAAAGGAAGGTTCTGATATATACTGGGAGCCTGAGGTCAGTTTTTTATTTTCTATTCCCTAACTCATATTCTCCCAACAGTTGTCCTCTTCACCTTTTTAACATTGCTTTTCACTCTCTGAACTACTTTCCAAAAGGAGAACAATTATTTTTAAACTATGGTTATATTCCTTGAATCTAAAAAGTCAGCAATTATACAGGTTCAGGTTGGTGGAAAGAGAAAAGAGAATAAAATTTCCGTTGTTCAAATCAAGACCTACCCTTTGATGTCAACACAACTAGTACCTATGTTTAACATTCTTCATGAATCTCAACAAATGGTGTACATCTAAATTCTATATATAAAGCTGTAATTTCATTGAAAGATTCTAGTGACATTGATAAATGATGTCACTGGTAAGCTGCTCTTGAATTACAGCTTTAATTACTTACACCTGGGTCTACTTTATTTCTATATTATACCTGTCACAGCACTATCTTGTCCCAGGTTTGCTAACAGGACCATGGTGATCATTTATAACAACAGTGGGGCAGGTAGGACACAGCAGCATCAGTCAATCATGGCACATAAAGGTGAGAGTAATGTGGGGCCTGGTTAGAGGATGAGGGGGTACACATAATTTACACAGAGGCTTTTGTGCAAAAAGCGAAGGCTTCCTGGGGGTTAAGGGAATAGTACCTCGAATTTGCTAAATTTTCTCTTTCTGTTTACAGGTACTTCTGAGATTATTTTGATAACAACAGGAAATCCAGAGGTTATTGTTTCTTTTTAAGATGTTTTCATTTGGAACTTCTATGTTCCTGAGAGCAGACCCCAGATCCTTTTAACAAAATCACCTTTTTATGACTTATTTTATAATAAAGGCTCTAGAAAAAAAGGTAATCTGGTCTGGGCACATGAAGGTAATTAAGGGATTTCAGATCCATTTTACTTACCCAATATTTCACTTAAAGGAAATCTTCAGGTTAAAGGTATTTTTATTTATGAAAGAATAATTGTACAGCACAAAGGAAATTATACATGCTGTTTTGATATGAGGTTATAAATTGTGAAGCTCAGTGCCAGACAAGCATTGTGGGGAATGGGTCTTACTTAGTAGCAATGTTTATGTATGTGTTCAGATGTTCTCGATGAAGAAGAAATAAAAGGCAAGGGAAGGGCTTTAACTAGACATTGATCACAACTAGCATCTGAGGTCCCCAAGGAGCCCATGTAATTCTTGTGGCAGTCTGAATGAAGTTTCTCTAGCAAGGAAGGGAAACACCAGTCATATAAGATCCTACTTGTTGTGGGGGGGGGTGGATTAGTGGGAGGAAAGGCAGACAACTATTCTTGAACAACAATAAAATTTAAAATAAAGATCCTACTTGTCACATATAAGTTATTCCACCAGTCATTGACAAGTGGAAAATATTTTGGAATCAGGTTGTGTGCAATGCTAATGGCTGCAGATTATATACATATATAATTGTCTGGTGAGCAATTCCCCACCCAGCATCTTAGCATATGTATAATTTTTTGAGGAAGAACATAATAGAGGTAGAGTCTAGAAAGGAAAATAGAAAAATGAAAATAATAATTAAGTAGGGAATATTGATGCTTTTTATTTCAAAAAAGCAAGAGTTCCCATTTGCATTCTAACAATAAAAAAAAACATATCCTATTAACTTCATGTGGTTTAATATCCTACCTAGGACAGTGGAAACTTCAGAAGCAGATAACACACTCCAAATTTGCCATGTCCCCATTCACTTGCCTTTAGAAGTGGTTATGATTTTATTAGAAAACAAAAGCCACTGTATAAACTCTAAAATTACAGAAAACAATACCGTACTTCTGAACAACATTTTACAGTTTTCAAAGCACTTTCAAGAAGAAAATTTTCAAAATGTTACATATGAATTGAATTCTTACTAAATTATCTGGAAAAGCTATTCTCAAATCCCTTGTATCAATTTTCTAAACTGGATTTAAAACTCTGTAGTTTATGAAGTGAGGTGAATCTTACAGATGAGCAGGAAGAAAAACCAACATTAGCTCTAGATGGTCATGGGATTTACTGTCCAAACGACCAACACTGCAATAGTGAACAAATGGTTAGCCTGCTTTAGTCACATCATTTGCATTTACTAACTGAAGCAGAATATTAGAAAAAGTCCTTGGGGCTCAGTGAACGATTCCCTAACCGGTCTCCTAGTCCTTTAATATTAAGGCAATTCTTTAAAAGCCAAGTCTAATGTGTTGACCTGGCCTCATGTTCCCAAAAGGGAACTTCTCATAGACTTGTGCCTGTGGCCTTCCCACTTTCTCACTGACTTACACCTTCTCGTGTGATTTTTCTGACTGGTAAGTTGGAAAAAGAACACAAGGTAATTTCAGGTTCTCCCTTTGAAGGTGCCTGCCCATGGAAAGTCGATGTTCTGGTCTGTTCTTCCTGTGTTCTAAGCTTCTTGGGTCCGAAGTTTCCTCCAAGGGTGTCCTGTGGTGTCCTGGCTCAAAGTGACCATGTGACTAGGTATAAGTATAGAGTGGAGAATTCGGTAATGCACACCTAAGCCGTACCCTCAATCTCAACTTTGATCAGTAAAAATGCTAATATTTTGATTTTCAACAGCTCCTTATGTCTACAGTGTTATTTATTGAGTGTTTCAAGAGAAGAAACAAGTGACATGCTGTCTATTAACCTTGAAAGATAGATACAAAGGCTGATATTTAGAGAACAAAAATAACACATGGTGATCTTTGCTTCTGGTGGTGCAGCTGGGAGACGTATTTATGTAGCACTTTGTCAATCCAGGTCTCTGGAATTGTATCCTGGTGTTTTGATGTGTCATATATGTGGCCATTTTTCCAGCGGTGCAGGTAGTTATTAGCTGAAACAGACCCCAGTGAGCTGGGTATCCAGACTCCATGTACATGGACTGCTCAGGGCAGCTTAGCCTGGTATTGCAGGAGGATTCCAGGAAAGGATTAGAAGATCATGGGGGAAAGGAGTCCCACTGTCAGACATCACTGTGCAGGGTTGTTAGGCACTGGTTGTATGAAATGATTTCAACTTCATGGGACTTTATTGTTTTTGTTTTTTTCCCAATATTTCACTTAAAGGAATTTAAATTTCAGAAGCAGTTAGGTCCTGAGTCAGTCTTTTTCCTGATCTGCATTCACTGTCAAGGGAGTGAAGGGTGGAAGGTTCACACCTCGTATTCCCTTGGTTTGTTTCAAGAGAGCTCTGCCCAACCCATTGTTTTCTGAATGGATTCAGACAAGAGTGGTACTTGCATGGAGAACAGTCCCACATAGAGGAACCTGTTAAACAAACCATCTCTGCTTGAGTTACAGAAGCAACCTAATGTAATTCATTCAAACGCCAAAGCTAAGGTGGCAAATTAAAAGGGTTCTTGGCAGGCATACTCAGTACTCAGAAACCAAGTTTGTCCAAATAACAAGGAGGAGTTGGATTAGTGTATCAGCTATCAAGACAAGATCACCGGAAGAATGAAAGAGAAACAAAGACAGTTTGTCTAAGTGGGAGAAGAAAGAGATTTTCTTAGGAGCATGACTAAGTTCTTCCTGATGAAGGTAGGTCAGTATGATCAGGAAAAAAAAGACCTTGATGGTCAGGCCGGGCAAATAAAAAAGGGGAAAGGTGATACAGCCGACTTAGCTGTCCTCAGAAACAAGAGTGTTCTAGTTGACCAGGAGAACCACCTCTAGCAGAATGCTGAACAAAACTGTTGTTTTTCAAAAAGTGGCTCTTGACACAGCCTGTCTGTGTCCCTCAAGGCTTAGTCAGGCCCAATATTCTGACCAGTACATGGTCATTAAGGGTGACTGAAGTTCAAAGAAAACTACGTAACAAAGAGTGGCAAGATCTGCAGAAGCTTGTTGGGATAATTTTCCCAGAAAGAACATGGATCTAGAAAGCCAGGGAGAGGCATACCCTTAAAGCTGCAAATAGTCACCTCTTTAAGACTCTGAAATCTAGTGGTGTTTTAAAAGTTGGATATGTATCAGAAAAGTATCGTGTATAAGGCATTAGTAGGTGTGTGTGAAGGTGCTCCAGTGACTGTAGGCAGTGTTCTCTCTCTCCTAAAATAAAACACCTAGGCAATATATGACTAAGAGAAGTTACAAGGAAGATAATACCTATTGCTGTATATCATGTACTAATCTCATAATTTTACATGAGTTTATTTAATATTTGCAATAATCTCATAAGGGAGTGTTAATAATCTCATTTTACATCTAAGGAAACCTAGGCACAACAATTTAAATGATTTTCCCAAAGACATATAGCTAGTAAGTAGATGGAATTCAGCTTAGGTAGTGTGGATTCAGAATCTGGATTCTTGAGCATGATGATTTACTGCATCTTACTTTCAGGGCCAGATTAGATGGTCATCTGATGGGATGGTGCTTCCTGGGTGGGATTATTTAATGTGAGGATGAGGGGGAGGAAGCAGACACACTTGTTGAAAAGTGTATACTTCATGGCAGACCAGTGATTAACTGAATACATGCTTCTTATAGGATAGGCATGCTAGTCGCTGTGGAGCAAGGCTAAGTTTAGAGGAGGATGTCAGAAAAATAAATGTCTGGAAAGTGGAAGATCCAGCAGATGGAATGAGCTTTTCAGGCAGTAGAAAAAGAAAGACACAGGTTTAAGTTAATTATAAAAACATAACTGAGCCTCCCAGGAATTAGGATGGGGATAAATACAACACAAGAAACATGTTCCAGTGCTCCAGAAATAGCTATGGCATTTTGTTGTCATTAGCTTTCTGAGTTATTCAAGACCTGATGAGATAAAGAGCTGAGGGACACCCAGGCCATGTGGGAAAGGACACATGGAAAAAGTATTGAGCCTTACTAGGCCTCAAGGGCAGAGACCCTCAAAACTCCAGCATCAGTTTTGTTCAGCAGTCTCCCAGCGGTGGTTCTCCAGGTGAAACCAATGAAATCTAAGAGGCAGACTTCATGAGCCTTAGTTCCATTATCACTAGCAGTGAGAAATGCCAGCTCATAAAAAAATAGAATGGCTAGAGCAGGGAAAATACCCTCTGTGACAGCGATTTTCAACCTTTTTCATCTCATGGAACACATAAACTAATTATTAAAAGTCTGTGACACACCAAAAATATATTTTTTGCAGATCTGACACAAAAAATAGGTTTAATTTTGATTCATTCACACTGGATGGCTATTGCTGTGTTGGCTGTTGTTATTTTATTTGACAATCTAAAGGAAAAGAGGTCAGTGCCACTGACTAAATAGTCAAGGATTGAAAGTTTTAAAAATTCTTGTGGCACACTGGTTGAAAAATCACTGCTCTATGGTATTGTAAGGATGGATGTATGTCATGATACTTTTGTCCATAGACATAGAAGGAAGAGTGAAACCTAAAGGGAACTGTGACTTTGGGTGACTATCATGTGTGACACTGCAGGTTCATCCTTGGTAACAAATATACATACCATTTTGGTGAGTGGTGTTGATGATGGGGAGGTTGGGTCTGTGTAGGGGTAGGAAGGTAAAAAAAAAAACCTCTGTACCTTCCTTTCAGCTTTGTTGTATACCTAAAGCAGCTCCCCCTCAAATTGTCTTGAAAATATAAGGGAGACTCTGTGATAAGACAGAAGATGCCATCTAATTCAGAATAATCTGTCATGTGTTCTTACTGCACAGTCTCTGGTGAGTTAATTGTACAAAGTGTTTATGCATCTTTAGAGATAGGTAATGGTGCAAGAAGCAAATTTTCCTGGCAGGGCCTTAGATTTAATTTAATTAATATTCTAACCAAATTCAGAGTCTTCATGTACAAAAGTTTAATTGCCCATGACAGCTCTAGAAGGATATATAAAGAAAGAATACTTTATATGTAGTGTAGTAGTTTCTTAGGGTGGGTGCAGGGCCATCAATAAACTATTGGTTATTTCCTACAATGGCTTTGCCACACCCCAGCTGACTGTGTACCTTTCAAACCTAGGCAGGTAAGTTGGGGAGGGCAGAACTATCACAAATACTACACTCTGAGAGAAAACATCTGCATAGACAAACTCATAGCCTTCATGCTTCCATGTCTTTGTGCTTCTATGAGGAGACTTCTGCTAGCCTAATGCTCTATTCCTCATTGCTCACCCTGTCTAGACCTCTCTCCAGGACTTTGTTCTTTTATTCTTCCTGTGGACAGGCAGCAAAAAGTTCCTTACTGATGAGTTTGAAAGAAGAATGTTTCTGTGTTTTTTCTTTTTGTGATGACCTCTGGTCCAGAAAGTCTGCCATTAGGTATGCTTGTTGGAGCAGTGCAGACCCCAGTGACATCTGTAGGTAGCTAGCTCTGCATGTAATAGGGTTGCACATACCCCTAACACTTCTGGTGTGAAGTACTAAGAAACTGACTATGGCCATCCATCTAAACCATGTCTTCAATACAGTTGTCAGTAACATGACTGATTTTTTCCATGAACTTAGCGAATAAAACATAGCCACAATGTGAGCTAATTCTCTTCCACAAGAAAACAAGTTGCAAGCATCAGTCTTTTCTGTAGTCTTACTGAGACTCATCTGTTTGGTTTTCTGGGTGCTGATTGGATACACAGTTCCTCAAACTCTTTTTGACTACAAGTCATAGTAAAACATACATTTTACATTGGGACCTGTACACATACAGCAAACAAAAATTTTAATAAACTCATTTTTTAGTGAGTGCACAATCTCTGATATTTTCTATTCTATTTCTTGTTTTTAAAATGATGGTCATGGACCCAAAATAAATTTCACAACCTAGTAATAAATCACAAGCTACAGTTGAAAATGCTAAATGAGAGCATAGTATGTTCATGCGCAAACTCTGAGAACAAGTTCTAGACAGAAAAGTTATATAAAAGAAAATATTATTTTGATTTTTCTCCAAACATTTGTAGCAATACACTTTGTCCTCCAAAAGAGCAAACAGATTGATAAACTCAGATGTGAGTCTTTTTAGGGAGCTGTTGGCTATCCGGAAGGTAGTATTTTTTTCACAGGTTGGGTTCACCAAATGTATACATCATAACAATTTGCATCTAATTACATGAGAAAATGTGGCCTAATGCTTACAGATAAGCATCTCTCTTCACCTGGATTGCATGGTCTTTGAGGACTATATCTTTTATTTCCCTGGAATCTGTTATCCACATTTGGTAAGTGGCAGATGTGGTCCCTGCCTTCAAGGACTATACAGTCTAGTTGAAGACAGATACTAAGCTGCCATAACTGAGAACATTTGTCACATAATCCAGAGCCAATTGCTGCTATACACTCACAATTGAAATTCTGGGAAGAATGTGGAAGTAGTAGAAATAAATGCTATATGTTAATTTCTGGAATAGGTAAATTCTGAGTTTTAAAAGATTGGCAGATGATTGGGAGGGGCCTCTGAAGAGGCTTTACTTTCTGACCCATCACCAGTTTAAGAAAAGCAATTTCATTGTGAGGGACTCAGATAATCTTTCCCATAGATGTGTGCTCTGAACCAATTATAATTCAGTGCCAGAGAACTAGAAATGAAGCTTATCTTATATACTGGTACAGCATCACTAATCTTTACAGATAAAGAGAAAATAAAGAGGTGTGCAGGAATGGTCTAGAGAGAGCAGTGGCATGAGTGTCCCTTAAAAATTACCTAAGTGATTAGTTTGGAGTACAGAAAAGAAACCAAAAGCCCAGTAGTCTAATCCTAGGAGTCACAAGGGGTGATGGATGGGAGTTCATATTCTAAAGTTTCTTCCCAGAAATGATGAACTATTGGTGTAAAGCAGGGCCCAAGTTTGGGCATCATTGCTTAAAACTAAAACTAATAAGTATATTCCAATAATTGCCATTCAAAAAACAGGTAGTCTTACTAAACACCGATGATGTATTGAACATTGCTTCGCTGTTATAGAATTTAATCCTAATGAAAACTGTGAAAGAACTATGACCTCCATATCGTAGACAAGGCTCAGAGCATGGTCGATTCCCAAGTCTAAGTGGAAGGGCCGGATCTGCCCCACTTCAACCCCTGTGCCCTGATCACCAAGTGTTCTACCTCCAGAGAGGAAGAACTCCCCATAGCTTAGCCTCTCATTTGGGATCCAGGGCCCTGGAGTTTAACAGGCCTGATGTACAATCTCAGTTTCACAATTTACAATATATAGGGTCTCAATGGCCACACTGAGTTGTTGGATCATAGTAAATAGAAGTTTGCTCCTCTGTAAAATAGGGATACTATTAGCATCTACTCTCCTAGACTTGTGAGGGGCAGTGGCTTAAATATAGGAAAGTACAATGTCTTCTTTGGGAGTATTGAGCCTTCGTCAGCCTTCCAAAGATGTGAATTCAGAGTACGTGGAAGTGACATGATGTGCTGTTGTTTTTTTAAATCTTTTTTTTTTAACCTGAAAAACTTTACAAAATTCCTTTTCTCTTAGGTGCTTCTTGCATCTTTATCTGATGAGAAATTGCCATTTCCTCTTGAGAAAGCAAGATAGTCATCCAAAAAGACAAATGTTGCCTGAGTACAGGTTTTCAAAACGTTACATGTAGTAAATTACCCTTCTTCTCACCATTGGCCAGATTTTCTCTTAGCCTCCCAACTCAATGTAATGTATCCTAAGTCCTCCCAGATTCACAGGCTTGACTCTTATGACTAATACTGGGCAGGCTCACCAGGATTTATTAGGGATTTATGTGACCAATGAGTTTGGCAGCTGGTGCTTGTCCTCCTTTCTTCTAATGCTGTAAAAATAACATTGTTGCCATTATTACATCATTACAGTGTTTCCAAATATATTCATCAGTCTGACCATTGCTACATGTTTTTATTTTAAAAAGTCTTCTTTCTGCTTCTCCAAAGATTAGCCCGACATCTCAGCGCTGGCAAGTTACCAAAACACAAATCTTTGTCTCCTTCTTCACCTCCCACTGCCCAGCTGACTGACCAAGTCAAAATTTAAATATTTATGGAGATTGGTGTTGCCCACAGGAACACCAAGTTAATTATTTTTTCACTAATTAATTTTTACTGTTGCACATGAGCAATGCAACATTGTCCCAAAAGCTAAGATTGCCAGTAATGGTCTTACTTTTGTCTTAAAGAACCACGTCTGAAGCTTAATGGCAGCACTAATTCTGATTTATGCCTCTACATGCCAAAAACTGGAAGGAGAGGCCAGAAAGGCCAGTGGGTTCCCCTAATGGTGAGCTCTCGAAAAAAGCAAGAGCTGTGCTGGCCAGAAGAGGCAAATGTAGAGCGGCTTAATCTTGTCCCTATTTACTCAGACAGTCCACTTATAGCTCATCTGTCACCCAGGATCATGGTGAGCCTTCCTGGGTGGCTGCTGCCTTAGTTCCTGAAGTATTTGTTCATTGTTTCCCATTGGAGCCAAGAGTCTCCTTTTTAAAAAAAATTGCACTGCTCAGGTTGCTAAGACCTTAAGGTTACCGCCCCTTAAACCATGCCATTGAGGAGGGGCTCTGCTGTCTCAATGTCCTTCCTTCACAAAAGTTTTCTCTCTCATTAATCTTTTATATTAAAAACTTTTTTGGCATACTAGATCTGCATTTAATTAGCACAAACACTTGGAAGACTGAGTGTCCTGGCCTTACAAGGAAAGGAAGGAAGTAAGAAATGTTTCAGGCTTAAAGATCTGGCACTCTGAAACCTAGCAGCTTATCCTCATCATCTCTCTACTCTCGAAGCTAGAGGGTGAGAGCAACACTAAGCGACATTAAGTTTATAAATTATTTGGAAACCACCCCATTAGGATTAGTGTTCTACCTTCTGTGAACAGGGAAGTTATCAGACTCTGACACCATGAACTGAGGCTCATCCACCTTTCAGTGCCTGAGCCGTGAAAGAGGTACCTGCAAATCCCAGCATGGCACAAATCCAGTTTGCTGCTGCTATCTGGTCGCCATCAACCTGCTGACCTCAATGTCCACAAGCAGCTTCAGTGTTGGATGTTCCTATTCCACCCTTCCCCTGGTTTCATGCTTCCCATGTACAGCCAACCTACTCACCACTCACAGTTATCACCGGGATAAGAAGTGGACCCTGTGAGCTGTCCCAGGAGGCCTTAGGGAGTGTGGACAGAAACTAGTTTGGTACAACCTCATTATTCTCACAGATGTCCAAAGTGACATGAGCATAGACAACCAGTTCCCTCTGAAATCAGTTGGTTGTAGTGATTAGTAGTCACATTTCAAATTTGCAATATTCAAGAATATCCCAGAGATTCAATAACATAAAGTGGTCATGCCCTCTTTCAACTATTTAGATTAGATCATCTCCACTTATTTCCTATATTTTAATAAGAGGAAGACAAAAAGCCGCAGGTACTACTGTGTAAAAAGAACATCCCAAAGACAATAGTTCTGACATTAAAGACCACATAGGTATTAGTTTAAGTTTCCTTTAAGTATATGATCTTTTAGCAATCCACTTAGGCTACATTATTCTCTTTCTTCCCATACTTACAGATATGAACAAGGACTATCCATAACTTAGTTGCAACCCAGAAACACCCACACCATTTAGAACAAGATACATAGATAATTTCTATTATTCTTTCACTTAAACCTGCTTGATTTTTGAATCATCATTTGCAAATATTTTATTGAATTTAACATTTACTCTTTCTTTTTCTTTGAGGAAAGTGAGTTTCCATTCTCCGTAGCCATATCTTCTGTGCCTAACTAAGGGCCATCAGAGTGCAGAATTATTCATGAGAGTGTTCTTGTACAAGGTCCACTGCGTACACATGCATTTTTAACTTTCTCCATTTTTAAATTTCTCTCTTACTGCCTGTTAGAATTCTGCCTGCCTTGCAATGCATTCCATGAGAAACACACTGCAAATATATAGAAAATAACTATTTTACATTTAATTCATCTAAGCAGCTTGACTTTAATGTTTATACATCCACATGGCTCCATTTCTGTCCCTTGATCAAATCCCATGGACCTTCTCTGTCTTGCCAACAGCCAAAGAGTCCTTTATTCCTATCATATACCCTGTCATTTCTTGGCATGACTCTGGGTGGCCTGGGTATAACAGGAAGTCTTGCAGGAAGTCTTGACCTTGTCTAGGAAGGATCAGAATGATAACCATGCTATAGCTGTGTTTGTGTGTATGCACATGAGTACAACATTCACACATGGCCAGTATGGCAAGGAATGAAAACCTAGACCAGAGAGGAAGCCCCTGGAAAGAAAGGTCACACCCAGACAGGACCTGGAGCCTTGGTCTGTAGGACTCTGGAGGAAGAGGGAAAGGAAGAGACTAAACAGGACTTACTAACTGGTTTCTGCCTCCAGGTTTGGTCTTCCTTTATTCTCCTCTATACTGTAGCTGCCAGAAAATAGAAATCTGATCATGATAATCCCTTACTTAAAAGTCTTTAATAGCTCTCTGTTAACCCACAAGATAAAGTCCAGACTCCTTAGCATGATATATAAAACCCTTCATTATCTGGTTCCAGCCTTTATGGCCAGCTTTATCTCCCTCTCCTCTCCTTGAAGCTAGAGCCCTCACAGCTTTTCTATGTTCCTGGAATAAGCTGTGAGAACCAGTTTTTCTTTTGTTGCAGATCACTGTGATGAGAACTCCGTGGCTCCCAAGAAGCATCAGAAATTTTGCACCTTTAAGTATTTTGTTTCTTTAACCAAAGGCTTAAATATAAACCAAGCACCTTGATTATTTAAAGATCACATGATAGAATTATGTTGATGAAGGTACTACTTTAAAATATATCCATTCAATTTTACCTATTAAGACTCCTTGGCCCCATCAAGTTCTTTCTAAATGTCTAAAATGTGCTGGGTTCTGTAGCATATCACTTATTATTAGTTTGTTTTGCTCTGCCTGGTTCTTATTAAAGTAAGTTGCCTAAGCATTCTACCTGTTTGACCCTTTTGAGGGTGTTTTAATATATTCTTGGGAGATTCTGCTGAGCAACTCAACTAGACTGTTGTAAAATTAGAAATTGTGTTGAAAAATTGCACTTATTTTTGAGGTACTTTGGTGAATGTAGTCATCTTAAAATCTGAGATCTGAACCCAGAACAGAGGGATCTGGTTTCTGTCCTGATGTTAAGCAGCTGCAGGACCTGGCTGCAGGTGTCTGTTCGGCCCACCGTGAACTCAAATACTGACTGTGTGGTACTGAGCAATTCCCTAAACTTCACAAGGGGGAAGGGGGATACCTTATTCTACTTGATCCACCAGCTAGCAACTTCCAGTCCTTGGCAATCTCTCCTTCTTACCAATGTCTTTACTGGTAAGGCTATCACCAGGCACTTCTAACCACCAAATCCAATAAAATCTTGCAGTACTCCTCCTGCTGGATTATGTGTGGAATCTAAAGAAGAATATAAACAAACAAACAAAACAGAAACAAACTCACAGATACACAGAACAGACTGATGGTAGCCAGAGGTCAGGAAGCTTGGAGGACTGGCTGAAAAAGGTGAAGAGATTGAGAAGTACAGATTGGTAGTTGCAAAATAGTCACAAGATGTAAGCATCCTGTCAGTAATATCGTTATCACTATGTATGGTGTCAGGTGGGTACTGGACATATCAGGGGGAACACTCGGTAAAGTATATGATTGTCTAATCATGGTGCTATACACCTAAAACTAATACAAAATAATATTGAATGTAAACTGCAGCAAAATTAAAAAGAAATTAAAAAACAAAAGAAGATTGATCACTCTTTTCTGAATCTTTGACTTCATTTAGCTTCTTATTCTTGTTATATGTACCTTTGGCTGTTCCTTCTCTTCCATCTTCATGGGATCATCTCTTCCTCTTATTCTTCACAGATTGGTGTTCCCCATAGTTGAGTTCTGAGCCCACTGTTCATCTCAGTCTATAATTTTTTGGGGGGGGTATTTTTTTATTTATTTATATTTTTTATTTTAGTTTATTCATTACAGTTTCTATCTTTTATTCCCATTCCAGCCCACCCACCCATTCCTCCCCTCCTCCCTCCCCTTTCCAACCCCCCTAGTTTAGTCCATGTGTCCTCTATATTTGTTCCTGTAAACCCTTCCCTATAATTTTTCAAACATCTACTGCTGTGGCTTCATCTTTTGTCCAAACTTTTATGATTCCCAAATATTTATCTCAAGCTTGGATCTGACTTTAGACATTTATCCAAACTCTTACTCTTTGTTTCCATCTGGATTTCCCACCAGCAACTCTACCTTCAAAAGTCTGGAATAAACATCTTTATCTTCCACTTCTAATAGTGTTTTTCTCAATCATCTCTAAGTTGACAGTAGTGCCCTCTTTTTCAATCCTGTTTTTATTTTACTTTCTTATTATTTTTTAATTGAAAATACCATAAATAAACAGTTGGTGGAAAAGACACTATGTAGTGCATACTTAAATAAAAATTTTAATATTTAAAATAATACTTTAGGGTTCTAGTAATGTGATTTTAGTGGTTGTGTGGCTGAAGAAAACATGAAAAAAAAGCATACAGTTTTTAAGAGCTAGGCCAGAAAGATGCTTTTTTAATTTCTCTAAAACTTTAGTTCAGACTTTTAAAATGACATATTTTGAATGCAAAAGTAATATTTATTCAACTAATTTTAAATGTAAAAATATGATATCAAACATTTAAAAGAAAATCACACATACTATATCAGGCAATAATTTTTTATCATTTGTGCCCATTTTCCCAATTTTGTTGATGTATATAACACACACATATATATATGTTTGTTAATGAAGAAAGTCATGTGGATTTGCATAAATAGTTTATTCACATTTTATACAACTTGATTTTTTTTATGTTTTAAATATATTTGGGTGATGTGATTTTAATAATTAAATAATTTTTCTATTTTGTAATTTTAACTAGTTCCTTATTATTGTACTGAGTAAAGAGTAGATGGATTTAGAAGGGTAAACTTTAAAAAGATACCATGTATTGCCAATCCTTAAGCAGAGAAAATAATAATCTACAGAAGTGAAGAGTAAGTCTTAACTGGGTCATCTAGAAATAAAACTGAAGGAATTAATACTTACCATAGCAGGAACATGGTAACAAATATTTTCTTTGTAGGAACTGATTAAATATTACTCTTAAATATTCTTTTTTCAAAGAGAAAGACTATAGAGCTGTAAATAAATATCTTTCCAGCATTATAAGACCACCATAGGCATTTTTATCTCATTAAAATGAATGAAGTCTCTGCTTAAAATACATTACCATACTTTTTAACCACACTTAAGTAAAGGATCAAACAAACCTTTTTTTCAAAGTGCTCTTCAGTTTAAGGAATCTCTTACTGAGAACTAATCTTCAAACCAGGCATATTTGACAAATCTGGAAGGTATATTCGCCATTAGAGGCAGGTACAGAAAAGTTCTTTCCTAAACTCTAGTTATAGCCAGTGTAGCTGGTGCTCAGTGGGTAGAGTAAATATTTAGTTTTATGGCCCATTACTCTACACAGTGATGGCTCCACATCCTTTACTGCTTCTGATAACCTTTCCAGAAGAATTTTGGTGTATATGGTTTGGATGAGACAGGACCTCTGAAAGTAATCTCCAGAAATCCTAGCCTTTTGCTCTGTGTGTGTGTGCATATGTGTGTGGAGTTTGACCAAAAGCAGCAACAGATGAAATGCAGGAAGAGTTTTAATAGAATATCACCTTCTAAAAGTCTGACAATTTATTTCCCTTGGGGAAAAAAGAGGGTAGAAATGAATGTTCAACTGGGAACATAGCACAGCTCATGACCCTACCCTGCTACATATAAACCCTCACTTTAATCATTCCTCACATTGGCAGATGAGGGAAAAACAAATCAGATGTAAAACTCTTTATTTGTAGAATTCATGTGTAGAGCAGATTTTATGTACAGACCAAGTAGCCTTCTATTTTGGACCTGGAATACTAATGGCAATGTCATCTAGAAATTGGTGATATAACACCTAAGAACTCAAGGGCTGTCAGGTAATTGCACTGTTTACCTTCATGTTTTTGTTTTGTGTGTATGTGTTTTAAAGAAAAGGTGGTAACAGATATTCTAACAAGCTTACAGATGGAAAAGAAGAAAGATAGTTTATAATTTGAGAAACCTAATGTCATTGGATTTCAGAACTAGGATCTAAATTTACAACTATTGACATTTTATTTAGAACTTTTAGACTAAATTAAAAAAAAAAAAAACTCTTCTGCCTCACAAAGCATAATCTTTTAGTTGTTCCAAATTAATGCTGAGGTTTGGATGGGCCCTAAAATGAGTGTCCAACTTCTGAATACAGAGTCACTGTGTCTGGGCAGGCAGGCTGGGGACTTGACATTCTATGAGAAGGTATTCAAGCCAAAGCTCTTACTATCTTCAGACACAAAAGAGGGTAAAGAAAAGGACCGAGCTAGGAATGCCTAGTTGCTCCAGATCCACCATCCGGAGAAGTCCTTCCATCCTTCAGAAGGAGTAGTTGATGGTGTGCAGTGACACCTGGGGTAGCACGTTAATGATGCTTCACCAGACAGAAGTACAAAGCCAGGGGTGAAGGAGGTTGCCCTCAACTCCTGTGCAAATTATTTTCTATAACAAAATTTTCAGGATTGTTATATTTAATTACTAATGTAAGAAACTCTAAGGAAAACATGACAATATCAACTGAGGTAAATAAATTCTGCCTGTCAATAATCAATGAACTATGTCAAAGAAGTGACCAGAGCTTTTTCTGTGGTTATTTTTACAAGCAAAACAGCCAAAATTAATTCTTCACATTATTGTTAGTAGTTATAATTAACAAAGAATAGTGACTCTGAGAGGAATGATATGTAGTAGAAAGCTCTCTTTTTTTCTGGTGAGAATTACAAAAACTATCAGGAAGCTCAGGCTAACTTCCATGCTTACTCCTCATCTGTACTAGCCTGCTTGTTTTATATGTTTCTTCTTTTTCACTATTTATATTTTCAAATATTATCCACATAAAAAACAGTTTCTACATGTTCATAGGAGCATGAAAGAGAAAGGGCTGAGGAGATTTTTTACCAGCTTCAGAGACTGTATTTGTTGTGATCTGATGTGAGAATCATACTATGTATACAGAAACTTACTCTGAGGAGTGGAGTACTAAAACACTTTTGGAGGCCAAGGTAGTCTCTCAGAATATCATGAGACTGCCCTGTAATGAGACCTAGAGACCTTTCAGTGTGGATGTTCAACCAAAAGCCAAAAGGACAGACACTCTCCACTGTGGCAACTAATGTGAAATGGAGCAGTTTCTCACATGGGCAGTTCTAGAGAGAAAATTCCAAGGGGAGAAGAAAGGGATTTATTTATTTGATTTGATTAGATTTATTTATTTTATTTGTGTTCCCTTTTCTTAGGCAGTCTGAAATAATTTTTACAGAGAGGATAAAAAATGAGTGAATTAATTAACCAATCATTTTTAGTTAGTCCAAAAAGATCCAGCTTTAGTGATGAAGTAGATAAGAGACACATTTTAGCTTAAACTTCAAATTCTTCAGACACATGAAACCAATTGTTCCCTCCTTCACTAAGAATAGACGTGTTCACTGCTTGTATTGTTCTCCCTTTGGCCAATGACTACCTGTCCACTTTATCTGGAGAACTGGGGAAAGGACTGGTCTCTCTGTAACACTGCATTCATTTGTTCATTCATTCATTCATTCATTCATTCATGCATGCATTTTACTGTGGGAGTCAGACATACTTGGGTTCAATTTCTTACTGTGCTACTTTATAATTGTGTGACTGTGGGCAGATTTCTCACCTTCTCTGGACACAATTAGTGTCCAGCTCACAAGGCTGCTGTGAGAACTCCATGAAAAATTTCATGTGAAGCATGAAAGCTTTACTTAAAATACAGTGAGCACAATTTAGATATATTTGTATATTCATAAATATTAACTATGCTGCTAAGCCTGTGTGGATTCCAAGATTATTAAGAAGGTGTCTGTCTTTGAAGGAGAGCAAATAGCTGAGTGGCTAATACAAGATTATGTGAATAAATTTAAGGTCATAACTAGATCATTGGCCCTGAGAGTGTCAGTCTATCTGGTTCCCTGCTTAATTCCCAGAATTCTGAGCAGTGACTGGCCATCATTATGCAGAAAATACTCAATAAGCACTTAGAAAAACAAATGCATGAATGACTCAATTCCTGAATTATGGGACAACTTAATGGTAGAGAAATGTACATAGTATTATGAATACACCAAGAAAGGATCAATTCATTCTTCAGGGAAAGTGAGGGTGAGGCATGGATTTCTGTTTGACAAGGGGGAATGGAAAGGGTAAAATCTCTTGCTCATTGGTTAAGGATGTGGGCTGGGGAAAAGATTTCTAAGGTATACCTGCACAGATGAACAGAAAATTAGGGTAATTATATGATTTTGAAGATACAAGTTCAAAAGTTCAAGGGTAAGAATGTAAATGGCATTTTCAGTGCTAGATGGTACATGGACACAGTGGGGAAGATGGATAAAGAGAAGAGGCAGCAAAGACAGATGTGAAACATACCAAGATGCGCTGCTGTGAATTCCAAGGTGGACACATCTTAGGTTCTGACAGTGCTTTTGTGTGTCACTGCTTCTGACTTCTACCATGGAGCTTTGCCCCCCACAAATTCCGTATCACAAATGAAAAGACTGTCATTTACACTCTCTGTATAAGCCCTGCCCCAGGCGTTTGTACATGAGACATTTTTCCATTTTATCTTGTAACATCTAGTGCCATCAGCCTTGAAGTAAGCGTGCTTTCTTTCAAGTTGCTTGGTATGTTTACCTCTGTGCTTACCTGATAAAGTGCCCAATGTTGTCAAGTTTAGAGCTTCTTTCTTAACATTACAGATGCATCAAAAGAAGAGATATCATAGTTTTCAATTGGAGTTCATCAAGGAAAGATTTTCTCCATGAGTCAAAGTTTAGATACTGAATATAACACAGTGAATCCATTTTATACATATTATCAAATGGAAAAAATTGTATCTGAGAAGTCTTAAATCCAATTTAAAGACTTCAGAGATCTGTTATCTTTTTAAAATAGTGCTGGCTACAATATACTCTCTCACTGAAGAAATATTTATTTGCCTCATGAATCTTGGTCCTATGAGGGAATATGGCAGTTGTTGAAGTGTAATTTAAGATGGCAGAAAAAGTGAATTGATATAAAAAAGTTGAAAGGATGCTTTATGTAGAGATCTTAAGAAAAAGAATACAAAGAACAACATCAGATGTCCGAGGTTTTAGACTAATTGCTCATGTTGGAGAACAAGAATACAAAATTATCCTTCAGAATTTTAGAAGTAGAAGTTGATGTTGTGTTTAATACACAAACACCCCTTGGCCCTAACACATCTTTCCTATATCCCCATTTACAGGACAGAGAGTTCAAGCTGTTTATAGCAGGAATGTCTACCTTTGGGCTTTTTAAACCAGGTTCAAACCAATCCCAATCTCTTTCTTAGGTCTTAAAATAAGATCAAACGGTGCAAAATTCCCTCACCAGTGCTTAAGCCCAGTTGCCTCTGTCCAGATGACTCTTATAATCCAACCAGGCAGAACACCTCACCCTGCTGTTCTGTTGCTTTTCTGCAAGTCCTTTGATTGTAAATAATTATCTCCAGCTGTTCTGGCACCCTGGTCTCCTTTAACTCCTTAACGTCTGGCCTTAGAAATGGCTACACTGGAGAACGTGGGCTCCTGAGTGTCCATGCTTGGAGTTCTCATGCTCTAGACATAAAAATAAATGTATATTTTTGGCATCTAGCTGGTGCTGTGTCCAGAGGCTGTCTGTTGAGGTCCTGAAGTCTTTTGAATGTGCAAAGTCAAGAGCCAAAAACAAAAGCTTTTCAAGGAAGCCTTCCCAAATTCTAGTCCATTACTCTTTCCCAGATATGACATGCCTAAGACCAGCCACCTTTATGTGAATGAAAAAAAAAAAAAACACCCAAGGGGAATCTTACTTTTCTCTGGTATTTTTCTATTCTCCTAAAAACAATCATCTACAGTTTGTGAAACATTACTTAAGGTTCAATACCATCTCTCATTTTGCATTGATCTTTGCATTGAAAAGCAAAAAGAGATATAAAATTTTCACAGGAAAAAATGCATGCACATATATTAATAATATAGGAGCAAAGTGAAAATTTTCTCCAACTTTTCCATTTGAAATGATCTACCTTAAGCAACAGATACCTTATTTCTCAGCTTTAAGAAATTTGAGGTAATTCCTGATTTACATAGGCATTAGTTGTGATGATAATGTTTTCCATAAAGCAAAATTACCAAGCACATCTCTAATTACATCATAATATTTGATGAGAGTTCTTGACTACAAAGTTCTCACATTGAGACACAGAGAGCCTCAAAAGAAACCTTGAATTTCAGGGCAGATGTCCTGGGAATGTAACCGAGCCTTTTACTCCTTCTGGATAGAGGTTGATGGCAGGAGAGAGAGAGGGGGGAAAGGGAATTCTTGAGATTAATAATAAATCCAAATTAGTTAATATGTAGTGGAGTTACCTATTATAATGGGATATTCAAAAGTTGGCATTTTACCCTTTTCAATTCAAATATATGCATAAGATATTGGGTTTAAGAATTAGTTTCCCTTTGGCATCAGATGCAAAGAGATTTCCTATCTGATTGTCACAATAGATAGAAAATTTCATTCCTCTATATTTCTGCCCTGCCTTGCCCACCCGGTCAACTACCTTGCCGAGCATCCTCTGCACCCTGGCTGCCTGTCTCTGCCCCTCCCACCAGTCTGGATGAATGTTTCTTCTTTAACTCCTTGGTTGTTGGACTTCCATACAGTTTGATTTTCTGGCAGTTCTGGTTGTTTTTTGCATTTGTTTGTTTTTAAATTTGTTGTTGTCTTCCTTTTGTTAGTGCAAGGTGGTACAGTGTATCTATCTATGCCTCCATCTTGGCTGGAAGTTTAAATAAAATTTTTCTTTGTGTGTTTTCAAAAATCTTTACAGTGAGCCTGTATTTATTTTGAAATCATACACACACAATTCAATATGTGTTATTTGTTAGGAGGATAGGAATGTGATGCATCTCTTTGAGAATAGTTTTTCTGACTTTAAGGAAGGCATTTAACCTCTGTTAGCCTCCACTTCATCATGCATAATAGACTGCTTATTTTACAGGATTGTTTATGAAATCAGATGAGTATCTATATCTTTTTTAGTTATTGTTTCTTAAGTAGTTTCAATGTTCTATGTTCAGAACTAAGTGCTTTAAAATTTTCCTATTTAACTCTCACCAAAAAAAGTGTGAGGAAGTACACACAAAATATCTGTTATCTTTACTCTCAAATGAGGATTGAAATGTTACATAAACATCTCAATAAAAGCAATTTATCCAGGTATGCACTGAAATAGAGATAGGCCTGGGTATAAGCCTTTACTTTTATAAAGATATTTTTGTTAGTTTGGTTTCTCTTAGGCACTGGGAAATTTCTATTTGACTTTGCTGTTAATTTTAACAGAATATAATTTCTGGATACAAAACAATTCTTCTGTAATGCACTTCTCTCAGCAGTGTAAGTTACAGAGGCATGTTCCTACTCTAGGTCAAAGGAATCTGCTCATTCAAAATTTCCAGAGTCCATGCCACCCATCATACAGTCATAGCTCTCCATCTGCCTTCAATAGACAATAGAATTTTACTGTGAAAGTCAGCTTATTATCCCTAGGATAGAGTGTGAATGTGTGTGTATGATGGGTGTATTACTTTCCTGGAATAGACAGTTTCTCTTTTGGTTTTGCCTTTCCTGCATATAATGCTTCTACCAAAATTACTGTCCATGGATTTACAGAATGCCTTACCCACCATCATGGTATCCCACACAGCATTGCTTCTGATCAAGAAACTCACTCCACAACAAAAGAAGTATGGCACTAGTATTATCATGGGTCCCATCACTTTGAATCAGCTGGCTTGATAAAGCAGTGGAATGGTCCATTGAATACCCAGTTACAGCACCAGTTAGGTGGTGATTCCTTGACAGACTGGAAAATGTTCTTCAGGAAGCTGTATATGTTCTCTCATGGCCAGTGCTCATGGGCCAGGAATGAATGGAGGGCATGGGAGTGAGGCCACCCACTATTACCCCAAATTTTGCTTCTTGTCCTGACAACTTTATGCTTCGCTGGTTGAGAGACCTTCTTTGGAATGTTCCCACTAGTGGACACAGCAGTGATTCTGCTGACTGCTGCCTGGCTGCTTTGGGGTCCTTAGAACCCACTTTCATAAGATTAGTGTCTGTATATTCTGATGATAGATAAATAAATTATATACATATATATGTACTTATATATGTATATACATTTATATATACATATATATGTCCATATCTCTATCTACCTATCATCTATCTATCTAAAAATCTCCTAATGTTTCTGTTTCTCTGGCTGATACCATGGGACACCTTGCTCCACATATATGATAGATACAAGTTCTAATAGGGCTTCCTGAAGCTTGATTCTTTTGTTTTTTTATTCCTTTTTGCCTCTGAAGTTAGAATTTATACACAGGAGAGAATCTGCTCTTATTCTTGGAAGGGTTACTTTGTAAATTCCGTTGGTCATATATCGTGGGACAAGTACCTACCTGTAGTTCCTCAATGGAGCTGTTAGGACTTCTTAGAAAAGATTCCTAAATATAATTGCTTTATTCTAAGGTATTAATTATTCTGTTTACACAAGGTAAAATGTTTTCTTTGTAGTCTGAATTGTCTTTGCAAATAGTATTATACTGTAAGTTAAATTTCTGCTTCTTCTCTTAGCTCAAAGTCAAAGCTGGCCTCTGTAACGTGGGTGCTAATGGGAAACAATGAAGACCTAACTGTCATGAAAAGGCATGGCCAGTCATTGTTAATATAACAAGAACAATTTTATGACATCAATGTCACCTGGTAGCCAAGGAAAGTGGACTGAAATGCACATGTATGAACAATGATGACTTCATTGTGCTAAGGGTGGCAGATGCCAGTGGGTGAGCATGTGTACTGTATGGCCAACACATTCAAAATGACTGAGCGAGTAAAGCAATGAATCTGCATCAGATTTTTTGTTAAGCTTGAACATTCCTCCATGGAAACTATCCAGATGATTCAGAAGGCTGCAGCTATGGGCAACTGGTGATGGGCAGCTTCATCACGACAACACACCTGTTCATGCATCATGTCTCACACAGTTTTTTTGCAAAACAGAATCACCCAGGTGACTCAGTCCCCACATAGCCAAGATTTGGTGCCCTGTGACTCCTGGCTTTTCCCAAAACCAAAATCACCTTTAAAAGAGAAGAGACTTCAGACCATGGATGAGATTCAGTAAAGTATGAAGGGGCACCTGATGGTGATTGGGAGAACTCTGTGAAGTCCCAAGATGCCTACTTTGAAGGGGACTGAGACATCATTGTCCTATGTATAATGTGTCTAGTATCTTATATCTTCAATAAGTGTCTCTATTTTTAAATTACATGGCTGGATACATTCTGGAAAGATCTCTTACTTTCATTAAGTTTAACACAGAGGTGGTAAATCCAAGTCAGGAAGGATCACAAAAATACTATGGGTCAGACTTATGATGTGCATTTATTCTTCTGAGATGCAGAAAAATGCAATGAGACCAATAACAGAATCACCAACAGTTTTGATAGTATCTGATGAGCAGATTCCTTGTGATGTGAAGAATCTGATCAAATATAGTTGCCTTTCCATCTGAATATAGTTTATAGATATCCAACTCACTCCATAGAGGCATTATGCATGGAATTTTTGGAAAAGGTATCCTTAACATTGGGAATAAGAATCATGTTTTCTGACTTGTACTTCACTAAGAAATCTTTGGAGTTCGTATAAGAGTCCACATATTGCTCCCATTATTGGAAAACTATAGCCAGTAGTCTCAACATATTTATGTATAGGTCCCTAATCACAAGGGTAGTAAGCTAGGTCATGTGATAACCTCATATCAGTTACTAGGGGCAGATGGAAGTTATTACTCTAAGTTACTGAGTTTCCAATATCTGTGCATAAGGTAGATTCTCTCTGGTCTTTATTAGGAGTGGATTTCTTTAATTTACATCGCCTGAGAAATTGTATTAAAGAAGGTTATATTTATGTATCTGGCAAAGGCCTTCTAAAACATGAAAATTAACTGCAGGGTTAATGAGGAACCTTCCAAAAGCTCAGGAAGGCCATACAGTATCACAGAGAAAAGTATTAAAGGAAGTCCAGGTTTATTCCCAAGACCTTCATCTAATTTATTGTGTCTCCGTGGACAAGTCACTTAACTTACCATCATCTATTCCTCCAGCTGTAATAATATGCCTACCTCATATCTCAGAGGACTATTGCAAAGACTGTTACTAAGCACAGACTAGAATTGTATTATTGCTTGGGAATAAGCCTTTAGCAACTCAGAATATAGGGTTGAAAATATTAAATAAAAGATATGATTGTGATGATGGCATTACATGCCACATCTCATCTCCCTTCTTATACTGTGGTAGAACTTTGAGTAAAATTGGATCATGCTGCTCTTTCAGAGACTAGTCAGGCTTAACTTAACTTCAAGATTTTCTCTGAAAACAAACAAGCAAACAAACAGTAAAATCCTGTGTTGATTTTCACCAATCTCTGTTCACAGAAGCATTTTTACAGAAATACTAGAAGTTTTATTAACTTATATTTAAGATGTGTGATAATAACAACTAAAAAAAATAGTGGTGTTATTTATACTTTTCTTACAGTCTTCCAGAATTAAGACACAGCATATAATTCCTGCAGTAAGTGTTACCTTTGGCATTCAATATAAAAATGTGTTGAAATTCTGAAGTGTTATGTAAGTGTTGATTATTAGTAGCAGTCCACCATGAGAGAAAATTTAAAAGGCAAGACTGCAGGTATTTTTCACTTTCTTTTGTGCTCACATTTAGAATTTCATGAAAACATAAGATTTTAACTCTCTCCCTTCATAATTGTTTTTTTTTCTTTATAAGTAAAATCCAGATAACTATCTTAGTATTATGAACACAGGTTTTATGAAGAAGAATATATACGTTTTTAATGATTATAAAAATAAAACTTAGAAATCACATTACATCATGGGTGAACCTGGAAGGTTAGGTCAATTGAAAGAGGCCAAACACCAAAGGCCACATATTGTGTGATTCCATTTATAAAAGATTTTAAATTGACCAGAATAGGTAAACCCATAGAAACAAATAGTATACAGGTGTTTTCAGGAGTTGAGAACAGGGAGAAATCAGGGTGGGGTTCAGAGTGACTGTCAGTGGGTACAGGATTTCCTTTCATGGTGATAAAAATGATCTGGAATTAGATAGTGGTGATAGTAGCATACTTTGTGAATATACTAACGTCATGAATTGTGTACTTTAAAAGTTAATTTTATGGCCCTGACTGGTGTAGATCAGTGGATTGAGCGTGGGCCTGTGAACCAAGGGATCGCAGTTCAATTCCCAGTCAGGGCACATGCCTGGGTTGCAGACCAGTTCCCAGCAGCGAATGCACGAGAGGCAACCAACCATACATTGATATTTCTCTCCCTCTCTCCTTCCCTTCCCCTCTAAAGATAAATAAATAAAATCTTTTAAAAAAGTTAATTTTATGGTATCTGAATTATATCAATAAAAATTACACAGAGAAATGAATAAGAAACAAACATTTATTTAATTTTAAGTCTGCTAAATCTGTCAAGAAAATATATTATTGATATTTTAGACATTTTAAACATAATGATCTATTTATGTTTAATGTTGCATAGTTTTATTATTCTGAATACCTTTGGTGAAAAAAATATCTTTTAGGTACAACATTATTCTTGCACTTCATTTTTCTCCACTGAAAACTTCACTTGCTATGACCTATATGACTTTTTTTTTTTTTTTGTGATTTAGAATCAGAGGCCTGGGTTTCAGGTCTCTTCTCCATGAAATATGCCTTATGCTCTAGAACTTGACAGAAACATACTGGAACTCATATGTGTGACTCAGGTTAGGACAGAAATTCTATATTTTCACCCACCCCAGTGTTTTGTGACAGCTTGTATAACCAGAAGGCAAAACCATGTGATCATTTGAACAGGGGAAGTTTATTGTAAACAATTATGAAATTAGAGTAGAGAAGTAATGATAAAAAATCTAAAGAGAAATCTATGTAATTGACATTCTGGGGCCGAGAGAGAATGTCTGGGGAAAATGAATGTGGAACTCCAACTTTATTTCAGAGCTCATCAGAGAAGTGTGGTTGTAGTCAATTGGATATCAGAGAAGTTCACTGGCTTGCCCAGGTCAGAGCTGGTCCACTGTCACAGGCAAAGGTGAAACAGCACTCCAGGAGGTAGATGACCTGAGGCTGTTGGGCGGGTGTTCAGAGAGAGTTGAGGGTTGCTGCCAGTGTGAGCCTGGAATATGTGGTATTCACATCAGGAGTGAGGTTGGCAGTAGTCACCTGTCTTGCATGGGAGCTGCAAGGTTGTGGAGGGACCGTATGCTCTAAGCATGCACTGGGACACAGGACTTGCTGGATGTCACCACACACAGCACCCAGGGACTGTGCAGCAGGAGCAAGAGAAAGCAAAACTCATGACGCCAGATAAGGAAGAGATGTTCTCTTCCAAACGCAATGCCCTTCCAACAACACCTATTGACAAGGCTTCATCTCAAGTTCACATGTGAAGAAATGTTTGAGGAGTCTAGTTCAATATTGCAGAGCAGGTCCTAAAGAGTCAGTATGGAGGTGAGGGGCAGAGAACTGATCACAGGGCACTCAGTTTCCTTTTCTGCTTGCGCATACAGCTGGACCATATTTACTGTCGTCTCTTGCAGTTAAGCAGGGTGATTGAGGTAAGTTCTGGCCAGTGAGATATAGGTGGAAATTATGTTATCTACTTCCACATCTTGCCCTCACAAACCAGGTTTGTCCCTATAACACCAACCCACAGAACAGGAAACAAAGGATTCTAAATCCTCAGGGGATAGTAGATCCACAAAGTGGAAATATCCTGGATTGTTGAGCCACCTTGGAGGAGAGACCTCAGGAGAGTCACCTGACCAACATCATCCATAATGAGGCTGTTCCACAAATTAAAAACAAATCCTTGTATCATTTGGCCATTGGATTTTGTAGTTGGTTGTGACTAAGCTTGCAGTTGGGTGCTACCATAACAATAACCACATGGCATGGGCTTAATGGTCAAACCTTGAGCAACAAGGAATGACATATTGGAAACTGAGAGAATGGCCCCCTGTGTTGTGTAATAGTTAAGTAGTCAGCGAACTGTGCCTACCATAATTTGAAAGGCAGACCTCTATAATGAGCTTATGTTTGTAGTAGAAGTGGTTGAGAAGAAACCATTTTGGACTGCATTGGCTTATTGATTACCTTTAGAAAATACATCATAAGAAAGAGTTAAGCTCAGAAAGGAATGGGTAAGCTTGTAAGCAACATTAAAATGGAGGAGAAAGATCTTGGAAATTTGGGGCTTATAGGATTTGAAAACTGTTCCTATACTTCAAACAATAATTCAGAAGACAGTGGTTTAGAGAGACAAAGTCCTATTAATATTCATATTGGGAAAATAACAGATTAATTTCTATATAAGTCTATTTTCAGAGTGCCTCAAGGTAGCCACCATTAAGTTGAGAGAGAGAGAGAGAGAGAGAGAGAGAGAGAGAGAGAGAGAGAAAAGAAGAAGAAGAAGAAGAAGAAGAAGAAGAAGAAGAAGAAGAAGAAGATCAAGAACAAGAATAAGAAGAACAAGAAAAACAAGAAGAAGAAGGAGGAGGAGGAGGAGAAAAAGGAAAAGGAGAAGGAGAGTGCAAGAAGTGGGGAGGAAGAAGAGACAAACAGGATTAGAAAGCAGAGATAGAAGGCATGTTTGAAAATAATACATAGAAAAGAACTTTGGGTATGACTGGACAAATAAACTGAGTGATTTAGCAAGTAGATTAGAAAACTATCAAGGAAATGGGTTGAGAAATCTCTTGTCCACTGAGAAGACCATTTCTCAATTGTGTTCAGTTATGGACACAGAAAATGATGGCCTCAAGGCTGGGGCTCCTTGAGGATAGAGTATGAGGCCATGAACACAATGACAAGAGACTTTCTCCCAGAGAACAACATAAGGATCTACTGAAGGACTTCCCTTCTACTAGGGTAGAAGCTCTTCGTATTATCTAACAAGACTTCAGAATTGCTGTGGATCAGGAACCGTTGCATTTTCCATTCTTTCTTTTAACTAAATGGGTTATTGTGGCTATCATATCCATGTTTCTCTTTGGCATATTGGGTATTGTGGAAGTGGAGATAATTTATCTTTTTGTTCCTAGGCCACTGGATTCCAGGGAGCCACATCTGACCCTGATAGAGTGGACTGCTCATCCCTCAGACACCCTGGACTTTGAGCTGAAGGATGGAACTATGTGTGACCTTATCTTCCATAAGGAGGGGATGTTTTTTTGTGTGAGAGTAAGAATGGAAATGGGTATTTGATTGCCAGAAGGTCCAACTTTAACAGACTTTAGAACCAAACTCTCTTTTCTTTTTTTCTTGTGCATAAAACTAAACTGGTGATATGTAACCTCTCTAAATTTTAGTCAGCAGCATATGGGTGGAGGGGTTACCTACCACTTCTAAGCCTACCCACCAAGCTCTCTTTGACCCTCCACTAGCAGCTGGAATCATGGGACTCTCTGGCTATAGATGGTAGTGGAGCCATAGATGAAAGTCATCTTCAAGTCATTGTTTGTAAAACAATTGTGCAAAAGAACCAGTGGATCAAGAGTGCTCATGTAGAATTATTACATGAGTGAGAAATACACTTATTTCAGTGTAACCCACTACAACTCTGTGGTCATTAAACATTTAGTCTTGCAAGACAGAAGCTCAGAAACAACTTGAATTAGTTCTTGGGGCCAGGACGTGGATCTGCTTTAAGAATGGTGATGAGTTAGGTGAAGGGCTGAGAAGATGAAGAGCAGAACGTCAGTCTGGTGGTAAGTGAAGTTGAGAAGCAGAGGGGAATTTGGTGCCAGAGGAAGAAGGAACATTGTTAAGAACCATCCTGGGGATAGTTTCTAATGATGCATTTCCAGATTAAACAGCTACTGCTCTTGCAGACTTCTGAGGGTTAAAACCCACATTAACTTTCACAGAATGACATAGGCACGTAGATTCATCCCTGCCATCCTGGATGACCATTTTACTTATTGTTCAAACTAGAACCCTATTAAAGAGTAGCAGAGAAGCTTCTAATAATTACACCAGAACAACAGGAAAAAACCACAGTGTCCTGGGGAAACTGGGTGTATGGGCTTATTTCCTCTAATTATGGTTTTGTGCAGTTTTAAGATGAAATAAGTAAAATGAAGTAAGTAAAATCAAATAAGTTGAACTCCTTCTAAATGGGAAAGTGACCAGATTCTTGGTATTTTTATGGTTCCAGTGAATATTTTTAAATCAGTGAATGAAAGAAACACCCCATCATCTTCTCTGTAGCGGATTTCTGTGTATTCATTTTTCAGGAGGAACTTTGGTGTATCTGTAGCAACTTTGCAAAACAGGGCATTCTTTACAATTCTGGTTCACAGTGTGTTATTAGGACAGAAGTCCAGATTTCCTCTGCCACCCTGGGAGACCTTTAACACTCCCCTGTGCATCTCCACATCCAGCACATCAAAGTTCATTGTGGCAGGGAGCAATTCATTTTTATGTTCTCCCCATGAGGTGATGCCTGCAGTGTGCCTGAGCTGAGAGCAAAGTGCAAATTAGGAAGCAGAGAACCCCTGTTCCCTGAGGCTTTCACACAGCCTCCATTAAGTTGTCCTAACAGGGGTGTGGTGCTGGGGTCCAGGAAGCTTACCTGCTCCTGGGTTTCTGGCTTTCTGGGGCCATTTGCAGAGGGGTGGCAGGCTGACAGAGCTCCGTTGTCAGTTTCTTCCCACATGTGTCTGACATTTGCTGCCTGAGTTCCCTTTTCCACCCCCAACCCAGTTCCCACTTAGGAAACTGTATGCTGAAATAATTGAAAAGATATTTTTAGCATAATTTCTCAGCTATGCATTAGATAGTTATTAAAAGACTACACATACAACAAAGTGTCCATTTATGAATGTTAGTGTTGGAAAGAACAGCCGAGATTGTGTGACCTTGGTGATTATAACCACCAAAGATACAGGGACTCCAGAAGAGCCTGAGGATGTACAAGTCACAGTGCAGCTTGCCCTGGAGATCACAGAGAGGGCTGGTAATGTGTACCATGAAGTACTCATGAAAACTGATTAATATACATACCAATCTTTAGAATAATGGGTATAATAAACACTATATGCTTATTAATATTCTTACAGTAATAAACATGTTAGTAACCAGTATTAGTTGCTTTTATAAAAGTTAAAATGTAATACTATATATATATCTATGTTTAATACTGATGTATCAATAAAAAGTTAAATTATTATTTAAGAATTGAATGATTGATAAGTGTTATGCTAAACGAGAAAGAAAGTAAAGATGAAAGAGAGGGAGAGAAACCTTACTCCGTGTGTATTTGGGATGAGGAGAGTAGTTTAAAGGAGGGGCGAGGGGGCTGTGATAACTGGGTAAGTGACTCAAGTTTGGAAGCTTTGTCACCATTTGGTAGAAATGATACGATTTCTTCCCTATTATCCCACATTACCTGAGTACCTGCAGATGGAAATTATATGAAGACAAAATGAATTCCCTGATTCCAGAAGGGGGAAGCAATTGTGGTCAAGGAAAGGGCCGTCACCCCCCTGGCTTTGTGTGTGTGTATGTTTGCACATGTGTGTGTGTTTGCATGTGTGCACACGTACACATGTGTGCACTTTAATTTTATAAACACTAAAGGGATATTTAAGATAATAAAACATGTTCCCAAAAGTGGAAGAGGGTCGCTAAGGAGGTGGTAAGTTTCACTCCCAACGGCGGGGCTCACATACCCACGCTCTTGACAGCCCTGGCGATATAATATGGGTAATGGGTGGCTGGATAATGAATTTAAAATATCAACCAAATTTCTCCTTCCCAGTATTTCACTCTCACCTCCCCGCCCCCACCCTGATTTCATAACTTCTTCGTAACTTCTGGGGACAACTTCACAGTCAGATATTTTTCACTTCAGCGGATGCCAAAAGCAAAATAGAGAGAGAGAAACTGATCCCTTCCTGGATTCTGCAGAAGGGTACCTTAGGCCCAGAGGGCAGGGGCCAGAATATTCCAGGCTGGAGAATAGGGAAGGGGCAGAGACAAGGTGTTCAGCCTCACAACAGGGGGCTGTTTGTTTCCCCCCTAAAGCCACATTCTGATCGGGGTAATATCCTTGGATAGATTGGAATGTTCAAGGTCTGGGATGTGTTCAGGTTGGAGGCTGACTCAGAGTTCCTCCTGTGAGCCCCAGAGCAGCAGTGGCAGAAGGAAAAGGGCTCATGGATGAAAATGATGCAGGCTGTTGGACTGTTGATGGAGAGGCAAGAAGAAAGACTGTCTTGGTATGGAAACAGACACCAAGGATTAGATACCTCTTGCCCTCAGTGTGTTCTGCATAAGCCATCTCTCCAATTTAGACATAGCCACAGGAATGAAAGGAGTTTGAAATGGACAATAGGGCCAGTCTCATGCGTATGCAGTCACACAATTTACACAGAAGGGGCTGGCATTTGGTATAATGATGCCGCAATGCTGTCATCTTGAAATTCTTAATTTTTCAACAAGGGTCTTGCACTTTTCATTGTGCACTAGAACCTGCAAATTATGCTGTTATTCCTACTTGATTTTTACTAACTTCCCTCCATGCCAGTATAAATAGGAATCAAATAGAAAATAAGTTGATTTGAGAAAAGCAATGTTTCTGCATAGCCGAGTTTGCAGGTAGGCCAGGCCAGGTAGATAAGGGAAAATGGGGAAATGTGCTCAGACCACAGAAACAAGTGGTCAGATTTGGTTGTGATCCAGTACAAAGGTGTGGGAAGAGATAAAGCTGGGGAATGTGTCTGGAGGTGTGAGCCTGCACCATCTTGAATGCCTCTCCAGGGGAAGGTAGCAGAGTTGAGATAGCCTGGCATATTTGCAATTCTATGTAATTCATATTTATGGGGGCCAGGAATATACAACCATGCTCAAAACATTCAAATACAATATAAAAAAAAGTAGTATCTTAACAAGAGAATACAGCTCGGGGCAGTACTTTGGATTTCAATAAACCTGATACTAAATTCTAAATCTGCTGCTTCCCCTGGGGAATTACAGGCTTCCTACCATCTACTTTCAAGGGTTTCTGTGAGGATAAAATGAAATGACATGCAAATGGTGGTTAGCATAGAGCAGGGGCCCCAAATTCACTGTATATAAATAACTCCAAGATGATTTATAAATGAGGTTACCTTTTCCTTTCATTTGAATATCTATGATATGACATGTTAACATCTCTAGGTACTGGACACAGGATATTTTGGTGTTCAAGAAATGCTTAAATAATTAATTCATGTTTGCAAGAAAATAAGCCAGTCTGGCCCCAGGACTGTGGGACCATGGCAGGCACCGTGGGTATAGGGCTTTGGGGTTGGCTCCATCTTGGTTCCAATCTACAACCAGCTTGTTGTTTCATTCTTGAAAGCAAGAAAAACAGAAATCATGTGGAACTGTGGCATTACATTTTCACACATAGGTTGACTAAACGTGCCAAGTTCATTACTATGTTTGACCTATTAAAACAGTTAAATTTGGTTTACTAGGAAGTTCTTTCCTATGACATGTCCTCTCCCAGCATGGACCTATGCTTTCTCCCTTTCCTAGCATTTGAACAAGGCCTTTCTGGTCCAACAATAAACATTGTACATGAATACTTTTATACCAGAGAAAATATACCCTTTAACATGACACGCAGGCTTCTCTATGTTTAAAAAGAAAAAAGTCAGGTTTAACATTTAGTTTTTCAATGTGGACAAGTAATCACTGGGGACAGAACCAAGATCAGAAAGTTCATTTTAATAGGGACCTGAACTTGGCCTCAAACTTAAAACATGGTCTCAGAGGTACAAGGGTAGTGTGCTAAATGTTGCACCTTTTGAATATTTGATTTCAGCACAGAAGCTACAATCTAGACTTATCC
>CM052544.1:70288062-70363062 GCA_028533065.1 Trachops cirrhosus
TCTGTGGCTCGGTCTGCTGTCCTGACAGAGAGGATGGAGGAGGAGGAGGAGGTGGTGGTGGAGGTGGTAGAGTCTGCAGCAAAGGTTTGGCAGGGGCACTGCTGAGAGACAGGGCAGGAGACGAAGTAGCTGAAGTAGGAAACCCAAGCATGCCTGCACCGGGAGGTGTTAAAGCTGAAAATGACAACAGAGAGATGCCCACTGTCAGTGCACGGAGCCAAAGGAAGTCTGGGCACTTAACCCTAAACAGAATTCACTGCTGAGGTGGTCACATCCCTAAAGATTTATTCCGGACATCACAAATTATCTATTACATACTAGGAAAGTCACCTGCACCAGCTTTTCTGTGTTTGTCATATTTCTTATATTTATTTTAACTCCCCCACCCTTAACTCTAGGGAATGCCATCTGCATAGTTTAGCGACATTTTACTAGGAAAACAAAGGCTCACTCATATTATGAAAGACAGATGGTGAGAAAAAGAACATCGTGGTAGAGAGAACAGTGGGTCCTTCTAATTGTTACATTTTGCAAGATTGCTACTGTGTTATTCATTTTAACCAATTTTTATTATACCTCTGGGAAGGCAGACCCACTTGTCCTTCACTTGAGCAGTCTAATAATTACCATGTTCACTAAAAGTAATTATCTATCAAATAAAATGAAACCCATCTGCCTAAGTTCCGGCAGACAAATGCATTTACATTGAATAAAGAAGGTGATAGACTAATTAAATAGCAATAGTAAATGACCACTGAAGATACAAAAAACAAAATAACAGTGAAGTTGCAGCTACTCATTGATGAGGACTGGGTATGGTTAAGCATGATTTCATTTTTCAGGGTGCAAGTTAAGCTACTCATTACTGTCCTGACAATGTGCCTAACAGAGTACTTGATAGGAATCAAATATATTGATGCTCAACTTTATCACACCCAAAACTTGATGCTTCTGCAAGGTTTACTTGTACAGAAAAATGATTTTCACCCCATTAGAGAAGGGGAATTCTGTGCTCAGTAGGCAGACTCATGTGGGGTAGAGTATGAATTCTATCGTAATGCAAGAGATCATTGCTAGGTTTCTAGTCCCCAATCTAATGTGATTGGTCATAACCTATTACAAAGTCATTTTTATGAGCTGGGTAGTTGGGTGAGAAACTAAATATCAGCTCAGGATAGAAAAGTCTGTGCCTTTCCGAAACATGTTTTCTAGAGTCAACTAAAGTTGATTGCAAAAGGAAGAGCCTGGGTGGGTGGTGGTTCAATCTTGATTGAGAGAAGGCTCACCGCTGAATGTTGAGATCAAGGACTGTGATGGAGGCCTGATGGGCTGACAGGGGAATTAACCAGGGGAAGGTGAATGGAGTTTGCTGAGTACATAGTTGTAGAGAATGATTATAGAGTTAAGACAATCATCTTTTTACTATTGCTCAGAGTCTTCTTTCCTGCATGTTAAATGCAGCATTTGAGTGTTTAAAATTTTTTTTAAGTGCACAAAAATTACATGCTTCTATTTTCATAGCTAGAAAAAAGATGTCAGTTTCTTTGTTGGTCTTTATCCAGCTGAGGAAGCTTTTCTTAGACTTAGCTTAAAATTCAAGATGCTCTGAAATCTTTAACATTGCTCTCAATTTCACCCTAATCATTATCATATCACTGTCAATTAGTTTAGCTTATGACCAGCGGCTCTCCTTTGCAACCTTACCACACCCAACTCTTCTCTGACCTGCTTTGATAAGTTCTGTAGTTTCAGTGATAGTCTCTAAAAAATGCCCATGATGGTAGAAAATAGTCTCCCAATATTCTCAATGGTAAGTAAGGACAGACACTAAAAATTTCATTTTTTTTTTACTAAGAAAATTGATTCCTTGAGCTGCAAATATTCTAAATGAAAAAAAAAAACACCTTGAAAGTAACATTGAATTTCAAGGAGAAACTGATAACAGTATTCACATCTTTATAGAAGGATAGCTGATACAACTGAAATAGATTTAAATGAAAATGACAAAAGCTTTGCAGGGTATGGCAGGAATGAATGAATAAACTCGCTGATCTTTAATCCATTTTAACATGATAAATTTCTTTGATTACTGGGATTTACACTTAGTCCTGGGACACAATGGAGTTGCTTTTGGGGGCCCAAACCTTCAACTCCCTGGACTTTATTCCTACACTAATATGACTAGTATCTTCTTCTTTTAACTTGCTTCTGCAAAAAAATTTATTTGCAAGAAAGAACCAAAGATATAAATACACCAATTTCTGAAGAGGCTTCATATATACCACATTAGATAATTTGAGGTTTCTTTTCATTATGTTATTCTGATTTTATGATACTTTGTGCTATTTTATGTTTAACAGAGGATAATATATTAAGTCAAAGAAATTACTATCTAATTACAGAATTTCACGCATGAGTGTTTCAGGTGGAAAATGCTTTACTAAGGACAAAAGAGCCTTCTTTACATTGTTAGAATGACGCTATATTGGTAGAAAGCTTCTTTGCCTATTCATAAAGCCAACCTTACTTCTAAGTGTGGTATAATGAGACTTCAACTTGATAATTCAGCCCCCTTCCCTCCATGCTTTTCCCATAAATCTAAAAATTGCCAGCTCATATATCTGTGTCATCAAAATTATAGTCAAATTTTGAGGAACTAAGAGACTTAAAATAATAGCAATGGTTGTTAAAAAGTAAGATGGACCAATGGTTGTTCACTAGGCTTTACCAAAATATGGAGTTTACAGCTTCCTATCTAGAGGTCATAAAATGAGGTAAAGGTCGTACAATGAAGTCATGCAATAGTCTTCTAAAACCCTAACTACTATAGTCAAAAACTGTTAGGGATTTCTAGGAAATCAATATCTTGAGAATTAAGCTGAGGTAAATAATCAGCTGTTAAGTAAAAATTTGAGGAAAAGAGATTTGGATTCAGGATACTGAACATCAGACCTACTAGTAAAATGTAAAAATTTGCAGTCAAAAGTTCAGAAGCCAACTGACAAAGGAAACCCAGAAACAAGAGAAAAACTGAACAGTGATCACAATGCAGAATAACTTCTTTCCCATTCCCTAGCTCCTACTCCAATTGTTTGAAATTTCACTAAGAGATTAAAGTTTATCTGCAGATAATCTCAAACTACCATAATTTTGTTTGGTTTTGTTTCCTTGAAACAGCTCCCTTTTCCCAAAAGCAATGCTTTCGAGAAAACATGCCTGTCTCACATGAACTTGAATGTCTTTTTCCCACGTTCCTTTGATCTAGGTGTCCTAACAGGAAAAATTTATTTTTGAGGTGAAAACAAAACTAATTATGGACACAGGCCTACAGACAATTGTGATAAAATTATTAAAGACTTACTCTGATCTAGATTTACCTCAAATGTGCTAGTATATTGCACTGAAGTATGAGAAAAATGCAAAAGGCATGCTCTGATGTTCCATTTGAGGAAATTGGGTTAGGCAGTATTTCCAAACACTAATGGAACATATAAAAATCAGACATTGCTTAAAACAATAAAGTTATATGTTAAAAATAGAAAATCAAGTTTTTTTTTCTATTCATCTTGAGCAAAATGCCAAAGGAAGCTAACATCCTCAAGGATAAAATGTCAATTTAAAGTTTTCTAATTTTTTCCAGGTGTACAGGCTTGTGATTTTTTTCTCCACTTTCCCTTTTTGCACATGATTGTGATAGAAAAAGACAAATGTGGGAAGTTTTTTAGGCAGAAAATAATTCATTTTATTTAAAAATGAAGTCACACATGATGTACATTACTCTTGAAAGGGTCTCCTTCATTATCTTGAAAGGTTAAATAATTTGAGGATTTCTTGGAAGTAAGGCAAGGAAGTTTTGTGAGCCATAAAGCTGGGAAACCAAACAGTACCTCCATATGAAAAAGAGTAAAATGGATGTTTAAAATCAGGAAATTTAGAGGTTGATAAATAGTACAACTGAACATGTACATTGCAATTAATGGTGTAGCCTTCAAAGGTGTAGCCTTTGGAATCAGACTTATTACTTTACACCACCTCTCATTTAAATGGAATCCCTTGTTACTGATTTCCTTAAGATCAAAACCTTCAAATTTACCTCCAATGGGATAGGGTATTTTTAAAATGAAGTCTTTCCCACAACTAAAATCCCATTAAAATGGGCCCAAGATGAACATGGCATATTCTCAAACTTTATCCACATAGATAAATTATTGCAAGAACCTGGATCATGTGACAAGTACAGAAATATTCTACTTATGAAGTAATTTTCTCCTTTTGACTTCACCTAGCTGGTATGTCTATTTCTTCCATAAGGTGAAGGGAATATTTGCTTGATGAGAAATAATACAGTAGAAAGATGATAAAAAAGATGGAGAACCACAGCTCCATTCTGTGAGGTGCTTAAAATACTCAGTATTCCCCACCACAAGTAAATTAACCTAAAAATATGTGAACTGGGAAGTTAGGAACTCAGGTTCTCAGATGGGATCCTGCTGGTGACTCTGCTGTACTAATGTTTAAACTCTATCAAAAACTAAAAAACTAATTCCAGAGAAACTGCAAATTGCAGTATGTTCACAGACCTTTTTCTTTATAACACTGTCCAGTCTGTTTTGGTCCATGATTTTAGGAAGCAACAGATCCATCTAGTGCTGAGTTCCTCAGCATCTGATGCATTTAAAGATACTGCTGGCTAAGGAAGACCTGCCTGTCCATATCCCCATGACTCCAATAGTATGAACAGTGCCCACATTTCAGGGGAGGATACACATTGTATTTATGCTGAGCAGAATGAGGGGAAAGGTTATGTTGTTTAAGTATTTCATAAACATCATCTCTCTCCTCCCTTATCACTTTCTCTCATGTAGGACAGTCAGCGAAGGATCTGTTGTCCAAGCAAAGGCCTTCTGATCCAGTGGGGAGAAAAACAAGATGCTCTGATCACTGCTGAGAGGGGCAACTATAGAGGCATCAACAATCATGGATACAGACACTTGAACTGTTCTTAGTGCATGTAAAATATCAAATGTTACTCTATTAATATTACTCTGAATGTTACTCTAATATTAATGCCATATAATATTTTATTTAATATTTTACACAACTATAAATTGTACATCACTGTCCATAGAGCTTTTTCAAATTAGATTGTATGTGGAAAAACTTTATTTTTTTATCATTGATAACACAAGTTTTTCCACATAAGATATTTTTCTATGCGTCAAATAATAGTGATATTTATAGTAGGACTAGAAAACGAATACATTTATATGCAAAAAATAGCCTTTAAATTATTCTTAAAACAATTTTATCTGACAATTAAAATGGACAGACAAAACATGTAATTGTAGCTCTGATATTTAAGGCTCCAAGAATGTCCAGATATATAAGCCCAAAGTCTTGTTGGGGGGAATGTATAGGTATGATAGTTCAAGGAAGGGGCACTGCAACAATGTTCCTGGGGCCATTCATTCATGTGTGGGTCCTTCCTGCTTCTCTCCAACACCAACACATCACTCAGGACAGGGAACCAGATGAGCTGGCCATAGCCAAGAGGCCATTTGGTATCACTGTTTTCATGTGTCCTGAGGTAAAAGTTAAAGTGTGAATACCTTCCTAAATTCACATGTCAAGTTCGTTTTTTATTAAAAGGGGTGAGATTTAAAAGTTTGATATTTATGTAAAAGTCCTATTTGTGTAAATTAAAAATCTCTCCTGAGTGTTTTGGAAACTTTCTAGAAATATGTAATTAGTTAATCCTAGATAAGTCTCTTCAGAATGTCAAAATTCCCCTTTAAAAAGGAAAAAAAGTCACTGTTAATTTGAAAAATAAAAGTTAGTTTAAAAAAGAAATTATAAGAGAATCATTTTTTTCTATTTTGGATAATACATAACTTTTATATACCACATAAAACATTTAACATTTCTTAATTGATTGGCTATGTGATTGCCTAACATGCTGTATTCAACTTTGTTAACCTAATAAAACTGCATACCTGTACCTACTCATGAAACTGAACCTGCACAAATTTCATTTCTCTTTATGAACACAGAATTGGAATCATCTTCTGGGGTTGTCTCAGAAAGCTTTATAAGTTTGTTTGACTTAAATACAGACCTTGGCTGGGGTGGGGCTGAATGTAGGAGGGCATGGGGTAATATTAACATATTTCTAAGGTTGCAAATTTATTTAAATAATAAGCAACAATGGATGCTAAAAATAATCAAATTTTTAGCAATGACAAATTGCAAATTACCCCAGAAATCATATTGTTACTTGTTAAACTTTAAATATAAGCTTTATTATGTGTTAGGTGTTATGTGGGTAAATTCTTGTGTCTAGAGGCCCTTAACTTTTGAACTTCTTGGCACTTATGTGGGGGAAAATAAAAACAAACAAATAAGAAAATCCCTTGGAAAGGTTATAAATTAAGATACCAATAAATGCATCATTTAATGCTTTGTGTTCTTAATATGTACATCAAATACTAAGCAACATGTTTGTGCTAAAATACCATTTGAAATCAGTACTGAAATGATTACAAAGGAATATTTCTAAGACATATAAATGCAATGATATAAATAATGAATTTATGACTTAGGCAGTCTTTATTTTTCTGCATATATTCAGATAGACTTACTTCCTACTTATGAATTACAGACAATAAAATCTATATTTCAAATAATTTAATATCTTCGCTCACTGAAATGAGGAGATTCAAAAGTACCCTGTCCTTAGTCACATGTGATCAGCTGCCTAACATTACTAATTCATTAGACTGACTCCCCTGGATGTGACTTACTGTTTGAATTCTGTGGGAATCCGGGCAAGGAGGATGGACCATTCATTCCAGGAAGAAGGACTGGAGGAAGGCCAGGGAGTCCTGGGTAGGCTGCTGGAAGGCTGATGCTGTGGAGGGGGCTGCTGTCTACCATACTTGGCTGCTGCACTGCCAAGCCCAGCACATCTGAAGCTTTCTTGATACGGTCAAGTTCTTGCTGTGCCATCAGCTGCCGAACAGTGGTTGGGGCCAAGTAATCTTTCTCCCGATCAAGCTGACTCCCAACGGTCTCCCTCACTTTTGAAATGTGCTGTTTGGAGAAAATATGATCTCTGATGGATAAGCGGGCAGAATACTTCACCCCACACAGGGTACACTCTGGTTTGGTGCCTTCTGTCCCACTTTGATTGATCATGAAAGGCTTCCCTATGTTGATTTTAAATTTCTTCTCCTTGGCCCTTGCATTCTGGAACCACACCTGGACCACGCGTTTGGGCAGACCAATCTCATTCCCCAGCATTTCACATTCTTGCATGGTTGGAGTTCGGTAGTCACCAAAGCATGCCTTGAGAACCTTGAGTTGAAGATTGCTCATCTGGGTTCTGAAACGCTTGTGACCTGGTCGATCATTATTTTTGGATTTAAAAGGATTGCTGGACCCAAAAGGATTTGGGGAGCTTGGGTCAGCAATACTGGATGTTTCACTGCGGTCAGCATTGTCATCGGGGTCATCCGTGATATAAAAGCTTTGGTCATGGTCACCATCTTTGTCGTTGAAATGTATTGAGGGGCTCGTGAGAGAAAAGAGAAATTTCTCATCACAGACCTCTGTAGTGGGTGTTGTTGCTGTTTTTGGCAAAGTGTCAAGAGTTTTTGGCTCTTTAGGCGATAAAGTGGGCTTCACATCTCCAGAACTTCCCATGGTGCTTTCCACTTCGGCATTGCCCTCATCAACAGTGGTGGCATCACTGATGGCTGTATTAATTGATGATGTCTCATCAAAATCAGTTTTGGTTTGATCATACCCAGCTTCAGCAGGAGGGGCATTTAAATTCTCAACATCCTCAGAACATTCTGCTTTAAATGAAGAAGGGCTCAGCAGATTCTTGGGTGACAGCTCTGCTGTCTTACTCACAGGTGTTGACACTGTTGAAGCTAATTCATTCTCACTTGATAGATCAATTTTAGTTAATGGCAAAGATGGATAATCAAAATAAATGTATTTCTGTGGGCTTTCCCCCCCATCTTCTGTGGATATTAAAGGGCTTGGGGGCAAGCTGTACCCTGCCTGCTTTCCCTCATTCCAGTGCCGAGAACGGATGTGGCTCTCCAGGGCTGACTTGGCCTTGAAAAGGGCTCGGCAGAAGGGACACCGTTTATGAGACTGGGCCGGACCCACCGCCCGGAACTGGCCCTTCCTTTCTCGGGCCCGCGTATTCTGGAACCAGACTTGTACAACTCTTTTTTTCAGCCCTACTTCCCGGGCGATATGATCAAGCATTTTTCGGGTAGGATTGGAATCCAGCAAGTATTTTTCATAGAGTATTTCCAGTTGTTCAGGAGTGATAGTGGTTCTCAGGCGCTTATCACGGTGTTGGTCTTCACCACCGTTGCCTCCCTCCTTTTCACTGCAGTTATTATCTTCTTTGTCATCCAGTTTCCTTTTCAGGGAAGCAGAGATGGTGGTGGGAGCTGTGGTGTGGGAGGCACTGGTCTGGGGTGGCATCTGTGACAGAGAACTGCTCAGCAGCTGTCCGGTCATCAGGGGGTTGTTGGGGTCGAATATCATGTAGGGCATATCCAGAGGCCTCTCCAGGAATGGAGAGTGAAGGAATTGGTTTTGAGCAGCGAGGAAATGCATGTGCTGGTGCTCCTGCCAGAGTTCCGGGTTCGGGAAGGCAACGGTACACTGATCACATTGGTATTGGAGTAACTGTGGAGGTAGACTGTTCTGGAGAGAAGTCATGGAAATCTGCAGTGGGCTGGAAGGGACCGGGGTCTGAGATACTGAGGGAGGTCTTCCAATCAGTGGGGGTTGTTTGGGTGGCTGGGGCTGGGGCTGGGCCACTGAGGCCTGCGGTGGGTCCGAGGAAGTCGATGCTAAGTGTGGGGCTGGCTTGGTGCCTTGAGAAAGGGGTGAGGGGTCATTTTGCTTTGGCTTTTCTGTGGGATATTCAGGTTTGGGAGATGTCTTCTCAGGTTCTGGTTTGGGTGACGGAATCAGAGGGGTACTTGTTCCAGAGCCAGAACTGGCTGCAGGGGCCATGACATTTTTGGCTGCATCTGTCTGGCCAGATGCTGTGCAATGCTTGTACACCACCTGGTCAGTGGCATCCATGGAGTCTTCAGTTTGGCTTTCATCTTGAGCATCATCATCTTCATCTTTGTAACACTGCTTCTTCTGATGAGTAATCAAGTCAAAGATCCGGGGGAATACCACATTGCACTTTTTACACTGATACTGCATGTTGCTGGTTCGGATGTACCGCTCATTAGTCAGTTCTCGTTTTTCATTATCTTTTGTTTCTGCTTGGTTCTCATAACTCTTCCGTGCTTTCTGACGAGCATTCTGGAACCATACCACAATAACCCGGGTTGGGAGGTTGAGCACAGTGGAAAGTTGCTCTATCTCGTCATCTTTGGGGTAAGCGTTTGTGTCAAAAAAGTCTTGTAGAACCCTTAGTTGGTAGTCAGTGAACCTTGTTCGAGAAGACCTTTTACTGAATGAAGCATCAGATTTATAATGCTCTAAGGAAGAGGGCTGTGGGTCAATTCGTATGTCTTCCAAAACTGTTATAGGTGGGTTACTGAAGTTGTATGGTGAATCCTTGTTTCTCTGCCTTTCCTTAAAAAGCGTGTTGCGAAACCAGTGCTTGATAACTTTTTGAGAGAGGCCCGACTTTTCTGCCATTTCCTGGATCTGTTCTTCACTTGGAGAATTATTGATGTCGAAATAAGCCCTCAGGATTTTGAGCTGATCATCTGTAATTCTTGTCCGAGGGCGTTTGAACTGCGAATGCCTTAAGAAGTTAGGGTCCAACCCAAGCTGTTGCTGGCAAAGCTGTGTGAGGTCTGCGGACAGCGTGTCCATCTGGGGCAGCTGCAGGGCCAGCTGGGGAGGAAGTGCTGGATGTTGCACGGGCTGCATCATAATAGAAGGGAAAAGGGGAAGGTCCAGAGACACAGGCAGCTGGACCTGTGGGGGAGCAGGAGGAGGAGGTGGTGGAGGAGGTGGGGGTGGAGGAGGTGGGGGTGGTGGTGGCGGAGGAGTAGGTGGTGGAGCTTGTAGGGGAGTGGACACTGAGCTTGGGATTTTCACTGGCCCCATGGAGGAAGGCTGTGGGGGAGCTGGGGGTAGTGGGGGCGGGGGTGGTGGTGGAGGTGGGGTTTCTGGAGAAGGTGGTGAAATTGGATAAAGCTTGTCATAGGCCTCCCGGTACTGACGAGCAAACTTTTCCAGTGCTCCATAAGGGAAAAATTGACCATGCACATGTTCCTGGTGACTTTTTAAAATGAGAACATTGGAGAACAGTTTCCCACACATTCCACATTCCAGTTTATCCGAGTTTTCACCCTCCCCACTTTTGCTCTTCTTCTGTACCTTCTGCCTGTTTTCATTATATTGAATGACCAGCTCAAACCCAAAGTTTTCCAGTAATGCTTTGGCTGCATTTCCTCTGGCGCCAGAAGCTATTCGGGGTGGTGGGATGGATGGTTCCAAGGATTTGGGCTTCTTTGAGTCTTTGCCTTCTTTGAGTCCTTCACCTTCACTTGTAAATTCTTGCTTTGGTTTTTCTTGCTTTTCCGCACTCTCTTCTGCCTCCTTGCAAGATGGCACATCCTTCATGGCTGGGCAGTCGGCACTATCCAGGTTGGCTTGGTCTTGTTTCAATAGCTTGCTCACCTGCTGCTGCTGTTGCTGCTGCTGGGGCGGCTTTTGAGATGGCAGTGGGGGCTGCGTGGCCTGGTACTGCTGTGCTTGTTGCTGTAGGATCTGCAATTGAGTTTGGCCAACATGATGTTGAGTCTGAATCTGCTGCTTCAAGTCTTCAAGCAAGGATCCAGCCATGCCTGCCATGCCAGGGATACCAAATGTGGCAGAGCCCGGCAAGCCCAACTCTGGCCCCAGGCTGAACTCTGTCCCAGGGATATAGAAAGGAAAGAGAAATTGAGGCTGCTGAAACTGGAGCAGAGCTTCTGGGGTCATAGGAAAATGAGGCAAAAAGGCTGGATTTAGAAACTGAGGCTGAAAGAATGCAGCTTGCTGTTGTAAATCGTGTTGCAGTTGCATCTGAATTTGTGCTGGTGACTGCGGTGGGTGATGTGCAGGTTGTTGGGCAGAGATTAATTCTGGAGTTTGCTTTTTGTTTAATTCTTTGGCTTCTAAGTGGGTATCTTTGCTGCTTGCTGCTGCTAAACTCATGGACTCTAACATCCCTTGGCCAGGACTGCTAACATTTGCTGCAATGCTGTGCCCCCCGGCCATGTGACCACTTGGCTCCAGCTTGGCAGCCCTGGCCTTTGTCTGGTGGAGCACAGATCGCATGTGGATTTCCAAGGTCGAGCTTTGGCTGTATGCGACATTGCAGATGCTGCACTTGTAGGGTTTGTTATCGGTGCCACTATTGGTTTCTTGGGGGACAGGACTGGAGGCTTCCTGCAACACCTTTTTCAATTTATGCAGATGAGAAACTGAATTATAATGGACCAAGAGAATGTTCTTTTGGGTGAATGACTCTTTACACACTGTACATTTATATGGGCGAGATGGATCGAGGAATTTTTCCATTGTAAAATTTGGCCCTTTTCTAAAGGGTAAGGTCCGCTTTGGTTCAGAGCCTGTGTCATCGGGAATAGAGCTACTGTCACTTCCTACAGGACTTGCCTTCCCCTCGTGGTCCACCTCGTACTCTCTCTCCATTTCCTGCTCAAGGGCATGCTCGTCCTGGGCCATCATCTCACTCTCAGCCCAGAGTTCACCATTCACAGGCAAGGAGGCATACAGCTGCTGGAGTTCAGCCTCACTCAGTTCAGGGTGGCCTGCTTCCAAGTGTTTTTTTAAAGCCTGGAATGTACGGAAACTACGTTGGCAGAGATTACACATTGTTGCGGCCCGAATCACATGATACTGGGAATGTATCTGAAGCTTCTGCATTGTCTTAAAAGCCAAGCTGCAGTGGTTACAGCGGTACTTATATACGTGGCGATCTGAAACAGACAGGGGTTGTCTCTTCTGCTGTTCACTTAACTGATCTTGCAGGGTGTCAGGAATTTTCACATCCTTACTCCCATTTTTGTTCCATTCGGACACTTCTATGGGTTCTTTAGTTGGTTTCTGTTCCTCACTCTTTATTTCCATGCTAACCTTTGAATCGTCAAGACCTGCCATACTTTTGTCATCCGCTGGACTTTCACCTGTGCAGGAGAAAGTACAAACACATTGCTTACAGGAAGGAGGGCTAGGTGCCTATAAATATTATAAGTAGAGCCTCTAAAGGTTTCTGCTTAATTGGTTCTGTAGAGAAAAAATTACTGAGCAACTACTATGTGGTAAGCACTGTGCAAGGCACTGCAGATACAAAGATGAATAACAAATCACCCCTGACCTCAAGGAGCTTCTGGATAGGAAAGAAAAACAGTCAAAGGTAATTATAGTATGCTATAATCAGTGTGTCACCAAGGGCCATACCTCAGTGTTCATGAATTAGAACATGCAGAATATTGTTGGTCATAGGCACTTGGGTCCCCCAAGAGCTGTGACATATAACAGATGCTAAATATGCATTGAAAACTATGTCTTTTGGAATATTTTTGCCTCTGTGCTTTCTTTGGTTTTAACTCTTTGATAGTAATAATCTTGGAGCACTACCACAAATTCAAGCCCCTGACGTGTGTTTTCTGCAGACCTTGGTCACAGGTCAGCATACCTGAATATTTCCCAGACCCCTCAGCTATGACAGCTGCAGGTGTATCCCGCTCTGCTTTCTCAGAGGTGGCTGCTGGCAGTAGCAAACTGTTTGGCATCATCACATCAGGGACAGGCACCTGTGAAAACACAAGGGGTTCACATCAAATATAACCCAGAAATCACAGACTATGCCACATCCTCGTTTGGCCAGTAGCATGACATTTTTGTGGCTCTTACAGACAATTGCTATCCCATCAAATTTCAGATCAATGCCATTGCAGTGCTTTACTATTTTATTTTTTAAAAAATGTTTTTGTAGGTCTCTTTCCTTATACTGATACTCAAGACAGTTTGAAAAGCAATGTGTCCACCTGACTCATTTGATAAACATTGTAGGTATAAAAATAAGGCTGTAAATACATTATTGAATAATCTATGCCTGTATCATATTTGTTTATTTTCCTAAGCAAAAGAGACAACAAATGGGCCATTGACTGTGATGTCTATAACATAGTCTGTGAGACAGCTTTAAGTTGTGAAGAAGAAATAAATTTCTATTGACCAATAATTACAGATTTTGTGTTGCTACTTTTCCAGAGATTATGCCACATGTGCATCAACACTTGGTGTCCTTACTGTCATAAGCAGCTTCTCCACACAGTCTGGAGACACACTGTGCAAATGTGTCAGGTGCAGCTGGAGGTGCATCTTGTTGCTGAGAACATCCTGGCAGAGGGGACAGCAGATGACTGGCTGCACCGAGTGCTGTGACAGGACATGCATCTGGATACGACTTTGGTCCCTACTATTGTAGTTACAATAAGGACACTGATAGAACTGGAAAATATTGGATAAACATGGAAAATGTTAATGTTATTCTGAAGACTTCTGAGCATTAGTGGTAATACCAAGGGTTAATTCATTGCCAATCACAAGGTCTACATTTTAACAGGACTGATTGTTTGGGGCTCTTAAACTGCCTGGAGTAATAATAAAAAAAATAAAAGAAACAAGTTTATGTAGCAAAGGGAAAAAACATAGTTACCTGTTCATGACAGAATTTATTGTCCTCTGTAGGTTTTGATCTTTTGGTTGTGACATCTTCTTCTTTTGCCAGCAGGAGTGGCTGGGTCACCCCTGCCACATCGACTTTTAGCTCCTTCTCTGGTGTGATTATTCCTGACCCCCACAAAAGTAGAACACGTCAGTTTCAAAAGACTAACAATGTCAAACTTGAAAGATTCTATGATTTTCATATGGTGCTGACTCTAAAGCCACCGAAGCACAAAAGGAACCAAACACTTTTAAGTGATGCTAATCTTAAAAGGCAAAAGACACACTTCTTTGTGTCTATTAAGTGGACTTTATAAATATATGTTAAAATGTACTCCTGTCTCATGTTTAGATAACCCTAGGAGACCTTGAAAGACTCATCAATAACATGTGCTCTCTGGTGTCTTGGGCTGCCTTTATCCCATTAAGGCAAATCTACTCGCATTCACAAATGCTAACATAGAAAAGGATTATTTTGATAATGTTTAATTCCTTATCTCTTTTCTAAAATTCTTGAATACTGGAAGTATTTCAAAATTCTAGAAGAGACATTTGTAATTCAAATAAAATTAGTATTTTTATAAATATTAACTATACATGTCTTATGCTGTTTTTGTGATTTATTCTTTGCTTTAGATGTTTGGCTGTACTCATACCATTATGGTCCAAATCTCAAGAAGGCAACTGTTTTATGAGGTTGATCCAAATATTCAGTGTTAAAGGGGGTTTAAAATTTTACCTAGATGAGCGATGTCATGTTTGATGTCATGTGTGAGCCTCACACACATCAAAGGAAAGAGTATGATTCTAATTCTCCAATCTAACAGAAAATTCTTTCCAGCATCAATTTTCCCGATTATCTCCTCTGCAAGGGTGGATATTACAGCAACATTGGGTAGGCAAGTCACATACATCTCACGACAAACACAAAACCTCATTTACCAACCATTCCAATCTCATCATAGCACGGCATCATCTGACCTTTTATCTGCTGTTTATTATGAGTATTTCTAATTTTAACTTTCAATTTTCACCATCTTCCAGTCAATTTGCAACTAAATTATTTTCAGGGTGAGGATACTATCACTGGACAACTGGGTGCAAATACATGTTGAAATGCAATGAAGCTAAACCATTGATTGCTATCAGGCCTCACATGGACATAGAGTCTAAGTGCAATCTGATTGTGTGCTGTGCATGAAGATTTATCTTGATTTTTTTCAATCCACATATGGTTCTTATAAATGAACAAATTGCACCTTATTGCAAAATAACCCAATTTTAATTTAAAAATAAGGTCAAGAATGTTATAGAAACAAAGTAAAGATAAATTAAAAAAAAAACATTGCTTTTTCTATCCTAGGCAGAGATGCATGTTTAAACCATATAAACAATTTCAGGAATTTGGAATTCTGAAATTTAAAAGTAAGTGTGACTACAAGGGCACCAAAATTCAAATAGAATTTTAATGACATAATGACAATAATGGTAGGTGCAGAATTACTGCTACCTTTTCACATAATTACATGGATTTCTAGATTTACGAACATTAGATTTTATTCGAATGGGTACTTTTGCCCTATATCTACATTTGCCTTGGAGAAATTTAGATTCCTTTTAGACATCTGAAAAAAACATTGATCACATTTATATTTGAATGTACTTAAATTTGACATACAGAGTGAAGAATTTCATCACATTGATTAAACATGATCCAAGTATTTGATAACCAAAGATATGTCATAAATAGGAATTATTATTTTATAATTAATTCTGGCATCAAAATAGTTTTCTCTTTCTCAAAGCAGAATATACTTTGTGTTGTTGTATTTAAAGTGTTAAAAATAAACATTCAAGAAAATAATATGACAAGTAGTGTTCAAATAAAATTTACTGCTTAAGGTGTCAGATCAAGTTGTACAAAATGATTGTCATTTACGTAAGGAAACATCTATCAATTGCTTTCTCCTTTGATACTGGAATTTTTTTTTAAGTTCCCCATTATTGAGTAAGAATATGCTCCTTAAGCAAACAACACTGTCATATTGCCTTATCATTCTTTTGTGTACATGGTAGAATCAGACATAACCAAATTATAAGCTCGTCCAGTTCCCCATGCTACCAAAGACTGTCACACACTAGTTAAAGCAGAATTTCCATGACTCTTGTTGCTTGCAGGCCCTATGGGACATCAGAAATAGCATAATCCTTCTGGAAACTTTTAAATCTATTAAATGTAAAGCTATTGTCTTATTATCGTAAACATACATATTCTATATTGGTACTATACAGGATTAAAAAAATTATTTCAAGCTATGAAACATTTGACTGAAACTATACACTGGTGTACATGTTTGGTATAATTAATCCATTTTATTTTTATGCTTATTAATATTCATTAATAATATAGCTGTTTCTGAATTTAGTGACGTTCATGCTGCATCAAGAAAATAAGAGTTAGGTGTTAGGGTCATTTTAATAGCCATTGCAATAACCATTGGTTATAGTATTCCTCCACCCAATATATTTGTGAACTTTAAGATTGTTTGCCTAATTAACTTAGTTAATTACCATATTTTTTGCACTATAAGATGCATTTTTCTCCCCCCAAATTTGGGAGGAATAATGGTTGTTAATGCTGCTGTTGAGTTCTGTTTACATTTACATTGGTGAAATATTTTGTTATTTATGTTATTAAATATTTTACCACGTTTTTTACTTCAAATTTTTTTCCCTATTTTCCTCCTCTAAAACCTAGGTGCGTCTTATGGTCCAAAAATATGGTAAACCATGATCTTAATGCAAGCTAGGAGCTATGTAAAGATCATTTTATTTTACATAAAGAAGTTTTAAATAATAGCTAGAGCCCCCTAGCTATAGCAAGGCACCTGGAAATGCATTCCATTGATAAAGGGAAGCAAAGAATGCTGAGATGTAATAACATATGATAAAAACAGACTCTTGAGGATGAGGCCGGACATCAGGATTACTTGCAAAATGATGGAAGTTACATTTTATGCAAGTATACCTTTTCTACATTTCAAAGGGTGTTCTCTCAAGTACTTCGGCCTCCCTGGTAAATTATAGGGACTCAACTTTGAGGTCTTTTTCTTAATTGTTTTTTTTCTAGAAATATTGTATATTAAATAAGGGCCAATCAATTTCAGGAAAAATTTGATTAAGTTTTATGATTACCCATAGTTTATATCTGTTACTTTATTTGAAATAAACCCCTTTTGATACCCTAGACAAAATTTTGAAGTAACATAATTCATTTTGTGTTACTAAGGACATCACAATATTTTCAAAAAAAATGTCCTTTTAATATATTAAAACTCAAAAATGAAGTCTAATGAAAAGTAAGCACTGTGAAATAGATGAGCCAGTGATTATTTGTCAGTTATGAGATTATTTAACTTGCATGAGTTTGCAATATAAACATGATATAATTCATTTCAATTCAGATGCTACCTACTTAATAATTTTCAATCACTAAAATACAGAAGGTTGTAAAATGGTTTATACTCATAACAAGTGAGGAAAATCCAATAACACACATATACTCAAAGCAAATCTTGAGAAAAACAATAAAACAAAATACTAAGATATTATTTGAATATTATTTTGAATCAATGATTTGATAATGTTTGAATAGTTAAAACTTGAATATAAGAGATGTTATTCAACACCAAATAATTCTAAATTATAATTGCCAGTATAGTACTCTTTCTAATGACACTGGAATGAAAGGATAGTTTTAATTGCAATAATGAAGGTTAATTCAATCCTTCCGTATGCTTACTCCCTTATTAAAAAGTAGTTCCCTTAGCTATGGCAGAGACATATTACATTTTCAATGCAAATGTATTAATCTGGATAAACTCTATATTAATTCTTGTACTGCAAAGAGCTGTAATTTGGATTATAATTAATCTAAAGTGGCACTAGATTTAAATGACAATATAAATGAGGCATTAGGGGGCTTTTCTATTATGAATGAATACTCAACAAATATGACTTGTATATTGCCAAGCCCCATTTTGAAAGCTCCAGTCCTGGAGATTAATATTTGTGATTCGCACATCAGCTTACACAAACACAGTCTGTCTAACCTGTATGAATTCCTGCCTGTCTAAAAAGTTCTGCGCTGAAATGGGGTCATGCTCTTTCCCATCCAACACATTAAGATAGTGATTAACTTAAAAGTTTTCTCATATTTTAGACATTTATAATTGATATGAAGAAAAAAACAATATATACATAAGTGGTATACGATCCTTAGAAATATTTACAAGGGAAAAAAATCCATGTAACAATTTTTTTACTTAACCCAATTCAATTTAAAAGCTGAAAACTTTGTTAAAAGTTCATGTTGTCAATTGCAAGAAGTGTCTTGAAGTCTGGGAGATTTCAAGGCTAAATATTTACACCTCAGTAACTGCTTTTAATTGGTTTTAAAGTCCATTTTTATTCCTTTAGGATACCTGGGGGGGAATTTCTGCAGGGATAAAAATTTGTTTTAAACGACCATTATACAATGTTCCATATTCTCTCCTATATGTGAGTCCTGTCTGGATGGGACAATTACACAGGGACAATAACTCATCAGGCCATTAGGGAGTGGGGCCCCATTATTCAGGCAGAGAAGTGCATGTTACTGGTGGAGCTGGGCACCTGAGTCTAAGGTGTGTCCCAGGTAAGACTCTTCCCTCAATGGTAGGATTAGAGCCATTTTTAAGAATCTATCCTTACAGGGTGTTAATAGGTATTAACTTGGGTAATACCCAAGTATTATATGAGCACTCACTGAACGCTAATGTGCTATTTGTGTGTTTACACATTCTTCAGAAGACAGGGAGGTACCACTATGAGAAAGAGGCCACTGAATGCAGGCAGAATCCTGCCCTTCTGGAAGTAAGTAATCAAGCAGCTAGCCTTGATGAGATCCATCCTACAGAGTGAGTAAACTGACTACCTTACTATTTCCAACTCTTTTCAAATGCAGTTTAAATGGCACTACCCTTGACCTTACTGATTGCTAGGTATTTCAAATTTCTAGTCAGTAACCTCAAGGGCAGCATACTAACATACAGCTATGGCATCTTTTTTACATTGCTTCAGGCTCAATACAACCTCACATCCTCTTTGTTTAAGTCAAATTAGAATCATATGTTAGCCACTATATCCTCAACACAAATTGAAGTGGTGCTTTCTTGCTGGACTCCTGACAGCAATCTAGCATTGAAGAGTGTGGGGTAGGAGTAGGGAGGCCCTTTGAATAATTTTTGAAGAGAATGCAAAGCTAAGATATGCAAAGCCAGAATTACAAATGTAGGACAATTTGAGTTTAAATGAGCTTGCAGGTAAAATGGTATTTTTTGCACAACCCAATATCTTCAGAGTGAAAACGAGCTTCTTTATATGAGGTTGTCACTAGAATTCAAGGAAAAGATAGATGACTACCTGAAACTAATAGGCTTGAACCTGTTTCAGCAGTTCTTCTCCTTCAGTGAGTCCAACATAATAAAACTAGGTATAGCGTGCAGCACAAGTAGCCAATGTAATATTTATTCATTGCAACCACAGATTTCCATCTCATACATACAAAGCATGGATGAAGTCATATATTTGCCAAATCAAACACAGAAAAAGCCTTAGGTATCTACACCAGATGCTGGCCTAGGGTTTGTTTGTGCACAAGTAAATGTCATGACACCAGGGTTTGTTTTCAAAGACAGTAGCTTTCGTTACTGGGGTTTGTCTATTCTAGGATATCAGAATTATCCAGCACCTAATCCCTTTTCGATGATATTTCCTCTTTCTTAGGCTGAATCACCTGTAAACTTTTTCACTGGATTTTGTTTGAAATGACTCAAATAGATGCCCTTAAAAGGGGCAAATTCCTGAGTGCAGTTGAAAAACAAACAGCAAGGAAAATAACATGTATTTTTAGGGTTATGTTGTTGGGGGGCTGTCTGTGACTAGATAAAAAACTCAAGTGATATCTAATCCTGTGCTTATGAAAAATTAATATGCCATCAGAGGAATCACAAGTATAGCTAAGATTAATGAAAACTGCTTTAAAAATTACAAGCACACAAACTGATTTGATTAAAAAATAATCTCACTGGTCATCCTGCAATATTCTTCAACTTATCCACATCTATTCTGTCAGATGGTTATGATTAAAAATAGGTCAATAGGAGGCTACTGATAGAAGTCACATGCAAAATGCACATGCAATGAATAGTAGTGGAAATGTTAGACAGTTTAAAATGAATAAAAGCTTTTAATAAGCATGGGTGTGGGGTAAAGGAAGGGCTGCTTTGGGGAGTGGGGGTGAGGAAAGAAAGGTGAAAGGTTCTCACATCTTACCAGGGTCTTTACTGGAGTTTTTGCCTTCATTAGGGTCTCTCTCATTTGTGTCTTTCTCATTGTCCTCAGCCACTGCTGCAGGTTTAATAGGTCCTTCTGCCTCCTCACTGCGTTCTTCTGTTGAGAAAGGCAGACCAGTCAAATAACTACATGACCATTTAAAAATTTGGTCACTTATGAATCATCTGCAGACATTCATTCTCAAAAGAGAACATAAATTTATTGACAAGTCTATATTAGATCCTGCTGATGTTATCAATGCAAGTTTTTATCTCAAGCAGCTTCTTTTATATCCATTGAGAACATGGGCCTATACTAAGTTAAAATAAAATAAAATAAAATAAATCACTTTAAGTACAGTTGAAGCTAGGAAAGCTTGAAAAATGGGTGTAAGGCCATCCTGTAATTGAACAGTAGAACCTCCTGGCACCCCTGTTCCATGGACTTGGATAGATGGCAGGCAAACCAAATTCTGAAAAAAAATTCTACATGAAATAATGTGATAATTATGGGTTAAATATAAGACAGGTGTTACTCCTGCCTTCACTCCCCAGACCCCAGAGGAATTTTTTGGAATTTGTCCGAGTGAGATCTCAAAGGTTCAGTTACATTGGGAAGTGTTTTTCTATAGGGGGAGCTATACAGGGCATAGGACATAAGGAGGTCTATTTCTTCTATGACAACCACATCACCCCACACCTCATTCACGGGTTCACACCAGCTAGATTACATGGAAATCCTCATAGTAACTCAACCCTATTTAATTATTCTGTAAATCTTAGCTATGCCGCTGCTGGTGGATTAATCTGTTTATGCAGTTAGCCTCTGTGCTGGGTCTGTGCAGCACTAATCCGTGAAAGGCCCACTGTTCTCTTTCATCCTGTGATCATTTGTCTCTCACTGTGCTGATGTCACATTTTAATGAATTTTTAGCAATCTGAGTAATGCCAGATAACCAGACTTGCAACTCCCCTCAGCATGGCATGCTGTTTTCATGGCAGCACGAAAAATAAAAATCATATTCCCCTGTTCAGGTAGGAATTACATAAATTAGGAGAAGAAGGTAAAATGGGATTTGAAGCACCAGGCTACTCAATTTCATAAAATGTTTAATGACCATATAAATTAACCCTGGAAAGGCAAAAGGTCATCGACACATAGACATACACTCATCTATTTGCTTTTGATAAACAGAGCTTTTATGCAGAGAACATGAAACAATTAACCCTTCAATAACCATACAAAACGCTGCTATGGACATTTTAAGTGTCAAGCATTAACTGAAAATTACACAGTGCATAAAATTTTCATTGCAAATGCTATAGTGATTGAAAGGGGGAATCATGGTGATCTCCACACCCCATGTTTTATTAATACCGTTCTGACAGCAGAATGAAATATCCACTGTCATATGCAGCAGCTGAGCACACACACACACACAATGCTATTGAGTGTCTCATTGGTCTGCCAGCTCTGCTACTGTGAGAGCAAGGCACAGCACAGGGGACAGTTCTGGGCTCAATGAAGGCAGCTCCCCAAAGCTAAGGGGAAACAGTGCACTTAATCCATTCAAAATACGAGTTTGCTTCCACCAGTGAATCCTTAAAGGTACCACACAAATCTGTTGGTTCTACATTTGCACTTTACTGCTGACAAAAGCAGTGGGGAGGTCCTTGTGGAGGGGGCTGGTCACTTGAGGGATTGGGGGAAGTGTCCCTTTCAGGCAAACACACGTGGAAATTGTACTTTACAAAGAGAGAATGGACACTTTTCAGGGCTCCAGCCTGCTCTCACCAGCATTGATAATTACCATTCAAACCCAGGCTCCCTCATCACACAGGGCCAGGCTGAGTGGTGGCAGTGGCCAGTTTGGTTCGGGAGGCAGGAAGGCTGAGCTCATAACTGGATGGGGCCATGGTCTCTTCCAAGTCCACACATGTGTCGTGACATCCAGTGGCAGGCCACTACCTGTGACAGCCCATGGCAATTACTTTTCAGCTCATCCCGGAGAAGGAGACAAGACTTCTTTAAGTAGATTTACTGAACCTTTACCCCAGGGCTGGAAAATGAAGTGTCACTGGGCTACCAGTGTCCTTATCTTGAGGGGACATAAAATTGTAAGGGCTATCGCAACTCGCATTAATAAAACATGGGGTGTCAGGAGAAGAAAATGAAAATTATGAAGGTGCTCCAAGAAAAACTACAGTGTAATATGGGTCTCATCAGATGGTTTTTTTGCAGGGTCTCCAATTCTTCATTTTCTAGTATGTGTTTTAAGGGCGAGAGAAATTCCCAGACATATTCCTCTATACATCACTCTGGTGTCTGACCTCAGCCTGACCCTGGCAACAGTTTGAGAAATCTGAATGTGAACAAAGCCTCTGTGTCAGCAGCATGGAGAGACTCTGCCATCAGCTTAATCGTAAACAGCAGTTCTGAGGCCATAACACTGCCCAGCTAGTCCAAGCCACAACTCAGAGCCTCTGGAGGTGGATTTGCCCGCACAGCCTCTGCTTCTAGGATCCCCCCTCACCCCCCATCCCACCTCTGTTCTGGTTCTTCCTTTGAAATAGGCAGGCAATTAGCTCTAATGCTCAAGCAATTCAGACCTGTTTTGTGGTTTCGAAGGCAAGAGCTATTTATTACAGGTAGGTGCTTTGGAGCCTTAGAACTTTACAAAATTTTAATTATGCAAAAAATAATCAAATGGTAACTTATATCCTCCATAAAGTTACATACAAGTCAAAAAAAAGCTCACTTTCATTCTTAAGGAGAGTTTTGAAAATAAAGTTGACATTCATTTTATAAATAGACTTTAGAGTCAGGAGTATTAATGTGGAGAAACCACTCTCTCTAGAAAAACTGCACACTGAATTTGGGGTTATGGGAGGCGTTGCAATGTTCTAATTTTCAAGTACCAGTTTCCTCCATTGTAAAATGCCATAAAGTATAAGATACTTTGTAGGAAATTATTTATATATGTATATATATATAATGTGTGTATATACATATAAGCATCTTATACACATATGAGACATTTGTAGGAAACTATAGATACATATATATGTTTACATGTATGTATATGTATCTATATAGTTTCCTACAAATGTCTCATATATATATAATGTGACATTAAAAGCATTAAATGGATGCTTCAGCACTGAAGGAAATTACATAAATTCCATTACACAAAATTCCAAAACAAAGGTGGAGATGCACTTTTCATTTTCATCAATAAGTTTCTTCACTAATATAGTACATGTAATAATAATAAAAGTATTATAACATTTCATAACACTGTTGTATTCACAGTATATGTATCTATTTTTTACTTCATGGAATATAAAAATACAATATTTATTCATATACTAAACTTTATAATATATATATACTTAAGCTTAAAATGTGCATTGGGGTCCAGTAGAACTCACCAGTTTTCAGACAAATGATAATGCGCTTTTATTCTTAAAAGATTTGAAATAACACTGTAGTCTACAATACAATTAATTTCCCCTAACATTTTTTTTATCATGGCTAAAGTAATGATCTTATAAGCTGTTTTGTACATGTACACAAACTATATTTAAAAGACAAATTTTGAATGATTAGCTTAGAGTATTTTCATTTGAATAAAAAAGTTATTAGAAAATCACTATTAATTTATTCTAAAAATTGTAATATACAGGTTTAAACATGTCTACTCTCGTGATGTACGTATGATCAAAGCACGAGTCAAATGTGCTTGCTTTCTGTGATTTTATTATACAGTGGGTTTGGGAAACTTCTCTTCTGAGTCTTCTAAAAGAAAAATATTGCACACTTTTTAGCCCTGGGGTGACTATGTAAAGAGGAAGCAGACAAGAGTAACTTAAACATCTTTAGTTTTATATACTGAGCATCTCTTAAAACACCTGGCTTATAAGAAGAATCTCTCCTGGATTCCTGCACCATTTCCCCATCCAGTCCTACCACCAACCTCCAGATCTATCCTCTGTATGATTTGCTTAGATATACTTAGAATATTTTAGTGACTCACTACAAGAAAAAATTCAATCTTCTGTACATGGTAAGAGTGCCTCTGAGATACCTGGTCCTTGTCCACCACTCCAGTATCATTTTTTTCCTTACTTCCAACCTGGCACTTAATACTCCAAACAAAAACAAAAACAAAACAAACCCAAAAAACTTAATGCCATCAGAATTATCTGAAAGACTTGTTAGAAATCAGATTGGTGGGCTCTACCTGTGGAGTTTCTGATTCAGTAGGTTTAGAAGGAAGCCTATGGATTTACCTCCAGGTGAAGAGTATGCTCCTGGTCCAAGGACCACATTGCATGAACCACTGTTCTAGAAACATGTGACTCTTATCAATGCCCTCTTCCTATACATACCTTATATTGTCCTGTTTTATCTAGGACAATTTTCTCTATTGTATATAACAGTTTATTTCCTTCAAGCCCAGCTTGGGAAATATCAGTTTTATCACTTGTCAAAATGGAATTAATAATGCCTACCTCATAGATTTGTTATAGGATAATGTATAAAAATCAGTCAACACAGAGCCTAATATTTTAAAATGCTAGCTGTGTTATTACTAGTACTATTAATTATTTTTTCTCCAAAAAGTGTTCCCTGAATCTTGAACTGGGGTTAATGTTTCTGAATAAGATTGTCTTCATTTTTTTCTGTACATGGATCTCAAACAACTCATCACAGTATGTGGAAATTATCTATGTACTGCCTATTCTCCCTAATAGCTGCACATTTACTGAAAATAGTGATTATCTTATTTCTCCTTGTGCCAGAGCCCCTGGAGCAGTGACTGGAATATAGTGGGCAGGCAGTATAGGTTAGTTGAAACATTAAATTGAATTTAGGAAGCAAAATTAAGAAAGGAAAAGGAGGAATCCAGATGCTATGCCACGCCTCTATTCCCCTTCAATAAAACTTAAAAAGGAGTGTTTGTTTGTTTGGTTTGGTTTCAGTCTGCTTTGGGAGTCTTTGCATTTTCTCTTTCTACTAAATCACATTCATTATTCAACCCTTCCAGTCCAGCTTCACACCAATTGTTCTTCTCAAAACCACCAATGCTTTCCATGCTGTGAAATCCAGTGTCACATCTGGGTCTGCTCAACAGATGTTATCACACCCTCCTCCCGGGGAACCACAATTGACAATCCCTGCTCTGGCACCACATTACTTCTTTTACCTCCTTGATCACATTTACTACAATCTGAAAATAACTTATTTATTTGTGTAGGAATATTGTCAAAAATCTTATTCATGGCTTATGCTCAGCAGTCCCTGGCATTAATATTTTGAGTAAAGTTGATGGTTCCTAGTTTTCCTACCTGGAGTGACTAGGTCTATGGCATGATGTCATCAATTGAAATGGAGAAAAATAGAATAAATGGTTTTGCAGGAAAGAGAAGTTCAATTTGGAATTTGTTATATTTGACTTCCCTGTAGAACAACTCCATGGAAGTACCCAGAAGGCATGAGAGTATCTGAGTATAAAGCTTCAGAGGACTGAGATGAAGATGGAGATTTTGTAAACAGAAACAATTATGTGTTGTCGGGGAGTGTATCTTTATTGTTTGACATTTTCTGTCATAGTCTTGATTTTGCCCTATTATTTTCAATCAGGTCATTAATGAAATCTTTTGATTGGTTTAAGGTGGGGAAGGCAAATTGGGCTTGTGCTATTTTATCTTAAATATGCTCTCTAGGGGAAAATAACATATACAATAAAAATGTTTTCATGAGACATGTGTAGGTGAAGGAAAACTTTGAATGATTTTTAAGAGGGAAATCCTGACTTTATATTGGAGGAATGTTTTCACTTGCAAATTGTTTTTTTTTAAGTGCTCAATACCCCATTATGAATGTGAAAGATTTTATAATAATTTTTTGTTCTATATAATACATTATTATTCTAATATATAAATCTTGGAACTGGGATCATGTTTATATAGCAGAAATAAATGAGGTGTGTTGTAGCAACATGGGTGAGTTTCCTCTTAAATTATCTGAATACAATGCAGGTAAGAGGGCATAGCTGCCATTTGTTAACGTACATATATGCACACAAAGCACCAGGACTAGCAAATGTGTTGACATGGCTACACAAAATCCAATCAGCCCTTTAATTACCAAAAATAACTGCACCAACCAGGTTGTTTTAATTGTGTAAAAATAATAACTGGCTTACTGGCTCATACTTTATATAAAACTGACCACTTCAATGAAACTTCATAGTGTATAAATGCAGATGTGAAGTTATCCACCAGATGTTACTCATTCTTTAGGAAGTCGCTTTACATATGTGTCCAAATATATAAATATATTTGCTTTTGCTATTAACTTATTTGTATGAGGGATGTGATCAGATCTAATTAGAATGGTTTCAGAGATTCATTTATTACATAAATTATTAGAGTAACAACTGTAACTCACTTAGGAACAACAGACATGATTTTGAGAAGGAAGATACCAGTTACCTGAGGTTGCTCTCAGCTGCTGTTCTGTCAGGTCATCCTCACAGGTCCTGGCTCCCAAAGAGGCAGATTCTGCAGAGAACATCAGAGGGAGAGGTAATCAGCTCTGCAGTCATAGACAATATCACAGGAACCCAAATTTGGCTTTCAATGAGATAAGCCAAAGGAGTTCAGGGGAGCCTCTAGCATACCTTATGACCTAGTAAGCAGTGGTTAGCAAGATGAATCCACACACAGATGAGCTTAGATAGAATTTTCATTGATCAGCAGCACAGGACAAACACAATGATATAGATAGACTATGGAAGCAGGAAAGGATCATTCTTATTTTTACCCACTGGATATCTGGCCATGCCTACATTATGGGGTTATGTGTTACAAGGACAATAGCAAATTACATAAATCATGACCGTGCTTTTAGTTCTTTGTCAAAGTAGCAAAAAAGGAAAAAAAAATCTCAATATACAGTAGCTGATATGAACCCCCCAAAAAGAAGCACTTAAGAAAAGCTGAAGAACATGTCCATGTCATCAATGAACCCACATTTTCAATCTTTTTCTGATCTCCACAGCCAAGTACCAACAACAGCCTGGCTTGCTAAACTCAACCTGAAACAACACAAATCATTATTTTCATCACATTCCCTGTTGTAGGAAAATCTAGAAAAAACAAGTAGACCTCAGAAATCACCTTCAACACCTCATTCTTTCTTCCCACTGCATCATCACATGCTCTTGGTTCCATTTTACAGTGCTCCCTGTCACGTGTGCTTCTCTATTCCTCCATCATCTTCTCACTCTTCACAATTTCATAGCTTCCACAGCAATCTCTTCACCTCGAAGTCCTTCTCTTCCCAATTAATCTCTCATTATATACCAAGAGCTACCTTTCAAGAACACAGAATTGCATGAGTGTAATCACGGCTCTTCCATTTTCTACATATGGGTCTTAGGTATATCACTTTACTTTTTTAAGGCTCAATTTTCTCATTTGTGAAATGTAGCTATAATTGTAGAAATAATCAGCAATTGCAAAAGAAAATAATACAAGTATCATGTGGTCTTCCAAGTGAGAAAAGGCCAAATCTTATTGAGAGATTAAAAAAGGTGGCCACACAATTCTTATACTGACAAAGAGACTCATGTTTATCTAATATTTCTAGGCAATAGCATCTCTGCTTGATTCTGAAGACCTTAATTAAGCAAATAATTAACCTTGAAAATAGAAGTACAACTAAAGCATTATTATTGCATTTACTAATTGTTTTTACTGCTATGCACAAAACCTTTGGCCCTTGGTGGTAACCTGTCTAAAAATAATACAATCATAATAAACACTCAGTGCCCTCCCACAACAAAAATTTGTTTTCTTGTAACTATCTCTTACATTTGTCTCAAAAGGAAGAATTTATTTTTAGTCCTTGCTTATAAATCCAGCAATAACTTACAAATAGATCGCAGTATTGATGCCCATCCAATATGTCACCCAGAAGCCCATTTTCTTTCTTGAGACTCCTTGTGTCTTTATCCTTTGATCAATGTTGTTACTTTTATTTTTTTTATTTTTTAAATGTCTTTGATTTTTCATGTTAAACTCTGATTCCACCCTCAAAACCCAAAGCAAGTGTCAACTCCTCCATGCTCCCATAGCAATTAGCTTATTTATATGTATGTGACAGGAATTAGTGTCTGTTTTTGTTATAATTGAAAGAGCTTTGAATTTAGAGTCCTGACATTCTGAGATGCTTTATACAATTATCACCTTGAGATTCATCTGTTACAAGATACAGGATGTACATGTTTCAGCACTTATCATGATGTATGGAGGTAACTTATTATGTGATCCCTGAATAGAACCCCAATTATTTGTAATTTCCTCAAAAGTTTTCATCTTCATAGATTCTCAGGTAAAGACAGAGTGAGGCATACCAAAGTCACCTAGGACACTTTTATTTAAAATGTTAATCTACACCATATATCCTGAAAGAGGAATACCAAAAAGACAGTAATTCCTGTCACATATATGAATATGTGTCTAAAACCATTTCTTTCTACATTCTCTAGCAAAAAAAAATAAACACTTTATCAAAGAACTTTTACTATTACACACACACATCAATGTATTAAACAGACTAGTTCAAATAGGACATCAGTGGTGCTTCAGTGAGCTGGACCAAATGACTTCTGTCTTTAAAGATACATGAAAATAAAATAAAAGAATGACAACTTATTAAGTTTGTACGTCTGCTAGGTACTGTGATAGCTATTCATATACAAACAGTCATGTATTCTTCACAATGGAATCACAAGGCATTTATTAATCCTTATTTAACAAATCAAGAGACTGGGGCTCAGAGTTTAAGGTAACTCACTCTGTCCAGGTCTCCAAGTGTGACCCCGACAGAGCTTGGAATGAAACCCAGGTGGCCTGGCATAAAAGTCCGTGAAGTTGTAGGTGTGCCCAGTTAGAATAACACAATATTCAGGAGCCTATACAGGTTTCCTGCCTTTGTGAAGGCCAGAAACCAAGTGGGAAATAAAACAAAATGAAGCAACAATTTACTAGTCTTGTGAAAATTCTGATATTTCATAAAATATGTACATTCTTTGAATATAAAATGTAAGCAAATAATAGTTTGGCACCAAATAGAAATCATTTCATTTGAGAGTGATTTAAGAAAATGTACAAAATGTCAAAACCAGAAACTGTTATTTAGCCTCATAAATTTGGTCACATAGCACCTGAAGTCTGCTCCAATAAGAGTGACTTTTGCAAGTAATTTCATCAATGAATGTCATTCATATGCCAGTGAATTTTTTTAGATCCTCACCAGTATTGCTCCTTTTATACAAATGATAAAATATTTTAATAAAGGAGATTTAGCTTGTCAAAAAAACTGGTTAACCTGTACTTTTCTGTCAATGTAAAATGAATTGTGTAAAACCTAGCAATGACACATAGCATCTTTCCATATTTCACTTTCATGATTGCTCTGTAATAACAAATCTGACTGCTGTTAACATGGTCTGTCCCTTTGGCGGGTGATTTAATTAGATTACTAATTTGTGTTCTCTAGCATCTGACCTTTCTGGTTTAATACTATTAAAAATAATACTGTGGACAATTTATCCAGTATTCTACTCTATTCTGTCAATTTAGTGATGATCACAAATTTGAAAATAGTACCAGATTACTCTGTTAGTACAGTATCTGTAGCATCTTTGTGGAATAGCATATGGATCACTGTGAACACCACCATCAACAACGTTTTACAGATTGCTTGCTCTGTGCCAGGTATGACTGATGTCTTTCATGTACATCAGGCCACCCCAAGCAACTGGGGGAGATGTGATCTGAACCCATACAGCTTTATTTCAGGGATAATTCTCTTAACCACAGTGACATACCGAGCCATACACTTAAAATCCTAAAAGTCGCTTTCCTCTTAATTCCACAATTATTCCTCATTTCATTTTTTCCCCATCTCAAATGGCCTGAATTTTGCTAAATGTCTATGCCCTTAGCCTAACTCAAATGGTTCCATCTCCCAAGACAATGCTTAAAATCAACATTTTGGGAGCTCTTCTTCCCTCTAGTTGATGAGAATGGGAATTCTCACAGCCCTCTCTCATTTCCTTGCACTGCAACATTCCCCATAAACTATCCATCTCATTTCTCCTTCTTACCTTTCCATTCCCTTATATGAGTAATATTTATTCTGGTAAATAAATTGATAGCTTTCAGACATCTAATCTTAGTTCAAAAATCAAGCTCTCATCTTCCAAATCTCTTTTTTTCCTGCTAAAGGGAGTAATATTTTTTTAAAAACTATCTGACAGTCAGGGAAAGATCTGGAATTTTTATTTTATGAAACAGTCTAGATACATAAACAGAATTCTAACTTTATGGTTTTTTGTTGTGTTTTGGGAATAAACGCAATCTAATCTGTACCTGATGATTGCAACAGCCATATGCTTTTTACATAGTTATCAGCAAAATTTGGGAAGCATTTGGCATAAGTTCAGTAGAAAATGGAATTTGTGAAACAATGGGTGAATGTTTAAGCTGCCAAGTATTGTACTAGGACAATATTTGTCTACAGAAGTTCCACATCTCACCCCCTACCACTGATTTGTTAATACATTAAACAATAAGGTGCATCATTATTTTAAGCAAAATGTTTAGCACATAAAATATGTATAGCCAAACAGAATAAATATTAAGCCAACTAGCCTAAAACGATAAAGAGAAAGAAAAACATTTTCTGTATCCTGTATCCTAGGTAACATTCTTAGTTCCACTTCACTTTGATCCATTAAAAAAAATGATCTCAATTCTCACTTTTTAATTGGAGAAGTCTAAAAGAGTTCACAAGTTTTAACAATGCTTCTGGGTCCTCCTCATCTCCCTTTTATTGCCCCTCCCACCTCTAACATAGCTTTGTGACTCATTGTAAAAGGATATTTTACAGACTCTGTGAATACAAAAAAGAAGATATTTCAATTTCAAAATAATAAGTGAACATTTATTGGAGACCTGTTAGGTGCTGAACAAGTAACATGTATTTCCTTACTCAATCCTTGCAGTATCCTTACTCAATCCTTGCAGTAAATCTATAACAGAAAACCATTGCTTTTATGGAAGAGATGAGACATAAAAAGTAATTATTTTCCAAAGGCACAGAGCAGCAGAAGTAGGATTGGGGCTGAGTCTGTCTGGCTCCAAAGCTCTGTACTCTCCTCTAAATGACACTGCCTCCAGGCAGCCCCCAGGACTCCTGGCCCAGGAAGTCCAAAAACTTTGAATTTCCTACTTCCTAAAAAAAACAGCTCAAACTCCTTCAAAGCAAATTCATCAAAACGAGATCAATATTTAGAAGAACACATCAAATTCAGCATGTATTACCATATTGGTAATTTACATTTTAATAAAGACCTCTGAACTGCCTTGTGCTCTGTAAAAGCAAAGCCTTTTTTCAGACGAAGCAAGTTTACAATTAAAAATGGTTTCAAGTGGTCTTCTCCATCCTTTTCCTATGAGGACACAAAGAGTGCTCTTCCAAAAAGCTGAGCAACTCAGCATGCTACCAAATGGTTCTGAGTAATCAAGCAATATCATCTTTGTGAACCTGCTGTGCCTTCTCTTAAATTATTTCTCCTAAGCAGTAAGAAACTGAAGTGCAGTGGATGTTCCAGTATCAATTATCTGAATGTGGCAGGATTTGTAATTTTTTATTTTCTGGAAAAGTTAAGTGCCTTTGTCCTGTCTTGCTGGTTTTATCCAGAAGTTAGTTGTACCTAGTAAGGGAAGAGGCATCTCCTAGAGCATATTAGGCCAAGAATGTCTGACCACTTCTTTCTGCTTCTTGAATCATCTATGACCTTGCTGTAATGTGACCTCAAAAGAATTGCTCCTGATAGCAATTAGTTTCAATAAATTACATCTTCTTACTGTCTCATATTTAAAGTACTGTTACAGAAATATTTTCTTTAAATTTGCTACTTCCTAATCTATTTCTCTATGTAAGATTCTGTTTTATTTCTGATAGTTTTGAAATTGAAAGATTGGACTTCTATTATCATAACTTAGGAATAATATCATGTTCGCATCTATCAACCAGTTGTCTAGTTATCGAGACTTAAGTTCTTATAGGACTTGTCACAATCTCTCTCTATGTTCTCTATATAGATAGATATTAGAGTATTATGCTGAGTGAAATAAATCAGATGGAAAAGGACAAGGGCCATATGATTTCACTCATAGGCGGGCTTTAAAACAAAAAGCAACAAAATAACAAACAAAAATGAAAAAACAAACTCATAGACACAGACAATAACATGGTGGTCACCAAAGGGGAAAGTGGGTGGTGAGAGGGTGAAGAGCGTAAATGGGGTCAAATATACAGAGACAGAAGGAAACTACACTTCAGGTGGTGAGCATACAAAAGAGTATACAGATGTGATATTAGTAAGTTGCACCCCTGAAATTTATATATTAGCATTAATTGATATTACCCCAATAAATTTAATTAAAAATATGTCTAAAACCATTTTCATTCTCTAGCATGTTGCACTGGCTTTTCTAGTCTGTTCATCAACACAGGAAGCACCTCTGTCCACACACAGTTCTCTCTCCCACCCAACAATAGCTTTTGTTCAGGTGAGCACTGGCTTTTTATACCCTTTGCTTTCTATCTCACAGCCAGTTTTTAACCCATGAAAACCTCCACTTTCTTCTCCATAGTTTGTGAATAGCCTCATTTAGTTCATACTTCCTTTAAAGTTATTTTTTAAAAGATTTTATTTACTTTTAGAGAGAAGGGAAGGGAAGGAGAGAGGGAAACATCAATGTGTGGTTGCCTCTGGAGCGCCCCCTACTGGGGACCTGGCTCACAATCCAGGCATGTGCCCTGACTAGGAACTGAAGAATCAACTCTTTGGTTTGCAGGTCCATGCTCAATCCACTGAGCTACACCAGCCAGGGCTTAAAGCAATTTTTTTTAATAAAAAAGAAAATGTTTATCAAGTAGTGTATCTTTATCACTATTCCTTTAACTCTTTCAAAGACTTCTTACAAAGATACCATTTACCCTCAGGGCAGTTGCATTTCTTTGTCTCCATGTTTGGTTTTCGGAAGCCTCTATACCTGCTTTTACAGGGAAGACCTCTGCAATGATAGGTACCTCCCCTCTCCTAAGACAGCACTTTTTTAAAATTTACTACAACAATTAGAGAGTTGAATAAGGTTCATAATTTTAAAAAAATGTGTCCTCTGACATGTAATAATTTCACAATTACCATGATTTTATTTCAATCACATTCTGTGAATTACTTGAGCATACTTCTTTTGAATCATTATCCATGAAACCATCCTTCACTCTTGCTATGGATAACAATAACAGTCAGTTTTTAATTATTTGAGATTCATTCACTTTGCTTAAAATTTTGAGTATGCAGAGAGAAAACGTGAGTCATCAGTGACAAAAAAATTGCTCACTTCTGCTATAGTTATCTGGCCCTTAGAAAGCCTGAACTTCTATAAAAACTATTTCTTTAGGAGAATATTGACTACTCCTATGCATACACTTGTGCTGGGGTGAGGGCAGGGGGCAGGGAACTATTTATGTAAGAACCAAATACACTGGGGCTCCAATCTCACGTCTACCATTTTCTAGCTATTTGACCGAGCAAGTTAATTAGCTCCCCTGAAGTTCAGGATCCTGTATGTGAAAATGGAAAAAAAAAAACTACCAAATTTCAGAGAACAATAAAGTTAATGAATATAAAGCATCTAGACTGAATAAGTAGTAACTATACTTATGTGATTTTTCTGTGGCTTTGTTCTATCCTGCTGAATACAAATTATGAAAAAAAAAAGGTTTGGTATTCTGGCCTTTTAGATTATATTTATATGTAATATGTGCCCTGTCCATCAAGATATTTTGAAAATAGCAAAAGTTAACAAAACTAAACATTGGTTTTCTGAGTAATTTGAAAGTTGCTTTTGTAATTCTTAAGCAAATTTTACATAGGCTGCAATAAACAGGTATGTGAACCAAGTTTTAAAAACTGTTCAGTCCACACTGGTTTGGTCATTTACCAAAGTTACAATGAAGAAGATGAACTCTGAGTTAGGCAGTGACAGACAACCCTAGTTTTCTCTTGCAAGAGAGGGATCCTCCCCTCCCCACTCCAAAACCCGACCACCAGCCTCCATTAAGAGAAAACTTAAGAAGTCACAATCTCAGAATGTACAGGACTGCAAATATGGCAGTCTCCAAAACTCAGAGAATCTCCATTTATACACAAACACTGGATTTGAGTCATTTTCTAGATTATTCCTTACATGCAGTCATCTGAATCATAGGCCCTACTGAACACATAATCAAAGCAGTAAACACTTGTTTTTTTTTCTCCATAGGAATTCACAGTGAAGCAAAGACATTATTTTAGAGCTTTCACAAAGATAAGTCAAATGGGAAATTTATGACAAAGGAATTAAAATTCTGGCTTCAATAAGCATAAATTTAAACAGAGCTCTTAACATCTTGGAGCCAGTCTTCTCATCTGCAAAGTGGGAATAAAGTGATGCCTTTCGTTTTTTGCATCGAGTCAGCGTAAGGATGAACTGGAAGTTATTATCACTACCTCCACCTGACCATACACAACAAGGAAATTAAGTTTTGCATGACACTTTCTAAAAATTTAATGTCTTAAATATGCTGACATGAAATGCACCACTACTACTTATAATAAACTATTCTATACAGTTATATATATGTGGGGGAAATTATTGCTTCCCTTGTGCAGGCTTATTTATTTTTTGAATTATATGTGGCCATAAAAGAAAATCCTCAGATGACTAGATCGATTCTTTTTATCAACACTATAATTATTGAAATAAATTTACCATTAATCTAAGATGCAGAAAAGTTTCCTAAATTATATGTAAACAATCCTTGGATTTTTTCACTATTTGGAGTTTTCCACCTTTCACCACTTTAGGAAAGGACAAATTTATATAGTCATATACCCCAAATTGCACTTATGAGAATTGACCTAGGCAATGATGGATACAAGCATAAGTGAAATAAATCTGGAGAGGGAAAGTCAGTGAAAGTATGCTTAGCCCCAGAAAAAGGAAGATTAGAAAGGCTAGGTTGGAGCCAAGAGTGAAAAATGTACTGTTGGAACCTGCTATGAATTTTCGAGACAATACTTATGCATACCCATGAAATGTTTATTTAATAAATCATTCATTAATGAGCAAACAGATTGATGAGATTTGGCACACTGCTTTCTTTGGACTATATTAGCAAAAGAATAAAAATGGTTTCAGAGACATAGCCAATTTTTTCTTCTCTGCCTGAATGCAAGAATTGGAAAAGGATCCCTCCATTCTGGCAAAGTGGAAGGTTTTAGCAGAGGATGCCATGGTCACATCTGCACCTTTGGGATGGTGTGCAGAAAACAGAATAGAGGAGGGGCCTTGTTATTCAAAGAAAAAGAAAAAAGCAAACTGGAATATTCATCATACTTCAGTCTATTACTATCTAGAAGAAATCATGGATAAAGAATAGTGATCACACTGGAAAGAAAAGGGAATGTCAAAAAGCCAAGAGAGAAAAGATTATGAGCTCAATTTTGGACATGAATTAGAGCACAGCTATTCAGTAAACATTTAAATTTATGGACTTAGATCTTGGAAAAGAAGTCTGAGTTGAAAATATTTGGAAGCAGTAGTAACTAATACTTGTGAGTAAATTGCACTTTTCAGGAAGAACACATGGAATGTAGAAGATGAGGGTGGAGGACAGAACTCTGGGGAAGAAAAATTAAGCAGTGGTTCTAAAGATTAGTGAAAGATGGTAAAAGATAATGACAGAGAACAGGAGGTAGGCACAGGATACTGGAAGGATTCGTGAAACGGTGGGCAAAGGAAAAGAACTTCCACAGAAGTCTGAGGCACAAGTGTAAAATGACACAGAGAAGTCAGGTAAAACAAAGCACTGGTGATATTGTGAGAGATGATGGTGGCTTGGACCAAAGAGGCAGTAGAGGAACTGGTGTACATTTAAAGGAGGAATAGATAGGACCTAACAACGGGTTTCAAAAGGAAAGTGAGAGAACAAGAAGAATCAAAAATGATTCCCATGATTTTATGTCCAAGAAACTAGAAAAATGGAGATGCCATTTACTGAAGTAAGGAAAAATATAGGTGGAACAAGGGAGGGAGGAGAAGGTTTGGAATCTGTAGTTTGGAACATATATCCAAGGTGTCGAGTAGGTACATAGAGGGTGGGAGCAGAGAGGGAAGGAAGGAAGGGAGGGAGGGAGGGAGGAAGGAAGTGTTGGGGAAACTGACTATAGATGACAGTGTAAGTCCTTGAGCTGAGACTGAATAAGATGATTTAGATAATGAGGGTCCATGACTGAACCTAGGAGACACGACTACATAGGGGCCTACCAAAGTAGGGAACACCATGAACAGCCCACTCCAACAAGGAGAAATATTTTATTATTGACATTGTTTGGAATTACCAGTGCATAATAAAAATAATAATTAAATAGGCTAACTTGTAATCAATTTTATTACTCTTTTAAAATTCCCTATAGGGAATGCTCCCTCTTTATGCCTGCACTAGGGTGAACACTCCCTCTGTTCTCTCCCCAACTAAAAAGAGCCAGTGAGGATTGCATGAGAACAGTCACTGAGGTAGGAGAAGATCAAGAGAGAATGGTGTGTGGAATGCCTAGTGAAAGAGATGTTTCAAAAAGGGAGAGTCAACATGTTGACTGTTCGTGGTTGGTCTAGTCAGATGAGACCTAAAAATTGGTTATTAGATTTGCCAAAGAGCAAGTACTTAGACTCCTCAACCAGACCTTCTTTTGTGGAGTGGGGAGGGCAAAGTCACCTTGAACATGGGGAAAAGAGAGAATGAAAATGAAGGAGAGATGTCAAGTGTAGACAATTATCTGGGGAGTTTTGCTGTAAAAAGGATCACAAAAATATGGCAGTGTGTGGAGGTGGATGTAGGTAGCATCATGGGAGAGTTTATAAGTGGGGCAATAGAGAGAATGTTGGTATGATGATGCGAATGAACTAGTGGTAAGTGAAAAATTAATGATGCAGGAGAGAGAAAGGCCATGACCAATGGCAGAGGATAGATGTGGGTGTGGATTTCCAAAGAGTAGTGGAAACAGAGATAGAAGTCAAATTATCACAGAAGAAGCCAACAGAAGTCAGTTTAGGATTTACCAATCTCACAGATGTTTGAGATTAACAGGATCATGAGAAGAATTGGGGAGGCAAGTTTGAGGAGTAGGAAGTACAGGAGAGAGTAAGGGGAGCCAAAATGAGGGAAAATGATGTAAAACAGGGACTAGGAAAGAGGGTGAGAGAGCAGGACACATTTGGTTTTAGCACATAAAAATATTTCCATTGTCTTCTTTGTGATACACAAAGACAGAAATCAGTTTTGCTGAATAATGACTTGACTACCACCCTCTCTGGCTATGAGCCAAGATAACAGTTTTTTCACTGTAGCTATTATGGAGGTCATATAAGCAATAAAATTACATAAACAAAAATGAAAAACCTTGCAGAACACAAACGGTTACCTATTAAACTCTTCAATTAAGCTTTATGGCAGTACTATCACATTGTATTTTTAACAACATTTCTAAATTTGATCAAAAACTTATATTCAATACACATAACACAGAAATTTTAAGATTAGAGTAAAAGATGAAAACATCTCAAAAATATGTGGCTGTTTGGGCCATTTGTTGTCACAACTCACGCTCATGAGCATCACTAATGTAAAAGGTGACTTAGAAGCTGAAATCATGTGGCCATAAACATCTTATGATTAAAACAAACAAAATGTAATTCTGTAAAATATAAATATATTGCTATTCTAAAATACAAGATAATAGGAAATAGCAGGAGAAACTGATCTTTAATAAGTGTGGACAACTCACAAATGATGACCAGAAGTCAAATACAAAAAGGCACACAACAAACGAAAAGCCAGAAATATGGTCACCTTTAAGAAAATAAAAAGTATGTCATGGGAGGACGATATAAGGAATCTAGTGGTAAAGAAAATGAATAATGAAAAAATAATTGGTTTTTCTTTTTATCTTGCTTCTATAAGCTATAAATAAAAACACTGCTAACGTGGTAATTTCAGCCTAGTGCAGAATTCTCTTTTTGAGTATTTTTTAAACACATTATTAAGAATGTAGGAAGAAGAGACATATATGTCGGATCCAATAAAATATGTAATATCAGAAAAATTATATCTTTTATATGGCTAATTTTTATCACCTGTCCCATACATTGCAAATCTTGTTACCCTGGTCCTCACAACAGTCCTCAAAAGACAATAGCTAATGTGTTGCCCCAAATACTCTCCAACTCTATTTCCAGAGTGAAGAAAACTGACCTCTAATTCACAGGAGTTACCTGGCAATGTGCAGAGCTGTATTTCCTTTTGCAGTTACACTAAGAATTGTTGAGAAGTTATCTCTCTGTATTCACAAAATTAGAATGTAAGCAGGTGAGGCCAAATGGAATAAATTTCATTTGTTACATTTCTGTACCCTGCCTCCTCTGCCTGCCCCCTAAAGTGTTGCTGGGTATTTATGGACTGGAGTTTGGGCACTTTGTCTTCCTTTTGCCAAAAGCACAGAGGCAATACTATCTTGTCCTGAAAATAGAAAAATTAAACTCACCTAATTGATCTTCAACAAAAAGTCACCTACTAAGAGTGTTTCACCTGACCTGTGAGCAGTTCGGCTAGTGCCCTAGTTCTGGGTTAGTCTTTGTTCATGTATTCAAAAAGTATCTATTGAATACTTATGAGGTGCCAGGCAATTCCGATAGTCACATTATGAAAACACAGTAGAAATATTTCAGTTTAATCAATCTTTTTCACTTAGAAAGGTACAAACATATCCTGGACTTACATTGCTCCACATTCCATAAAATATTATCTGTATACTTACTCAGCACAAATGATATTAACAGGCTAATGTAAATAAATATAAACTCTAAATGTTATAAAGAAAACAGAGCGCCTACTGCTGCTATTGAAACTACAAAAGCCTCTTTAAAGATCACGATGAAAAATGACTACCTTTTTTAGTCAAAAAAAAAAACTTTATGAAAGCATTACTTACTCTGCCTACTAGTCATTTAAAGCATTGGGTCAGAAAGGGGAAGAGTCCTGCCCCCTTGCCAGAGCCCATGCATCCCACTTCCCCCAGCTCACTTAGCTGAGAAGTTGTGCTAGTCATCAAACTTCAGAACTTTAGCAGAACCCTTGACTCCTTCCTTGTTTATATTTAGTCAGTTTGCATAGTGGACTTATTTTTAATGCTCTTTTCTATTTACTGAGAGTTCACTCTGTGATACCCCTTAAAGTAGCCACCACAGTGAGTGGCTTTGAATGACTTCCTGCCTCCAGGTCCCACCAACACTATCCCTCTAACATACAGCTGCCCCATCATGTTTCCTAAATACCTCTTCAGTGATGGCATATTACACTCAAAAGCTTTGGTACCTTCTCATTTTCTGCCTCATCAAATCTGAACTTCTTTGCTTAACTTTCAAAGGTTTCCATAGTCTAAATTATCTAATTTGTCTGCTCTCCTTCTCCTAAATGGCTGTTTAGTTTCTTGTTTTTCAACACAATCTTATCTTTATTCATTCCTAAGTCTGAATCATATCACTTCCCCTCTTAACCCTAGACCCATGACTAAATAAATAGAGACAGAGGCAAACTAATAACACTTGATTTCATATACTGATTCAACTTGTTCTTTAAGTCCTAAGACCTGCACTAACCATAACAAGCCCCATAGATCCAATGCTCCTCTAAACAGTTCTGAACTTGATGAAGAGCCCTAATGTGTCATAATTTACCTGGCTTCTTGTGTCAAGAACATTGAATTCATCTTCTAGGCAGTTTCTAAACTCTTGAGAGCAAGGGACTTTTATTCTTGAAAATTCTTCCTTCTCTCACGAGCCCAGGCCACATGTGATACCCAGAGCTCTTGCCAATGGACTCCTCAGCACTCATGGCAGCAAAAGAGCAGAATTTTCCAGGTAATAGTCTCTTTTTCCATTTTAGTCTGACTCTGATCCAATTAAATAATCAAGTATTTGTCACATTTTTATTATGTATAAGTATTTGATACTCTCTCTCAAAGGTAAAAAAGTTTACAATCCTGTTGAACTAGGCTACAGAGGAAGACATTTGAGGTATATGCCAGCTTTGCTAACAATCTTTCTTCTTTTCTTTCTCACATACCACTCTTAACACCTTGTAGAAATGACTCACTCTCCATTGTTTTCCTTTTGCTAGTCCCTTTTTGTGACTGCCTCGTAAATATAGAAGTTGTATGCAATTAGTTCTTTGAAGTCTAAGCACATTCTTGTCTGAAACAAAAGCTCTTAAAAATGAAATAAGAGTATACAATTATTGTGAAATGGCCATAAAATCACCTCCCTATACTTCCCTTGAGAACCATGGTCAAGGAGGATGTGGCTGAGGGCTGAGATGACTGTTAACTTGACTTTTAATTTTATGAAGTATGATGGGTTGGATAAGAAAATATCTTCAAAGGGTCAATATCATTTCTGTAAATGGGAAAAAGATGGTGTGAAAAGACTGCTCTGAACAAGGCTTAAAGAAAAAAACTGAGCAAATATTTACAATATTTTCTCAATTTCTCTTTTTCTTTCCTTTAAAAGGGCTTTTCTTTTTTTAAGTGAGGAAATTGCAGTTAAAAATTATTTTATAGCCCTTAAAATGAAAACATTTGCCTATTAAGCTCTAACGACCTACAATATTCTATCTGTAAAGCATCATTTGTCCCCCTGCTGTTTCATTTAACTTTAGCTGAACCTTTTTTTATTGCTTCCTAATCTACCCTAATTTGCCTAAATCCCTTACTTGCCATTTCTCAAACTGTTTGTTTACATCTCACTGGAAATGTGTAACAATAAAAAAGTGCTTTAAGGACTAGAAATAATGATTGATTTAGAGACATAATCTTACTTCATAGAATAAAGGCATTTAATAGCAGACATTCACTAAGAGCTCATTAGACGACATGGGCCATATTTGGCTAGAAGATAACTAAGATGAAAACAACCTTTGGTGCCTTCCAACAGCTTGAGTCTAAAGGAGGACACAAAATAGAAACAACCAACACTACTCAGGAAGTGATACAATGCAGTAGGAGCCAAGTATTCTTGACATAAAACACCACTAACAAGGAACAATTAACTCTGTGGGAGAAAGAAGGATTAGTGTACAAGGTATCTTATTCTCCGTCATGCCATTAATTTTTTTTTCTGTTTCAGAGAAATATTTTATAGACAAATGATTAAAGAGAATGATCGGCTTTTAAAATCTTCCATTCCACCTAAGTAAAGAGTGGATGATAATAAAGATACCAAAGTGATGCTGACTTGAAATCAGAAGCCCAGGCTGTGCAGTGACTTTGTAATCCTGAGCAAGTCAGGAAACCACTGGGAGCCTGGACCCATGAGTCTTAAAGATCCTTTTGGCTTCTGCATTATCTGAACATCTGCAATTACTTTGTCAACTTCCAAGTACTTGCAACAAAGGCTAAGAAGAAAACTACTTCATAAGACTGGACAATAATCCACCTTCACCTCAAATATGTTTTGTGTGTTTTTATTTTTGCTACTCTCTCTTTTCACAGTCCCTTTCCCATTATTGTTCCTTTGGTCCCTTTATATTTGCCTAAACCTTAATGCTTTTTCGAGTATAAAGGATGGGGCAAAAGTAGGTTTTCCAGTTGTTCACATGGAAAATAATATAATAATTAATTATAATAATATAAGAATAAACTCTGTGTTTTGGGTGCTTGCAACTGTAAACCTACTTTTGCCCACCCTGTATTCACATTTATGACTTCCAGGGCTCTAAGTCAACTGACTAATCATACCCCATGGGATGTTCTTTCAGAGTTGCTGAGACACACATCACTTTTTGGTTCGCTTTTATTTCCTACTACTCTACTTTATACTTACCTCGATGTTCTCCCTCTTTCATTTATTCTAACAGGAACCAGCTACTTCATTTTCTAATCCCTCTCTATTCTCGTTCTCAGTTACCCTTTTTTTCGAAATCACTGAAGTGGCTATGTTTAGGCTGAGTGCTTAAGACTCCAGGAGCAGAACTGCAAAGGTGAATCTGTATACTACTTCTCTCAAGTCGATTTAGGAAAATCCAGTTTCTCAAGATGCTTTCTTCAAAAATACGAATGTGCCTGGGAGCTCATAACTTAACAGCTGCACCAGGGAAGAGAGAGTGTGCCCATAGCTAGGACGCTGGAGAGGTCCCCATCGTACAGAGTGAGTGGTCGGAGTGGTGGACTGGCCCTTCCGGGGGTGGGTTGGGGGGCACGTGGCACACGCACCACAGCACCCGAGAGCATGGCTCCATGTTCAGAAACAAAAATGTTACGCACAACTCAAACTATGTGTTACCAGTTTTCTTCCAGGGTTTTTATAGAACAGCATTTCATGCTGAGGAATATTCATAATCTAGTGGAAGCTATATGGATAGTTTCACAGGGAACTGCAGGGAACGTGGAGTTCCCCAGTCCCAGGCTCCCAGGTTAATACGCTGTCTGCAAATGACCTCCCTAAGCTCTTCAGTGGGTGTTAAGTAACTGAGAAAAATCAATCTACAGATTCCCTGTTATCACTTTAATGTACAACTTTTTCATCTGCCAGAAAACTGAGGGTTAACTTGTCTAATTGGGACAGCCACATCTTTTTAGTTTTTTTAAAAATTATTATTAAATATAATGTTAAAGAAGAATAATATAAATAAAGAACAAGTAAATTTTCCATCAAAATGTTCTAAAAAATACTAATTCAAATAGTAATTGAACCCCAGAAGAGCTGGACTTGGTCAGCAACACACTAAGCATTCAATGGCCACTGACCTATGCCCCCTCTTTTCCTATGACTCTGTCACTTAGTCTGTGTGAGTAGGAGCAAAGAAATAAACAAATGAGGGTGCATGTCAAACCACATGAACATGGTCGCACAAAGACAAATTAGGTAATTATTAAGGTGAAAATTAAACAGATCTCCTCCTCAAAAGAAAGATTGATTGGACTCTCTACAATATAAAGTCCAAAAGAAATTGACTTTTTAAAAACTAAAATCATCAAATGTTTTAGAATTATATGCTTACATATTAGCAAGAAATGTAACCCCTATAACCTAGAAGCACTAATGGACCTCTCCAAACACTTAACTAAATCCGTAGGTAGAAAATGGTTTATTAAATATAGAATAAATGAAAATAATTCACAAGTGTCACCTAGAACACATAGATTATCAGGAGAACATCTGATGTTTCTGTATGATGGCTAATATTAAGAATAATTTTGAGAATTTTAGTACTAGACAAATAATATTTTCAGGGCAGTATTAAAATGACAGTATATAAAGTAGCTTCATAAAGTGTAGTATGTATTCTACCAAAAGCAGAAAATGTTTTGATTTGAAAACCAAATTTCAAAAGACGGAAAGATTAAAGAATCTCACTTGGTTTTCAGGTAAAGTTGATTATCAGATATCCTTTTTAATTTCCCAAGTCCACCACAAATTTTATCACCAAAATACCTAAGAGAAGCATGAAAACACTGTAAAAGATAGTGATATTTTTGGCCTACCAACTTATGTAATGTTCTCTTTTTTTGTTTTCTCTAATAAACTTCTAAATGTTCTCAATCAAGAAAATTTGTTACAAGATATTATTGAAGGAAAAATTTTTTAGAAAAGTTTGGTAAAGTAAAAACATAGAATAGATTGAAACCTTATAGTATTATTTCAAATTATCTTGAGATGGCTAGGAAACAAGTCACGGTTCTCCCCCATCCGTCCCACCCTGCCACCAATGAATCAGGAAGTCAAGACTTTTCTTAACAAAATACAATACCATACAAACAAACTCACTAGGAAACTTACTTTCAGAATTTTCATTTTTTTGTGTATAGGCTATTGATGGTGCTAAAGATTCTGAGAAGGTCCATGGGACAGTTTAAAAATTAAACTTTTAAAAATCATGATAGTACATAATCCTTGCCCCACAGATACCAACTTTGCCTATACATTCATAATACTTGCCATTTGCAAACATGTCAGTAAAACTTAGTTGGTTCTTGAAGAAATTAATCAGATTGAATGTCATTAAATTTTTTAAAAAGCACAACACAGTTTGCCTATAGTTGTAAGTTACACTACCATATCATATAGAGAAAAACTCGTTAGTTCAAACACTGTGGATCACTAACTTATTCATTTGTCTAAAATTTATTTGAGACCTAATAACATAACTCTCTCTTTTCTTTAACTCATTCAAGTTAAAAGAAGGAGACAATGCTTAAAATATCATGGATCTCTGATGATACTATTTTATCTAAAATAAAATAAACACCTGACTATTTTACCTAACGAGAATAAAAAGAAAAATACCAACATGCTTTTCCTGCAAAGCATACTCTGTTTCTTAAATTTGACTTAACATCACCTAATGCTACTTACTGTAGGAAGCGTTAAAAACATCCATTTATTAAACATTCTTAGACTGAAATCCAACAACAAAGAATCATGCCTGTTCTTCATTAGACAATATGAACTGAACCCAGAGTTCCCACTAAGGTTCATTGTACACAACCAAGCCTAAATTACAAGCCTAAAAGTTTCAAGACTCCCACCCCAGGTATCACAGGCTGAAATTCCAGGCCTCTGTGTCATTCCTGGAAACATCTGCAACAGAATCAAACATTCTTGATAAATGAGATAAGTGAAAGCATTTACTCCAATAGATTTCTAAGGCATATTTATTAACTCATACAGCAAATAAACTGAAAAGTTTTATAACAAAACACAAGATGCAAGTATGCAAAAGGACTTAACCGTAATTTTTCCTTTAGAAATCGATGCCTTCGACATTGCTTACTCAGTGCAATTTTAAACATGATTATCTTCATATTTGACTCAAATATAAGCTTAGGCTAAAAATAATAAACTCATAAAATTAAGCCTTTCTGTGACTTCCAAGTAATTAAAATATGTGCATTCTTAATATTAACTATTTTTCCCTCTGTTCTTATGTTCTACAAAGATCTCAAAATACAGCATACAACTATGCATATCTATGTATACATACACCTAACCTAATGTAGAGAAGCATCTGATTCTATGTTTATGTGGATAATCTGTTTGGGTTTCTTTCCAGCCAAACCACGTCTGGGGCTTCCAGCTGCTCAATGACAGCATACACCTTCAGGTTATTATTTATGTACAGAAGGCCAAACCAAATGTCTGGGTGGGTCTCTAAAGACATAAAATCGGTAGTTTTTTTTTCCATCCACAGGACCCAATTACATCTAAATAAACCAACTCCTAAGGAAAGATTGGCTCCAACAGAAAATACCACACAACCACAGACACTGAAATTAAATCACAGTCGTAAGTTTAGAAGCCACCAACATATTGTTAAAAATAGTCTTTACTACATCTCTGGGGATGCATACACAGGCAGATAATGCATATTAGTAATGAGAAGAAACTTCTCCATTTCCTTCTGTGAGGTGCATCCTTCACAAAACTCTCCTAATCTGTAAAAGTTTTCCATCTCTGACTACTCATATAAAAATACCAGTGGCTGCTCTGAGGATTCCTCTCCTCACAGAGGCAGAAAACCTAGCATGTGCTGCTCTGGCTTGACATGGATGAGTCCTTTTGACTAGGACCTGACTGGTGTGAGAAAGTCCTCAGCTGTGTGATGAGAGTGTGGATGTAGACTTCTGGTTAATTGAAAGGTTGCATTGAATGTAAATTATAGCATTGTTCCTTAGATATGCACTCCTTTCAGCCAGGTGAAATGCAAACGGAGTGCGGTGCCCATTCAGAGATGCCTGGTAGTGGATTTCTGGGGAGGAGAAGAAGCCAGGCAGCCATGAACAACTGTAACTTCTATCTCTGAAGGATAGAGAGGGAGGAAGGAAATATTTTTATATAAAACCATATTAAATTTCCTTTTTTAAGTGCCTCTATGTATTTCTCTTCCCAATTTATATGAAAAAGTATTAGTTTTAAAACTACAGCAGAACTGGCAATAAATATCACAGTAACAATTGTTCTTTTATTAAACATTTATTGAAATAAATTCCTGTGCTTTCTCATTTTTTTCCTCTGGTTCCAATATTTATTTATAGCTGATTATTAACATCTGCCAGTATAACAGTTTCATCCATACAGAAGCCAAAGGGTACAAAAAGTCACACACACCCTTCTAACATGACCTGTAGTTAGACAGAAAACAGTTTCCCAGTCACCGCTTGGCTTCCTGTCTGTGACCTCTGAAAAGCATTGGAGGCCAGGGTTAATGGCCTTTCCAATCTCTGTGATAAGAATTCATTTTGTTCTATTACCAGCAGTTATCTGAGGAGCCTGCTGCATCACTTCAGCAGGGTTCAATCAATGAGAGGACCTAATGAAGTAACCAGCTGTAGCTCTATTTCCCTGGCCAGCTCTATCAGACAAATAAGAGCTATCAGTCACATCTTAAGGCTGATCCCAGACGCAGCATGTTCACATGCTGCACTCGTATGCATATGAACAGATGATATGCCACCATTTCCCTGAAATCTCTCCTTTTGATAGAGCTTCCGTAACTCTGAAAATGGAATGGGATAAATTATGACATGTTGTATGAAGAGGTCAATAATGCAAGATTGAAGTAGAGTAAATTTGCAGAACAGCTGAGTTTATACTAACAGCAAAAATGTAAAATTATAGAGCATTAAAGCTCAGACTCCTGGCTCAGCTGTCCTCAAATATTTATACTTTAGGCTGGTATTTTTCAATCTTCAAAAAGGAAGGGAGGAATAAAATATAATTATTTTCATGTTTATCGCTTTTATCAATATTATAAGTTTAATGGAAGGACTTGAATTTTGGCTAAGCCTTCAGAACCAAAATATAATTATGGTAAATTATTATTTTTTGGTCAAATATCAGTCAATGTGACACATAAGTTAACTTTGGGTCATTTTGTATTAACTCATATCACTAAAATCACACAAAAACCTGTAAGTTACTATAAAACTATTATTTAAAATTTTAATTATTGAATTATTAATGTCATTCCTCTCTAATTCAAAACAGCATTTGTTAATAAATGCTATTTTCACACATAGATTATAGGAGGGAAAAATCAAAACCTTGCACTTTCAATCAGTGACCTCATAAATGTATTGGACTATTACTAGTTCTGTTCAAAAAGGAACCCTTTTGTGGAAAGGGCACTGTGGGTGGCTCCACAGTTTTTAAACTGTTTCCATGGCAAACATTCAAGGGCTCATAGGAAGCTATGAAAAGCACATCCATATTTGCTGATATGATGAAAGCTACAAGTACCTTAGTTTACTTTATTAGGTTAATCAAGATGAATTCCATGTAATACAATTTGTATCCCTTTAACTTGGCTGTTCTCTTTGTCAATTTGAAAGGAAAAAAAGCATGTCTATTTGCTGTTTGCTGTTATGCTAAAAAGATGATGTTTAAGGGAAGCTACACAAATTAAAACTACTCACTAACTTCACACTTGATAAGCATGTTCCCATGGGCAAGAATATTTTATTTCATTAGGAGAGGATTTTATTTCAAGCAATATCACTAATGTATTATGACATAACAGTACCAAAGACTCTATGTCTAAATGTTTTTCAATTTTTATGGGTATGATGTAACACTGCTTTCTTTTTCAAATTGCAATCATGGAGCTGTTCAAGAAATACAGTTGCTATAACTATGTCAGATTATCTTTTCATTTCAAACCTTTGAAGGTGTAAATAAAAGATTAAGGTGCAGTAGCTAAGAGGCTAAATGTAACAGAAAAAAAATTGTGGTATTTAGGGAAATAGGTGTGCTCTATGTGTGTAAGATCCCTAGAGTTGTAATTATCTAGGTATGTGGTGTGAAAAACACTGAAATATCTTAGCTGCATATGCAAACAGATAAGAATATGCCTCGCAGGCATTTTGGGAACATCTGTCAATTTTTTATAGAACATACTGATTGTGGGCTATTGATTGCGTTTAAACAAAGTTGTTGCAAAAAAATCAGCTAACAATTCGTGTAGGAAGGGCCAATCAATATTTAAATGACTCGCTTTATTGATTTAAAATTAACTTTCAATTAAGAGATCCATAGGACTCTTAACTGCGACACTTATCCATTCAAGAGAAAATAAAGGTACATTTATCGATACACTTAAACAGCAGTGGCTGGTTTTCTATCGATTCAGTCATTTGCGCTCGGATTCGTTAGCGTCATCAGCCTTTAACTCGCTTACTAGGTCTTTGCAGAGTCCAACCCTGCAAGATGTAGGAATGCGCAAAACAACACAAAGAAAGGATAGACATATAAACAGAATTAAAAGATATAGGAAAAGGTAAGTCAACCTTACACTTGCTTTTGTTCTTTTTCCCTTTGCGTATTCAGGAAGGAATACTGTAGAGATTATTGGGGTGATTATTAAAAAAAGAAGTCTTTTCAGGGGCTGCTTTTCAAAGCAAGTGGGTTTGATATGGCACAGTATGTGTTGTGAAATTGTGTAAACAAAATGTTTGAACAATTGACTAGAAAAAGCTTCACTGGCTTCTGTTGACTAACAGGATCACTAACTTGCATATGCTGGTTGTATTATAATAATGGCAGCTAAAAACACAATTTATAGAATTTTAAAAAGACAATAGTTGTATTTCCCAGTGGAAGTACTGTTTATGTGTGTTTAAAGCCATATTTATTCCACAGTATTGCAAGGAAATCAAACCAGGCTATGCTTTGTTATTTTGGTATTTGCCAGTTACTATGTTTTAGAATTTATTTTTACCAGGGTTTTCAAGAAAACAAAACTGATATATAACGTTAAATTATAAAATGGATAAATAAATTAAACATGCATAGATTAGAAAATTTACTTATGTATTTTAAAGCATAACTATTCACCTATTTTTGGATCTTTATTGCCACTAAAGAGGAATTCTGGATACAGAAAAGGGCATTGGCTATAAACCCTTTACTACAATTTCTATTATTATATCAGGAAAACAAACCCAATCTCCATAGGGAATGGCATCTAACACAGCTGAGGCTCCAACAACCTTGACTGTAATATGTGTGGCAGTGCTACTCTTTTTCAGGAATTCAAAATGATATGTGTTCTGTTTGGTTTAAAGATGATAATACCCCTGGATGACACTCCATTTCCTCCAGCCCACTGGTTTTTCTCATATTCTTCACTGTGCAGAACTATCTGTACCAAAAAGGAGCTATCCCAAACAGAAACACCTAATTCCTTTACTGACATAAAATTCCTGGTAAGAGAGACAAAACAGTCAATCTAATTCCACTTGTACAGAACCTATTTTTAATTACCTTTGCATGTACAGTTAATCTTCATTCTCTCATAATATCCACTGTGGATACAACAGATGTGTTCAGTAATTTCAAAGGTTAGCCTTCAGTTTTTTTCTCTGTGTACCAAATCTACAGTGGTTATGCTATACCAGTTACATCTTTAGATTTGCTCTGAACTTGTAAGAAACATTTGGAATGGATGGAAGTAAAACTTCAGAGATCCAAAAGCTCAAATTGATACAAGAAACTCCTCCTTAAATAGTTAATCACAAAATATTGGTGTAACAGAATCTGTAATATGTTATGGCAATTACACTTTTTAGTAAAGTGCAAGATGCCATTATTCAGACTAGAAATCAGATGATGATGCTACTAATGAAGTGATAGCAGGCGGCATAGGATGCCTGTCAAGATCCTCTCTGATCTGCAGAGAGAATGTGTATTTCCCCGTCTAAACACCCAGGAGTGGTAACAATTGGTTTAGGCACTGTTCAGTCCCAAGGTGCCCTGAATAGGGGATTCACTTTGATTTAACACTTCCTTATCACATCAAAGAGGTGAAAAAGGCATCCTTATGGATTGGATGGGGGGAAAAAAAGGTTTGTCTTTTACTCCAGCATGTAAGCTCTCTTTAAGAACTTGGAGAGGGGTGGGGTTTGGAAATGACCATAGAAAAAATATTTTAAGATTCAAGACATACATCCATGATACAAGACATACATCCATGATACAAAATGTTTTTAAAAATGAGCTCTTTCAAACTCCTGAAAGCTCCAAACTGCCAATTACACTATTATAAAGAAAGTCCAGAGCTAACTAAAATACCTGCTCAGTGGACCTAAAATACCTGCTCTGTCCTATACAATAAATTATCATTACCTCAACCAACTTTCCATTTCCTAAAATACTGTTTGCTAAGATTTTTACTTTGTCATTAATTCTATTTTGTCTATACCAAAACTAATTTGATGTACCATTCTCACAGCAGGCTTTATGGAATGTTTACTATGACACTGGTCAGATCTCAGAAATGTCATATGACCATCTAATTTTTTTCCCTGGATTCACTCATTGCCTTAATGACCTAAAACATTAAATGGTTTGGAGCTAGGAGTCTTGTCTTTTTGGATGATCAGGCTACATGTTGTTTGAGGGCAGATGTTGTAATCTAACAGTGACAGAAAAGCAGACCTGTCTGCAGAGGACTAGGCATGCTGAGGAAGTCAGGAGAAGGAGCAGAAACGTATGCCTAAAAGGCAAACCAGTAGGTCCTCTAAATGATGGAAAATGAGTGTTATCTAATTTCTGAAATTCTCTTATCTGTTTAATCCTCCTCAGCAGTGCTTGTCCTAGGAACATGATTGAGTTTTTTACAATAGATCAAAGACATGGTTGATGAGACGATTCCAGATAAGTTTGTTACATTTTCAGATATCTTACAATATATGAAATTGCACAGCATGGTTAGTTTATTTAAACCTTTCCTTCCCCCCCTAAAGGCTGACTTACACCATCATTTCAGAAAGGTTTCATATCACTTTACCCAAATCATGTCTAAGATGGACACAAATAATTACAGGAATTAGTGCTACAGGGTGTAAAATTGTTCTCTTATAGCAGGAGTATATTCATTTCATTCTGAAATTCCCTGCTGAGAAATGATGTGTGCAAGCTATCTAAGGACACTGTAATCCTCTGATTTTTTTTTTAAGAGTAAAGTTGCATGTAATCTTTCACTAGGAAAAAAATGTGCAAGCATTCATACCAAGGACAAATGCCAAGTATTCTCTATTGAACCCAAATGATAATACTTGTTCTGTAGAGAAAAAGCCAGAAATTTATGAAAATAATTTTCTTCTACCTTAATGGAAGTCAATGTAATAGACTTACAGCTCATATCAAAAGTACAAAATAGCTATACATCTTCAGTGCATCCTAAACTGAGTCCTTATTCATGATCCGATTTCCTTTAGATGTGTTTTCCTTTATCCTTTAAAACATCCTCATCTTCAATATTATAATTGCAGCAAATGATCCTTAATAAAGTCAGTACTACCTGTTGTAAAATACGGAAAACAAATGTAGTCATGTGCCACTTGCCATTTGACTATCTATGCCAAATGGAATAAGGTAAATTACACCACATAGGAGGTCACACGAGGGATTGTTCTAACTTCTTGTTCAACCACAGAAAATCAGACAGTGTTAGGCATCCATGCCACTGATTAAATGAAGCCTTAGTAGACCAGAAATCCCTAATCTTCTCTTTTTAATATTGAAGAGGTAACTCCCTTTCACCTGCATGTAGAGATTGCCTTTTCATCAAAGCTCAGGAGATTCCAGCAACAAAATCAATGTATGCATGTTCAAAGCAGTTTTCAGGGTTTTGTAACACAAATCTCTCAAATGGGGGCTAGTTTAATGCTATTGAGCCTGGCTTCGATCTGACCGTGTGAGTGAACTACACACCGTTCACTTTCCAGGGCTCACGCAACAGGGGGGAGGGACACGCATCTCCATAAACGTAGCTGTGGAATTTCTCCATGACCTCTCACCTCACCTAATCCAACTTAAAGCCATGCAGTGGACTGTTTAAATAAATAAATATTTAAAGGTAACCCCAAATCAACAAACATAATTAAGTAATTTCTCTGTTCCATGTTAATAAACTACACTTGGAGAAGTTTGCAAGGCTTGGGCAGGGCCTGGGCAAATTCTGAAAACTCAGATTTCCTCTTTAAAGGACTGTTTTTGAAAAGCCAATGAAAATGCTAATTTATTTTTCTTTTGCTTCAGCATGGGTTTGTCTAGATTCAAGAAGGGTAATTTGTTTTCAATGGAAGTGTTTCTTTCCTGGTATTTATGTTACCTACTAAAAGCTTTGATTCCTTAATATTTGAAGCCTCCTATCTTTCAAAATATTCAACAGATCTTTAGGTACTCAAGTTCTTCTCCTATTAGGGATCCTAAAATTGCTAAATATGTACAGTTTTTAAGCTACAAATTAAAGCGATTCACATTAAAAACTAAACTTGAGGCCTTGTGTTGCACCGAGACCCCACAGTGAACAAAATGCCTGATGAGTTTCCCCATGTTGTTTCCATTAGTTCCAAAACTTCACAAATTACCTGATGTTGAATCAATCATGACTTTACTCAGCTATGGCCTTCCTTTCATGTAATAACATTTTTATCATGGCATAAATAAGGCATTTGATTATTTTCTAATATTTTAGAAACATTAAAAGGAAACCATCTCAGAGTCCTTGTTTCATTTTGAGATGAGGCCTGCTGTTTTGTTTTGTTTTTAATTTTCAGACATTAAAACAAACTCCTGGGCTTAATGCAAAAATTCCAAATCTGAATTATGATCCAGTGTTACAACAAAGGTATTTCTAAATCTGCTGTAAATTAATTTTTTGTAGTTACACTATGAATATAAAATGTACAGTTATTTATTTCTTCATACAAATGACATACTAGCTTTTCACTGGTGTGCTCCCAAAATGAGTTTTGAAAACAAAATGAAACACAATGGGGCAAAGATATTTCCAATGATTTGGGAGGTGTGCGTGTTTATAGGACTTCTTACTTATTTTTCCTCTTTATATTGACTATAGGTTCTGAAATTGTAGCATATGTTAAATCAAATATTTCCCAAACTAAGGGGATAAGAATGAGTGTGCATCATTAGAGCTCCTTTACACTTTGGAAGTGATCCCTCAAGGGGAAGACATAGACACTGGGCCTTTTGATGACATGAACTACTCTGTCATTTTCCACTACACTCAGGAAGTCACCTCTGGGCCTCGATTCACACTCTACAAAGATAAAGGCCTATTTAGGAATAATTAGTACAAATAACTATTTTCAAAGAAGTAGAGCTACCTTCATTGTGCAATTGCATTTTATAAGGATGAATATTAAAGTCCTGGTTATTTTACTTTTTAAAAACTTTTAAGAGTAATTTTTAAATGTGAAACAAACTTCTGAATATAGTACCTGACCTTCCTCATTCCATTCCATTATATACACACACTCACACATTCACCCACAAACATGCACACACATGCATGCCAACATACACACAAATGTGCATACACATGCACACACACTCATGTACACTTGCACATATATTGACTCACCTTCTCCTGAAAGAAAAGCCTGAATTCTTGTTTCAGCACCAGACAGAGGAATTTCCCTTGCTCATAAATATTTTAAAGTAAATTCATATCTTTACAGCTAAATGGATATTGCTTACTGTTAGTCAACAGCTCACGTATGCTGACAGGAATTAGTGAAAATGTGCTATCACAGAAAATATCACACTTTTCAGTCTCAGAGCCACTAAAAGAAAACACAAGCCTTCTTTGGTCTTGCCCTCTGGTCTAGGCCCTTAAATCTAACTAAGTACCAGTAGACATAAAGATTTTCCCATTAATTCTTTTACCTAATAAAGGTATTTACATTCCAATGTAAAGGTAAGATAAGATTGTGGGAATGTTGCTCCGTTCTTATATTTCTTCTGAAAAACATTACTGACTCTCATAAAACAAATAACTGTTTGAAATGGTTGTCCCTGCAGCATAAAAATGATTCCAAAGTCTAAAGCTGATAATCTGGAGTTCAACACAGTGCAAGAGCCCTCTGTGTGTGCACAGTGCTGTGCTCTGTACCTACTAGGTTTCATTCCAAAATCTGCAAAGTCCTATTTTTCTAACTCACAGCTACATTTTGTACCATATCACATAGAGAGCACCCCAGTTAAACCATATTTATTTAATGGCAGAACTTCAAATGTCATCTTCAGTTTCACAAAACCCTCTTTCTTTACAGAAGTAATTAGCTAAGGCAGAGTTTGTATGGCAATTAAAAACCACTTGCTTGTAGAAGCTTGTAGGCGTTATGTCATTTTTTTATGCTACAAGTACATCTGTGTATTCTTGCCTGTAGCTGAAATACAGTGAGCATTGTAGTTGGTTGCACAGGAATTGTCTCAAGAACATTAAAGCAAGCCAAACACGATTGTATTCCAACTAAAATTGCTCTCTTTATACCGTGTATTGAAACTTGATAACTGTTGGTTATAAAATTCCTTTGATTTTCTGTAGGTAATAAAATACTTTAGCAATTACTATTGACAGTTCTGGATAATCTTGAAGGCTGCCTTGCCTGAAGATGAGTGTTACAAATCACTCCACTGAAAGAGGGAAGCTCAGCAGCAGGCAGCAGACAGGTTTCAATTTCACAATGCTGATTATCTCATTCGTGATTCTATGCATGCCTAAATCTGAGAATCCCTCAAGCAGCTATATGGACTTCTACTTTTAAAATGCCTATTACGCTTTCATACTTTTTCCTGCTTCCTGAAGAGTGCCATTTCGCCAAGCTTAAATAGCAGAAAATTGCACTGCTTTTCCTCTGCCCAGCTCCTCAATCTCTATTAACCTGCACAAGAACAAAAGACTATGATGGTCCAGATGGAGGTGGAAAAATAGGTTGAAAGTTGCTTTTCATTTACTGCCATGCATATTTTTGATTCCTAAATTCATTTTCGACAATAACCTTCTTTGAATGCCTTGGCAAATTATGAAAAATGCAATGTTTTTTCCCAAATATATAAATGTGGTGGTCCTTGTTCAATCAATGTGAACACATACACACCCATGCTCTCACACACTAATGCATTTTATTATTTACAGAAACCCCAAATGAAAGTCCATAGTCATTAGGATGTGTCTTGATTTAAATAATAGTGATCAAAACGAAGCTGGCCCAAATGGAATTCTCTCTGTTTTGGGAAGAAGAGAACAATAGACCAAGAGCAGAAAAGAAAACAGCTGGAGCACCTGGTTGCAATGCTCCTGAAGGCCGATATTAGATGTCATAAACTGAATGATGCGTTTCTCTGTGCACGACTTAGAGACTGCAAACATTGAGGTAAAACAGAGGACAAAGGCTCCTTTTAAAACAATGAGGTTAAACGGTCCTTTAAAATGGAACAGTTTTTATTAAATACAGAAATCTTAATAACCTTCAAGAGACTCGTTCATTCTTCTAATTTTGTACAATCCTGCCCCTCCTTTTAAAAGCCTTCTTTGTTGGATTTTGACAACAAACCCCACCTTGCATATGTATTTTTTTTAAGTCAGTGCTAAAGGACTAATACACTGGGAGAGAAAGGAGACATCTCTCCCTTTTTATTTTGCTCCAGAAAAGTTAGAAGGCTCCTTGTTCATTCTCTGTAGCCAATGAAGTTAGAAATTCACATGTGTGACCCCACCACAGCAAAAAGGTAATTTTGGCCTTTGGAAACTTTTTAAAAATAGGGTCTGTTTTGCATTTAAAAAGACAAAAGAATGTTTTCTAAAATGACAATTGCTGGTTGGCCATTGATTTGAGGCTTTAATCTCATAGCCTGCTCAAATTTCCCATTATGTCTCACGGAGGCTTAGAAGGCTCGAGAGGCCCAACTGTGGCCTTCGACAGAGTGGAGGGGGTCACAGCGTTAAGAAACACAGCTGTTGCTCACAAATAGCAAATATTAGTATAACTCAGTGCTTGTTTTTTTCCCTGCTGCTAATAAAAACTTAAAGTGTTTTGCATGCTTTCTATAAACAGTGCACTTAAGTTTTATATTCTAGTACATCTTATTAAGCGTGAAGTCTGCTGATCCCTAAATTATTCATAATGTGGTCCAGACTGATTAAGATTGGCTTGTTAAGGAGCACAAGAAGCAATTAAACTGACAAGGCAGTGCGGCCTTGATGTATACATTTATTATCACAAGAATACCCAAAGTGAATGCCCTTATTAAGCAATGAATTTCACCTCACTGGCCTTCCACCATGGCTGCTCTGGGCAGAGAGAGCGAGGAACAACATGTCAAAAGCTAACTCTGAGGAAATGCCTATCTTCAAGAGAAACCGATTTTGTAATGAACCTTTCAGTTCACTCCTGAGGTAATAAATCCTGACTGGTGCATTAATTACTTGATAACATCCCATCAAAATGCAAATGCAGCACTTGACCCATAGGAATGGCTCAGTAGCTGGTAACTCTTCAGGGTGGACATAAATTGTCTGTTTTCTCTTATCAAACAGGGCATTTATTTCCATCTCGCTAGGGTGAACGGAACTCCTGACACTCTTAACCCCTCTGTGGCCTGACACCATCATTTGCAGAGGACTGTCAGGATGTGCCAACATCCTAATTGTGCGACTCCTTCACTTTGTACCTTTCAGGAGAAACTGCCCCTTTCCCCCTCTCCCTTTTCCAAAACACACACACTCACACACGTGCTGTCTGAAGGAATCCCACATGTCACAGACAGACTGCAAGGTGTGAGAAAGAAAAACTCCCACCTCTGCAATACACTGATCTTTCTCTTTTTTACTTTTTTTAAGCAACACAGCAAACTAGGACTTCTATTTCTTGCGTGATGAGAGGAAAGCTAGGTGGACACGAAAGGTACACAGGCGGTATGTGTAATTAGGCCACCCACAGAAAAAGATGCTTCCTGCACCTACATCCACACCATGACAATGAAGCATTTCTAGGTGGTGTTTTAATATTTTCACAAAGTAATCAATATTTTATTAGAGAAATAGAAATGGCACACTCTAGGCCTAAAAGAGATAGTGCAATAAAATGGAGAGTCAGAACATGGCTTAATAAGCACTTGAAAATGTGGGAGAGAAGACCCTCTTTCTGAGTGTTCTCTTAGCCCAGTGAAACAGATTTATTTAGTTATGGAAACTGTTTCCACAATGAACGTTGATGAGGATGTTTGCTTTCTATTGGCTCCTTCGAAATTCTGATCTCCATCAATAGGTCCCACTCTCCCACCTGAGTCAACCTGCCTTCCCATGTGTTTATTGGTCTTGAAGGCTTGGGGAAAACCCTTAATTCAGGTTACTAGGCAACCCTGTAGGTGAGAAAATATAATGTTTGGCTGACTCCACTTCTGAATGCACACCATGGCCTAATGCCTTCAAAATAGACTGCAAAGCATGTGCTGATAAGTTTCTGCTACATTCTCTAAAGACGAGGTCAGAAGAAAATTAATTGATGCTGAAAATAATGACAGAAGGAGAGGCACCACTGAGACTTGGTGTGACTGGCATGTGATAATGTTAGCAAGAATCCCAGCATGTGACTGGACAGTGTGATGAAAAATATATCCCGTGCAAGTGAAAAACAAGTTATAAAACTTAATTAGTTTTTGACACTTCTTCATAAGTTATTATCTTTTCATATGGAACATTGCCTTGGGACATCAATACACAAGAAGAAATGAAACATTCTTATTGTAAATACGAAAGAAAGATGACTTTATATGGTGCCTCCCCACCTTGCATGTCCTTTTGGATGAACAAAATTTCCTCTGCAGGCCACATGATGGAGGGGAGTGAATGGTGCAAATGCGTCCGCTCTTAGTTTGACACCTTCTTAGTCAATGTATGATTCAGTTACAAAGGATTATGCAGTTTTGGTTTGCAAAAAATAAGGTGGCATCCAAATAAACGTGGTCAAAATGGGGTTCTGAAACAGGATATAGTCAAATTATATCCCCCTATTGCAATAATGCTTCCTATATAGCGAATGTATTTTTAATTCCTTCCCACTAAGGTTTATACCTACAAGTAAGTCATACTGATTACTAAATAACCCTTGTGAGTTGCTTTGTCTTTTGAATTTTAAAAAATATACTTGCCGTGAGCGATGAATTTCACAAACCAGCAGCTCTCATGCTTGATGAATCATTTTTATTTTATGCAGTGCTGTGTGATACAGAACTAAGATAAAATATTCTATCCACGAGCTATTCAGTACAATTTATCATCAGCGGCTCACTAGTCCAGTGATAATACCTGGCTTGCAGATTGTAATGATCAGATTCTGTTTTTATTTCAAACAGGAGCAATTCCAAATACCAGAGTTTTTAATTTACATACATTAGTGAGGTTCAAATGTGGCAATAGCTACAAGCAAATTCACTTGCAAACTGAATGCTCGCCTTGCATAATGGGTTCCCTTTAGCAATTACTCACCAGTGAAGCACCCAGATAAAAATGAAAACAAAGAGAAAAAAGGAAACTCATGATACCTACACCATAGTGTGGACTAGGATAATTGCTGAACCACAGTGAAGGTCACGTTTATATCTGTTTTAGTAATGATTCGTGTACCCTTCCTCTGTACTGAATTCCTAATGCATTCTTCTTTCTATTCTATGGTACCAGATTCTCTTTTATCTGTAAATTTTTAAAGTTCCAATACCAGCTTCCTATTATACAAAAGTGGCAACACAACACTATTGTTAGTAGAAGTTAATACTGATAGCACACACACTAAATTCCACAAATATATCAGGTCAACCATTTAGCAAAACCGACAGGCTTATAATAAAATAGCTCTTATAGTTACATCACTTTTACACTGACCACAGTATTGAGCCTGAATTCCCAGCAGCATCATTATGAGACACTTTCTGCCATCTCTTCTAAATCTGAAAAGCTTCCTACATTTAGTGAAGATTAGGTAATGCTACATCCAATCTACAGTAGCCATCAATTCCATAGCTTGTTCAGCAGAACAAGGTAATTAAAGTAAGCAAACAAACTGATAAATATTGCTTAAAACGAGATGTTTCTTAAAACTAATCTGTAACTCTGAGAAAATATACCATTTATAGACAAAACAGCACTACAGTTATGACATGCACAGTTAGAGTTGTTCGCCTGCACTGTAACCCATGATGTCACTGAAACCCCATATTGAAGCCCACATGTAGAACTGGAGCTTTATGATTATTCTGCAGTTCCAGATTCTGAGTTGTTTATGCCCTGTTCCTACGTATATAAATGCAGTCACATTTTAGATTTATCAGTCATTTTCTAAAGATACCTAATTATCAGAGAGAGCAATAATATTCTAGAGAAGTCATAACACTGAGTCTGGAAACAGTCATTTCCAAATTCATGCATTAGGCCCAAAAGAGTGTTTCCAACTTCCAGTCTTGAGCAAATTGTGTAAAAGCTCTGGTATAGGCTCCTAGGACAAGCCACATTCAGAAGACACAGATGGATTGTATATAAGACAACAGTCATGGCTTGGCTGAGGTCTTGGCATCCACCTAAAAACTAGAGAGGCTGTGGTCAGAGTGGTCTGGTTGCTGTCTCATGAAACAGCCACTAGATGCAGCAGAGACTCGGTCTTTTTTCCCAATGTTATCAAGACACAGTTACACATCATCTATACCTCGGACATAGTAGCCTTTGTTAGAAACTATTCAATGAATCAGTGCAGGGAATCCTAAGAAAAAGATGGGTAGGAAGAGAAATCAGAAAATGTGGGTTGGAAAGTATATTTATAATGCTTTACAGTGTGGTGGAACAGTCTGCCTAGTTATGGAAACATTACCAGTAGGAGTAACAATAACTCTTCCTTGAAAAGTTGCAAATAAGAAACTGGACACTGAGTTTTCAGACCTACCCAGGGCTCTGATTTTTAACTTTCCAGGGTGGTGTGGTTAGACGATTACAGTTGTTTCTAACTCTTCCAGGCAGCTCTCGACCACTGAAGCATTATGTGCATCTGTTTAACCACACTGCTGCTCCTCTCCAACACTTAAAGTCCAGCTGGAAGTCAGGGGATCATGGGTACTAAAAATACAAGACTCATCCTGGTACACATTTGAAAGCCCCAAGGATAGATTTTGGTACCTTCCAGACAATATGCCTACAATAAAAGATCAAAACTACAGATTTGATTGCTACACTGGACCATTTTCTAGAAAATAAACATCCTTTAAGTCATACTACAGTAAAAAGAAAAACCCAGTTCATGGTGTGTGTGTGTGCATGTGTATTATATAAATAATGCATATATATATATAATTCTACTCTTCTCTATTGTAAAATAATGTAATTTCTTTAAATATAATTATATGTATAATATTCAGCTATGTCTTACATAAAGTGACATAATTTCTGTAAATATTTCTGTATTTTTTAAATAATTTTCATCATTTCCTAATATAAGCTTTCTCCTCGAGTCCTACCAAACCTTTAAAATTTAGACTCTCAAACTTGGGTCAATGCACAACCATTCCCAAATATCCTCTATATAAATTCACATTTACCTCTTGCTTCAAGCCCCCATGGAAAACCCTCAAGGACCCTTCCCATTCCACAACCCAATCCTTTGAGTCCCTCCTCTTCTAAAGATTTCATTACCTGTATAAAATGTTCAGTTTTATCAGTTTTCCCTGTGGTACCTAGAATAGCCCTTGGTGTGTATTCCATAAAAACTGAACAACAGCCTTTCAAACTAACAGAAGAATCTAAAGGGAAACAACCTGGGGGGACTCAGAAGGAAGGCAGTGACCAATGCTTGTTTCAATACTTGAACTAGTACTGTTGTTGTAAAGGTGAAGAAGGCTTAAAATGAAAGGTTCTTCCTTTTTGTGGAAGCAACTCTACTTTTTTCTACCTGGTCAAATGAAAGAGTGAGTTTATTTTCCAAATTCAGACTTTCACTGGTATGTATTTAATTATTTTGTTCCTCTATTATCAGGAGTAATTACAGTAAATAATTAATTTAACAGCTGTGTTGCATCTTGTCTCCCATTTTCCCTCAGACTTGAAGAGACTGCTAATATGATTGCTAGGGGAGGAGGAGGTGGCTTTGAACCTAAGTCTCTCCTAGCAGGCTGACAGCTGCGCCAGAGACAACAGGATCCTGAATGTGTCTACTGAGATGGGCTTCAACTGGGAACAGACTTGATTTGTCCACTAAGAAGGAAGAGTGACAGGCTGGCAACTTTCTCTATCTCTATTCATTTTAATAAGATTTGAAGAAGTTTGGTAGGATTTCTTTTTTTTTTGCTATTGCATAATCACATAAAATATATTTATAAACCATTATATTTAAGTAGAACCATGAAGTTATTATACAGTTAATTCTACATAGATGGCTTTTACACAGAAGTTACACTGGGAATTTGGTTCTGAAGAAATGGCAAGTGTTAAATGACTAAAGAGAGGGAACACCTGTGGTCTCCTGTGTAAAACATTTTTATTATCTGAAGTATACAGAGTATATTGATCTCACTGCTGTTTGTGTGTTTAAGGGCCAAACTTTGTAATTTAACAACAGGGGATAATGCAGCAGGAGAAATCTATGGCTGTAGATGAAAGAGAACTCTCCAAAGTCCATTTTCTTGGATTCTGTATGTGAGAACCTCTTTGCATATGTAAAAGGCATGGGAGGACCTCTTCTGAGAACAGGATCTGACAGAAAACCCGCCTACACAGCAACAACAACAAACAACTTCTGTATTTTCAGCTGAAATTTAAAAATGCATGTATTATCTTTATCAGTGCAGAACACTCTAACCTTCCAGCTGCAGAGGTGTAAATATATTTTGAACTCATAAGTTCTTTTAATATTAATAAAAGATGTACTTAAATTGGGGTCTTTCCATGCCATCTTCAGTTCCACATAAATATTTACAGCTGAGCCTTAAGCTTTGAAATGTGGTGTTTTTAATATAAGTAACAGAGGCATCACTATAATAGAGAAAAGAGTTCTGTTAAAAGAAAAACATAAAATTCTTTAAATTCTGGTTGTGATCTTGAGTCAGAACTAAAGGCTCCAGTGGGTATCCAGTCGGGTTTCCCTATTGAAGAGGATCAGTTTTAAATAGAGTGCATTAATTACCTCAACAGTGACTTTTAAAGAGTTTTCCTATCAAAACAGTCTTATATATTCATATGTATCATCCCTTTTCCCCCTGCTTATTATTTTTACTTTTTGTACATGCTATTGATTCTTCAAAAGTGATGATCAAGATTATTGTTTTTAAAAGAGGACAAAAAAAAAAGGACAGGAAAAAAAAGAAGGAAAAGGAAAGGAAAAGGAACAAAATGAAACTACAGCTCAACCTCTTTTTAATAGTCTTACATAATGACTCTTACATGATTCCACCAATAATGGCAAATATACTAAACTAAACTGCGTTTGAGGATTTCTGATCCTAGAAAAGGTGGGTAAAGTGCCATCACGTTTCCTTAGACAGCACACTTCTCAAAGTTCATCTGTTGCAATTATAAAAGGCCAAAAGCAAAATTATGTTTCTTAAAATGAGTCTGTTTTTTAAATAGATGCATTTGCAGTGAAGATTTTACTCTGTTTATACTTTGACATCAAATAGGTATTAATATTAAAATATTTCATTTTGCTTCTAAAAGCTCTTCTTGCAGTAGGAAAGCTCTCTTTAAAAGTTTATTTTGTAAATTACCAAATACATACACATGCACACACTGGATGACTGAAAAGAATTTGAAGTTCATGTATCCTAGAAAAATCTATATGCCCACTATTTTTTTAAAGGCACCCACTACTTCAGCCCTCATACAAGGCAGAGGAAACTCTAAAATGGACCTTGGTAGGGAATCGTAATTCCTTCTTATTCTAGGTTGCACACGAGGCAGAAGCAGCGGGACAGTGCCATTTCCATCGTGTGATGACAGTGCATCTTGCAAGTCTGGACAAGTTATCAGGTCAGGCTCCTATAGGAGAAATGATGCCTTTTCCTTAGTGCTGGCCTCAGTAATGGCTGGAGTCAATGCTAATTGAGGCCCCCAGCAACATGCTTCCACAGAGGTCAGGGACTTCTTTCAACTCAAAGGGACTGCCTCTGATCTGAAATGATGTGATGTAGAATGGCCTTTCAGACTCACTAGATATTTACAGGAAAATGACAGTGAATGGCAGCTGTGTCAAAAAAGAGCAGGTGGAGAAGCCAGGAGGAATGGCACTTTATGGCTAGGTGTACCTGCAATTAGTTACTCCACCTAAGAGTCCTGGCAATAGTAGACAATAGAGCCCTGGCCACCTTGTCACTGTCTCAGTACTCCTGAAATGTGGTGGAGAAGAAACCTGCATCAAATGCACCTGTGACAAATAACATGTAACAGCTAAAGAACTCTTTGTTTAAGGACCACTGTAAGCTGGACCTTCTTTTCATCAAAAACTGTCATCTTTTCTAATGGCCTTTCAGAATAATTAAACTATAATCTTTATAAACTGTTTTATTAATAATAACACAAATAATAAATTCAAATAAAGAGAACACTCTATTAAATTTCTTATTGGGAATAAATCATTGTGATAATTAATCTTGGAGTCATTTTCTTTTGCTGCTGGAGGCATGGAACTTGTGAAACCAAAAAAATATTTAAAAGAGAACCCCAAGATTTATTGTCAGTTAGTTTTAATAGACACCTGCACAGCTTACTAATTACTTCAAAACTGTACTTTGTTGGCATTGGTCTGCTTCCTTGCTTTCTTCTTATCCCCTTCCCCTCAGTGCACACCTGCACACCATGAGTTGACACTGTATTTATCACAAGATTTCTTGTCTCCCTTACACTACAAAAATCACATATAGCATTCTCTTTGGGAAGTAGTACTTGTAGCTGATTCTAAAAACTTCTTCCAGGGCAAATGAATATACAAGGCACACCTTCCTAATCAAGATCAAAGCTCTTTTGAAAAAATACAACTCAAATTTGAAAATTATATCTGTGGATTTAAAAGTTTTGGTGGTAATATAGTTCAAAGGTAGACATTAAAATCATGATGCATTTTTATGTACAATATGCCATATATTAAGTGGTGTCAGATTTTTGTGTAAATGATATATTTTTAATAATATAATATGTAACTCTAATACATTCTGAAATCACATACTGTAATATCTAAGCAAAATATAGGTAATTATAGAATTTTAGAAGTTAGAGATAATTTACATCACAACCTTCATTGTACAGATGAGGAAATAGAATCTCAGAGATATTAGATGATTTTCCTCAGTTAATAGTAAGACTGAGATATTAAAATCTTGTTTCCTATGTAGTCACATAGTGGCATGGTTTTTCTTATTTTTTTCTGCCTTCCTTAAATAAGTTTAATATTTTACACAAAGAATGAAAGGCCCCAACATTGAAATGTAATAAAAATATCTGAAGACAAAAATATGTTCTCAAATTTCTTATGAAAATATGGTGTTAATATTACTTATAAATGTTATTAAGCTCTATGTAAATATCCCCATTTATGTAAAGTTTTTATATTAGAAGCCAAAATTTCTACATTATCACATGAGAATGACAAGAGAATTTTCCTCCTAATTAATTTACTTAAATACATTGAACTAATGGTTATCTCTGAAATCATTCATGTTTGAAGCCACCACATAAATTGTGACCATGAGGAAAAGACACCCAATGTGACTGGAGCCAGTAACCTAGATGATCTGTATAGAAATTGGAGAAAGAATTTATAAAGTAAGATTCTCAAAACTCTTGAAATTCAGACAAATCTAACTGACTGAAAAATATCCCAATACATAATAAAGACTTAATTTTTGCTCATAGAGAAGGTGGGGAATCTTTTGTTTAATGTTTAACCAAACATTTTCCATCTGTTTCTGACTTGTCTATGTTTAAGCCAACTGGAATAAAATATTAAGCAAATAACCTGTCTGAAATTTTTGTGTTAAGAATTGTAGTATGAAAGAGTCAACCAAAAACAAAAACCAAAAAGCCTACAAGGCACAGGCCTTCTGGCCCCTTTAAAAATTCTTCTCTGGTTGAGCGGCTCTTATTCAACCAAGGCAGATCCAGTAATCCATCCTCTGATGCTCATGCCAGGCTGGATGGGAATGCAGACCTCACTCCCGGAAACCTGAAAGGTAGCAAGCTTTTGTAACTGAATTACTCCAACTAGGGAATTTACCCTGCAGAATTTAAAATGGGGCTGTACTTTACATTACCAAAAAAATACCAATTAGCCAAGAGAAACACAGCTAATGATATTTGTTCAATAAGCTCCCATAACTTGGAACCAGAGATGTATTCCTTTTACAGGAGACCAAACCTGATTCATTAGCAGAGAATTAAACTTGTCAGTGCTCTAGTTTTAAACCTGAGTATCAAAGTTTTAACTCAAGCTAATATTTCCTTACATGGAAAAGTTTAGAAAATGTTCTGTTTCCAATGAAGATCTCATCTTTTTAACTATTTGAATAGTTTTGTTTGTTAACCTTTCAATAATATCATTTTAGTCATGATTGTCACACTTGATAACAATTAAGAATGAAGAAGCCATTTGGAATAAAATTCCTAGCTTCACTATTTCCCAACTGTGTGACTTTGTTAGATTATTTAAAATCTGAGACTCTGTTTCCTAAGAGAAAAATGAGAGATAGTAATAATTTTCCCCTCAATATGTCTGTGATGAAATTAGGAGAGTTAATACATTTAAAGTACATCACAGTGCCCGACAGAGTGGCAATCAATAAATTACTATTCTTATAAAAAGTCTTAGACAATTTTTATTGTAAATTCTACTTTCTCAACCACCTAATTAGATACAAATAACTTATAAAAATACACCCAGATATATAAAAAATTTTCCAGGCATCAATTGAACACCAGATATTTTGACATAAATTACATAGTAAAGAGGAAGAGAATCTTTGAGAAGTTTCTGGCATGTCATATGAAATTAAATCTGAAACAAAGTCAAGCAGATATTACACATTTTGAGTGAAATCCCAAAGCTTGTTTACATAGTATACTGTAATGTCTCAGAAGATGCAGTAGTGCATTCAAATTTGAAAATTTATTTTTTTCCCAAATGCATATGCACATATATTTACATAGTTCTATAACATGCCAGAAAGACACTAATGGAAAAGTCTATTCTTTCTAAAATAATGTAACACTATTTTCAGTTCCATTAATAGCACAGAAACTAAACTTTTAAAACTCTGCACAAACAAATCAAGATAATTCAGATCTCAAATCCACAAATTGAAATGGAGATTTGGTAATTATCTAACTAATTTGACTAATGGAGATGAATAAATTAGATGATTCTGACCCATAGATCTATGTGGGTCTTGAAATGTTTACTTTGACTGTATAAATCAATTTAAACTGGTTAAATGCTAAGCATACTATCTTCACAGCACAAAGTGAAAATGAGATTCTGCAGTCATTAGGTTATCTTTATTAATGTAGAAAGCTGAAACAATTGCCTACCATGAGATGCACATATTTATATCCTGACAAAATATTGCCTTGGCAAAACACGGCTACAGTCTAAGGCTCACTCATTATCCTTGGTAATTTTGTTCTATGATTTCCTATTAGAGCACTTCATACAAATGTTCCCTTCAAATTGCTCTATTATGTCATAATCAAAAGGTGGAATTTAGCCAAAATCTTTGTTTACCATCTTGAGGATAGTCAAAATAGTCTGTTGGTGCACTCCTTGCTATTAATTCCTACTCATCCAGGAATGGGTTTTGGCCAAAACATTTGATTGCTCTTTTGAGGACTTTTATAATCATGTGTCAGTTTAGTCTAACATGAGCCCACAGCTAAGCAATAATGGGAGTCATTTAATATTGTCAGCTCATTTCTTTGTTGACCCACAAATGACAAATAAATACTTTGATTTTTGATTTTGCAGAATATGAAATAAGTTTTTATTGGTTATTTTATTGGAGTATCCAATGTAATCCACAAGACAATGTTGACAGTATGCTGAAATAATCAGTCTCATCAGTTCAATAAAAAAATAAGCAGCATAGTAATAATGATCAGGTTCAACAATTTACTTAGTATGGTCCAAACTCCAGAAACTCATGGTGAATATTTACTTATTCCTTTGAATACAAAGAACCAAAAACTTGGCTCTTGAGAACAAAATGAGAGTACTTAATTTGATAGATCTCCACTTGATAAGTAACTTTGGGCAGAATTAATTTGGCAGAAATTCAGTTTTCAACTAGTCAGCTGTCATATGTCTCCATCTACCCAAAAACAGCATTTCAGTGTCCTGATCAGAACTAACCCAGAAATCACTGGTATTGATCCACGTGAGTTCCTACTATAAATTGGACACCACGGGAGATACAAAAGATGTAGAAGACATATTCAAAGATATTGGAACCTAGACTGAGAGCCGAGAAACAAGACTACAATAGATACATTAATAATCAAGAACAAAATTCAGTATGTAATGGAGTACTGAACTGTGTGGTACGGAAACTGTCACAGAAGATCACTGAAGAGGGATGTGTATCAGTACAGATTGCAGTTACAGAAAGGGGAAATGAATGCTGGCTTATAAAAAAATGCAAAGGATTATTAAGAAAAGAAGCAATGGTGCTTTTGGAAATAAGAACAACATACATGAACGATATGAGAACAGTATGAGCACATGGTTCACTTTGGGAAGGAAGCAAGAAAGAAATATGGATTCCTAAGTAGGGAAGACCATGTTATTATCCAACCTAATGTCTTCTCTTTTTTTTAAATTTTAGTTTATTCAGTACAGTTTTTATCCTTTATTCCCATTCCAGCGCACCTACCCATCCCTCTCCTCCTCCATCCCATTTCCAACCCCCCCTAGTTTTGTCCATGTGTCCTCTATATTTGTTCCTGTAAACCCTTCCCTTCTTCCCTGAAATTCCCTCCCCTCTCCCCATGGGCACTGACAACCTGTCCTCTATTTCAGTGCCCTGAAACACCAATCCAAAAGAACCTTTGCACCCCACTGTTCATAGCAGCACAATTTACAATAGCTAAGTGCTGGAAGCAACCTAGGTGCCCATCAGTAAATGAATGGATCAAAAAAATATGGTACATTTACACAATGGAATACTATGCAGCCTAAAGAAAGAAGGAGCTCATACCCTTTGCAACAGCATGGATGGATCTGGAAAGCATTATGCTATGCGAAATAAGCAAGGCATTGAAAGAGAAATACCATATGATCTCACCTTTAACAAGAACCTAAACAACAAAACAAAGAAACAAGTAAAATGTAACAAAAGACACTAATGTCTTCTCCTAATAATAAGACTCCAAACTGATTAGACCTCTGTGATCTCTGATATTTACTGCTGGTGTAAATTTGGGCAACTTATTTAACCTTGATGTGCCCTCATTGTCCTCATTTGTAAAACAAGGAATATAATGGGACTGCTTGCTTACCCTTCTTGTGAGAAATAAGTGAGCTTAGATGTGGAAAGTGTTTAAAATAGTTATTGGCATGTAAACTGTTTAGTAAAGTCTGTATCACCAATTTCTTCATCATTATTAGTAGTGATCATGAATTTTCTTTTCCTAAGCCTGATCCATACTTTCAGTCCTATTGTCCAATCTTGTTCCTAATCTCAACCAAACTGCACTACTGACCTCTCCAACACACCCTGTGGTTTCCAAACTCAGAGCCTTCACTCACCATGTTCTGCTTCATCTGGAATATCATTATCCAGCCACTTCCTCTTCTCCTGTTGAAATCTTGCCCGTATGTCAAGCCTTCCCCATCCTGTATGTCTCATCCATTTCGATTCAGATTCATGTCTTAGCTACCTTGTCTGCATTCTCATTGCCCTGTTTTTATTCATAACAATGATCATATTCATCACAGTTGTCCCTTAAATTGTAAATTTCTTGACTATAAAGACTTTTTTGTTGGAACCTCACCCAACAGTATGTCAATAAGAGGTCATGAAATTTTTGCTGAATCAAAAACAAATACCAAACAATTAAACATGGGCTATTTAGTGTATATTTATAAAAGATAATCATGCCACTTATAAAAAAAGAGAGTGTATAACCCTGTGTTGAGAGATTTTGACTATCTATCTACAGCAACTAAATATGTTGGTTATTTGATCTCCCTAGAAAATGACCGCAATTATGCTATGACTCGTTGCTGTCAATGAATCTCAGGCCTTGAGCTTTTCCTCATCATGGTAAACAAACAGCCCTGAACCTCCCACCCTCAAACACCTGGTGAACAATGGCATCCCCTTGCCAAGGGGTTTCCGATTGCAGATTGTAATGAAGGATCCTTGCTCAGAATTTCAACTATGGAAACTTAATTATGTTTTTTATTCTTTTTTACTTTTTTGCAAGAATGATATAATTATGACAAGTTACATTAAAAACTTAGCTACAGAATGCTAGAATATTATTTTATATATTTGTGGGGTTTTTAGCATTTAGCTATCAGGAGATAATTAAAACCTCATGTATATGACAGATGCTAAAAGACATCACTATTAAAGTAGCAACACTTTCGGAATTTGACATATTTGATGTATTTTACTATATCCCACTGTCTAGAGTTGTTTGTATCTTACCAAAGCTGATATCCTCCAAAAACTGCCATTGAATTACATGCTATAAACTTACATTGTCTCTTTATCCCAAATGCTAAAAAAGTAAAATTCATGGTCACAATGTCTCGCTGCACACCAGGCAGAAACTATCCTGTATGTTATTAGTAGTTTTCCCAAATGAGAATGCTAGCTAGTGGAGTTTGAAAAGGAGGAAGAAAATGACAAATAGAATTTTGTCATTGATTGCAAATAAAAGGAGATTTTCAAGGAAATGTTTTCTATTTTTTAAAATTCTACCTCAAATATCTGTTCTTTCCCTACAAAGTACTATTTTCCAGAGAACAGAAAAAAGCCTGGATTCTGGAGGGAAACTTTTTCACACCCAACTATAGTACTGGGAAAATGGAGCTGTGTAACTTGTAAATAGACTTGATCTTTCTATGCCTCAGTTTCCTTGTCTATAAAATAGTAATAACAATAGTACCTGGAACACAATGTTGTTAGAGAATTAAAAGACTTGAGGAAATCAGGGCAAACAAATATTTGCTTTTGTTATTATTCTCACTGAGCCAATTCAGATTTAAAGTCAGTTTAGTAGAAAAGGACACAAAGAAACCTGGAGACTGTTTTGGCTGAACTATCTACATCACTGAGAAAAACATGCTACCTTAGAATAAACTTTGAACAATAGCCTCGATTCTCCACCTCACTTGACATCTATAGAAAAGGTCTTAATGTCCAGTACTCAGAGAAAGTCTTTGCATTTCAAATAAAAATAATAGCCACCATCAAGTATGTTAATGTCCATAATCATTGTAATTTTTGTAAATTATAACTGTCAGTGGTCACAACCTACCCAATGAAAACATAAGGTAACAATTTAGCCTTTATGTTACTCCTCTCAGAAATGAAGAGCCACTTGTAGGAAATTTAAGTAGGAAGGCAAATTTATAGTATTTATTCTAAAAATAGGGGAATTTTTTCCTTTCCCAATGGGATTATTTCTAAGGTAATATTTGCTAGTCAATATCTGCAGCCAAAATTGTACCACTACTTTTAATTTCTATTGGAGTGACGATACACAGTACTATTTGAGCTTCTATAGACAGTGCGGAAAGAACATGTTCAAAACATGTGGAATACCATAAAACTATTTCATTAACATATCGAATTTCAGCTCTGTTGCTGCCTCATATACATAAATTCTCATAAACATTGCAATTTTCTTCATTATAGGAAATTACTCTGAAGAGATATGACTTTCCATTAAAAATTTATGTAAATAAAATTATATTTTGGGTCCTGATAATTAAAATTATGTTTGTTTAGATTATCTTTTTAGGTATTAAAATTTCATAAAATACTTCTTTGAATAAAAAGTACTATTAAATTTAAAAAAGTAGTACTAAATTTAAATATTTGCATTTATCACAAATGACGTGATCTAATCAATCTTAACCGTAGGTTATGTATTTCATGTTTTATTTTGTTGAACTTTGTCATTTTAATGACACCTACACTGATCAAGTAAAAGAATATAAGATAACCTAATTAGAAAAAGTATTGTTACATTCTGTTAAGATGCCAATAATCATGGGAAAAAGAAAGAACTCAAGTCAATTCAGTACATTTTTGCATTTAAACATAGTAAAAATGTTTTTTAAATATTTTTTATTTTTGGAAGAAAAATTCTCAGTATGCTTAAGAATGGACTTTCAAAGGTTGTTGTGTTAATTACATGCTGCTTGGATGCTTACATAAGTCTAAAGGTAACTACACTGTTTCTAACTGTCCTCAAAATAATCAGTGAGTGCAGAAACTTGACAGCTATTCATGGCTATCAATTCCACTGTTCGAGGAGAAAAAGAAAATGGTGAGCCACACATTAGCACATCACCCATGGCTACAGCAATGACAAGACAGATTAGGATGTATGTTAAATCTCACACATGACTGCCTTTCTGTATCAAAGTAAAAAATACTCACTCTTACATACATTAGGGACCAGTGTTGGTCTACATTTACATTAATATTGACAGCATATCAACATTTATTTTTACATTTACTGAGTCAATAACTAGTCTAAACCTGGTAAAACTTAGATAATAAAAATGAAAAAAAATCTAGCAGGCAGTCTTATTGTTTCATATCTAAAAAAAATTAACCCCCAAATAGTATTGGGCTTTTATGAATTATCAATCCTACCATAGTACATCAACTAGCATACACAGCTATGACTTGGTAATCCAATCTCATTTGTCAAAAAATAAATTTGGTAGATAGAGAATGATTCTAGAAAAAGAAACTCTAGCACAGACAAGAACATAAATACTATATGCATAGGGGACTGATTATTTTAAAAAGCTGGATTAACATCATTGTATTAATTTACCTTCTACACATTCTTTTCACAGACAATCAGAAATTACTAGGCCATAATCCTGCCTGCAAAATAACCACAGATGAGAAACATACAGAAGCCTTACAAAAAATGGGAAATACCAAATTGCTTAATTTGTTTAAGAATTTAAACATATTTATGTTTGAATTTATACCATGTTAAGAATTGGAGTGCTATGTGAATTGGGTTAGGGGAAAAAGGTCATTATTTACTCTGTTTTAAAATATCACAAAACTAAACAAAAGCTTATCTTCATTTCAAGGCAATATCTTGGTTTCATTAATAATTAAATGTTGTTTTCCAATGATGTCTACTTTACACACTGCTTTGAAATATATTTACCTTTACTATTATTCTCAAAGACACTCTAATGCTTTTTAAGATGCACACATATTTTAAGAATGCAGCAAAGTGAAGCATTTACTTTTTTCCACCTTAGTCTAGCCTCACATTATCAGTGAATGAGGAGAGATATAAAGAAATCAATATTTAAAACAAAACAAAACACTAGGACCTGTTATTCTTCTTAAGTCTATATTTAAAGGGTTGGCATCTCAATTTTAGTAATTAGGTTATTATTGGGAGCACTATCATTTGGGGGGAAAAATCACAAAACAACCAGGAGAAGTTCTTTGGGTTCTAAATGCATCCATCATGCACAACACTTTAAGTGTCGTTTGTTCATCTCCAAAGTTAAATGGCCTTTTATTAAATCATGTCTTTCATAGGAGACTACCTTTCTCCCTTTCCCAGCACTCTGTGGAAGGTGATTCAGGTTAAAATGATGTTCTTAGTAATAATAATCTCCATAAGATCCATTTTACCATGTATTCAAGTCCTTGAGGATGATGCCATTTTGTGAGGCCATGACCAAATTGAATCCATGATTATAAGCCCTTCCATCAGTCAAACACGCTGGTAAATACAGTCAGGGCTAAGAGGCTCTTCTCCTAATGCTGTGCTATGTTCTCCTAGCAAGACATATGTAGAAGAAAAGATGTAAAACACAAATGCCTGGCACAGAACTGTAACTGCACTCTAGTGTTTGAGATGTTTATAGCATTAAAGCTGATTAATTAATATCAATAGAGTTAAGTCCCTGAAAAAGTTAAAGGATCATTTTCACAAATGATCAAACTGTCATGATTATGAGAAAGGCATATCATGTCCTTCACCAGGAGATGTTTTAGGAGTTGTTTTCACAACAAAGTCATGTGAAATTAACTATTTTCATAAACAGATGGTCTTTAGGATAATGGCTTGTACTTTTTAATTTCCTTTCTGGCAGTACTTCATGCCAAATGTCTGTGATGTCAATAGTCTTCATTAGAAGCTGCCTGATATTGCTGGTATCTTTTGTACATATAAATTTAGTTTTCCCCCCTAATATTATACATAGAAATGGGTCCATAGAAAGAGGAGAAGTTTAAGAAGGTACAAAAAGATAAAAATTTAATATATTTAAACCAAGGGGAAATGAATCCATATCAAATTCCAAGATTAAAAATTTAAGGTTTAAAGTATTCATTGTGTCTTTTCATTTCCACTGCATTGCCGTCATTCAGAAGTTAGTAATCTTTAAATACTCTCACAGAAAACATCTTTTGTTCCTAAACTGTGTTCTTAACAAGGGGTATGTGATGACCCATTTATAACATTTCAATTCATAGAGTCCACATGTGGCTGTGTCCTAGCATAGCCAGACAGAGTGTGCATTTCAAAAAACTAAACCTCATAAATCTCCAGAAATTCCTCACATCTATTATTTTTACCTTCTGCTGCTGATGAGCCTGTTGGGCTCTGTACAGAGGAAATTACAAGCGCTCCAGAAGATTTGGCAAGAAGATGCTAGAAGAAAAAATGGGGGGGAAAAACACAAAAAAACCTTCTTAACTGAGGCATCATATCCAGCTTTGGCTACCATTTACATATTTGAAATTACAGCCAATAAAATGGAAATTCCATTGAAATGGAATAAATTGTTTTCTGAAATCCCTATCTGATTACTGTTGGTGATATCTGAAATTAAACATGTTAAGCTACACTCAATATACTTTATGGAATTCAACTGGAGGCTAATGTGCTATTGGAAATCTGTCTGTTTATACAATTTTCTAGTTAGGAACCAAGGTACTTGAATCCACCTAAAACTTTTACTTCTGGCCTTATGATCACTTTCCTAGTAATATATGTTACCAAACAAATCTCTCTTTACTTAATAGATGTTTGGAGGCTGTTGTAACAGCTGTTAACTAGTAAGGAAATGCCAGCAGAAATATTTTATAGTCACACATTTAAATACTACTGGAAGTCAGCTTAGAGTTGATGCCAAGGGAAATGCTTATGTTTAAGGCATATCCCACATAGTGATAAAAAATTAATAGGTCAAAAAAATCTTTCACCCAAATTATGTACACACAGTGCCAACACAATCAAATGAACAGCAAGAGCCTAGCCACCAGGTTTGGTTTTTTTCTGTTTACTCATTCTAAATATCAATTTTGCACCATGTTGACTGGCTACGTCATCATCTTGAAGACACCCTCTTATCATCCACATAGGAAAATGGTCTCAAAGAAAACTTAACTCCTTTTGTGTTCCAACAGGACTTAATTTACATATTTAAAATTTGTTAAACACGTAATTGGTATTTGCTATTGTATTTCATTCATTAGAAAGATAAAAATTAATAACTAATTATATGTGGATTCATTTAACAGGATTCACTCTTGAAATAAAGTTGGAGGTGAAAGCTACCCTAAAGAACAAAAAAAACAAAAC
>CM052544.1:70368062-70391254 GCA_028533065.1 Trachops cirrhosus
GTACACCTCCCTTCCATACCTACAGGGAACCCATTTGCATGTTGACTCAAGTGAATTAAAAATGGCACCAATGAAAGGAGCAAGAGCTATTAACGCATTTCTTTGGGTCTCAAATCTGCACTGTCTAGTACAGAATCTTGTTTCTTGTCACTCTGTTGTGTTAAGAACAGCAGGCCAGAGCCATTCAGGCTGCCTCATCAACTGTGAGTTTTAATTTGAGCCACTTTCACATTAGAAAAAAATCTTACTCTTTCGGTCAGCCCATCTTTATCCTGTGTTGAACGACCTAAAGCTTATAGGTGATGCTCTACTCTAAGCAAGCCAAGCATATCTAGTGTGCCTGCAACACTCTCAGGCTAATGAACAATGCACAAAAACAAAAGCAACGGCAAGGCTCCTATTATCTGATCTTCTGAAAACACAAAAACTGCCTTCTCTGGTGCAGAGGAAGTGCCAGGAAGCCTGCAGGTGTGAGCCTTTTAAAAGAAAAGGCTTGGGTTAAATAGATTCTTTGACTGTCAGGGATTAGAGTCATGGCACTAGTGGTAACACACATCTTTTCCTTTAATTTACAAAATTTTCTCACGAGTCTGCAAGGGTTCACCCCATCGGGGGCTTTCGGAGGCCATTGAAATGTCTTAAGTTTTAATTAAGTTGGAGTTGTCAGAAGAAAGCTTTCTGGCACAGAGTCAGGGTCATTAATTACTCCTATCTTTGTTTCTCTCTGTATAGGGAACTCTGCTGACTTGTAGGATTACTTACCCAGCCTACGTTTTCCAGCCTGCAATTCCCATTCACTTCCAAGTGGGGCTTATTAACCAGTTTACCAATTACTTCCATCAGTTTTAGGTACAAAGCATTTGCACAATCTTAAATCTTAAAAAAAATTTCTCATTAGTGGCTTAGGGAACAGTATTAATACCAAATTCACCTAGAAAGTTATCAAGTGGCTGGATTCTTGCGTAGCCTTTTGCATTTAAACATAAATATCTTCACATTTTTCACAACACTATCTATTCAACAGACCTATTCAAATTCTCATGGCCTGTGACTTTGCCTTTTCCACAGAACTAATCAATTTTAAAATCATTTACTTTACCCAATAACACATAATTCCAGCTGGAAACATCCAGTTTCATGTGATATATTTTCAATCAGGCAAATATTTTTACTGTTTCTAGGTAAAATCGACTGCCACTATCACTTGATAATAAATAATTTGTAGATATAAAGAAGTAAAAGTTTTAGTATGTTTCATATACCTCTGAAATAAATGCATGGCTATTTGGACCAAGTATGTAGACCACTACAAATTTTTTAGAATTGACTGTCTTGTAAAAAATGTAAAATGTCTACAATACTAGGCAGACCTAAATATGTGTTCTATGGATCTATATCATTATATGTGTAAAAATCAGGAAAATCATGTGTATTTTTTAAATCAGGAATTTAAATTTTGATTTTTGTGGGATAATATACTATTCTGAGATAATTTTCTTTCAAGGATCTCCTTTATGGTCTATATTTTGTACATGTCCATTAGGTTAGACAGAATTTCTCATTCTCACATCTTACAAAAAACAGCAAAAGTAAAATACTGTATTTAAGAGTCAGAAGCAAACATAAAATGGAATAATTTCTCAAAAATCAGGAAACATATAAAATAGAGTAAACCTGAACCAAGATAGATCTAGTTCTATCTACTGGTATGGATAGAATTAGTCTTGGAACTTAATAACATCTACTTTTAATAGATGAATGAAATGGGAGGGAAAAAGATTTACTAACCTGCACAAATCCAATTACCAGAATCACCCATTTCTTTCCAATGAACATATGATACCACTTCAAAATTTTTTTCAACTAATATAATTGTTATCTGCCATGATTTACAGTAATAAACATATAATCACCAAATATGTGCCATTTCAGACATGGGGCCTTAGATGCCATCCTTAAAACTCATCATTATAATAATGACTCATCATTATCTGATGATTCTCAGATGAAAGACGTCTAAATCCAGAATTGGGACTAGACTCCAGTGCTTCCATTCATTCTGGTCCAAAAATGGGTCACTTTAGATGAAATAGGAAAATTCCTGGTTTGACTGATAGCTGATGCCGTCATGTTGCACAGATGCAACCATCATTTTTCACCATTACACAATTCTACTTATTAAACCTGAAATGGTACACCTGACAAAAAGGGGTAAAATTTTCCTCTCGTTCTCAATAAAATTTCTAAATGCCATTTCTAATCCCCAGCAAAAGATACAAATTTTAAAGTATAGATAAAATAAATTAGATGATCTAACACAGCTACTTGTTCAAGTATGAAAATCCAAGTTTCTGGCCTTGCTGGTGTGGCTCAGTGGCTCGAGCATGGGTGGTCGCTGATTCCATTCCCAGTCAGGGACATGCCTAGGTTGTGGTCCAGGTCCCCAGTAGGGAGCATGTGAGAGACAACCATACATTGATGTTTCTGTCCCTCTCTTTCTTCCTTTTCCTCTCTCTAAAAATAAATAAAATCTTTTAAAAACTAGAAAATCAGTTCCCTAAAAAGTAGTGAAATATTTTCATCACATAGATAGTTTCAAAGTCAAATGTTAACCTGAAACTCATCTTCTGGGATTAAACAATTACAAGATTTGAAGACTTCTTTCTCCATCCTGGGTTTATTTGTCTTTTGTATCACCCGCAAAAGATACCAAGAGTATGAGGACTATGTTTTTCACCTCCAAACCACTTGTCAAAGTGCTAGAATGAACACTTAAGAATTAAATCAGTGTAAATCAATCAAATAACAATGTCAATCTGAACCTTAGAAGTGAACCAACTTGCTAATTATGATAATACAAAACTGTTATGCACAGATTTCTACAATAATGTGTAACATTTTATTTATTTTATATTTTAAAGATTTTATTTGTTTATTTTTAGAGAGAGAGAAAGAGAAGGAGAAAGAGAGAGAGAGAAACATCAATGTGTGGTTGCATCTCTTGAGCCTCCTACTGGGGACCTGGCCCACAACCCAGGCATGTGCCTTCACTGGGAATCGAACTAGCAACTCTTTGGTTTGCAGACCTTCACTCAATCCACTAGCTACACCAGCCAGGGAAATCCGTAACATTTTAAATCATCCAAATAACCCCATGAACTAATTCTGCTCATCCCTAGTTTTTCTGAACTTGTGAATATATCTGATTATAGTGTGAATATAATATTTCTGCACCTGGATCTAGCCTTTATTAAACTTTTCCTGGATTGTCCGAGTGAATGTGAAATGGTGATGTGGCGCTTAAGAAATTAGTGGGATCCACTTTTTAACTACTCTTTAATTCTGCAAACATTTGGTGTGTGTACTATGGCAAGCACTGAACATGGTACCCAATATCCAATGAAACACAGCATTCCCTCAAGGAGCTTGTGGCTAAGGGAGCAGGCCAGGAAATAAAACTAACAAATACAACAAGACCTATAAGTTTTCTTCTGGGAAGCAAAGGAGATTCCATAGGGGTAGAGGAAAGTCTGCTAGGAGCTCATTCTAGCAGTTCTACCCAGAGTGTGCCTTATGGACAAGCAGGAGGAAGGGCAATGAAGGCAGATGGAACACCTACAGGAAGAGAAAGTGTGATATATTTGATGTGCTATAGAGAAGACCAGAGAGGTGATATGTATTTGAGTAAGAATGAGAAGTGCCTTGAGTGACAGGTTATGAAGGTTCCACTCAGAAATAAATGATTTTGGTAGTCACTGAAGGATGTTAAGTGGAAGTGAAATGAACTTAGCCTTCAGCATTCACAAAGACCACTGGGGCTAGGTGCACTGCCTGGACTGCAGGAGAAGTCTGGCGGGATGTCCCTAAAGTTCCTCAAGCTCAAAGGAGAAGCAATGGTACAACTTCCACAGCTCCTCCTCTTGACCATCCTTCTCAGTCCTCCCCCTACCCCATTATGTGCTTGTGTCCCCTGGAGTCTGCTGCCAAACACCCTTAATGAATTCCAGGGCTCATAATCAGATGATTCTCAGGCTTCTATCTCTAACTTAAGCCTCTTCTGAGATCTAAATGCATTTAGTACAAATGCCATTTTGGCATATCCACTTGGAAGTCTCACAGCAACCAGAACTCAAAAATCACAAGACTGAACTGAGCTCCTCCCTTTAAGTGTGTCCTCTACTCTTTCCCACAGTAACAAACTGCCCCAGTACTTTTTTAATGTAAGGGGCACTGTTCTAAATGCCTTGTATACGTTCTTTCATTAAATCCCCACAATATGGCCTATAGAGTAGGTAGGTAGCAATCATATTCTCCACTTCACAGATGGCAAAGTCAAGATATGCAGAAATTAAACTATTTTCCCAAGGTCATGGTGTCAGTGAGAGAGGTGGTGAGGCTGAACCTCTGCACTCTTCCACATTACACTGTATTCCTTGTCCAAGCATTTCACCAAGGAGCTCACTCAGAATTCTGGAAGTCATTTTTGATGCTTCCTCTTCTTTGCCATCCACATCTAAATAATAACTGTGTCTCAAATATACCTTCTATTTCTTCATGTACAGACTTCTTTACATGTTGCCACTATCTCTTGCCATCAACTCTTACTCCTTCTCATTAGTTTAGACAATAATCAGAGTATCTTGAAAAAGCAATGTGATTCATTAACTTAGCAATTTATAAAACATCTGATATGTGCCATGTACAATCCTAGGTACTAGACTACCAGCAGTGAATAAAAAGTTCCCTGCTGCCATAGAGCCTAAATTCAAGAAGCAAATAAATAAAACATTCAAAAATTTATATGGAACCATAAAGAACCCGAAATACCCACAGCAATTTTGAGAAAGAAGAACTAAGTAGCAAGGATCACAATACTTGAAAATAAACTATATTATAAGGCCACTGTAATCAAAACAGTCTGGTACTGGCATAAGAACAGACACATAGACCAATGGAATAGAATAGAGAGTCCAGAAATAAACCCATGTCAATATGGTCAGTTAATATTTGACAAAGGGGGCAGTAACATAAAATGGAGTAAAAATAGCCCCTTCAATAAATGGTGTTGGGAGATCTGGACAGATACATACAAAAAAAAAAATGAAACTTGACCACCAACATACACCATACACCAAAATAAACTCAAGATGGATAAAAGACTTAAATTAAGTTGTGACACCATAAAAGTCCTAGAGGAGAACATAGGCAGGGATATCCCATGCAGCAATATTTTCACCGATAGATCCCCTAGGGCAAGGGATATAAAGGAAAGAATAAGCAAATGGGGCTTCATCAAAATAAAATGCTTCTGCATGGCTAAAGAAAACATCAACAAAATGGAAAGGGAACCAACTATATGGGAAACCTATTTGCCAATGATACCCAGACAAGAGTTTGATCTCCAAAATATGTAAAGATCTCACATGACTCCACACAAGGAAGACAAGCAATCCAATTAAAAAATGGGTAAAGGACCTGAACAGACACTTCTCCAAGGAGGGCATACAGAGGACCCAGAGACACATGAAAAAATGCTCAACATTGCTAGCCATTAGACAAATGCAAATTGAAACCACAATGAGATACTATTTCACACTGGTCAGAATGGCCATTATAACCAAATCAACAAACAACAAGTGCTGGTGAGGTTGTGGAGAAAAGGGAACCCTAGTATACTGTAGGTAGGAATGCCGACTGGTGCAGCCACTGTGGAAAACAGTACGGAGTTTCCTCAAAAAACTGAAGATGGAATTGCCTTTCAATACAGCGATCCCACTTCTGGGACTATACCCTAAGAATCCTGAATCACCAATTTCAAATAATCTATGCATTCCAGTGTTCATAGCAGAATTATTTACAATAGCCAAGTATTAGAAACAGCCAAAGTGCCCATCAATAAATGAGTGGATCAAAAAACTGTGGTATATTTTCACAATGGAATAGTATGCGGCATAAAGAAAGAATGAGCCCCTACCTTTCGCCACTGCATGGATTGAACTGGAGAGCATTATGCTAAGTGAAATAAGCCAGGTGGTGAGAAAAATACCACATGATCTCACCTATATTTCGTACCTAATCAACAAAACAAACAAATGAGCAAAATAAAACCACAGACTTGGAAATAAAGAACAAATGGACAGTGACCAGAGCGGAAGTGGGAGAGTGATAATGGGGGGAAAGAAGGAAGGGGCAAGCAAAGGAATGTGAATAGAGGCATCATGAGCATATTAAATGGGGGGAGATCGACTGTGGGAGTGGGGGGGATGGGGTTGGAGTGAGCTATGGGGAAAAAGGCTAGACAACTGTAAGTGACAACAATATATTAAAAAATTCAAATACATAAATACATAAAATCATGTAATGATAAGAGCTATGAAATAAAATGAAGCCAGAAAAAATAGGCAAAGAGGGCAGTAGTGGTGGAAGAAAATGCTATTTGAGAATCCAATTTGATAAATTCACGTTCTCTTAGTATAAAACCTAAAATCATGAACATGATTCTAGTCAGAGTCATCATATGGCCAGGATTTTCCATAACACACCCAGTTGAACACCCATTACCCCTTCACTTTAAAAAAACATTTCAGTTTTGAAGATGAAGTACATGGTCCTCATACCTAGGAGGGAGCCCTTCATGGTATGGGTTCATAGCTTTTCAGCATAAGAATATTTCATTTTCCTTAAGAAATCTGCCTTGTTTCTTCCCCTGTTGTAGTCTGTACATTTTATTTGGAACATTTATCCCATCAATAATTAAATATTAATATCATTGATTGCCTTCTTCACCAGACTACTAGTTTCATGAAGGCATGAACATATTCTTTCTTGTTCATTATTTTATCTCCAGTATGAGAATAATAACCGAGACATGGCACCATGCTCAATAAATATGGTTAGAAAGAATAATAATGAGGTAGAATTATCAGCAGGCAAGAGAATAGAAACACCAGACAAATTGAAGAATTAATCATGACAAAATACTTGGTGGAACTTGTTGACTGACTAATGGAATGTAGTGGAGAGCAGTAGAGAGAAGATTCAAAATAACTCCCTGGTTTCTAGCTTGGGCAAGTGAATGGAGGAAGCTGCTACTGAAAGATATGGGAAATGTAATAAAAGAAGACTTGAAGAAAAAGATGTGCTATATTTTGGACATACTGGATTTGAGATACTGTGAGATTTCTTAGATAGAAATTATTATTTACAGCAAAATGTATTTTTATAACAATGATATTTTTAATAGAACCTATGTCAATTCAGGTAGGTCCAAGAAAGCTTAAAAAAGAGTTGTGAAAAGCTAGATATTTCCATTTGCCTGGTAGAACGTTGATTTTCAAAAAGTCATAGTCTTTATTTTGTTTCCCCAGACTCAATTTGGGGGAAGAGGGCATCAGTTCACAGAGCTGGGTCAGTAGCAGGAGACTGAGAACCCCACCCCATAGATTTCTGAACCTAGTTCTGATACCACAAATGACTGTGCTGTTAGAAGTAGTTAAAAAAAAATAAAACAGTCATAGGATACTTAAGATGGCAGGAGAAATGTAATTTATGTAAAATTTTAAACTTTTTTGGTGTTATTTAAATACTAATTTTAAGGTCTTTGCTTTATGCACTTACATTCAATTGACACTAATATGCACACTATTTTTTTAAAATAAAAGGTATATTTATTGTATTTTTTCCATTACCATTTATCCTATATCCTCTTTCACTTCCACCCACCTTCAATCCCATGGAAATCACCACATGGTTGTCTGTGTCCATGAGTTCTTTTTCTGTTTTGCTCCACCTCCCCACCCCCACCCTGAACTGTCAACCTGCTCTCTATCTATGAGTCTGTCTGTATTTTGCTTGTTGGTTCAGTTCATTCATTGGATTCCACATCTGAGTGAAATCATACAGTACTTGCCTTTCTGTGACCGGCTTATTTCACTTAACTCATGAGTGAGTGCAAATGAAATAATCTAGGGGAGATTTGGTATTGAAACACAGAACACAAGTGAAGTATCTATGTTTATGTATTAAGGTCAAGAAAAAGAGATGTCAAAAAAAAAGACGAAACAGAAGCAACTAGAAAGAGCTTAGAAAACTTTTCACTGAAGTCAAAAAAAGAGATTTCAAGAAGGAAGAAGTGGTATGCCATATCAAATACTTCAGGAAAACCAGGGAAGTGGATAATAAAATCTTTCCAAAAATCCCTATCTTTGTACATGGAGAATGAGTCTATTTTCCCTAAACTGAATGAAATCAAGAGACTGTTGACTCCATAAGTAGAGTCAAGAAAAATCAACTCAATGGAAAAATTATTAAATTCTAAAGTGATAGAGAAAATTATGCAAAGTACATGAGATGATGTCACAAACATAGATATTTCACTCATGTTCTGTGTTTCAATACTGAATTTCCCCTAGATCATTTCATTTGCTCTCACATATACATTATCTCCTTGGTGCAAATCCCTCACAAATCAAGATTTCTAACAATGACCATTCTCCCTAAACCCATACCATCTGTGTAACAACCTCAAATTTATTTCTACCCTTTCTTCAAACTCTGTAAATTCCATTCATGAGTTCCTCATTCTTCCTTTGAAACCTGCCTCTGTCCCCACCCTGTGAGGGTCACCTCAGATGTGTTCCTCTCCCCTGCCCTGGATGTCCACTATGTTGTTTTTCCCTATTTTGTCACTATCTTTCCCTTTCTCTCTACTCCTCCTACATAAGCTATTTATTTCTCCCTGGATCTTTGTCATGATTCCCTAACTGACTTGCTTAACTGCAGTCACAAAATGAGCACTTAGCATCATGGCCTGCATTACTACTATTTGTTACCATTAATATTATTCCTAAACCATACGGTGCCAATCCTGTTATCAAAATCCATCAATAACACCCTTGTGTTTATCAAATTCACAGTCTTAACTATCATTCAAGATTTCACATTCCTTTCCTGATTATTCCATTCCTTGTTCTCAATGTGCCAGAAAAACCTGTTTATGATTTTTCCTAAATAACTATAAATTATTCTTTTATCCATGTGCCTTTGTTCATACTCTTCTCTCCTTCTGTGCTTCTCAATCTCCTGTGTTTATGTATCCAAATTCTACTCATTATTTCAAGTCTAGTCCAACTGTCACCTCAACAGAAAAGACTTTCTTGATTGCTACAACCAGAAATATCCTTGGAACCAAAAAACATCTTATCTAAATCCCTCTTATAGTGTTTAACATAGTCTCTCTTTGTAATTTATTTACACACATGCTTTATTTACTCCAAATAGTGCCTATTATAGGACCAATGTTCAGTCCATCTTGATGCAATGCCACGTCCAGAAATCAGGTTCATTAACTAACCAAGTGCTTGTATTTACGGAAGTAGCACCGCTTTAATAATAAACAGCTTCTTATGCTTTGGAAGAACAGTGTTTAATAGAGAGCTCAGAGTTTAATTTTTGTTCTACATCTCACCAGCTATTTATCTCTTAGAAGGTAACCTTGAAAGCTAAATTTCTTTCAGAAAATAGGGCTAAGACTATCTGGCTTTATAAGATTAAGTCAGGCAGTAGTATGTAAACTGTTGTGTGTAGGTATCTAATAATCTTGGTTCCCTTCCTGCCCTCATTATACTGTGGTAGGCCTCTAAGGAGACGTCCATACTCAAATTCACCATTCTTACCCTGCAATACCCAAACCTGTACGGGGTGAACAAGAACATAGAAGATTTGGTGATGAAGAAGGCCAGCCTGCCAGGAGGATCCAAGCTGTGTTTTCTATTCATAAATGCAAAACTGAGGAAAACAAAATGGCTTACCTAAATAATTGTTCCAACCCAAACATGTTACTATAGTATTAATATAGCAGGCAAGAAAATGGAAGAGATGGAGCTAAATTTCTGTAATAAATATATGGGGATTCAAGGTGCTGTCACGTTACCTCACTTAATCTTCATTTTACTGATGAGGGAACTGAGCTTCTGTGAAATTAAGACACTTCTGTCACGTGTCTAGTAATAAAACTGGGATTCAACATTAGGATTTTTGATTCTTTTGTTCATGTCCTATTATGCCATGTTGTCTCTCTCACAACACATTTATGAAAGAAGCAGAGACAAGGGAAGAAATGGGAAACTCTGGTTCTCTGAAGTGTCTGTCTTTCTGCTCAGTTTTGATTAGGGGTAATAAGGATTAGCATGGGAAAGAAAACTACAGAATAAAACAGCTAGCAGTTATCAAAAACTATGCCTGACCAAATAAAAATGCTACAGACTTGCCCTTGAGAAGGAAAAAGTTCCATTTTCTTGAGATAATAAATTATTCCTTTCCACAGTAATTGAAAAGGCATAAAAATATTTTTCATACACACTTTTAAAGATTTGTTATAAAAATAATGGAATAAATCAATATTTAAAAAAATTGATCTCAAAATATTCTCCTGCAATATTTTGCCTGCATGTCTCCACTCTGTACAGAAAAGGAAAAGGGAGAAAACAATAAGGAAATTTGCTATTATGGTTTTAAACCCATAGATCCTTATAAGGTCTATAAATCTCATGAGCTATTTATTATTGATAACTAATAATATAGGCATTCAATATTACCCACAGCCCAGGACCATAAAAATAATAGTTTTTCTTTTTACTTTTCAAGCAACAACTGAAATTAGATATTTCCTCAAAGAAAGGTTATTCATATATTTAAGTTACATGTGAGGTAAATATTAAAACTGTGCTTGGTTTAGATCATTGTATAGATCACTTTAAGTATCCAAGTTACAATAACTTTTGAATAATTGCTAATTTATATGGTGTCCACACAAGAGTGCTGATTTGATTAGGTTCTCAGTACCTTCCTGCTGCCAAATCACATTAAAATTGGAGGAAAAAAAAACACTAAAATATTTGCTGGAACCAGACGTTAAGACACAACGTATTGCTTAACAAAAAGCCCAATTACTTGTATAAAACTTTTGACATAAGCTCGTCTAAATGATCAATTCTCAACCTCTCATTTTTACTTGTTTCACAGTAATTCCAGAGAATGTGGAAGTATTATTATTATGTAACTAATAATTTTTCAAAGTTCCATCCTATTTGTGTATAGTACTTTTAATACCCTTTATGTTCTAGCCATTCCTGCTATCACTGAAGGATGTTTGAAAACATGTTAGAAAAGTTTTCTGATTTCTCCTAGCTCTTTCTTTACGGTCATGCCATGCATCTGTTATGATACAGATGAAAGCATGGGCTTCTGAAGTGGGATAGATTAAAGTTGGGATGCTGCTTTAATGCTCCATGGTCTTGAGTAAATTATTCAACCACTAAGCCTCAGTTCCCCTTCTTTTATTGAGAGTTACCATAACTGCTTCTTGGGGTGGTTTTAAAGATTAAATAAAATACCAGGTATGCAGCGACTAACCATATGGTGCCTGAAAGTACAACAAGTAGGGAATAATCTCTCGTTTTCCTTTTTTGTGACAGTCTAATTTCTGGCATTCTAATTCCGCTTAACCCTGTGGATATTCAGTAATGCTATAAAAACACTGACATCATTTTACTTTTCAAATTGTCATCCAATTTTGGTCTCATGCCACTAAGAGGTAATTCCTGGTGGGATTATATTCTAAGACTGTTTATTAAAGGAGACAAATTTATTTCATTCATAATGTATTAATGTATAAATATAAAATATTAATATTTCAGTGAAAGTGCATTTAAATATTTACTACCCAAATTACAAAGAAAGTGACAGAGAGAGAGAGAGACACCAAACTAGCATTTGCAAGAATTCATTTTAAGAATTCTATTTTACCTAAAATTTTATATAATCAAAAGTTTCATACAGAAAAATGTGAGGTTTAGTTAACATTTATAATGATTTTGAAACCTGTAAGTTTCTGAGAGTACTTTGCATGAGGATTTATTATTGTATTTAAGTAGTGTCTTAAGGTATAATTTTTATGGTCTATTAAGCATAACTCTTAAGCACCTTAAACACAAGTAAATGAGGTGGAATTACTATTAACCTGTATTGTAGGTTACCAAGTACCCAGGCAATTCTAACCAACTACATCCGGAATAGTATTTTATGACAGCTCATGACTTTCTATGTTGAGCTTCCTTGACTTAAAATTTTTATGAGATTGAAAACTGGCCTCTGAGATGGTGACTAAAACTTGGGTCATTAGTCCTCACCTTTTAAGAAATAATGTCTCAGCAGGCTGTATTTGAACTACTTGAACTCAAGGAGGTGTTAACGGAGTTGCTAATTAACCCAGGTCTGGAACCTATTGTGAAGAATCTGAGAAAGTTGGAACAATGGGGAAGGTGCTGCTTAACCCACAGCAAGGAAGAATTACTTTTACTTTAATAATTTGGCCCCAATAGTTTCATAATGCTGATTAGGGTTAAAAAATGGCAACCAGAAACTAAAGGTCAGAAATAAGGGTGAACGCACATCGCCTTCAAGAAGACCAGCTGGAATAAAAATGGGCAGGACTGGACACTTAAGAGTATTGGACTCTGTGAAGCAATCCCTGTCTCTACTAGTGAATCTGAATGGGCAATAAAGGACACTTCAAAATGCCTTCTCTTTTAAACCCACATCTCTGATTATATCAAGTCTGTGATCAAATCAACCAAGATCATCATTTTCAAAAATACACAAGCAGGGAGATATCATGGCTTTCCTTGGTAAAGATGTTCTGATACTTAATTACCCACTTACAGTGAGATCTCAAGGTGAAAATATCTCTCCTTAATTTCTCTGCAAGCCCAGCCGGCCTGTAGAACCTGAGAACTGACTAGCACAGACAACAAATAAACAAACAAATCTCTCAAAATTTTTGAAAAAGTTGCTAAGTACTCCTCAGTCTTCTCTCCAGACAAATCAATCTCGATGGCAGTGATCCTTTGAGAAAGTGTTGAAAGTATTTTCATGAACACTGTTTCTTTTACATTTCTCTGTATAACTTTTCAAAAACTATATTCTTAAACTCTTTCTGTATAGGATCTTACCAATACTAAGAGGCAGCCCCTACTGCACTCCCATGCCCCAACATTCCTTTCCTTTATTTATTGATGCTAAGATATAGCCATGCAATGAGAGAAATAAATGAAGATTATGAACATATGAATATAAACTTTTGATATTGTAATAAAAACCTATAAAAATCAATGTGATCCATATGCCCTAATGTATCTTTAAACAATGGGTCATCCTTATTGTCACTTTTGAACCAGAGAGTCTAAAATGGGCATGATTATTACTGATGTTAATTATACTTGGACATAAATTTTAAGCAGTTCATGCAAGTGCTTATAGTCAGTATTTCTTAGACAGAATCAAAATAAATTTTAATTCTTTCTATTTTTACTTTATTTCCTCAATAACAATGAGCTATGATATTTAAGACTTTTTCCTATAAACAAGCTTATTTACAATCATTATTGTATGTATAAATAAATCACATTTTTTATGTTATTCATCAAATGTTAATGATACAGTCATTCTCTCATCTAAGGTCCTTATGGCTGCAGAGTTTCAGGCACCAGAAAGTCTGAGCCATGGTTTGGGGATGGCCTATGTAATGGCAGGGTAGGGACACACAGATTGCAGGGGCAGAGGAGCTGCATTAAAGGTAGGAAACCAAGGCCCTGACAAGGAAGGAAGGCACAGAATATGGAGGAAATAATGAGAATGGCTTCTCACCTTCAATATCTGGAGGTCTGAAGGGGATAAAAATCCATGAGGAAAATGAGTTTTAAGAAAGAGGACAATGATATAGAAAGAACCATGAAAAAAACTTGTGATGCAGCATCTCTTCAGCAGAAAACTTTCAAGGACAGACATTGTATAATAGTATTTCCAAAGAAAGAATAATATTCCCTTGCCCTTGAAACATCTCTTCCCCTGTGGTCATTACTGCACAGATCTTATTTGGCAAGTGGCAATTGCTTTAATCCTATTGAAGAAGTAGAAGACTTAACATTGCATCTATTTGAGCGTCAGTTCACTGATTACAATGTGTTTTTGACATAATAGAGATGACTACAAATTGGCATTATCTTAGGGGAAGATTTCAGATACTTAAAGGATGAGACCAGAAGGGTAAATGTATATGGTCTCTCTTTATATTTACCTGAGCATTGACAAATAAATAGTGTAAGAATTGATTATTCAAAATTTGTGATTTTAGCATACCCAAGAAAAACATATGCATCTGATTTTACTGTATGTTTTAGACTTGCTGGTTTCCATGTGATAAACTCCTGTTAATGCATTCTAGTTCTAGCATGATGTATATTTGAAAAATTATGAACAAAACCAGACTTGTACTTAGAACTTATAAAATAACACATATTATCTCATTTGGTTTTCACAGATTTCAATGTGAAAGTCAAGAAAGATATTAACTTCTTTTTATAAATTTGACTTCCTGAACTTTTACTGTTACATATATTCCTAATAATCTCAATCATATTCTTCAATATTTGTTTTGTCACTCGAAGTTCCATAGTCTATTACAGACATAATTACTGTCTTCTAGGTGAAGCAACTTCTTTTCTCCTGACTTCATACTTTCTATAACCTCCCAGAGACTATATCTATAATACTAAGAAAGTAATAGGGGTTCTGGACCAGAAACAAGTAATACTTTCTTTGTAGAGCTAGTGGGATGCTATCTTATTCATTCATGATGGCATCTATAAAAACAAAATTCTCTTGTGAAGCATCTCAAGGTGTTTTCTTTTAAAAAAAAAAGATTTTATTTATTTATTTTTAAAGAAGGGAAGGGAGGGAGAAGGAAAGAGAGAGAAACATCAATGTGTGGTTGCCTCTCATGTGGTCCCCACTGGGGACCTGGCCCTGCAACCCACACATGTGCCCTGACTGGGAATTGAACCTGCGATGCTTTGGTTCGCAGCCTGTGCTCAATTCACTGAGCTACGCCAGCCAGGGCTCAAGGTGTTTTCATTGAACTACTGGCTGTTCTCCAGAGGTGGAGACCCACTCCAAGAAAGCATTCTAAAAACCTTGATCTTATTTTTAAACAATTTTTCTCCAAATGATCTTTCAGTTTTAGAATATTCAACCCAGTAATATTAGTACAACCCAAAGTAAATATTACCAAAGGATCTATCATAACATGTTTGCTCCTGCATTTTTCTGTGTATGGAGCCAGAAAGATTGCTTTTAAAAATCAGTCCAGAAAGCAGACAAAAAGGAAATGTTTGCTTCTGTCTCATTTGAAAAATCAAGAGGCTTTGTCTGTAAAACAGTCCAAAATTAGATAATCACATGATTTTTCAGCTTGAATATTAAACAATTTGCTTATATTTTAAAACAGTAGTTTTCATCACAGATCCAAGGCTCTCTTTTTATATCGTCTCCCTTATGATATTGAAATAAAATCACATGACATTACCTATCTACACAGAGAATATAAACAAACTGATATGACCTAATGGCAACACAAAAGAGAAATAAAACAGAAGAAATATAAAATAAAATAGTATGTATTTCCCTTCAGGGAGGCTGAGTCATGGCCACATGTCTAACGCAGGAGCCACACATGAGTACCCATATGTAGCATCATTGAATTCACAAGCATAAATACTGCAAGAGCAACTCACATTTCATAAGAAGGCTTCCTTTAGTGACGTCATTTTTTAAGATGGTAATGAACTCTTAGTAAAGTACAGATAAAACAAAAATAACATCTTCCCCTGATGTACCTGATGGTCATATTCCTAGAAATTTCAGCATATGTTAAAAAGATGCTTTATGTATAAAACAGAGTTAGGATATAGGTCTAATAAATATAAACAGACTTAATCACAGACTTAATCAACATGAATGCCAGATGGGTTAAGTGAAATTGGCACACTGGAAACCCTTCCTTGCTGTGTCTCGCTCGGTAGTTGTCCCCCTACCTATCAAATGCCCTAAGTAATCTAGCACTCTGATTAGGGTACTTCATTACTATCATCTGTGACTACTGATGTGCTCTTCAACATCTGCACAGGTTTTCACAATACCCATGGGACCAGACCATCCCTGCTAACAACTAGGAAGTCAACCAGGGCTTCCTACTGACAGCCAGGCTGACTTTCAACATCCCATGTTTCTTTCTGAATCAGAAAAGTGTTTTACAGTTCCCACACAAGGAGATAAAGTCCTCTGCTTACACATCTCTTTCATAGCACAGATCTTTATTTATCAGATGTGTAATTTTAAGCATTTATCTCCACTCTCAAACTGTAAGCTCCATGAAGGTAAATAAGTATCTGTTTGCCCATGTGTCCTCAGCACATGATAGATGTTCCATGATAAAAGAATGTTAGTAGAGGAACTGATGAATTTGTATCCACTCAAAAGCAGGAATCCCTTTCATACTGTTTTACCTGGTGAGGTGCTGAGATCCTGGCATCTGAATATATCTATCTATTGTGCTGAATGCTAGGTACATCTTTAGAGATTGGGGGAGAGGGGAGGGAACTTAAGAGAAACAATAAAAACCACTGAAAATGAGAAAGCAGTTATTTCTTAGGTTATGAACTCAATATGTAGAACACAGCCTAAAAAAATGATATGATATTTAGACTTTTATTAGTTGACTGGGTGATTGCTTAAATTGTCAAAAGACTGAAAGGACTGGTTGAATAATTATAGTTTCTGTAACTGAAACTTTCCTAACAACAGAAGCTTGGAGCAACATATCTTAAAAAATAAAGAATCGATCGCTTACATCATTTTCCACTGTAATATGACATTTTCAAACTGTCATGAAGAGTATTTCACCTGATTTATTTATACCCCACTTCCTTCCACAAGAGGTTTGAGGTATATATCATAAATTTAAGCACTTATATCCTTAGTAAAAACTAAGCCCTTTTAGTTTTTTATCATAGAATTAAATAAAATTAACAAAAATTAGAGCTCAAGATGACTAACATTTGAAATATTTAAATGTTAACATGATAAATTTAACTATTCAGATGTATGTCCAAACAAAAATTTAGCCAAGTGATCAATCACCATTTTTGCTTTCCAGATGGCTGAAGTCCCATCTCTTAGAATAATGGAGTGCTCAAATCTTTGATAGTTAATTGTACTGGATTACTGCTTGGCAATCAACCAACTCCCTGGCCTGGGGGCAGATCACTTTATTTAATGGTTCATCACCAAGACCTCACTAACATGACAACATAGATCATTACACTATCACACTATCGTGCCAAGAAAGTGAGACTCTAGCCCCTGCCACCTGGGAGGAATTTCACTTGACAAACTATCTAGGTAAATGGTAAGCAAACTGAGTAGCTATTAAGGCCATGAGCAGATTAAGTAAAATAGGAAATGGGGGAATTGATTTTTTCCCCTTTACTTTATAAAGGCATGTGTTATTCTAGTTCAATGTTTGCCTCAAATATAGTAATTTGGTTTAAAAATATAGAAATAACATGTGCCATGGGTTAAAACACAAAATCAGATCAACAAAAAGGATAATTTTTTAAGGAAAATGTTTTTTTAACATTTAAGGTCTGAATAGTTTCACATTTTTCACCAAAATGAGTCCTTTTAAATATAAAAATATAAATAGTTATGTAAAATCAAAACTTTGTTAAAGTTGTTTTTAAAATAATATTTAATCAACAAATCAGCACTATACCCCTGAAAATTGAATTTTAAAGATTTATATTAAAAATTCATGCCCAGATGTACTTCATATTTAAGCCTGCATGGCTCAAGTTTGGGAAAAGCAGGTCATTTCAAAGACAGAACAAGTAAAGGTGACACAGATCTCAGCCCAGACTCTGTGTCAAGCTCAGATGTTATCAAAATGATAAAACTCTTTACCATGACATTTACCTACAAACCCAATTATGGATGAAAGGGACATACTTGTCCTTATGTTTGAAATTAAGACACAGTAAAATTCTCATTTGTCTTCAGATTTTTTTAAATTTTTATTTATTTACTATTGATTTTAGAGTGAGAGAGAGAGAGAAAGGGGACAGGAAGGTAGGGAGGGAGGGACTGAGAGAGAGAGAAAGAGAGATCAATCTGTCACTCCAGCACATTGGGATGATGCTCCAACCAACTGAGCTACCTGGCCAGGCTTATTTGTTTTCCCTTTTTAAATTTATAAATCCTTTATGCACTCTATACCATGTTTCCAAGTTTGGGAATATCTTCCCCATTCTATGTTGTAACTTCTCACATACCTTTTAAGACTGAGGTGGAATAGCCTCACTCGAGTCCCCCAAAGGCTCGGTGACCATCTCTGTCTATGCTCCTGGGGAGCATTACTCACACCTCTTCTCCACTCCCCATGCTGTGCTGTGATTTACTTGTTTACATGTCTGCGTCTTCTATAAGAACTCCATGAGGGAACTACATTCCCTTCTTTGTATGCTCAGCATTCAAGATTCTGATACATAATAGAGCTCAATATATTTGTTTGACGGAAGGCATTATGTTCCACAGGCAAACCATACCTGTTGACTATGATTGTGCACCTCATGAATGAAAATATCTGCAGTCAGACGTAAAATGAACTGGCCTTTCTGCTGACCAGTAAGGAAGTCATTAGTCCACTGTCACCTGCTGTCCTCTGGCTCCACTAAGACCCCTGTCACTGCACACTTCAGTGCTCTGGCCCTGGTGCCTGGTCTTTAATGTCCCTTCTCTCCTGAGATCCTCATACCCTGTCTGTTCTGATTAGGAGGCACAAATAGCATGTCTTTCCTATGAATCAGAAGGCTGTTCTACTCCACACTCTGCCCAGTTATCTGCATTAGCTTTAGCAAAACACTGCCTTCTCTGTCCCACCCTCTCCATGAGTGAACCAGGGAGAGAGGTTGAGGTGCAAGAGCCAGGGGCACAGAGTGGGACAGACCTAGTGCAAACCTTTCATGCCCCTGAACAAGTCAAAGGGCCCCAAAATCCTCTATTCATGTTCAATTTGCAAAATAGGAACCATCATGATTCATCTGTTAGTTTCATGAGGTGATCATAACAAATAAATGAAAACATCACAGATTTAGAAATTGGGAAGTGCTTAATGACACCCGATATTTTTTTGGTGGGGGGCCAATCTATCAATGTAGTGACCTACTGTTCTGTAGTGAAATTCATCTGTATCTGTCCTGAATGCAAATGTGACTACCCTCTTCTTAAAAGCCTCTAATGCTGCTCATGGCACTCAGAATAAAGCCCTTCACTGAACATGTGAAGTCCTTCCTGGTGAATCTATATCTAGAGATCTTCTTTCTTTCCAGCCTCATTTACTAACTCTTCCCTGGCCCCACCTCCCTGATTATCCAGCATTTTTGTGTACCTTTTTCATAGCACTTCCCATACTATATTGCATTTTTTTGGTGGTGGTGGGGAGGTCTGGGTTCCACTTTTAGAATGTGAGCCCAGTGAGAAGGGAGGTGGGTGTATAGGTTGTATGGTTGGTGCCCAGCCTGGAGTCTCCTGTGTGCAGTGTCATGTTATAAGATTGCAGGGTGAATGAATTACTGCTGGGGAACCCCTGCTTGACAGCTTTTCATGTTCCTGAGTTAAGACTTGGCCATAATGTGTATTGATTAAACATGGGTATCTCATGGTAAATTCCTTCATCATTATTGGAAAAATAAGCCAAGCTGTGGTCAATTAAGTAAAGGCAGAGGAAAATGTGATATTAATTTGGGGGTATATAATAGACATAATAACCATTTTTTTTAAATTTGGCAATTTATATACTGTTTCTTTTCACAAAGGACACAAGAAAGCATATTTGTGGAGTGAAAAAGAGAAAAGGAGATCAGAAATGTGTGTAGTAAGGACCTATAAAAGTTACACAGTAAATTTGGCTCTGAGTTTCCCAGAAGTAAAAAAAAAAAAAAAATCACAGTAACTTACATCTCGATGTGGAAAGCTAGAGGATGGTAGAGATAGAACAGAGAAAATGGTTTGAAAGGGGAGCAATTTGACTATTTGAAAAAATGATAATAGATGTCAAATGCATGCATGAAATTAAAATGAACTCAAATAAGACAAAAGATTTTATGATGCAACTATTGTTAGAAATGTCATTAACAGTCAACAAAAGCCACATGGCTGCTTCTGCAATGAATGAGCCTCTAGCCACATCTCCTAACTCCAACCCAGTCCTTCCATTTCTTAGTCCTGCAGTCAGACATGTAACATAGTAATAAAAACATGGGTTGAGCAGAGGTGAAAATAGATAATATTTTACATTTAAAACATATGAAATTATTTGATAGTTGGGGGAAAACAGAAACCACTAAACAAATACAACATAAAATGTATAATGTATGATATAAATGAAGAACAAAAAATAATGAATTTCTCTTGAATCTTCATACTATTCATCAAGCCAAATAAAACAAGTGAAGGAAAAAAATGACACAGTCCTTCCATGCTGGCCCTGAAAAGACCATGCCTTTGATGAGTATGGAGACAGCTACAATTAAATGAATCCACACCACAAAAGAAAAATTCTTCTTTGAAAGAATTTGACTTTAATACATCTCCTGGGGACCTAACTGAATGTGAATAATGACCTGGAACTCACAGGGTATATGTTGATGAAAATAATACTAGGATGTGGGGTGTGGCCAGACTGTGCAGGCCCTGATGGTAGGTACAGTGATATCACAGTGGCAGAGAGAAGAGAATTACCTTTCTCACAAAACTGCACTCATTAATAATGCTGAGCTTATTTGTCAACTACCCGTAAAGCAAAAATGACATCTGCTCAAAGACAGACTACAGTTGCAAAAGCTCTGTCCTAATACAAAAAAGCAAACCCAACTAATGACCAGAAAAAAAAAAAACAGACTATTTCAACATAATCTTTGACTACTTTTCATCAAGCAACTTCTATAATATTTTGTGTTAGTTAATAAAATGTTTGGACTTTCAGACAGCATCCATAGACTGTCAGGTAAATTCACAAATACCAGGTTTAACTTTTAATAAACAAGTTTGCATGTAGTCCATTTTTAACATGTACTGAGTATAATAATGTTTAACTAAGGCTTTATATTATCTGTGGCATCCTGCCCTTCTATATAATCCAGGTTAACACAGATTTGAGGGAAGAGTCAACAAGGGGGAAGCAATATGAATTTATCAAGAAAAGAAAAAAATATTTCCTAACACTTACATATTAAAAGGTAGACATCGTAAAAGACTGATGACTTGTATACATAACAATTAAAACATCCCTGCATAAGAACACCCCTCAAACTGAATTATAAACAAAAGACTGGGTAAAATATTTATACCATATATAGCAAAGGACTAATATTCTTTATATATAAAGAGTTCTAATAAATCAATTAGAAAAAGACAAACACCTCAAAAATGTGCAAAGCAGCAATACCTCAGACAAGAGTTTGATTTACAAAATATGTAAAGAACTCACATGACTCTACTCCAGGAAGATAAACAACCTAATTAAAAAATGGACAAAGGACCTAAACAGACACTTCTAGAAGGAGGACACACAGAGGGCTCATGGACAAAAGAAAAAATGCTCAGCATCACTAGCCATCAGAGAGATTCAAATTAAAACCACAATGAGACACCACTTCACATTGGTCAGAATGGCCTTCATAACCAAGTCAACAAACAAGTGCTGGCAAGGTTGTGGAGAAAAGGCAACCCTAGAACACTGTTGTTGGGAATGCAGACTGGTGCAGCCACTGTGGAAAACAGTACGGAGTTTCCTCAAAAAAGTAAAAATGGAATTGCCTTTTAACCCGGCAATTCCACTGCTGGGATTATACCCTAAGAATCCTGAAACACCAATTCAAAAGAACCTATGCACCCCAATGTTCATAGCAGCACAATTTATAAAAGCCGAGTGCTGGAAGCAATCTAAGTGCCCATCAGTAAAATGATTGGATCAGAAAACTGTGGTACATTTACACAATGGAATATTATGCAGCAGAAAGAAAGAAGGAGCTTCTACCCTTTGTGACAGCACAGATGGAACTAGAGAGCATTATGCTAAGTGAAATAAGCCAGGTGGTGAAAGACAAATACCATATGATCTCACCTATAAGTGGAACCTAATCAACAAAACAAACAAGCAAGCAAAATATAACCAGAGACGTTGAAATAAAGAACAAACTGACAGTAACCAGAGGGTAGGGGGGAGGGGGATTATGGGACAAAAAGGGGAAGGGATGTCAAGGAACATGTTTAAAGAACACATGGGCAAAGCCAAAGACAGTAGGATCACAGATGGTAGATGGGGATCGGTGGGGCAGGGGGGGAATATTTGGGGAAATGTACTTACACAACAATAAAAAACAATAAAATAAAATAAAATGAAAATTTTTTTAAAAGTGCAAAGTATTCAGTATATGAACATACAATTCTCAGGATTATAAACAAAGTTTGACCTTAATATTAATAAAAGTAAAATCAAAATATTCTCATTTATTATTAGGAAATGTTTAAAGAATAATAACCCACAGTGTTGGCCAGGGTACAGGCTTTCTCTAATATTAATGGTGAAATGTTAATAGACTCAATCTATCTGGAGAGCAATTTGGCAATATATGTTCAAAAATACATACCATGTAACCAAGCAGTTCTCTTTCTAGAAATTATTAGAAAATAATTAGAAAAGTAAGTAAAAAATACAAGCAAATATGTTCTTAAGAATAACTTCACATTTCCTAAGTGCCAACCACTGTCTATAGCAATTTATCTGTTTTTAACAATCACATTCTACAAATACAAAAATAAAGACTTGGGTAGGTGAAGTAATTTTTTGAAGATATGGGGAACAGAGCCAAGAATCAATACAGTGTCAGCATGATTCCAAAACCTTAAAGTCTAACTTATAGAAGGATATTTTCACATTTTTTAAATAAAAATTTCCTAGGACAGAAACAAAGTGATTTTCCTGCCTATGTTCTCCTCTAGGACTTTAATGGTGTCACAGTTTATATTTAAGTCTTAGATATTGCACGCAGAAACATTTTTACTGACACGTCCCCTAGAGCAAGGGATATAAAGGAAAGAATAAACAAGTGGGATCTCATCAAAATAAAAAGCTTCTGCATGGCTAAAGAAAACAGTATGAAAATAAAAAGAGAACCAACTGTATGGGAAAACATATTTGCCAATGATACCTCAGACTTTTGGTTTAATCTCCAAAATAT
>CM052544.1:70391754-70427794 GCA_028533065.1 Trachops cirrhosus
ATATAGGGGACACATGGACAAAACTAGGGGTGTTGGAAAGGGGAGGGAGGAGGGGAGGAATGGGTGGGTGGGCTGGAATGGGAATAAAGGATAGAAACTGTACTGAATAAACTAAAATAAAAAAATAAATTAAAAAAAAGAAACAAAGTGACAAATAATTGGAAAGATCAAGAGATAAAAAGAGAAACAGGAAACAGAATCAGACAGACAAAAATAGAGAAAGACAAAGACATTAAGAGAGATGGAGAGGCAAAAAGACATAGTTGGAGAGCTACAGAATGACAGAGAAAGAGAAAAAGAGGCACATTTTGAAATTATTAGTGCTGTTTATCTTATATTTTCTTTTGGCTTTCTGTTTTATATTATTTTTTGAAACAAGTATTACTGATGTAATATAAATATTTAAAAAATAAGTGAATGGCTAATGGAGGCAGGGGTGGAGAGTTATCTAATTGGATATGTGCCTGGTAGCTATGAAAGTAAATGGGCCAGGGGATGTCATAAAGTTGAGTCTTGTGCCATTCTTCCATAAAGGTGGAGGATGTAATTCTGAAATGTCAACCAGTAAAGGCAGATTTCTGGAAGCCTGAGGTAAAAAATAAAATAAGCTGCTGGACTGACATAATTACAGAGAAGACCTGGAGTACAGTTATTCTATGTTGTTGATTTGGGGATCCACATTGACTTTATAAACCAATACAGCAGGAAATACCAACATCCTTTTCAAGGAAACCCTGAACACTATTTGCAATCCCATCTCTACAAGGAATGCACATGTGTGCATGTATGCACTCACATGCATATGTGTGCATGCATACACCCTCATAAAACAACAGAAATAAACCCAGAGGCCTTTCAAGCGGCTATAACAATGCTAAGCAGAGAAGCTAATGGTGGTAGATCAACCACTCAATCTAAGTCATGAAGAACTAATTATGTACGTCATGGTAAGATTTCCCCTTCTTATATTACTGCTTAGGTTTATAGCTAAATTAGGGAAAATACTGTTACTGTCAAAATTATCTGGAATTACAGATTTTCAAACAGCAAAAGACAAACTATATATGAGTATATACTGCTATATGCAGTGTTTTATACTCTTTTAAGTCACTGCCAATTTTTTAAAAGAAACATAATTTAGAGTTATAATAAATATGAGAATTATTTATGAATAAGCCTACATTTTTGTTTCTCTTGTCTTCAGGAAGGTAATTGAAAATCAAGAATAACACTGCCAAAACTCAAGACGTCATAGAAATTTGCCCAAATTGACTTCAAATGTCCAGAAGAATTGCTGTCAGCCTGAGCATCCTTTCCTTCATTGCTAGCTTCTCTAGCATTAATGATCTCCAGTTTCAGCATAAGGGTGATCCATGCAAGCTATTCATAATCACTTTTGCACTCACTGCTAGCAACTACTCTTGGTGAACTCAGTTCTCACAGTGCTCATCCTCATAACTAGACACGTGGGTTAGAAATGCAAAGCACATTGAGACTCTTTTCTAAGTTAATACTTCAACTAGAATGAAGTATGCAGAGATTACTTGTCATATTAAAACAACAACAATGAAGACATGAACTTCTGGCCAACATATTTATCTAACAGCAGGTAGCAAAGTACTCTTTGCTCTTACCTTCTTTTTCACACATCTCCTTCTCTATTTGCTCTAAAAATTATGTTCAAACTGAGGTAATAAAGCAAATACCTTTGCTGTGGTTTAAGTGCACCTAAACCAGAGACTGAAATCAGGATGGCAAATGGGTTTCAATTTGCCTGCCCCATCTAATCAGCTGGTAGTTATTACCAAGAAAACCATATCAAGAAGGATTCTGAGTGACTTTATTAATTCCTGATGTCTATCATGTAAATCCAATGGAGACAGTGGAGGGAACCATTTGACTCTATTTTCTCCTGACTTTTATTTCTAATATACAGGTTTGGGCAAAAGTAGATTTACAGTTGTTAGAATGGAAAATAATATAATAACTAATAAATAACAATAAAAGAATAAACTCTGTGTTTCATGTACTCACAAGTATAAACCTACTTTTGCCTACCTCTTTATTTCCATTTACAGCTAGGCTCATTCCACACCTCATTTTATTTCAGAGGAATATAAAAAAAATAGGAGCAAGACCTGGTTGGTGTAGCTCAGTGGATTGAGCATGAGAATGGGTGTGTGAACCAAAGGGTCACTGGTTTGATACACAGTCAGGGCACATGCCTGGGTTGCAGGCCAGGTCTCCAGTAGGGGGCATGTGAGGGGCAACCACACATTGATGTTTCCCTCCCTCTCTTTCTCCTTTCCTTCCCCTCTCTCTAAAAAATAAATAAATAAAATCTTTAAAAAAATAAAAAATAGGAACGAGTCAGTTTTTTATAAATATTAACAGAGACATTAGTTAGGCTGAGAGACCTTTTCTGCCAGAAGTGATGGACTGACAGATTTAACCAGATAGTGAACAGAGATGAATAAACATATGGTCCCCAGCTCATTTGAGTCAGAGAAACTGACCTTTTGTAAATTCCAAAGGCCTCCAAGAGACATATCATAGAAGAAACAAAAAATTCCAAATTTAAGTTCTTAAAGAATATTGTGTGAATCCTGGCCAGGTAGTTAGGTAATGTCCTGATGCTCCAGGGTTGTGGGTTTGATCCCCGATCAGGGCACAAAAAGGAGCGAACCGATGAATGCTTAAGTAAGTGGAACAACAGATCAATGTTTCTCTCTCTTGCTGTCTCTCTTCCCTTTCCTTCCTCTCTAAAATCAACTTTTAAAAAGAATATTGGGTGATATGAGGAGACAGGGATAGTCATACTGATTGTTACAAACTGTTTACCTCATTATTATCAGCTTCTGTATTATTTTTTTAAAGTATGAGAAAATGGTTATAAAAGACAGTAAACAACTCATTATCTTCAAAAGTTATATATCATTTTGTTATTTTTATCATTTATTTTCAAAATAAAGTTTAGAAATGTTTTGATGGGTCATTATAGTAAAAGAGGGGTAAGGGCTATATTTAGATTCAAATCTGGGTTTCAACCTGAGCTCTGCCACTGATTTTTTATTCATTAATTTCTATATTTGACAAAGATTTTTTGAGCCCTATAGATGATAAGAAAACAAGATAAATCAAAATTATTCTATAGAATTTACAATATAACTAGGGAACCAAACAGAAATTTAAAAAGTGGAAAATGTAATAAAGATGAATTTTGGAAGCAGAAAGCAAGGCGTAACCATGGCTGGCAGATGCATTTATTTTGTCTTTCTCACATACACTAGGAATAAGATGCACCTGCCTCTTTGCATAATTATTCTGAGAATACCAAGAGGAAACATACAACTTATTTTACTCTAAGTATACTAAGAAATATTTACCTCTTACTCCCTTTTGGGTTGAAAAGGACACAGTCTGGCATCTCAAGATAAGAGCATGTTTCTTTGGTTTCAAATTTTTCACTCCAGTAATTCAACAGTGTTGTTAAGTATTCACAAAGCAAATATAAATCTTTTTATGAAGTCAGTAAGGTTTTAGAGCATCCCTCCCAGACAGAACACAGAAATTCTTCTTGGACCCTACACATGCTCAGGGAAATCTTTCTGATAACCACAAGCGTCCGAGACCCTAATCTTGGTTAATCACTAACAGGTTAACATCTCTGAAAACAACAACCTAAGAGCAGAAGAATGTGTGGTCTGGTTCTCATAGAATTTTAAACCTAGGACAAAACATAGGGATTTAGAAGGCTACTTTTTAAAAATCTGAATTAATAACACATTATCAGTTTGGTAAGAGAATATGAACAGCAATTATCAAGCTTCCAGATATGCCACATAGCTTAGAAATTGAATGCATTTGTTTCTAACTCTGTTGAGGAAGAATATATAATTTTATAGTACAAGCAACCTTTTGCAATATAATTATACAATCTCTCCAAGCATTTTAAAACACTGAAAAAATCTTACACTATTTTATTTGTACTTAATTAGCAATAAACTGAGTTCCATAAACTCTATTTTATCTTCAAAACACCTATAATAAGATAAACTACACATATTGGGTAAAAATCGAAAACAATTATATAGCATTATGTATTTATATCATAATATATTTTATTTATTTCATTTATCAATGTTATAGGCATTGTAAAAATTCTAAATCAACTTCTTTCTGCTTCTTAGTTCTAAACTTTTGGCTGAAGAAATGATTGGCCCAGGGAGTTCTATCCAGTTAATAAAGAATTACAACTTTCCCTTCTCTTTCTTCTAAATGAACAAGTAGCTAGTCAAGTAACTCTTCAAGTTCTGGACAATGAATGCTACCTAAAGTTCTAAGCATTACACCAAGGACAATGATCCTAAATAAATGATGACCGATAGCTGTTACTCTTCCAAGGAAACTTAAGAGCATTTGATCTTGGATGAGTCACTTGGTCTGACATAGAATGCTGCTAATCATCTAGAAATTGAAAGAGAATAAACTAGGCAGGATCAGTTATATATCAAATATATATAAAATATATATTATATGTATATAATATACTTATTACTAGACATATGAGGATATGAGGTCAGGAAACCTCAAACTAGATTTTATGGAATACTTACATTAAAGTGAAGAAAATCATAAGTAACAGAAAGGGGCATATCATATAAAGAAGATGAAAAGCCTAAACTGAAGAGTCATAGAGCACAATGGATCAGAAGTGAATTGAGTACATGGGGTATTAATTTTAAAGAAAGCCTGGATCTCTTGAATTGAGCAGTTCATTCCGGGCAAAGTCTTCTTTTAATAGTATTCATTTAACTGAGTTTTTTTCACCTGGATTATCAAAGAGGAAGATAGTAATCTGTAAACTTCAAACAATGTTAGAAATGTGAGGTATATATTTTATTAATGAATAATAATAAATCTAGCTAACATAATTAATTTAGCTTTATATGATCTTAAATAAAGGAAAACTTGAATTTCTAAGTAAAAATTCTTACATGAATAAAAGAGTAGATAAAGACATTTAATTTGGAAGCATTGTTTAAAGAAGGCAAGGGGAAAAGGCTGATTTGAAACTTTACAATGGTACAGGTTTAAATACACAAGTTTTTAAAAACAAGAAAAGACACAATTAAGAAAAGATGGTAAATGAAAAAATTACAAAGTTTGGCAATTGGTTGGATGGAAACATGACATGGATAAAAAGAAAACCAGAGTTCAGCAAATGGGGGAGTAGACATTCTGCTAACAAAAGGGAAATCAGAAACTGAGAGTACAATCTCAGCCTAGATGTCTAGGTCTGAGAAACTTAGGGACATCCATATGGAAATGGAATCTAGAATTCAAGAGAGTTTAGTGACCAGAGAAGGATTCCATAGAGTACTAATGTTGTGTGAGTAGATAAGATTATAAAAATTATAAGACCAATGATAGAATCTTGAGTGAAGGCGATATTTTAAAGTGATGGAAGGAATTTTAGTCATTCAACTTTGCAGTATTTACTATTCTTTTAAGCACCATGCTAAGTGCTGGAAACATAAGAACTAAGACAAAAGCATGCAATGTATATTTGGAAACTACAAGATCATATTGACATTATTTTAATAATGGCCTTAGTCAAGTAATTTATGTTTAATAAAACATTTTATTTTCCTTTGTGATATTTACAAGTATACATTACTTCTGCAAATATGTTTTCATAACCAACTACTTGAAATGAATTTGCCAGATACTAAAACTTTTGTGAGTCTTGGTTTCAGAAGTTACTACAAATATAGTAACTAGCCTTCCTTGGAAAATACACTGAATCACAAAAGAAATGGAATCTCTACAATTACAAAATTTAGCAAAGTTTTGGCAAGATTATATTAAAAAGAAAATACAAAAAGGGAAGACATTTTCCCTTACGTGTCATAATTAGGTGAAAATGCCATGCCTGTGTAAAACAGAGTACAACCATAGTTAACTGTAAAAGGCCATTGGTCCAGTTCATAGTCATTTAGTAAGATGGTTTTCAAGCTGTGAGACCATCACTGGGGATGTAATGATTGAGCCCAGAGAGATAGAACAGTTACCTCCTTATTTTATACTACATTCTGCTATTATCTCCGAAATGTGTATTTAGTTTTCATTGTCATCTCAAACTATACATTATTACATGTAGGAAACCTTTTGTTTTCTAGTATATAACTAGAAAATATTATTTCTAGACACATAAGAAAATAATTAAAAAACTAGTATTTGTTTTACATAGTTTGAACAAAAAAAAATACCAATAATATCTTATCCAAAATAGAATGATCTACAGTTCAGAGTTTAACTTTTTTTAAGTGAAAAGTAAATGAAAACTTTGACTTCAAAAAAATAAAATTTTGAAAATGATAATTAGAGGTAGATCCTGCTTCAAGTTTCTGCTTAGTATTACTATCATAAAAGCAGGAAAAAAAGATTTACTTTTTAGAAACAATTTATACATCAAATAACAACATTACTTGAATCATAGCCAGAACAGAAAGTTCCATAACTGCTACACTAAAAAGACAACAGTTACCATAAACCATTGTCTAACATAAAAAAATAAATGTAATAGTGCACATTAGGGATACAATATTTGGCCTATTGTCAAAGATCACTACTCACTAGAAATATCAGACCAGGTCAGTGTACTAAATGAACTTCTCTTTCTTAACAAAAAATCTACACTATGTACTATAATGTCACTCGAAGGTCATTTTATAATAACGATGACATCCCAAAACTGTAAAAAAATTACAGTTTTAGCCCTGGCTGGCATAGCTCAGTGGATTGAGCATGGGATGCAAACTCGAGGGTTGCAGTTTCGATTCCCAGTCAGGGCACATGCCTGGGTTGCGGGCTAGGTCCCCATTGGGGGCCACGTGAAAGGCAACCACACACTGATGTTTCTCTCTCTTTCTCTCTCCCTTCCCCTCTCTAAAAAAAAATAAATAAGTGAAATCTTTAAAAAAATTACAATTTTAATATTAAGAAAACTTTCACTTGTATATATAGTATACCTTTAATCAAAATCATAAGCTTTTTCAGGCATAATATTACTGAAGTCTTATTATCAAATGCTCTAATTATCAGTAACATTGATTCTGCTACAGACTCCGAATGTACATTAGAGTCACCAGCTTTAGGAAAAAAAATAAATTAAGATTAAAATGTATATCTATATATCTCTTAGAAAACTTTATGTACCAAAATTGAGATACTAATTGACTTTTTAACCATAATTTTTATTTTAGGACCTTAAAGGAAAACAAGAAGTATAGCACTACACTACAAAATGCCACTTATTCAGTATGTCAGTACAAGCCTACCATTTGTCATAAAACACCTGAGAAAGGAAACCTATTTGAAAAAATGACAGAAAACTTCCCAAACTTGGTGAAAGAAATGGACATACAAGTCCAGGAAGCACAGAGAGTCCCAAACAAGATGAATCCAAAGAGGCCCACACCAAAGTTTAAACATAAAGAATCTTAACAACAGCAAGAAAAAAGCAGTTAATTAAATACAAGGGAGCTCCCATAAAACTGTCAGCTGATTTCTCAAAAGAAACTGCAGGCTAGAAGGGATTGAAAAGAAATATTCAAAGTGATGAGAAGCAAGGGTCTACTACCTAGATTTATCTACCAGCAAAGCTATTATTTAGAATCAAAGGACAGATAAGAGTTTCCCACAGAGAAAAAAGTTTAAGGAATTCATCACCCCCAAGCCATTATTACATGAAATGTTAAAGGGTCTTCTTTAAAAGAAGATCAAAAATATGAACAATAAAATGGCAATAAATACATATGTATCAACAATTGATTATTTTAAAAAACACAAAATAAATAAGCAGAACAAAAACAGAATCATAGATACAGAGAATGTTTTGATGGTTGACAGAAAGGAGGGGGATCAGGAGGATGGGTGAAAAAAATGAAGGGATTAAAAAGTATAAATAGGTAGTTACAGAATAGTCATGGGATATAAAGTGCAGTGTAGGGAATATAGTAACCAAATGACATATATGAATAAACCATGGACTTGGACAATAGTCTGGGGATTGTCTGAGGCATGGGGGACTGGGTAGCAAGGGGCAAAGGTGGAAAAATTTGGACAACTGTAATAGCATAAACAATAAAACATAATTGTAAAAAGAAACTATGTCCACACAGCTAAGAATTTCATTTTATTATATTTTTATGTACATTAGCAAATTGTGGACCCTATTATGAGTAAGGAGAGAAAATATAGCCTTTTAATTCACATCCATTCCCCACTCTCATCAACAGTCACATGTTTTCAAGGAACAACACAGAGAGTTCCAATCCATGTCCAAGTATTGTAGGTAAGATAGCAGAACTTGGTGCCCCAGCAGAGCTGACTTAAAATCATGGCCTTAAAGGATGAATATGTTCCTTAGGAGAAGGAAGAAGAGGATTTCAGACTGAAGGGATAGCCTGTGTAGAAGAATCAAGGCTGATAGTTCATGTCATGATAGGGAGATGGCCAACACTGTGCGGTGGGGAGAGCCATGATTCAGAGATCGATTTGGACATCAGAAGGAGAGCACTTTCCTAAAATCAGATTTCCAGGCTCTTGTCCACATATAGACTTTCAAAGTGAAGCCTACGCATCTGTATTTTAAACACTCTTTAGGAAAGCAGAGGACATATGCAGAATCTTATTCACCCCCACAGTAAGCCTCAGGTGACACATAAATCATTTGAGATAACTCTATACTTTTAGTTGATATTTTGCTGACAGCAAAGAAATTCTTACAGAAAGTATAACATAATTGCTTTTGTTGTCATCATCATTGCTTTTCTTTAGTAGCTAAGATATGGCCAGAAAAGCCACAGGAAGGGCATGGGTACTCACATTTTACTACTTAAACAATGAAGGGGTTAAGCTATATTCTGCCAAGACATTTCTTTAAAAAGGCTTTCATCCAACAAATATTGAAGTTTGACTGGATGAACTACTCCATTGAACTGCCTCTTTAGCATTCCTGAATGGTATTGATGCACAATAATAGGTTTGGCACTTAGAAGTTGCTAAAATAAGAATCTCTGGATACTTCTGGTAAAGATGACAGTGTAGGCAGACATGGCTTGCCTCTCTGCACAAGCACAACAAAATTACAACTAAAATATAGAACAACCATTGCTCAGAACCATTAGAAATTGAGTTGAATGGAAGTCTGACAATTACAAAATTAAAGAAACCACATCCATCCAGACTGGTAGGAGGGGTGCAGAAATGGAACATACTGGTCCCACATCAATGTATGGTGGATAAAAACTCCAGAGGGATATCTCGGGGCAAGGAGTCTCAGACCCACATAAGGCTCCTTCAGCCCAGGGTTCCAGTGTCAGGAAAACAAGTCCCCAAAACTTCAGGCTTCAAAAACCAGCAGGGATTGAGTGGGTGGAAGAAACTTCTGGAGTCCCAAGCAGTTCCTCTTAGAGAGCCCACAAATGGGCTCACCTATGCAAGTCACTCCCTCTGGGCTCTGGTGCCAGGGTGGCAGCTTGAGGCACACCAGTGGTATGCAGGGGGAGGCTGGTGTCTGGCAACGAGACAATTAAAGGTCATTGTCCCTTTCCTGGGACCTCCCCACACACAGCCCACCCACGCTGCTTTTCCATAAGAATGGCTGGTCTTGAATCATGCTTCACAACTTCCTAAATCCTCTCAAACAAGCAGCAAGCAGCTGGCCTCATTGAGCCACAGGCTCAGAGCTAGGAGCCTAGATTCACAGCTTAGCTTTGCCTGGAAATCTGCAAGTCCAGTACAAATAGCAGCCATCTCAGATTGTTTTATAGCTCAGGCAGAGTGGCCCGGGCAAAACACAGGTGGGGAAGGACTTTGGCCTGTACCACCTGGGAAACCCCAGGGCCAGTGAATCCAGTGGACAGCTACAGACCATGTCAGAGTACCACCACCCTGAACTCCCAATGGAGGGAGGAGGTTTGTGGTCAATGGTCACAGCCAATCCATGCAGCTGACTGGCCTGTGTAAATTCCTCCCATTGATCTTCCAACAGCAGCCAAGGCTCAACTACAAGAGGAGGGTGCACTCAGCCCACACAAAGGGTGCACCTCTAGTACTCAGCCTGAGTGATAGGGGAGGCTGTGCCACTGGACCCTATAGGACACCTACTACATTAAGCCACACTACCAAGATACGGAGTCATAGCAGCTCTACCTAATACATAGAAACAAACACGGGGAGGCTGCCAAAACAAGGAGACAAAGAAACATGGCCCAAATGAAAGAACAGATCAAAACTCCAGAAAAAGAGCTAAAGAAATGGAAATAAGCAATCTATCAGATGCAGAGTTCAAAACACTGGTTATAAGGGTGCTCAAGGAACTTAGTGAGGACCTCGGCCACATAAAAAAGATCCAGTCAGAAACAAAGGATACACTAATTGAAATAAAAAACAGTTTTCAGGGAAACGACAGTAGAGTGGATGAAGCTGAGAATCAAATCAATGATTTGGAACATAACAAAGCAAAAAGCAACCAATCAGAACAACAAGAAGAAAAAAGAATCTAAAAAAATGAGGATAGTGTAAGCAACCTGTGTGACAACTTTAAGGAATCCAACATTCACACCATAGAGATGCCAGAAGGAGAAGAGAAAGAGCAAGAAATTGGAAATCTATTTATAAAAACAATGAAAGAAAACTTCCCTAATTTGGTGAAGGAAATAGATGTCCAAGTCCAGGAGGCACAGAGAGTCCCAAACAAGATGGAGGCAAAGAGGCCCATGCCAAGATACATCATAATTAAAAGGTGAACTGTTAAAGATAAAGAGATGGTAGGGAGGGTGTAGGAGAATGAATGAAGTGGTGAGGGGATTAAGAAATGCAAATAGGTAGTTACAGAATAGCCATGGGGATATAAAGTAGAGTATAGGAAATGGAGTAGCCAAAGAACTTACACACATGACCCATGGACATGAACAATGGTGTGGGGATTGCCTGAGGCAGTGGGGGCTGCTGGGTGGAGGGGGACAAAAGGGGAAAAATCAGGACAACTGTAATAGCATAATCAATAAAATATAATTTGAAAAAAGAAGAAAGAACAGTAAAGCAGAAATTAATAAAAATAAATAAAATAAAGTAATAAGAATCTTTAGCAGTTCCTTAATAGTATATTTGATCATACTGAAAGCATTTTCATACAGCTATGTTGTCTATTATGAACCAATGACATCTTTCTAATGACTGCTGAGACTTTGTTTTAAGTATCTCTCTCTTAGCTCTACCTAGTAACAAGTTCTAGTTGAACAGTAAAATAAACCATGACTTCAGCTCCTTCAGCAGATTTTATCTAGTCTGCACAGATTCTTTCCCTGGGACCCACAGTTGGGAATTTTTAAGGTTTAGAGTTTCCCTATGAAACTATGATTTAATTCAGCTGCTCACCACTGAATTTTGTATGTTGCAAAATACATTGGTACTAGGGTGGCTGTCATGGTGGCAGCCACATTCATGCAAAGCAGAACTGTTTTAGCAGACACCACTGAGAGGCATAGCTCAGATAAATTGAGTCTATCTGGCATGTGTCTGGCATGCAGTCTACAGCATGACATTAGAATGTACAACATAGATTTTTGTCCTTGTAACTTATCAGGTTCTCCCTCCAGACTTCAGAGAAGGCTAGAACCTCCTAATGGAAATGAGCAACAGCCCAGTGTCCAAGATTCAATCAAAAGGCCTAAAATCTGAGACAGTCAGTGGCAAACCCTATCCTCTGACTTTCTTTCACCTTCCTCTCCATCCTACACGTCTCCTTTACCTTGCCTGCTGTATAGCACATATAAGCAGGAAATGTAAAAGATGTAAGCTGTTTAAACTGGAATAAAATGAAAGTTTAAAAAGGACAATTCTTAGTCAAGTCCTTAAGGAAATAAGTTTGTAAAAGGTATGTATATGTATGTACTTTCTCACAAGCTATACCTCAAATTTGGCAGCAATTATCATAAGACACACAGGGAAAAAAAGGAAATGCCTCATAAGACATTGGGTGATAATATACCTTGGAAGGTCAAGCTGGGTTGCTCAATGAGGGGCCTTTTGGTCACTGCCAGTTACAATTTAGCAGTACATTATTGATGGCCACACCAAAGAGGCCTGGAGGAAGTGGAGACTATTAAATCACTTGTTTACCTCAAGTGAGCACCAGTGGTACTCAGTCAATGATTTTATTGATCCACAATACTGTTCAATTAAGTGTGTTTGTTTTGATTCTGTGATTAACACACATTTGCAGAAGGAATACTAACAGTGAAACAAGGTCTAAAATTACCTTTTTATGCCCCTCACTCCTACCTTGTGTACCAGTGATATTTTGAGTTAATGAGCTATGCATTAAATGAACAGATAGTATCATGTTTAAGAGTTGTATTGAGTATAGCATCTGAACTCTGAGGTCTTCTAAGAATTCACTTCCTTAGGATAGTCAGTGGCAGGAGTTAGTAATTAAGCTTAAGGAACAGGTCCCTCCTGGACAACAGATAAAGATCCAGTTGCATGGCTGCTGATAAAAGAAGCAAGATCGATTTTGCTGCCAAAATTGCCAGATTCAAAGAGCAAAATCAATAGTGTAAAGGAGGAAAAAAAAGGAAGGACACTATATTTTTAGTCAAACCAGAGAAGGAAATTAGGAGTGTTGTGGTTAGAATTTGGTGTGACCCATTGGCACCACCCAATGACAGTATTGATACCATCCAAATGCCCTCCTCTTTTCCTACTGCCTCTTAACATGCAATATCTTCATTATGTGCTTATTCTTCTTGTACATTCTCATTTATACCCCCTGGGACAAATTTTCTGCATCCACTTATGCGTAAGCACCTTTAAGTGTACATTGTATCCAAACCAATCTTGCAACCTTTCCCACATAACAATACAACTGAAGAAAACAAACAATATTTCTGAGATTCTATCAATAACTTCAATATGTCATTGGATGAAGGTGGAACAGGATGACCAAAAGTGCTGGCTGGAATTCTTCACAAATTTATCTGTTCCTGTCTTCATTATAGTTAAGGTGAAGAACACAATCATTGCTGAACCCAGGGCCTGCTCTCGGGCCCCATTCCAGCTTTGCCACCGTCTGTGACCCTGGACAAGCCCTTTGACCTCTGTGTGTCTGAACTTCTTCCTCTGTAAAATGGCAACAGACCCTGCCCCTCCCTACCTCAGAGGCGTGTAGTGAGAATAAATGAGGTAACATGTAAAAAAGAGAAAGAAACAGGCAAAATAATAGAAAGTTTAGACTTGTCCCCAAAATATGCATATCTAAAATAACTGTTTCCATAAAATGGGTGATATAAGAAATAGGAAACCATGGAAATAAAAACTACAATTGTTTTTAAATTGTCTCCATTTCTATTTACACCACAAAGCCCTTCTAGATTACTTAAACTGTCCAGAATGGCACCACCAAGGCACCTCTCATTGTTCTTACCCCCAAACATGAACTTTTCTTGTTTTCTACTCAGAAGACACATTTATCACTTTGGAATCTTGGTCCACAGAAATACAGATTGAATGATTCACTCCAGTTGTCTCTATTAGTTCAAGAGATTTTATACTTGGGGATAATTATATGGGGTATGAAGAAATATTATAGAATCAATGGCCTTGACCTGGCTCTTGGCAATTAGAATGTGGTCTTCACACCTCTTGCCTGAGTTGATATTGAGAAGAAGTTTCAAGTTAAGATTGCTTTGTTTGCTTTTATCCACCCACCCCCCACCCCACCTCAATGGAGTCACAGTTTTAAAGTTGGTGAATTTCACAGGATTTAAACACATACAGCTCATTCACAAGAAGAACACAACCACTTCTCTTTAGCTTCTTGTCGTGGCCAAGCTTCCCTAGTGAGTGATTTACACTCCTCCTCTGGAATCCACTATCATCTGTTCTCAGTGTCCCTCTGCACAGCATTTGCTGCACTTCATCATCTCCTCCCAGTAGGCTTTCCTTAGCTGCTTTCCCTGAGCTTCCACTCTTGTTATTTTCTTTCTCATCTTTCAAACAGTTTCTTTCAGTGAAATTTCCACCTCTCACATCTAGAGGTACCTCCATGCATTCTCTATTCTTCGTTTCACTGTGCAGTCCTCTCTTGCTAATCTCATCCACCCTCATTATTCCACCTATTAACTGAATGGAAATATGGTTTTCAAATCCACATTGGCAGTGCCTGATTGTTACTGTGCTAGTTCTTCCTCTTGATGTCCTGTAACAACCTCAAATACAAATGTGCTAAAAAGTGTAATCAATGCTCTTTTTCCCTGGAGTAATTCCCCTCCTTTGTTATTTATCCATCTCTGACACAATTGTCCTCTGTCACTACGTGTTTAAAAATCAATTTAGTTACTTGTAACTCTCCTACTTCCTTTACCTTTACTACCCCCATAACCAATTTTCAAGTTTTGTAAATTCAGTTTCAGAAAAATCTTTTAAACACTTCCATTCCTCCCATTTTAGTTCTTACTTCAAGATTCTATTTATTGGTACTTGGTTTCCCCAGAGTAATAAGGGTTTTGTGTTCTTGATACTAATCTATTTTCCAACCATTCCATCCTACCTCCTTCTTTCTTTCTTCCTCCCCTCTCTACCTTCCTTCCCTGTTACCTTCTGTTTCTCCCTCCCTCCCTCCCTCCTTCTTTTATTTCTTACTTCTTTTTTTCCTTCCAGTAGCATTGATAAGCATGTTCTATGTGCTAGTCATAATGCTAGGCACTGGAGAATAAAAAGACAAATAAAACAAATAGATTCCTTTCTGTCAGAGACCTTCTAGAGGTAGCTTACCTAACACAAAGCTAAACAAAACTAAAAGGCACTCACCAAACAAGTACAGAATCAAGTTCATACTACTTACCTAGCATTCAGCAGTTCCTTTCCACCACTATTACATTTCAAAAATGATTTCGTCTCAACCTATTTTTGAGGTCACTTATTTTTTTGTTACAACCCACATAATTTTCACTTATTCAAAAGATTAGCCCCACTACCTGCCTTACAAATTCAATGACTCAAAATACTGATTAGCAATTTTAGATTGAAGTGTATAAATCTATTATTTTAAGAGGGAAGGAGAAGAAAATCATATTTAATAATTTTAGAATCTGAATCTTTCCTCAAAGGTCAGGACCTATAAATATAAAAGTAAATATGTACCCATATCACTTGTGAATGATAATAAAATCATAATGTGAATTTTTAATTTATACATTGCTTTTCTCCTGAGCATTTCTTTTAATGATTATGGGCAAGAAAACCTATAAGAAAATGGAATTACGCACGCTCCATGATACCTTGCATTCTTCCCTAGTGACCCCACCTTTACATGTCTTAATCCTACAAATCTTTTAAATTCCAGTTCAAAAGTCTAATGAAAAGAATCCACTGTGCTCCAGCCTGCCCCACTAAATTTCCACATGTTGTTATTTATTAAATATATTTTATTGGTTATGCTATTACAGTTGTCCCATTTTTTCTCTCCTTTATTCCTCTCCACCCTGTACCCCCATTGTATTTTTAGCATGGACTTTTTAGACACACTTAAGAAATACACGTATTTAAAAAATTATATTTTTTATCTCCTAGGTAATATTCCAGAAATACTATGAAGCTGTTATATAATGATCTCCTAAAACAAAGTTTATCACACTTTATGGTTCCTTTATTTGTATTGCCAAGGAGTAAGGTATACAGAAAGAGATAAAATTTAATGTTTAAGGATAACAGTTTCTAAATTTTTGAACATGGACTTGAAAACAACAATAGCCCTGATTGGCATGACTCAGTTGGTTGAGAGTCATCTGTTCGATTCTGGGTCAGGGCACATGCCTGAGTTGCATCCAGTCCCCTGTTAGGGCACATGCAAAAGGCAACCAATCCATGCTTCCCTCACACATCAATGTTTCTCTCCCCCACTTTCTCCCTCGCTTCCCTTCTCCCTAAAAATAAATAAATAAAATATTTTTTAAAAAAAGAGAGAATAATCAAATTGAGCAGGCCAGTTAGCTTTCTGGAGAAAAGTCCAAGTGTCATAATCCTACTCTCTATAGACAGAGTGATATGATCTCAAGAATCATGTACATTAGTCACTGCTGATTTAAAGGTTCAGACAGAGAAAGAACAACTACCAAACCAAGGTTTCTGTATGAAATGTTGTACATGGTTCTATAAGAATTTATTTAAAGAAAAAAATAAATACAAATTTTATTCCACTGATCCACTGTGGTTATTATGCAACAAATATGGATAGAGTGTGAGTATTAAAAATTAAGCTAACCAGTGGCTTTTGTTCAGTGACTAAAGTTTGGAAGAAAGGTTTCTAAAGTTATAAAGATCTGGAGATCACCACCACCACTTCATCCCATTTAGACAACCCAAGCCTGCTAAATGCTCAGCAGACTTTCAGACTCAGTTTACCAAATCCTCACTCACTTCCTGTTCTGTGTATGTTAGGGCATGTCTCTTGCCTGGTTAGATCAACGTTACTGTGTTGAGTAGCATCAGCAGGCACATTTGTAAGACTAATAGGCTTTTAGGAACCAGGGACAAGAATGGATGTCCTGAAAGGATGTCTCCACAAGGTGACTTTTCTTTACCAACCCATAAGAAAAACTAAACTTCTGACAAATGTGTACACACACACACAAAAATAACCTTCAGTGCCATTTTAGCATAACCTTCCTCCCATTTGAAATACCTTAGCTCAACAATTTTCAACCACTGTGCCACAAGACTTTTTAAAACACTGACCTCTTTTCCCTTAGATTGTTAAATGAAAACATGGCAATAGCTAACACAACAATAGCCGTAGGGTGTAACTGAATCAAAAGTATACCTATATTTTGTCAGATTGCAAAAAAATAAATTTTTTGGTGTGCCACAGAAATTTAGTAATGAGATTATGTGTGTCATGAGATTAAAAAAAGGTTGAAAATTGCTGCCTTAGCTCATTAATTCATAACATAATCAGTACATGTAACCAAATCACTAGTTAAATTCTGGAAAATTAAATATTTCTTTTTAAAATATATTTTATTGATTACGCTGTTACAGTGATCCCATTTTTTTCTCCCCTTTATTCCCCTCTGCCCTGCACCCCTCACACCAACATTCCCTTAGTTCATATCCATGGGTCATGCATGTAAGTTCTTTGGCTTCTCTATGTTAAAAGCCAGAGTGAACCAGACATGAATAGAGTCTTACAAAATGTCTAACTCAATCTTTAATGAGATGATTAACTAATGAATTGAGGTAATATCCCCCCCTAACTTTATCAGCCTACCAGCAAAAAGTCTAAATCTACTCAGGAGAAAGATAGCATTATCAAAAATTTAGAAAGCATGATATTCAATCAAAAATTATTAGGTATACCTAAAAACAGGCATACACACAGCACATACAGATATACTATAAACACAGACAAACAATAATGACAAAAAACAGATAATAGAAAAAGGCTTAAGGTTACCAGTGTTAGAATTTATTTTTTCTGTTCATTTTATTTTAAGTATATTTTACTGATTATACTATTATAGTAGTTCCATTTTTTTCTCCCCTTTATTTGACTCCACTCTGTACCCCACCTCCCGACAGCATTGCCCACCCCCCTTAGTTCATGTCCATGGGTCATACTTATAAGTTTTTTGGCTACGCCATTTCCTATATCATTCTTAACCTCCCCCTGTCTATTTTGCACCTGCCATTTACACTTCTTATTCTGTACCTTTTGCCTCATTCTCCCCTTCCCCCTCCTCACTGATAACCCTCCAGGTGATCACCATTTCTGTGATTCTGTTCCTATTCTAGTTGTTTGCTTAGTTCATTTTTGCTTTTGTGATTTTTTTTAGGTTCAGTTGTTGATAGTTGTGAATTTGCTGTCTTTTTACTGTTCATATTTTCAATCTTCTTTTTCTTAGATAAGTATCTTTAACATTTCATATAATAAGAGCTTGGTGATGATGAACTCCTTTAACTTGACCTTATCTGGGAAGTACTTTATCTGCCCTTCCATTCTAAATGATAGCTTTGCTGGATAGAGCAATCTGGGTGGGATGTAGGTCCTTGTCTTTCATGACTTTGAATACTTCTTTCCAGTACCTTCTTGCCTGAAAGGTTTCTCTGTAGAAATCAGCTGATAGTCCTATGGGAATGAACTCCTTTGTAGGAAACTGCCTCCTTTTCTCTTGCTGCTTTTAAGATTCACTACTTATCTTTAATCTTGGGTAATGTAATTATTATGTGCCTTGGTATGTGCTTCCTTGGATCCAAATTTTTGGAAACTGAGTTTCCTGGACTTTCTGGAAATATATTTTCTTTGCCAAGTTGAGGAAGGTCTCCTTCATTATTTTTTCAAATAAGTTTTCAATTTCTTGCTCTTCTTCATCTCCTTCTGGCTCCCCTATGATTCAGACATTGGAACATTTAAAGTTTTCCCAGAGGTTTTGAGTTGTTTTTTCATTCTGCCCTGGTTCAATGTTTCTCTTTTCCTTCTGCTCCAAATTTTTGATTTGAGTCCTTGTTTCCTTCCTTTATGGTTGGTCCCCTGTCTTTTTCCCTTTATTTCATTTGTCATAGCCTTCACTTTTTCCCTCTATTTTGCGACCATACTCAACCATTTCTGTGAGCATGCTGATTACCGATGTTTTGAACTCTACATCTGATAGGTTGGCTATCTCTTCATCACTTAGTTCTATTTTTGGAGCTTTGATCTGTTTTTTCACTTGGGCCATATTTTTTTATCTTGACAGGCCAGTTATGTTGTAAGGGGCAGAGCCTTAGGTATTCAGCAGGGCGGGGCAACCCACAAAGATGCCATTCCATACTGTTCCCTGTTTGAAGCATCTTTGCCCTAATTTTTTTAATTTAAATAATTTTATTATCTATTCTGTCACAGTTGTCCCAATTCCCCCCCCCATTGTCCCATTTTTTAAATGGAGATCTCTAGATTTTATCTTCCTCAATTTCACATAAAAATATAAATTTAATTTCATAGAACATGAACAAAATCTAAAAGGAATACAATACCACTTTTGACTTGCTAACACCATTGATAAGTAATGATGGGTTCTTGCAAATTAATAGTAAATATGACAGCTTTTTACAAATAGCCTCTCCTAAATCAATTATAATTAGCTCATTTCATTACAATAACATGGTAGGTACATTCATAAAAACAATTACTATTTTTTATCACTCACTATGTTCCAGGCACCAGGCAAAGCACATAACATTCATTACTGTATTTAATCCTCACAAAACCTTATAATGTAAGCACCATGAGAACCCCATATTATAAATGAAAAAACTGAAAGTTATAGAGGTTAAATAACTTCTCCATGTCACACAGCATGTAAGTAGCAGAGTTGAGGCCCAGATCCAGGCTTCTCTGACTCCAGTTTCGTAATTACTACCCTATACTGCCTAATAAGTAACTTCATTATAATAGCATGTGTAGGGAAAAGCATATAAAACCTTGAAAAATGCTCTACATTATGGTAGTATTATTTCATGTATATAATTGTTTTAGTCAGGAGTAAAGTAATCCATTCAAATGAAATGTATTATGATCCTTTTTTATGACAAGATAATGCGAATGGAAATACACCAGCATTCCAATGACCTACCATATATTCTTAGAGTAGGGATTTTTTTTAAAAACCTATATGTCATTTATAACCAAGAAAAGATATAACTGCACATAGTATCTGAGAGAGAATAAATTTACTTGTAGTATTCAGGGAGCTGTAGCTACACATACACTGATTTACTACTTAGAGTGTAAAACATTGGGATTCTAGAGAGCAAAACCTTACCACTGTGGGTTCCATCACTAAGCCCATTTTTATGATTCATTTAACAAGTGTTTAAACTCTATGATCAAAATCTAAGAATGATTTTGATCATTAAGGCAACTGTGTATTGCTGGAAGTGAAAAACTTCTGAGAAAGAAAGGAAAAAAACCTAGGTTAAATGTCCATGTTTGTAGCTTGTCTGGTATTCAACACCCCTTTTACGTGTGATGGTGTAATGTTGGGTCTGGACACTGGAGAACAGATTCGGGATCATCCTACAATTAATCAAGGGATTTTTACCTTCCTATTTTCAAAAATTTGAAGTACAATTTGTGATCTGAAATTATCAGACTTTTTGGCAATATAACCATCAACTTATCACGAGCAGTGCAAAAATTAATTGCATGTGGTAGACATTCATGTAATACATCTAGAGATTTGGCAGGCCTCTGTCTCTAGACTGGAAACCACCTCGGTGATGAGCCAGTGGGCCAAGCTAAGCTGACTGTTCTCACCCCATTCTGCAAAGCCTAAAGAGATTCTTTGTTTCTGTTTTTTACACTATATTTCTCTTTCTCATCTGCTTAACTAATATAGTTCTTATGTTTATTTGTCTAAGAAAATATGTCCCAAATTTTTTATAACAGTTTAATAATTCACACTAGTAAATGTTTTCTTTAGGAGACATTCCTATCTTTACACTGAAATTCAAATCACAAAGGGAAGCTTATTAAGAACAAAGTAAACTTGATCAGAAATACACTAACTGAATGTATTAGTAAAAATTCAATTTACTGATACAAATGAATTTCAAACAAAAGTTTATCATGTATATTTTTTTATTTTTTTCAGGTCTTGACTTAGAAATTTAGCCATTCATTTAATACAGTCAGTCTAACTACACTTTCATATCAGACACACTTCCCTTGATAGAAAACGTTAGGTTAAAGTCATTTAAAAAAATTATATTCTAAGCCCTAAAAGATAAACATTTATCCAGTAAGACAGAAGGATAAAGTTTTTAATGGCATCTTGCTTTAGGATTCAAAATAAATAAGGCAAAGATGAGTTTCCATCTTCTTAAGACTAAATTACAGAGATTAAAATATATAAACACAAAATGAATGTGTTCCATTTGCATATTATATTTTGCTCTTAAAGTTGATACTGAAGATTAAGGGTCAGCATTTAATCCTCACTATCCTAATCCCTAAAATTACAAAGACAGGCATAAGTGCATGTCTGCCGCACTAAATTACCTTGAAAGAAAGCAAATTCCGGATGAAAAGGGGAACATATTTATATTACAGTGATTTAAAATCTGTCGCCTAAACACATCTTCTCTCCTCGATCCATTGACCTAAATTGCACACTAAAAGCTTGTTTGTCTGCAAATGGGCAGCTAACACTTTGAGACAATCCAGAGATTCTTCACTTATGCAGAACCATGCCAACAATTTTTCTGACTACAATAAACACTGTCTTGTTCATATTCCACAGAAACAGGAATTGTGTTATAAAACAGAAGACTTTTTTCATTGTTAAAACCATTTCTTGGATAGTTAATTATGCACTGAAATTATTTATCAAGAATCCTCACTTTATGTAGAAGTTCCAATCATCTTAAAAAGGAGACTACAGTGCAAATGATCCAGTAATATTCAGCATTTCAGGGTCTAACCCCTGCTGTTTGACCAGGGTAGTTACCAAAGCAGACTAATGAAAGCTGCAAAAATTATAATGAATTTTCATTCTGAAGAAATCATTCTGACCTAATCAACTGCCTATCAAATGTCAGTGCAAATTATACTAAAGAAAAAATTATGAGGCCAGGGTTACAGAGTAAAATTTTTCATATACTGTATCAGAGTAAAGAATGTCTGTGTGGGAATTACTTTTAATGAACAATTGTTCATTAAAAATTGTTTTAATGAACAAAAATTACAATTACTAGACTAAATGAACCATCTGCCTTTTTCTGTTTGTTTTCTCAGCCTCACTGGTGCAGAAGGCAATGCCAGTTTAATTCCCATCCAAGATGGCAGACTGCCTCCTCACCAGGCTCTCATGTCCATAATGTTTGCACAGAAAATCTGTAACAGATGTTTTCAATTTTAAGAAGAGGAGAAGTATATTTTATAAATATGTTCTAAACATTAAAGGCTGGCGTTTATAATAATAAGGTACGTGCCATTTTTAGAGTAGAGAGCCCCAATGACTAAGTACTCCTAAGCCCTAAATTAGCACATAAAGTATTCATAGACCAATACCAATAAAAACAAGTCCTGATGTACTTTATTAAACATTTCATTCAAGTAAATGTGTTTTGTCTCTATGCTCTAATAGGTGATCATTTGTTTCCAAGGAGCATGCATGAGAACATTCAATAATGATACCTATTACCAAACCTTTACTGAAAGGTTTAAGTGGTTAGCTGGATACATCATCTGGCACCAGCATAAAACATAAAAAAATGGAAAATTGGTCTCTTATTAGCATGTGTCTCATATTAGCTGGGCTTTCTTTGCTGGGGTTTAGAGACCATGGTACTATACAACACTTGGAAGACTGACTTCTACCAGGGCCATTTACTAAAAGGAAAACCCAACCTAGGCATGCTCTTCTTAAAAGAGAGGGTACAGCATGTGACCATATCTTAATATAATGCAAAAGGAGTATATACTAACATTAATGAATATTTTTTTATTCTTTATACTGCTACTTGTGCCACTCACAAGTAGCACTGACACAAAGTTACCATGAAAACATGTTTTAAAATAGTCCTTTAACATCTGTTACTAAATTTCTTTTCTCCTTTAAATGAAAGGTATTATCCTGACAGCCCACAGGCTGCAGGCCTCCATGGATCCACTGTGCATGCACAGCACGGCTTCTTTCTAGCACAGTGTCTAAGCCCAGGCTTGTGGGATCAGCTGAGGGAGAGCTCAGCTTTCCTATGTAGCCAGTCCTTGGTTTCTCTGCTGAGATAACCCCAAAGAAAATACTATGAGTAGTAATAAACTATGATCATTTTATCCTCAAAGAGAAAAAGCAACTGGAACTCTATCTTTTCCTGCTGTTCCTAACAGTGTTTCACTTTCATTTTAGTGTAAAGCTTCGCACAATGCTATTTTTTCCATCCTCTGACAATCACTGGAAATCCAGGTCCCTTTCCACAATTAAAAAACAAAAGACAATTGTATTAGATCATTTCAAGAGCTAGACACTGAGGAAGAAACATGATTCTAGGCCTCTCCCCAGGCTGGATGAATCTCTGTCTAAATACTCTGCTTTGAGTGGGTATTTAAGTCTCATCTACAGTGGGAACTGAATGGGCTTTAGAAAAGCAGCTTGCATGCTAGGGTCCACTCAGTGCAGTGGTGTCTGCTTTGAAGATTATTTTAATCTCTCCCTATCCTTGTTCTGAAAAGCAAGAATGAAAAAAATGACAGCTCCATTACTAGAAATGCAGCCTCAGAAATAGACTAATGAGGAATTCTCCAAAGATACATACTGTTGAGGCACAGCCACATTTTTGAAAACCTTTCCCTAGTTTTGCAATTACATTTTATGACATGAAGTCCGGCTTTAAAAATACTGCTTTTCACATTTACCTCGGTTTTATTTTACATTTTGATCAATTGAAATAAAGTAAGGCATTACCATTGTGTTTCACTTCTTTAAGTTTTAGTCTGTAGTTATAGCCAATTTAGAGGCCAGTTGTAGCCTTGGCTTTGTAAGGATTCCAAGGGAATGTTTAATTTTAGGTAAAAATAATTTTCACTCAAAATATACATGACACTGATGACGTAGCTGTTTCATTATTTTTAAACTACATTTTGAATTTATAAAAGAATATGAATATTAATAATTAACAAACTAACACTCCTTTGACACATATATGCTTAAATGTCCCATAAAACAGATTACCCTTCTAAAAAGTAAAACAGTTTTGAAAAAAAAGTCACCTCACTTGAATATATGCCTGTGTTAACTCATTTGTACTGATGACATACATAATAGTACTTTGATAAAGGAATTCAACTCACAAAATATTCCTTTATAAAAAACAGTATCTGATAACTTATTAGGAACTATTACCACATATTTTACCATTTACAAAAAATTGATCATAGGTGTGGTATCTACAACTATCACGCTGTGTAAAAATTAGTTTTCATATTCCATTTGAAAGAAGCTAGCTAAAATGAGTAATTCTGGTATCAGCATTCCTTCCTTTGATTTAGAAATACATATAGATACTAATTTGGTTATACAGTGAGAGAGCATTGTTCTATTTCACTAATACTAAAAATGCAAAACATTTTCTTTTGCATGTACTTATTTACTTTTGAAACTCAGGATTCTCTCAATTATATTTGAAATGAAATGTTTGCTGACATCTATAGATCAGGAATAGAATGAGACAGAAGTAAGGGCAGCTCCCCTGGTCATTCAAACCCATGGACTTGCTGGCCATGTGCTACTTTTACTAACGTCTGGGTCAGTCTCCCATTGATGGAAAGTAAGTGTCTCAATAGTACTGGCTTAGTTGTATTTTGGGGGGGAAACAAACAACTTTTTTCTGACTCAGAGGATGGGCTTCTTCCCCGTTCCCTACCTCCAAACTTGACATCCACCCATCCAAATCCTGTAAGGTTCCACCCAGTCACTGTCTTCTTCTTGACTGCCCACTTAATCATACTCTCCTGCACTAGCCAAAGATCTTACCACATTGTAGCTCTTCATGTCCACTCTCCAGGATGCTTGTCCTTTAATCTATACAGTCTTAGAATCTTACAAGAGACATGAACACACTCCTCAAAGGGGAAATGTATAGTTTCAATAGGAGATTCACCCTCCACACCTTTCTGAAGCTCACTTATGAATGCCCCAGGGGTCCATGGATTGATAATGTCAGCCTTCAAAGAAGAAGTTTAGCAGTCAAGAACAATGATTGACAGCATAGCCTCTAGGCAGACAAGGCTGGGTTCATGTCCCAGCTCCTCAACTATAAGTAGGACCCTGGGAAAGACACCTTGCCTATGGCCTACTTCCTAATCGGTATAATTGCATTGATAACTGCAGGTATTTCCCTGGCCTGTAATGAGGACTGAACAATACAATGAACATAGAATTTTAGTTATTTCATAGTGAATCAAAATATAGGACATTTTTATACAGCATGTTAGTTGTTCACATCTATCTATTTTCATCCCCAGTCAAGGACCATGTGTTAATTCAATTTGCACATCCCAGGATATCTTAAAAAGTAGCTTTTCAGTATGGTATTGAGTCAAAACTTGTTTTCAAAAAACTTAAGAATGTGTGCAACAGCATATTATATATTCCAGGTTTGCAGAATCAATGAGTTTGCTTGAGAGTTTTAAACTATTCAGTCATTATCTATTAGTACATATGGTCACAAAGCATTCCATTGGCCACAACTAAATGAGTTTTCTCTTTAAAAATAATACCCGTAGACTTCTTTGGGGGATGGTTTTTACACTGCCTGTCTGCCTAGGAGGAGACTCCTCAAGGTCTCCTTTATCCTTACAATTCCAAGATAAAATATTTTTCCAGAATCTTCTAACTCAATTATTCCAGAGGTAAATTACTTTTTTATTAGCAAGTAGAAAAACAAACACACACCAAGTCCTGCTCTGTCATTTTGAAATTTGTTTTCTCTCAATTACATGAAAGGATTTCTAGTTCTTTCTGACACATAGTACAAAAAGGCACATGCTCCACGTCCCTTTATTATTCCACAGGCTTCAGTAAATTCTGCTCCTATTCTTCTTCTTTCGAGATTTATTAATACCAGCTTTTAGTCATCTGTAAAGCCATCCATGCTGGCTGCAAGCATTCTTGTTACCCTGGTCTGGAGCTTTTCAATCTGTTATATGTCTTTGGGGTGAAAGGTTCATGTCTATAATATTTCTGTTTTGTTCATGCTGATGCAATAGAATTTTATAACATACAACAAAGAACTGGAATCTTAGCAACAGCATATGTAAAAGCATGTTGGGAGAAAAGGGCAATTTGAGGACCTCTCTCAGAGACAGAGTGAAAGGAGCCCCATCCTAGAGTCATCTATCCCATGGGAGCATTTTTCCAATTAATTAGAATAATATGTTGCCTACACTGAACAACAGAAACCATCTTTGCTCTCTAAAACCAAGAAAATTAGATATTATGCACAAAGAGTAAGTAAAAGGAAAGATTGTTAATTAAGGATTGGCCAGAATCCTGTCTAGTCACAACTCCCCACTTCACAGCATCTCTCCATTCCCTACCAGACAAAAACAAAATATCATTAGAGCAGAACCATTGTTTAAGCCTTAATCCCACCATTTACTCACTGGATTTATTTAAGGTTCTATAAAAAACTAAGCTTCAAAGCACAAGGTATACACCATATTTCTCCTCTTATAATCTAGACATTGGCTATCATTAAATCTATAGGATGGGGGATTTGATAAAGGACAGAAAACACTTCCAAAAATTCTTTGCAGTATCTTTTTGTTGTGATTGTATTTGTTCTATGAAAATTTTTAAGTAAAAATTAATGTTTTCTGTAATCATACCCTTTAAGAACAACTGGCAAAAGCAATTTCAGGAAAGAAGGTGGATGAACCAATGCTTTAGCATTATATTATCTCTGACCTTGAAATATTACCTTAGGCAATGAGGTCATATTCATCATCACAACAGCATTCGGAGGTTCAGTCTCGCAAATAAAACTTACTTTTTTTAAAACCTGTGAACTTGGTGAGAAATCATCTAATCATGAAAACCAGAATCTTTTATTTCAATAACTAATAAAACTAGTTTTAAATATGAATATTTAAAGAGTCAACACAAAAAGACCTGGATGAGTCAAGGTAATCATTTCCACAAAGATTGGGGGACTTTCTCAGACTGCATTCCTTGTCACTAATAACCCATTCCAATCTGTGACTTTGCTAGGGACTAATTTTGATGGTCTACTAGTGTCAGGAGCAAAATTCAATGCAAATATTGAAATACCATGATAAAGGCCGATACTGGCACCTGCATTGACTGAGTGCTGGCTCTTCCTTTCATCTCTTGATTAACATGGGGCTGACTTTCCAATTTGTGGATTAACTATACCTTTTTCTAGTTCTTTTTCACACACTGATTTCCTGCCTCTTGGCCATTTCTCAGTTCATTTTCATATCCCCCAGAGGGTAAAAAGAGAAAATTAAACTCAAACCTATAGAATTTGCTCTAATGAAAGGAAAAGGAAGAGATTGGAAACCTCTGGCTAAAATGAGGTTTGGGGATTTTCATATTTGCCTTGGTTCCAGTTAACCTAGACTATCAAGGTCTTACTTTATATGAAGTAATTCATCCTTCACCTCCACAAGATGATTTAACCATGACCATGGTGGGAAAGCTATTACACAAACCAGAACTTTTCATAAAGTTTCTTAAGCAAACTGTATTTAAGAAGATAAATTAATATACATTTTGAGACAGATATTTTAAGAGGAAAAATTTTGGGAAAAAATACTCAGAGTATACACATCTGTTCTCATTTCCAAATTATTCTAATACTTTGTTCAAGAAATATGTATAACCACTTAGAATTTATTAACAGGTTTCTGCCCATTGACAGCTTCTGCTGATAAAAGTACCCCAGCCCAAGTCCCTAAAGGGTTAATGCTGGTGGGTGAGCTGGATTCATAAGCATAATCCTAAACAAGTGAGGTGAAGTTCTATCAGGTCTATTTCAGCATATCAGGGATTACTGCTGGCTGTCTAATCCTGCTGAGCCTCAGGGAGGAACATTCTATTGTATTTGAAATCCTGGCCAGGAAAGAACAGAAGGTTAAATGGGTGCCTTGCTCTGTAATCAAATATCACAGGCACTACTTATCTATTCAATGAACAACTGACTTAGAAAATCAATTAGGAACCAAACAGACTCTCAGGAATCTGTACTCAGAAAGATGCAAGATTTTTTTTAAATGAGTTTGATATGTTTTATAGTAAACACCTACAAATTCTGGAGCTTCAAAAGTACTTATCCAGTTTTGAAAATATGTCTGGCTCCCTGCTGTGGAGCTTCTGTAATATTTACTTGAGAATCTGGGGCATTTCAGGAATAATGATACCATGCTATAGCATAGCTGAGTCATTTACCTAAAGAAAGGAAAAGTCATGCAAAATCATTCCACACAAAACACTGTTAAATCCAAACAAAAGTTTGAAATAATAATGCAAATACAAGGATGGGGAGGGGCAAAGTAGGATTATAGTAAATAATAATACAGAATAAACTGTTTTGCATACTCACAAGTGTAAACCTTCTTTTGCCCCACCTTGTATGTATTGTTGTTTTTATTGAGATGATTTAAATAATTTATGTCTTCTGAAATGCATTCTTTCAACAGTATAGCTTTTGTGAAAATATTATGAGAATGAGGGAAAAAAGGCAGCCCTAGCCCCTGGCCTCTTTGTTCCCACAGCAAGAGGCTCCTTTGGGTGTTCTGAAGGTTAACTCCCTTGTCTCACCACCCCCATCCTCTACCTGTCACTCTGAGTAGATGTCACAGTTCATGCACACAGACAAACAGGCATACCTGACCAGTCCACCTGACCTTGGACGTGCCTACAATCAAACCTGGTTATTAATATTGGGGAGAAACAAAATGTAATCTTCCAGGCACTGCAGAATTGAGCTAGAAATTATACAGAGCGCACTCCCTGTCAATAAGCAGCCGCATGATGCTAAGGGTTAAAATGTTCACTGGCTCCTGAGCAGGAAGAGTTAAATGTATTTTTTTTCTGTCCTGTGAATGCCATTGAGAGAAGTTTGCTCAGGGCTTTTATATGCCCAGCTTATCTGTCCTTATACTTCAATTATTTTTGGACTCTTTGCTTTACATGAATTCTTATAAGGTAATCCATTTGCAGACTAAACCAGATATAATTGGAAAAACATTGCCCTTTCATAGTCATGGAAGATATTTTACAAATGGGACAAAATACTTTTAATGCCCTCGTTGTAGTTCAATGTGCATATAACTTTAACCCTAGGTTCTCATTCTCTATAATTGTTATTTTCAAAAACTTTCTCTCAGAATATATCCATAATCTAGGTTAAAAGGGGGTAATAAGGAAAATCATTTAAATGCTTAGGCAAATACAAAATGTGCTACAGTAATAAATGCATTATTCTTTCAAAACACTACTAAAGTTAAAGAGGGGATTTAATCCGATATTCCTCCCATAATTTACACAATCATTTCCATGTTCTCTGATCGCAGACCTCCTGATAGGAGAGTTATGTGTCCTTCACAGTAGTATCAACATTCACAATTTGGCCAAAATATCTGTCATGGGAGTATCAGCATTTCCTATAAAAATATACTTAAAAAAATCATCACTATTTTTTTTTTATTTCAGTACAGACCCAAAATAAGGCACCTGTGGAAAATGCACCTCTTTAAATCCTGGGAAAAATTTTGGTCTGCACTGCAAACATACATTGTAAAAAAGCAGTAAAATCTTTTTTTCTTCGAAAAAAAATCCTTTTTTGATTTTTGTTGTTTGCTAATCACCAAACATTTTTCTTTGAGAATATATCTGGCTTTATGTACCTTAATGGTACATTTTTTGCATAATGAGCTAGTCATTAAAGCTCTCAGTACTGAAGGTACCTTCTAAGGTTTCAGGCCATTGTCAATAGAATTATGTCACCATAAACTGTCCCCATCCTTTACCTCATGGAATTTTATATCAGTTGCTTCCTCAAGCAACACAAACACACTAATGCTTTAATTTGTGACATTGCTAACTGGTATTAACAGATTATGACTATGAGATGTCCTTGTGTTTGTGCAGGAGAATGACTTGTCTGTCATAGAGCAAAATGCTTCAGATCACACAAATATACAATACTGCACTATGTATTTTACTTCAGCTCAAACCCCAAAAGGTTTATAGAACACCTGTGTGTGCTCACTAAACTTTATCCCTACCGCAAATATCCAGGGCTCACCCCAGGAGATCAGGAACTCCTGTCCTGCACTCATCTGTAAGTATCAGCTAGGTTCAGTATCTGATCAAGCCAATCAAGTTATTAGCAAAACCTTAAAATAACTGGTTTGATTTTTTTAACCAAACCACCAGTTATTTTATTAGTCTGCCTTAGAGACTATGGGGAGTGGGATTGTTTTGTTTGTGTCTTTAGTGGAACACAGGCTGTAATGCCCATGGGACTCATATGGTCCAGCATTGGCATTTTATAATAGATCCACATTTAAAAATGCAGCTCTTGGAGTCAGTACAGAATTATTTCAAGTTGATCTATAAAAAGGGTACTTGGGTACAAACTAGACAAAGATCCAGTTTTTAACTTGCAAGTGGTTAAAACAGAATAACTTTTCCAGCATAAGGTGTTATGTCAGGGTAGATTCTCTTGCTCATGAACTTGGGCACCATATTTATTTGCTTTTTTTTTAGTGTTAGTTGTCATGGTGGCTGCCAGTGCATCTGTACTACATGTTATATTCAGAAGAAAAGAAGAGTATGAGAGATCATTAAAAGAAAATTGCCAAATTATAGACTATACAAAACATAGGTTTCTTTCATAAACAGTATTGAGATATTCACATATATATTTATGTCCATATATATGGAGATTAGATAGATAGATGATAGATAGATAGATAATATGCTGTTATAAAGTAAAATTCCAAAAACAAACCTCAGAGTATGCCATCTTAGAATAGCAAGAAAATGAAAAATTGCAGAATTATTACAGTGAGCTATGAATGAGCATACAAGCCATTGGGCACGTGGAAGGGAGCTCTCCTGAGACCTATAAGATTCCTGTTTAGAAAATAGACTATGTATCTGCTGCCTGGGGATATCTGTGTACAAGGAGAACAGATGTCTGCAACTAGGATGAGGCAAAGCATGATACCAAAAATTCACCAAATAACATATTCCTGAAAAATTGAATCGAGGGGCCTTAGATTTTTTTCTTTGACTGACTTCTGGAATCAGAAAGCAGTTCCTTGGTCTGGCAGTTCACTGAAGGGCCAGACTGTCAACAAAACAATAGTCATTTTATACAGAAAGGTTTTCTTTATAAAAGTTTGCCATTTTTCCTACTGTAATGGGTCTTTGTGCATGTGTGTGCTTATATCTCAAAACATGTGAGACTCTTGTCCTTAGAAGCAAAACAATGGGTAAGACAGAAGATAATGCTTCCTGTGACTTACGTGAATGAGGCATGCAACATCAGCTAAGCTGAGCAAAGTCCTAGTCTGTGAAAAAAGGGGTCTCTCAGACAACAGAAGACAGTTTCTGTCTCTGAACATGGGAGGAACAGACTCTATTGGACTGAGCTTAGTAAAACCCCCGTATTCACTATTTGTCTTCTCATGGAGTCTTTAGATCTACAGTGACCTTCAAAATCTTCCAGTCCAGTGATCCCTAAACCTGGCTGATTGTCAGGATCATCTCTTTAAATGTAAAGATTCCTTGATGAACCCCAGAGGTTGTGGCCTTGGGTCCAGTAAGTTTTCAATGGTCAGCTTCATCTCATGCAGCCTTCCATATTATCTTCTGTGGAAACCTCTGAACTGGACATGCAACCATTTCTAGAATGCCTTTTCCCATAAATATTTCATGACTCCAGAAAGTTTGAAAGTGCTTGCATTCTGATAAAATCTCAGTGCTTAGTGCCTTTTCTACACCTCAGCCACTATCTGGTGAAGTCAATGCTGTTCAGCCCTGGCTACTCTTCTAGATACTCCAATACAGGGTCTCATTCCAATTCTTCACTTTCTCCCAAGATGAGAGGAAGACTTCAATTTATGCAAGTACCTCTCTACTGATGATACAAATATGTGCTCCAGATTTTTAAAAAACTGCTTACATTATTTGTTTACAATAGCAAATAACTAGCTGTCTGCCTAATATGCAATTATATGTTTAATGCTTGTCTCCTCCACTAAACTATAAGCTTCACCAGAACAAGGCCAGTGTCTCACTTATTTGCTGTTCTATCCTTATTCCCTAGCACAGCGCCTGGCAGAATGGGCTCTTGATAAATGAATAAGTGAAATGATTAGTCAAATAAGTACCTGAAGCACAGGAGATGAAGAGATACAGTTCTGTTATTAGCCTTCTTCCTGTTTATAAGAAAACTGCATAAACATACATTTGCAAATTAAAAACAATAAATGGAAAACAAGCAACCTGATATATGTGTAGCTACACCAGCAATTTAGATACTTAGTAAGGCTCAGAATAAATTCAGCTCTGAGACCCATGGAAGTGATTATGTTTAGACCAGATCTCAGAGACCATCAAGTTAATGCTCATTTTCTAATCATAATGGTAACTTAGAACCCATTTCACAGATGAAAAAATTGTGGTATCAGCCTAAAGGCAAAAGTAAAATTAATGCCAGACACAGAAGCTTTAAACCTTCAATTTTCAACTGTGAACTCCACTTACTACTACCCATTTTCAAATTCACACTTGGCAGAAAACTGGAATTTAAAAGTGTAGTACACAATTCTTTTTCTGCAGGCAATCTTCTAAGAAAGAATGGATATTAAAGTTAAAACACATAAAAGGATACACAAATATTTACTTTATATGAGCTATACTAACTCCTGTTTAATTTGATGAGTATAGCTACATTCCTCTTCAAAGCAAATTTTCAATTGAAGAAATAATGTTAAGAAGGGCTTTTCAGGCATGACAAGTCCTGGATATAAGAGTGTAACCACACGCACTTACAGAAAATAAAAAGGAGTGTGTCTTCCCAATAATAAGAAAAGCAGAAGTTATCTCTAAGTATGGAAAACAATGACATGTAAGTAGATGTACTGACAAGACTCCAGTAATATTTTCCAAGTATAAGAAAAGCTTCAGAGTAGTTTTTTCAAAGCTATTTTTGTACCTTAATTATGATCTATGGAATTCAGTGGGGAGGGTTTTTTTTTATCTCCACTTACTAATAAATTAACTGAGGCATAGAAATGCTTGTCAAAAACCATATAAAGATTGTCAAAGTCCATTGGTCACATTAAGACAGAAAGTGCCTAACTCTTCTTTTAAAATTTTCTTGAGTTAGAAAGAGGGAGACAAATGGGAATATCTTTCTCTGTCTTTCTCTGACACATCACCTGCACCCTCCCACCACACTCCACCCCCAACATACTAATAATGGGAGGGTATCAAAATGTGATACCCACCTTGTCAATGCTTATTAAGCTACTCAGAGTTCAGAGACCTAAGTGCTGAACTAGGCAATCTTTGAGTTTCACTGTGTTTCAGACTCAAGAAATCAGCTCCAGAGAATCTTTTAGCATGAGATAATATGGAAGTTTATCATGTTTTCTTGCATAATTTCCCATACATTGTTTTTTCATAGCAAAACAGTAAAAGCAAATTATGCATTGCTATGTTCTAATGGTAGGAAGACTGGCAGCCCAACCACCAGCCTCACCCTACCCATGCCAGTAGGCTTTGTGAAGATGGTAAGTCTCTGGAAATTGAAAATTTCAAAGAACAGTTATAACTGTTGGAATAAAAGAAGGGTGATTCCTGAAATAGCTGTAAATAAAACATTAAGACTATTTTATTAGTGATTAATGCAATCAGATATTAGAAAATAAATACATTTATATTTATACCTACAAAAAGAAAATTATTCTGTTGATTAGGTTCCACTTAAAGGTGAGATCATATGGTATTTATCTTTCACTGCTTGACTTATTTCACTTAGCATAATGCTCTCCAGTAGATTTTATTTATTTTTATTTTTTGTTTTGTTTTTTCCACATTTAAAAAATTTTTTTATTTTAGTTTATTCAGTACAGTTTCTGTCTTTTTTCCCATTCCAACCCACCCACCCATTCCTTCCCTCCTCCCTCCCCTTTCCAACACCCCTAGTTTTGTCCATGTGTCCTCTATATTTGTTCCTGTAAACCCTTCCTTTCTCCCCTGAAATTCCCTCCCCTCTCCCCTCTGGTCACTGACTACCTGTCCTCTATTTCAGGGTCTTTTGTTATATTTTACTTGTTTCTTTGTTTTGTTGTTTAGGTCAACAAAACAAACAAGCAAGCAAAAGATGACCAGAGACATTGAAATTAAGAACAATCTAACAGTAACCAGAGGGAAGGTGGGAGGGGATAATAGGGGGAAAGGGGAGAAGGGTTTTCAGGAACAACTATAAAGGACACATGGACAAAACCAAGGTGGGGTGGAATCAGGGGAGGGAGGTGATGATGACTGGGGTTGGGGAGAGTAGTGGAGGGAAAATGCAGAGAACTGTATGTACTTGAGCAACAATGAAGTGATTTTTCAAAAATCTAAAAAATGTTTAAAAATAATTTTGCTCTTATAAAAAAAGAAAAAGAAAATTATTCTGGTCAGCCAAAAAAAGCATCAAGTAATATTTCAGTTTATATCATTAGCATTATGAAAACATGAAACTCATTCTCTCAAACATCACATAGGTGGGGAGGAGGAGGCAAAAGAAAAAAAGGACCCAAGTTATGCTATGACTGTGCATTATTTTTCAACAATGGGACAGCATCTTTCCTGGTGTGGAGACAATAACCACAGTCTTTATCAAAGTTTTATAAGGAAGGAATCTAATTTTTCCCCAAATACCACAGGAAATCTAAATATTAGCTTTCTAGATGTCACAAAGGAGTAAATATTGCTAAAAAGTATTATGTAAAGTACTAAAAATATCCTTACAAGTTTCTGGAATTCAGAAAAGCTATTAACAGGGACTATGCAGAAGAAAAAATAAAAAAATAAAGCCTCCATAAAGCACACATTTAAAAATATGATATATTTTCTTCTAAAAACTGATGAGTTCCCTGAAGGCAGGAATTACCTTTGTATAACTCACCATTGGGGTTCAATACAGTACATTTTTAACAAATGAGGACAAACAAGCATTTGTGTATTAATAGAGCAAGATGTGTTTCAGTAAATTTAAGTTTTAAAATATATCAATTTTAGGACTTCTGGCCAAGATGGAGGCATAGGTAGACACACTGTGCCTCCTTGTACAACCAAAAGAAGAACAACAGCAATTTAGAAACAAAAAAACAACCAGTCTTGACAGAAAATTGAACTGTATGGAAGTCTGACAACCAAGGAATTTAAGAAGAAATATTCATCCAGACCAGTAGGAGGGGTGGAGTTGGGCGGCCAAGTGGAGAGTACACACAGCAAAGTGGCAGCTAGTGGACCAGGGCACGCAGGGAGTGGTTGGTAGACCCCAGGCATTCAGGCAGCAGCAGGAGGACCCAGCAAGGTGGTGGATTGTGGAGGGTGGCTGGTGGACCAGATGGTCCCACATTCGTGTGCAGATAAACCAGGCGAAACTGGGGAGCAAGACAGAATGTGCAACCCTGGGTCCCAGTGCAGGGAAATAAAGCTTTAAAACACTGATTGAAAACACCTGTGGGGGTTGACATGCCAGGAGAGACTCCCAGCCTCATTGAAGAGTTCATTGGAGAGACCCACAGGGTCCTAGAATGTACACAAACCCACCCACACGGGAATCAGCACCAGAAGGGCTCACTTTGCTTGGGGGAAGCAGTGGAAGTGACTGAAATCTGGCAGAGAGCAGAGCAAGTACCATTGTTCCCTCTCGGACCTCACCCCCATATACTACATCACAACCCAGCCACTGGGTTGCCCCACCTAGATGAACACCTAAGGCTCCACCTCTCACTACATAACAGGCACATCAAGTCAAAAAAAAATGGCTCAAACGAAAGAAGAGATCAAAGCTACAGAAATAATACAACTAAGTGAGAAAAAGATAGCCAATTTATCAGATGCACAGTTCAAAGCACTGGTGATCGTCTTGCTCACAGAATTGGTTGAATTTGGTCACAAATTAGATGAAAAAATGAAAGCTATGCTAAGTGAAATAAAAGAAGATGTGCAGGGAATCAATAGTAATGGGAGGGAAACTGGGACTCAAATCAATAGAGTGGACCAGAAGGAAGAAAGGAACAACCAAATGGAAAAGAAGAAAGAAACAAGAATTCAAAAAAGTGAGGAGAGGCTTAGGAACCTCCAGGACATCTTTAAATGTTCCAACATCCGAATTATAGGGGTACCAGAAGGGGAAGAGGAAGAGCAACAAGTGGAAAAGTTATTTGAACAAA
>CM052544.1:70428294-70440794 GCA_028533065.1 Trachops cirrhosus
TAAAGGAGTTCATCATCACCAAGCACTTATTTTATGAAATGTTAAAGGGACTTATCTAAGAGAAAGAAGATAAAAAACATGTATAGTAAAATTACAGCAAACTCACAGTTATTAACAACCGCACCTAAAACAAAAACAAGAAACTAAGCAAACAACTAGAACAGGAACAGAACCACAGAAATGGAGATCACATGGAGGGTTAGCAACAGGGGAGTGGGAGGGGGAGAGAGGGAGAAAAGGTACAGAGAATAAGTAGCATAGATGGTAGGTAGAAAATAGACAGGGGGAGGGTAAGAATAGTATGGGAAATGTAGAAGCTAGAGAACTTATAAGTATGACACATGGACATAAACTAAAGTGGGGGAATGTGGGTGGGAGAGGGTGTGCAGGGTAGAGGGGAGTGAAAGGGGAAAATGGGACAACTGTAATAGCATAATCAATAAACTATATTTAAAAAATGAAAAAGTTCTAAAAAGCTGGTTGTAAAAAAGAAAAAAATAAATACATAAAAATAAAGAAAAAAGCCAGTCACAGATGATCACATAAGGTTTGATTCCATTTATATGAAATGTCCAGAATAGGCAAATGCATAAAGACAGAAACAATTAGTGGCTTTCTTTTATGGGATTACTAAGGTGAGGAGGTGAGCTTAATGGCAAAGGATTTTGGGGGGGGAATGTTGAGGATGTTCTAAAACTGATTGTGGTAATGGTTACGAATTACGGTGAATATAAAAAGATAGTTATATACTTAAAATGGGTGACTTGCATGCTGTATGAATTATATTTCAATAAAGCTGCTGCTGCAAAAAAAAAAAGCAGCAGCAGCTGGGCAGAAGACAATGGCTTCAACATTCATTGCACTGTCCACATGGTAGATTTTGTAGCATATAACTTGAGTTTTTTTAGTATTTACAACTTATTTTTTTTAATGTTTAGTTTCATTGTCTTATATAATTTCATGCTTAATTATTGAGATTGCTGACTTATTCTATCATTTTCCCACTATGAACATTTCAGAGTTGATCACTTTAAAAAGATACCATTCTGATACCTAATTCCCTGAATTTTAAGGCTCCTTCTGGATCTAAGTATCTTTGTGGTATCTGTTGTGACTTTCAGACAAAGAAGAGAATAGAGTACTAATTAGGTAGATATTAATTTGAGAAAACCTTGGCTTTTAAGGATGCTTTCAAAAAGACTTAGTGCTCAAGCATTTGGAAAAACAAACAAACAAACAAAAAACCCCTGCTCCAGAGGTGGGATGGGTCCTACTTTTTGTTAGGGTAAAAAGACTTAATGTGGTCTCACAATGACTGAGACCATTTGCTTTTGGAAAACTTGTCAATTTTACCAAATCATACCCTGTTCCCTGAACCTTTGATTAGTCATGTGTACATTCAGAACTGATTTCAGTGCTTGTTGACGAGTCTTGCACAACATCATCAAAGGTTTATTATCCTCTAGGGACTGAGAACACTTACAGCAGGCAGGAAGAGATTTCTGTGATCTACTTTAAAACAAAAAAAGGCATTAATGATTAACTCATAATATTCATCAATTTTTAAAAATAAGCCTTCATATACTGTATCCTCTCTCTCACACACATACATGTACACACACACACAATTTGCTTCAGGGTTTGAGCAAAGTAAGTGTAAGTAGGTCTCTCTGGATGAATATTGAAAACATCACTGGAATACTGGCATTCTGCTTTGTTAATCACCTAACACATGGGACCTGACAGATCCACATTTTTCAACACCCACTGACAAAGAATTATCTTATTCACTTTTTGGAAAAGCATTAGCATGCAAAAAAGGAGTATTAATTACAATATACTTCTGTATCAATGGCTTTCCAATAAGTTATCAAGTTCTATAAGAAGGAATAAAATGACCTAGTACATGGTACAGGAACTTGTAAGTAAATATTATACTTGAGAATCTCTTTTGAAACACATACCTAAATAAATGTTGACAAAATTAAGCAGTTTGGAAAACAGTTTTGCATTTATGACTTAAAGATGCTAATTCTATCTCTGTGTTAAGAATGAATACTCTAAAAACTAAATAATTCTTCATAAAACCCATTTTAATTCTCTTAAGGGATTAAGAGAGACAAAGAGTATTTTTCTCTAGAGAAAAAAGTTATTTATTAATTCCTCTTGGATCTATTTTTAAGGAATTTGGTTATGAGATGGGGAGAAACTTCTCAGGGAACACTCAACATGGAAAACTTGGTACAACAGTTCCATCTAAATGTATTTTTTAATTACTCAATCTGCTAGTAAAATTACAATAAACCTCCAAAAACAATAAAGCAAAACTTGCTTTTAGCCAAATTATTTATCAAAAGACATTGTGTAGCCTCTGTAAAAAAGTCATGATATTCTCATATAGTAGACAGGAGAGAGTCTACTCCCTTCTAAAGTTCTGTGCTATATCAATTTACCCAATAAAATAACTTCTGAAAGTACATTCTGGTGTTTGTATGATTCCCATTTTGGCATATTAATCTTACTTCAGAGAATGACACTGTTCATTTGGTGTAAAAACTGGGGATCATTTCTCCCCTCTCTCAGGTCTGACGGCACCTTCTCTGACCCTCAGTGCCAAGTGCTGACTATATGTGGAGATTAAGGGAGAGACCTTGTAAACTGACTTACTTTCAGAGGTTATGACCATTAGACTTGCTACCTGATTTCCCACAATTGAACAGTGAATGATTTTAAGCCGTTGGGACATATGCTAGTGTTGTTCTCTGGCCTGCCAAATGAATAGCTAGAAAGATTTAAAGTCTTTGAAAGACACTACACATTATAATTATGACAATGTCCTTGCATGCTTTACACACTCCAGTTATATAGGTTTGGGAGCTTCTCTCCTGAGAACAGTCCTGTCATTTCAAAAGTCAGACTATTCTTACTTTCCAATAAAAAAGAAAAAAAGAAAAACCTCATTCATGAATGTGGCCAATTGCAGCAATGGCGATGATAGGTGATTTTTTGCAGGATTGGGTTGCCAGACTCCAGAAGACATGATTTCCACAAGCATCTTGAGGTTAAGTCAATGTAAGTAGATAGAACAAGATTTGGGGCTCTTCATTGGAATCATTTGCAAAATTTTGAGAAAAGATAAGGAAGTGTATTAGAAACATATGGTGGAAAGAAAATTCCTAGAACCTGGTACCTAAATGGACCCAAGGTAGAAGTGAAAGATAAAAGTTAAAATAATAATAATAATCAACCAAATTTGTTTTTTAAAAAATTCTATAATAATTAGCAAGTGACTAGAACTTCCTCAAGTAGTTATAAGGATGCCAGGAAAAGGGAAGAGGGCATGTGGGTTCTGGTCAGAGAACAGGCTTTGCTTGGCTGTTCTGTATAGTAAGTTAAATGCTTAGGGAGGCACATTCACCTTTTCAGGTCAGCAGGGTACCATTTAGTACATTACTGCTGAGGTACTCTGCTGACCTGAATGAATTAATGCAGCTTCTAATGGTGCTTAACTTGCCAGCACTGAGAGCTGAGGCACCAGAAGTGATAAATATTCTATTAGTCCTTTCTATTTAATAAACCAAACATCCAAAAATGCCAGTGAAAGGAAGTTCCTTTAAAGTGAAGGAACTGAGTTGTGACAGGAATATTCAGGTGACGATTTTAATCAGCAGTTTCCCTTCCAGCTTATAGATGGCCCAACGAGTCTAAGCTCATCATTCCAGTTGACTGCATGCAGTGAAGTATGCAGTCCCGTGTGGCCAGCTCTTAGGCTACATGCCATCTGCAATATCTTTAAGGGAATCTGCTAACTTGGAGGAATAAATATGGACTCCCAAATGATTAAGTCCTAGACAAAATGTTTGCCTCTGTGCCTCCCATCCTTCCTCTTCCTTTCCCATTCCCTGGTGTTCCTTTCCTCAAGTATGTAAAAAAGTGTTTTCATTAGCAGAGCTTCAGAATGTAGGCCAGGGCAGAGTTGAGAAGAGAGCAGAGTTAGGACTCCAGCACAGACTCCTACTATCTGTGAGGATTGGAGCAGGGCATTTTGCTCTGAATCTCAGTCTTCATATGTTGAAGTAGGAATGGTAAAAGAGATAATGCACACAAAAAGTTTAGTTTATTATGATTATAGTTCTTATAGATTCTCTCTTCAAAAAGTAGCATCATTTAAAAAGGTGATAAATGGGTAAGTCAATTATCAATAGGGCTTCACTGTTCACAGACTATGTGGCATCAGAAGAAGGGATATTTTGGGTAAAATTCTTGCTGATATCTCAAACATCACATATGTACAGTCAATAGCCAATTCTAGCTATCAACGAGGCTCTTCTAGACAAGGACACATAATCACAGCCTAAAAAAATCAATGTTTTAAAACTTTAAAAGCTTTCCTCCCAAACCATAATTAAGAAATACAGTCAAACTTGTCAATAGCTCAGTTCTTTCTGCCTCGGCCCTGCATTCCACTAATTTTATCAGCAGATATCCAGGTACAAAGAATTCTTCAACACTAACCTTCCTGTAGACCACTCCTTAAAAACTGCTTACAGGGGAAATATAACCCGAACATTTATTCCTTCAGCAACATGGAGAGCAAAGTGTATATTCTATGCTTTCTAATATTTCCAGTAAAAGAAAGATTTTAGGAAAAACTAAATCAGTAATTTTTGAGAGTATGGTCTCAATACATTTATATTTACATATACACATTTAATATTGTATGTCTTATAGTCAAGACAACAAAAGTTGGATTCCTTAAAATTAAAAAAACTTAAACATTAGTAAAAACTTGCAAAACCAGATAAAGTAAAATGTTGCCACATGCAATATTTATTTCCTGGGATAATACCAGGAGAGGTTGTTATAATAATTATTCTTTAAGCAGAACTCTCACTGACAGTATCGTCAACTGAATTTACAAAAGATTCTCTAAGAAACACCTGGTTCTACAAGACTGAAGTTATAATCTGACACATTCTACATTTTTGATTGAGTTGTTTTCTTCTTCATTTTCTAGGCAATGCATCAGAAGCATAATAACCCTCATGCATGAAAAACGATGTTCATGTGTCAGCTAATAGAGAAGCTCTATCCTGTCCTCACAGTCCCACCATAACACCTGTCTGAAACTGATCAATAAAGTCTTGCCATGCTGGAGGGCAGTGAGAGTAAGCTGAGATGTACAAGTGACCCAGGAGAGCAGTCACAATCAGTCTTTTGGCAGACCAACCATTGTTGAAAAAAGCATAGAAGTTTTGATGCCTAGTATATGGATTCAACCTTTGCCACAACCAATGACCCTGCCACATTGGAAGAACTGAGTGAGTTAGGGCATATTGCCTTGGAGAAGGTGGCTCACGTCCTACCACATTAATGGGGCACAACATCCATACACAGATATTTTAAAACTTGGCACATAGTAAGTGTTCAATAAATGCTTCTGTATTTATTAGAAGTAAAACTTGGGACATTCTGCAAACAGAACTTTGACCCTTATGCCTATATCCAATGCCACATTCCAGCAGGCTACAGAATCTGTGAAGACAGTTCCTCATGGGTGAGAGGGGGGTGTGCCTCCATTGTTGTTCTTCTTTTGAATAAAACATATCATCATAAACCTTCATGCAATACACCGATAATTTGGGTAAAAGTGCCTTTTGAGGCTTGAATTATCTGAATAATGAACAAATCTCCACATCTAATTGAATTCAGCCTGAGCATGGGCTCTGATGCAAAACAAACTTGGGAAAGCATTTCCAGTAGAACTCGGGCAGGCCAGATGTTCTGGAAGCAGAATGCGGTCATTATGCATATGCCAGCTCCTCCTCACTCCACCCCAGGCCAAGACCCTTTCAGCAACACGAGGCCTGGCTAACATATGACTCTGGCTGCATCACCGCGTGGCATCCCAGGACCCACTGGAACACTTCAGCAATTTTCTACAAGCTCCACTGACAGGGACAACTAATCTGAAAAAACACTCAGGGAGGGGGCACATTCATTATGAGATAACACCTTGGTCCACATTACCTAACTGACCTTGGGGTGGGTGAACCACAGGCAATTTACTGCTTTTGGTTAAACCATACCTACACTTCATAGGCTATAGAATGAACACAAGTTAGACAGAAACATAATATAAATCATAAAGTACAAGGTGACATGGCCTCGAAGTGTGGCAAATGGTGGTGCCAATTTTTTATTGCATTTTGGCAGTATGAAGTGGTGTGTATGTATGAGTGGTTTTGTGTGTTTCTGTCTGCCTGTGTGTGTTTGGAAGGACAGAAGAGCTCATAGGGTGGAGCATTGTCCTCCCTAAGGCCCATCCTGACATAATCACTGTACCCGCACACCCAGGAATTCATCCAGAGGAAGCAGCTCCTTTCAAACAAAATGTACCCTGGGAAAGACCAGAAAGTAATTTAAACCTTTGGATGAACTACTTGGCTTTTATGAAAAGACTTCTTTCCCCTTAATTATAGGAATGCTAGTTTTTTTGAGGGATTAGATGTGTAATCTTGCAACGTAGAGTACTTCCATGGAGAAGAGGTCTAGGTGGGATAAACTAGTAAGGATTTCAGAAAACCGGAGAAGAGCATACTTGTGTGAGCCTGACAGTAGCACTCCAGTTAAGGAAAGACACATCAGAAATATAATAGGAGGCTTCCAGTGACACATTTCACTCTCTCTAGATTTTGTCTGGGTTTGTTAACAATTTCTCTATTCTGAGATGGATGTAAAAAGTTGCTGATGCCTTGTCTACAGCAATCTTTCCAGAAATTGCTATCTACCTATATATCTAATCTATCTATCTATCTATATGTATATCTATCATCTATCAGCTACCGGATACTTGGATAAATCAAATGTAGGATCATTTTTTCCCTGGTGAAATACAAAGAGGGATTTGGCTTATAATGTAATATATTCCTTGCCATGTGAATGCAATGAGAAAGTCCATATTTATGCCAGAGTCATGGTGTTAGAACACATGGCTGTGCTTTAGCAAATGTCAAGCTTAAAAACAGAAGTAGACATATTAGATAGGACTGGCCAATTACATTGTGATCTCAAAACACCCATGATTTATTAGTTGCTATTAGCTAACCAGCTCCTCTCTATTTGATCTGTGTATTTATCCATCCTAAGTATTATGCAAGCATGTATTGTTCTACTATGGAAACACTGCCTTGGCTTTTTACATGAGAATACAATAAAATAACTTGAATTGTGATTACTTTTTAAAATAAATCCTGCAACTGGAATTGAATTTCACACTGCATTTCAACTTTGAAAGGAACATATATCTGAAACTAATACAAAAAGTGCACAATTTTCCATATTCAAGTTAACATTAAGCAACAGAAAAAAATAACTTCTGTTTATCTCTGAAAACAGCTTTCTTCATCTAAACAAATGACTAGAATAAGACTGAGAAAAACCTGTTTTGGTTTCTTAGACACACACATATTCCAATTTCCTTTTGCACAATGACTTTTATGCAAATGTTTCCCACACAATCTCCTGACCTCTTTTACCATCACACTGGGACAATGACAGTTCCATAATTGCAATGGTACATATCTGGGATATTTGATTTTAAATTGCAAAGTTTGACTCAGGCCTATTGAAACAAAAATCCTTCTGATTCTTTGTTAATTCCAAACTGATCAGGTTATTATTTCCTGCTAGAAAAAAATTGGCCAAAAAATGTAGGTAAGGCTAATTATTCCATTTTTATGTCCTCAACACATATTTTTACCAATGTGGCTCCTTGCAGGCTCTTCTTTGACCCACACCCACACATGAATTTCAGTTTTTAACCCAGATTCTTTCATCCATAACATGGATAATGAGAAAACTCCAAAAATATTCCTTGGGGGAATGTTACACTAAAAGTTACCTAGGAGCCAATCCCACATGTGTTCCTCTGCTCACCACAGAGACAAGAGATTCATCAACTGCTCTCAGAGAACTTGAAACCCAAATAAGACAACAGCATTATGGAATTCAGACAGACTATTGTGCTTTACTTCTAGCAGATGAAGGAAGAAGAAGAGCTAGGACAACTCAGCTTTTGACTTTGAACCATTAAAGCTGGGGACACTTCCCTTAACATACAGATTGTATCCTAAGAGCAGTGGATGTGCAGATGCTGAACGTCCTGCAGGGGATGGTCAGTGTGCCATCAGCTGGCTGGGAAAGTCTTGGCCATTCCAAGCCAAGAACAAGCAAAACTGTAAATCAGAAATATCACCCAAGTCTTATATGTTTCTTCTTGCTTTGAATGTGTACTGCAAAGTGGTTTTTCATTATGTTTTTACCGAACATTTTTAAAAAAAGTTTGGGATCATTTAAAGGGGAGACCAAATTGTAATGCATTTTAAAGGGGTTTCTTGAAAACATTCTCCAGTTTATTCATTAGTCCATTGTTCTTCCTGCAAATATTTATTGAAGACTCATTATACAAATTCCAACTGCTGAAAATTTGTAGAGGATGCAAAGGCATGAAATAAGAAGAACATAATCACATCTAAAAAAGTGGTTAGCTGGGAAACCCTGTTTTTGCATTAGATACAGATATGGATATGGATACAAACACACACCCATTTTACCTTGCAGTGCTGACTGGAGCTGTCTATGCATTTAGTATTAACCTCATTATAAACTTGCACACATTAAAAGAGAAGATTAAGGGTAAGCTTCAGTTTCATTTTATTGTTTTAATGTCCTATACCAATTTTGCTTTATCATGAACATTTCTAGGGGAAAATCAAAATAGCACTTCAGAAAATTTTGCTTGAAGAATTGAGTAAGATTTTCTTAAGAAAATTCCTTTTGAAAAAAAATCTCAGGAAAATAGTACTGCCAAGAAACGAATACAGCCTTGCTTGTTTTTGTGGCCATCATTAGCAATAGACATAAAGGTCTTCTCTTTTTCTGAGTCCATATGGAAAGATCATCAACACATTGTGCCTCTGGGTTCTTTGCCAAAATACCATAACCCACAAGCCTTCTACCTTAAACATAAAAGGAAAGGTGTTGTTCTGGTCAAATAAAGAAATAATTTTTACTAGCATTCGTCTAATGTTAAGGCTGCCTAAATCCTGCCAAATACATTAAAACAACATCTGTAAAACAGATTTTCATTAAATTGATCAGTTTAAAGTTAAGCAGCAAGCAGATGATGCTTTTAAGCTCACCCTTAACCTTTAACCTTTAACCTCCTTAAACTGGAATGAGGACACATACTTTTTTTAGGTAATACAGAAAAAGATAGTCTATTCAAATTAAACTGACGCATGACCACATTTGAAGTGTGAATCAATGCATTGTCAATAACAAGAAAAGCTGAATTCCCAAAGCTCTGCATTTGTCTTATAACTGCTACTTGTCACTTTCCCTTAAAGACTGAATAATTCCCAATAAAAAATGATGTAAATTAAGCTCTTAATGAAAATGAATTTTATATAGGAGTGTACTATCTAAGCATTAACTCAGAAATTATTTTAAGTCTAATTTTAATATTTTTGCCAAATTACAAATCATCATTTTTCTCCAGGCCCCAGCCAATTTGCTGGGTTCTCATTTAAAAGCAATTAATGTTACCTGTGAAGCAATTTTATTTTGCTCACACAAGCCGACCAAGGTTGCTAAATCCTCATTACCACACCATTTTTTGTAATTCAGTTTAGAAACAGTATCCCCAATACGCTGCTTCTTCGGAGGACTGTTATAGTTATTAATAGAAATAAAGAATGCTCTATGAAGGATAATGTAGTTTAATTGCCCATTACCAAGTTGCTATGCTCAACTATTTCTTTGTTCAATCTTCTTTTAATTCAAAGTAGGCTTGTTCAAACTTTATTTTTGTTTGTTTGCTGACTACATTATGAGGGAACTTGGGTGTTTAAGAGATGAGCAGATACAGAAGAGTTGGGGAAAACATTTTTTATATGACATAACATTTTTAAGGTAAGAGGATATATATATACCCTTGGGTTTGGGAATCTAAAGTTCTTTCTGTTTTAAAGCCCCCTTTATAAACAAGGCTTTATCTCATTGGGTTGTTATCCATTCAAAGATAATATCCAACTCTCTCTGCAAAGGAACTTCCAGACTAACTCTGGCACCCAGCAAATTGCTCTGTATACAGTGAGGGTGGTCAATCCATACTCGTAGAATGAATGGATAAACTTAATACACACATGGACACACATGTCTAAATAATTATCAGACAATTAGATTAAATAACCTTTCCTGAGAAAATAAACAGTAACACCCTATCTGTCTTGAGCTTCCCACATGAGATTAATAAAACAGAAAATTTTGTACCTTTAAATTTTCTCTTCATAACATGTTAAAGTGTTAGAGGATCTGATCAGCCCATGAATATTCTATATGGCTCCCAGAATTGAGATCTATTATTTACACAAACTTAATGTTTGTTTTTTTTTCTCCTAGGAATTCTAAAATTTTTAATAGGTCAGGTATCAGGAAAAGAAGTTGATAATTGAACAGTTGTCAACTGTTGCTGTAAAACCTATGAATTGTAATACAATTAATTCGTTAGATTATATTTTCAATACCACTAATTTAGAAGCTTTCCATTTCACATTAAGGCCTGAGCTCCCCTCAAACTATGTAACCCAAATCTAATGCTTTCATTATTGATCCGCAAAGCACCGACATCACAGGAACAACATTATAAATTCTCCGACCACATCTTCAGGATTTCATGCTCAGTATATCAATCTAGAATTTGAACTTCAAGAAACAACCTAAATAAACTGTATCAGGCCAGCCCAAATAAATTGTTCCTGCATGTGCTCTAGACAGCCACAATCTGTTCTTCTTGTCATGTGTTTATAGTTTGAAAGAGTATTAGAAAAGTCATAGGTGTTATAATCACTGGTTGACTCCTGAAAGTATAGTTATCAATGATTTTAAGTATAAATCAATAGATAACACTTGCAAAACAGATTCTGTAATCATATTTAGAGCTTGTTACAATGATGAATGGTTTGCAATACTTTCTGAATTTTAATGTCCTCTAGACAAAATAAGTTTTTAATAAGTTACTAAGTTATTCATCATAGAAATGAATCTGTTACATGGGTACATGAACCAAGACAATCAAGCCAAACCAGTAAACCAACTGCCAAAAATAAATTAACCAGTAATCAGGGTTTAGGAAAAGTCAAGACAAGTTGTACAATCAAGGTGTTCATCACTTGCATGTATTCATTACTCCTGTACGTTTTTTTATCAGCAGAGATAAAAGTATATTTGCCATTGAATAAACATTTTTATCCTTGACACACCCATTCAGAGATAAAAACATTACTTGCTGGGAAAAGTCATGCAAAATAACAACTAAATTAAAATTTTCAACTGATGCTAAAGGAGAGAGATCGTGTATTTACTTAATACTGCTAGGAACTCAAAAAAAGAAAGAGAGAAAATGCACACATGGAGTTTTGATTGCCCTTGTTTGTCACCAAATAAAAGATGATATATTCATGACGTAGCGCTATTTTTGTATTCTGCTCCCTGTAACTAGCCATGAGCAGTATATTACACTAAAAAATATCAGTCAATAACAGAGGTCTTAAAATATTGTTTTACATATGATAATACTCATGAAAGTTAATTTATTTGAGGGAAACCAGAAGCAATCAATGCCACTGAGATAGGTATAAAAGGGATACATGGCCATTCTTTCAAATTATCCTGTTCCCTAGATTTCAACATAATGTGTAGTAATGTTTAGCAAACACTGTGTCCCTTGTCCTTCTATTTTTTTTCTTCACTTGCAGATTTGTGTTCCAAGCTCTGAAATAGTTATTTCTCTTCCTGTCTCTGTGCCAAGGGAAAGGGATATCACTCTTACCTTGTAGAGCTTCAGGGCAGCCTCGTGCCTGTGATTGGTGGTATGCAAGCGTAACTTATCCACACTGTTGGTGTAGTAGTCACAGGCGTTACACTTCAGGTGGACAGGGTTGCCAATGGCGATGCACTTCAGCCTCCACTCGTTGCTTTTGCCCCCTTCTTTAATGTGAGCCACCAGCTGGTACTTCTGCATGTGTTTGTCAGTCTTGCAGTGGAGCTGGAAGTTGGCTTTGAGCTGAGTGTTATAGTTACAGAGCTTGCACTGGTAGATATCTCCAATTACAGCCCTCCACTCCTCTTCAGGGAGAGTGCGTTCGCTGCTCACATGCACGCTCAGGGCCTCCAGGCTGTCAGAGGTGAATTTGTTGCACACAGCACACTGGAATAGCTTCAGTGCTGGGTCACTGATATAAGGTGACAGCTCTCCTGCAGTAAGGAGGGACAGGTCATCACCCATTAGCTGACCACTGGCAAGCCGGATTTCAGGTGGCAGCTCATTATTTACTACAGGAAGAAAAAAATTAAAAGGAAAAATAGACACTAGAAAACACAGCACACACAAAGGAATCTGTAAAATAAAGTCTTGACCAGAAATGTGCTTTCTCTAA
>CM052544.1:70445794-70494202 GCA_028533065.1 Trachops cirrhosus
TCTCGATACTCTCTTGACTATAATCAAATTTAATCTTGTCAGCTAAATCAGAGAGGAAGTGATCAGTGTACAATACATCAAAAGATCTGCAGAGATTAAAAATGAAATCAAAATTCGTTGTGGTATCTGCCATGGTTAAAATGACATTCTAATTGCTCACGAATCAAACATCACAAAGCTTAGTGTGTAATTTTAATCATTGATAAGCTCCAGGTTAATTGTCTTCATGGCATGTATGCAGACTTTAAAACCCTCTGAAATTATCTGATAACCATAAGCATGAAAACCTAACAATTTTCTAATTAGTCGACAAACATAATGTTTACCTTTACATTCACCAAATTGGCACAAACAATGTATACATATGGAGGGTGGCCAAAATGCCCAAAACATAGTCTCCTGCTGGACTGAAAGAAATGAGGAAGGCAGTGATAATAGACTAGAGATTTAGAGTGAGAGCAAGCTGGTCGATAAAATTAAATTAATGATCCTGAATTAAAATGTGAATTTCCAGCACGCAAGGTTTTTTTTTTTTTCTTTCCTATGATCACATAACTTAGGCATATTTGTGAAAAATGATTCACCTTAATTATAAAAGTGAGAAAAGTTCCCAAATACTTTACAGCTTTATAAAGGAGTTTCTGAGCTTTTATTTAAATTCTGTTTTGCTTATACCCCTACACAGTTCTCAGCCCACAAAAAAAAAAAAAGAAAACTTGCTGGAATTATCACACACATGCTGAGTACACCTCAAAGAGAGATCTATAATGTGTAGTTAATAACTTCGGCCGAATGCTGAATGGGCTCTGCAATGTATCATTTCAATATTACTCTGTATGGAGTAGAGCCTATCTACATATTTTACCAGAAGTAACTTCTAAAAATGTGACAATGTTGTTGCCATGTAAAAAATTATGAAAACCACACTAAAGAACCCATCACAGGTCAAAGCAAAATGGTAGGATACATTTTGTTAGAATATTCCCACATAATTTTACACAAAATTGCCTATCAATTTTTTCTCAATAAGGTATGCATTAATCAGAAGCTAAGTCAAATATATGTCTTCTATACAATTAAATGTACATTTCATTGCAAAAGCAACAATGACAAATCTATCTGAATTGATAGTAATATATTGCCTGATTTGTTTTAATTCATAGGTATTGACTATTACCATGACCATGTTCACCAGTATATTTTGATGAAATCACTTCAGTTTGTGAAGTTAAAAAATTATTTAGATCAATATGTACAGTGACAATGTCCACACATTTTACATATTGATATGATGCTAAATGACTTCACCATCACTGATGTCAGAGAAGATCTTTTTTTCCTTTATCAATGGGACCCATTTAGGAAATTTGCACTAAACTTTTATAAGTCCCAGTAGAAAGACCACAAAGACAACCATTTAACTTGAACCACAGAATTCGTTCCAAAATGACTGTGTAACAAGTAAACTTACTATAAAAGTTGCTTCACCATTTAATCTGGTTTCTACTTGGTCTTCACCAATATCTATTTTCTATTGCCAAATATTCTAGCTATAAAAATCCCCAAAGTCCTCAAGGAATTCCAAATTAAAAAAATGATGTATTTTAAATGTTAAATTCAGAACAATACATACCTGCTGGTCTGCTTAGAATATGAGTATACATTTTTTGGGTATTCTCAGTAATTCACGTAATTCATGCAAATCCCTTTTTTCAGAACTAATGCACAACACACGGAAAAGAACTTTCATTGCTCATTCTGCCTTGCTTTCGTCTGCTGCCTACACTCTGCTCTGCCAAATGACCAAACCCACCTACAAGCAGCCCAGCTAATGAAAGGGGTACTTTCGGAACAATAGAAGAATTCCTTTGCATTCAGAAAGCAGAGTTCCCATTAGAACCCAAAATCAGACAGACCAGTTTTACCTCTTTTCTTTTTTAATAATCCTGAAAGTCTATTTATTGACATTTATTACATGAAATACCTCTGTTTTATAATTGAGACCCTCCTCTCAGGTCCAGTGAGACAGTGTTTGTGAAGTGAATAAAAAGAACGTGATCTGATCAAGGGGACAGAATAATGGAAAAGGAATGCTAGGTTAGCCTCTGCAAAGTGCTGGGAAAAAAGACATGGGTGCCCCTCTGCCTATTGTTTTTATTCTCATCTGCTCTATAGCCATCTCCTAACACTCTGAGTCTTTATTTACTCAAGTTTAAATGGGTTAAAAGTTGTCCACTTATAAAGTAATGGGGTAACAAGTTTCAAATCTAAATAAATAAATAAATAAATAAATATCCTTGAATTATATCAAGTTTCTGAAAGGTCATCACTGTCTCTGCTGTGGCCTTTTCCCCATTCCAAATCCTCTATCAATATGTCATAGTGAGTTAGGCAAAGACAAAAGAGAGGTGCAGTGTGAAAACGGCACATATATCTAATCCTGACAAAGCAATGAATGGATCTTCACAAATATAATTCTACTTGTTTATTTGTTACCACGTATAGAGAACTGATGAAAAAAATCTATCAAAGTGGTATTATGCAGACACCAAGAGCTTCTTTTCTTTGGTTGCTAAAGACACATTGAGGCTTAAATTCCTTATTGTTAAATTCAGAGGAAAGAAAAAAGTTTTGGGCTGGATTTTTTTTTTCAGCAGTTACTGACAGATCTTTTGTGTACTAGGCTGTATTAGCTCACACTACTACCTCATTTCTACCCATGTCAGAATTCATAATTATAAACTACTGTACAAAAGCTTTTAAAGGGTGTGGCATGCTGACCAAGGGAGGAGGGCCTTTTTCTCACAGCCTCCCTTTTGATATATCAAACGCAGGTAAAGTTATGTCAGGGTGCAATTTTGATCTCAGTCTTTAAAGTTGGCTCTGGTGGTTTCCTTTACTCAGCTTTCTTTGCAATTTGCTTATTTTAGTATATGTTCAGTATCTCATCAATTATTGTATAACTTCCTTCCCATTGCAGCATTAAAAACGTTAGCATGAAGAAAGACAAATCCAAGGATATCCAAGGATTGAAAATATGAAGTAAAAAATTCTAAGCCGAACTATTAAGGAGCCATTATGTTCCAATTGTCACTAAATCAAATAACTTCACAAAAGCCCATTTTTAGAGGGGGTGGGGGTAGGGAGTCAAATAAGCTTTTTTATTTCCTTGCAGGATAGAAATATATCAAAGTAAATGCAATGTGCATAGTTAATGTTTGTGAGCTTTACAATTTAAAACAGAAAAGCTGTAATTTTTCTTTGCTGGCAATCTGGAAACACTCTGGAGTTAATTACAGCTGATTCGGAGTGAACCACACAAACAAAGACCAGTCTATGTCCAGACAATTATGCTGCTTTAACCAGCTTAGAGCTTCCTGCTGATGCTCCAGGGCTCCTCTGCACACCCTCTACCTTCCCAGCACCAGGGAAAATGCTTCTGCAAGAAGGAATTAATGAAGGGAACTGCACAAGAATGTGTGACGACCTCTCCTGACACAGCAAAAACTTTTTACCCATGTGACAACAAAGGGGAGAAGGTAATTTAAGTTTGAAGAGAAGGATGTAACCAAATATATAAAGCATTTAAAACAAGCAAATATTTAAAGAGGGAAAGTTTCCCAAGACAAACATGAGTGTGCAAATCAACTCAGTCATTTTCCCCTCCTTTTTCTCATTAAGATCTAAATTAGCTATCGATGCAGATTTACTTTCTTCTTCATAAACAGAACTTTGTGATAGATGTTCGGTGGTCTCCATCTCTCTTATTCTCTTTCTCATTTTTTCTCTTCCCACCCTCAATTTCCCTCCTCTTCTCACTTATCTCTAAACCTTTATGGACTTGCTACGACAGTGGCACATTCTTAGACATATATGTCAGAGCTCTAAAGAGTCAAGGTACACTTTGCCAATGACTCCAGTACTTTTTAATTTGATTAGTTGTGGGAAATAGGAATTTTACTCAGTTTTCTTCACAACTTTAATCAAACTCCAGTTACTTTCCTTTGAGAGAAATCAATAAACTCTCCTTAACCAAAGTCCACTATTATATGACTCATGTTATTTGTTTGTTTCAGGAAAAACTCAAAATCACTGACCAAGATGGACCCAATACTTTATCCTCTGTAAACAAACTTTGGTTATTTTAATCAATAAAGTTGATTTCTAATTTTCTTATTCATTCTAATTGAAAATGAAGAATTTGCATTGGTGTGAGACAAGGACATGAGCTGTAATCATGTTCAGTGCCTCGGATTCCTTCTCTGATACTGTTTTTGCTAGTATTCCAGCTGACATTGGGGCTTTGTGGTGATTGCTTCATTAAAGGGTAAGGATGTCCTAATCAGCTAAAGCATTACTAAAAAGCTGTTGTTTGCCAATACTATGAGAATATACCAGCTTTTTTTCCCCCTTTCTTTATAGGAAAAGATGCCTCTAACTGTAGCTCTATGTCATTATCAATCATCTTCCTTTGCCTCATCTAAATAAATATTAATCTATAAATCAATCAAGTATTATATTAAAATACATATAAATATAGCCTCTAGAAATACTAAAAGGTTGTATAAATTACACTCAATTTTACAAAGCCTTTCCATAATGGACAGAATCATTTTTCCCTTCTGAAAACCCTTTTCCTTCAATTCTGACTATATTTAAAGTTCCAGTAAATATCATTTTTAAGTATAAAGCTTAAACATGGAACCCTTTAGTTTTCCTTGGAAAAATATGGACCACTGTTTCAATTATTTTTAGAAATTTGTAAATCATAGTTGCCATGTTTTCCATGTGTTTATATTTCTAGTCTTTAAAATGCAGTTGGCTAATCTGTCTGGCAGGACACACAATCTAAAAGTGTTCAGCTGGTAGTGTTTTTGAGTTGTCACATAGGAGCATTTTAAAAATTCATCTTAATTGTTTTATTAAGGCATATATAAGTATGGAATATTGGGCTTTTGAAAGAGATTTATCAGGCTAGTGAAAACTCTTCTGCACATATATTTATCTTGTATACAATGTGAAGATAATATAGTCTAACAGATACCTGTATTTTCACCTTCTTTGCCTATTCATGTATAAAATTCATTATTGATCTACTGACTACTATTTAAAAGAGAAAATAATTGTATAATTATTTGTATTTCATGATTCCCACCAATATAATCTCATAGAAAATATAATGATAAGTTCAATAATGTAAGTACATTCTTATTATTTAAAAAAATGTCATTCCTTGCAGGCTAAACCTACCATAATTATTTTCATAAAACTAACCACAGTTCAGCTATTCAAGTGATGATTTCAAAATAATTTTAATGAAGAAAGTTATATACATAATGTTTAAATCCCTGCTACATAGCAGCTAGGAATGAATGGTCAGACGGGAAATAAAGGCAGGGTCCTTGCCCTTACAATCTAACAAAGAACTTAATACAGGAGGTTGGAAGCAAAGGAAGACCATCTCACCCACTAACTCAGCAGTCCTAAGCCTGGTTCAGTAAGATTGCCAGGTATTCTGAACAACACAAGCAATACTATGGCAGTGTGTGTGTGTTGGAGCGGGGAGTGGGAGGTGCTTGAAAGTCTGTGTGTATCATCACCACTAGCTCAGAAAAGGAAAACCTTGAGACTGTGTGTTCATCCCAAGGCCTGGAAGGGGAAAAGGAAGGGGGCCCACAGTGCCTGAAGAAAAAATCCATAACATAACTTTGGTTAATTGCCTGTCTCCCTCCACCTATAAGAAATGAACAAATAGAGTCTAGAGCAAGATAAAGATTCAGGCTAACAAACCCCCACACATACCTACGTTTGGGCTGTCATGTCTCCCCAGGGGGGATGCTGGCATTACCTTTACCTGTCAATCAGTATGTAACCCCCTCACTCACTCTCTTGCCACACAGGGGATCCCTTGCTACCCAGCCTGTGGCTAGGGGGCTTCTGGCCATCCAGGTGCTGGTCACCTGGCCTCTGAACACTCTGCTCTTGCCACCCTTGCTTTTTCTCTCCCATTACAACTTAGCACTAATAAAATTTTCCTGCAAGTGAATACGCTTGCCGATCTGTAATTCTTTACTGGGTCAGCAAGAAGAACTGAGTTTCTCCCATAACATCCCTACCAAGAGCCTTTTACTATACAATACTTTTACAGGTTACCAAATAGAAGTCTTTTTTTTTATATCTCATGTAAATATTTTAATTTATTTTATATTAAAAACCACAGTAGGACTAACATGATAGAGGACATAGTGGAGTACCAAGTTTTATTCTGGATGACATATTGGAAAGTGTATGTCTGATCCTAAGATTAGTTAGTTATTTTATTTCTATTATGGAGAAACTTTTGTTTAGGTTGCATATGTACGTGTGTGTTGGGCCTGAAAGTTAATTTGACTGGTGTCCATAAGTGAAGTGAGCAATTCAGAAATTAACTTTTGTGTTTTAAATGTATGAACTTTAATTAGATTTCATTATAAACAAACAAATGTCAACCATAATTATAAGCTCCTTGATTTACCCACATATTATCCCTTTTCAAACAAACTTGATGTCAGACAAATTAAAATCAAGCAGCCAGCAATTTTGAGTTGAATTCTACATGATCTGCTGGTAACCTGATTACTTTAACTTCAATATCATTACAGGAAAAGTATTTCAGGAAAAATAATGACAAGAATTCCAACTGGAGACAAGCTTAATTGTATTGATTCAAAAGATGCCTGTTCATAGGAACCATGTTGAAGGAGTAATGTTATCTCAAATCTACAGTTTCTATTAAAATAAAATTGTCTAGCATGAAAGAGGCAATTAAGATTGGTGTCTGCAGAAAAAGAGATACTAAACTGACTAAATAATTATCAGGGCCCAATTATCTTATATTTTAAGTAGCAAAGTATCACCATCAGGCATAAGGTTTGCTGGTTTATTTACTGACTGGTGTATCTATTAGGACCAAGAACAAGTGGCGCTGTCAGGACATAATGAAGGTAAATGATTAGTTAGCACCAAGCCTGAACTCTTCTTCAATGCAATGAGTTAATTAAAGTTTACCACCAACATCAACCAAAGCAGGATGTTGATCAGGTTTCAGCATTAAGTGCAAGCAGACAATAGTTGCCAGCAATTAGTGCAGCTATCAAATGACATGCAATGATAATTATACATTTAAAACAGCTAAAGACCTGGGGGAAAAAACTAATCAGCCTCTTTGATGACAAATACTCAAAGGGCAGGAAACAGGTATCAGATTATTTCACTTTAACACTGTAAATCAATAGAATTAAACAAGAGAAGGTTGTATGCGTACATTATCCAAAAAAGAGCAGTACTCTGGATCCAAAATGAAACAAATCTGCTAGCATTAGTCTATCAAAGATAAGGACTTCTGTAGCTAAAGAAAATAAGTTACTTTTCAGTTAATTTCAGAAGTCTATGTAAACAGAGCCTCATGGTTTTGTGCAAATTCAACAATGCAACAAGTATTGCACCATAATTATTGTAATTTAAATTAAGTATATTAACTTTCACTCCAAGATAATGTCAAAAGTACTTTTTGCCTGAATGTCACCTTTGAATTCTCAAATATAATCTCCCTGAAAAGTTTTTAGGTGTTGGGATGGAAATTCTGTTAATTAAGCTAAATTGAAAACAAAAGCCTTTCTACAAACTATGTCAATCTTTCCTTGATGCCATGCAGATAAAAGACTTCAACCTTGCTGAAATCAATGGACCTGCATAAAACACATTCCTTAAAATAATTTTTGTTCAGTCACCTCTTTCTTTTCCATTTCTGGTCTGCAGCCTAGAACAGGTTCCCAGAAAAGTACCCATCCTCATGACTTCTATCTGTCCACTTTCCCAACTAATTCTGTTATGCTAAGGATTTATATCCAGGGTTGCCTAATCTCGACATTTCCCTGGAGCTAAATCTAAGCCAGGGCCACCTCCCACCACAAAAATGTCTCCCTCCAAAAGCCCTTTCACCCCCTTCAGCACTCATACCCTCATTGGTCCTGGCATTTTCACCTCAGCCATGACAAATGAACTGATGACTCTGACATGACTGCACCGGAGGATGGCTTTATCTACAGATATATCATCAACTCTCATCACCCTCTGCTAATATGGCTCTTCTGGTATAATGTGTTGTGAACATTTGAGGAAATATTTGTGTAAATACATGCACTTTAAGTCATAAGAGACCAACTTCATCAAAAGTAGAAAAGGAAAGCCAGAGCGGATAAGATCAGGAAAAAAAAAGACTCACAGTCACTGAATGCTGCTTTGGGGATTTAAGTAACACTACTCAACCTCTGCCCCACTGCAAAACAGCCAGCTGATGGTCTCTTAAAGGTCCCGCCCCTCACCATGAGTGGCAGGAACAGAGCAGAATTTGTGAAGTAACACAAATAAATCCTCTCAGATAAACATGACTAAGCCATCACAAGACTCTTTCTTTGTTTCTACCCCAGCGGGCGACATACTTTAGTCTAGAGCCCTTAATTTCCTACGTTATTAAATCTCTCTAAATTCATTTCAGTGGAGTGAAGGATTGTCAACACCCATTTTACTCCAAGATGATTGCATTCTTCAATTAGAAGGAAGTAATATTTTTCTAACTGATATTAAATGTGAAACTCTTCAAGCTTCAAAGAAAAGGGAGAGTGAAGTGTTTCCATTTAGCATAAACACTATCCATAGGTTAAGTCAGAACCCAAGTTCCAGTTCCATTGATCTAGTTATGCATACTATGGAGGTGACAGGCCAGATACTTGTTATACCCTCTTCTCTCAATTCATCTGAGGACACCCAGCCAATCTGAATCCACTGTAGCATAACAGACCTCAGGAAAAGAGGTCAGGCTTTGAGGAAAGTGCTATTCACTCTTGGATCATGCAAGAAGTTCTTTATTCCTGTTCTTATTGGCATCCATCCCCCTTACTAGAACAAGAACAAAGCCAAGTGCTCCTGTGAGGTTGATGAATAAATCAGAGGTGAGCCACTTTAAGTGCGACCCACAATTTCCCCGTTGACAGTGAGCACTTAAACAGATTTCTATGACCAGCAACTTCTTGCCAAGTGTAGTGATTCCTAATCTGCACCCTGCTTCATTCTGAGAACTAAACGACCCATCCCATTTTTCTGCAAGTTTTCACGTTTCAGGCAATTCTTGTCCTATCTCTAGCAGCTTAGCTTTTCAATCCCAGAGCAGACAGACTGTCCTAGGACCATGATTATATCAACTGAAAATCTTACATTGCTGGGAAAAGTGCCACCAATAAAAAAATTCACCAGTATAACAGAAATTACCCCTTATTAATATTACAGACTCTTTGGGTTAGGGGAAGAGCTAAGCCAACTAAGGGGAAAAAATGTTAAATGATTTGCTTCAGGGAACACACATACACACACTAGATCTCATCAGCTATACTCTGCAGTTATGCAATATTTCCCAGGAACTACTCTGAGCTTTAGTTTCTTTATGGGTTAAACAAGGGAATTGTTCTATATCCCTTCTGACTTCAACAGTCTATGCTTCTACTATAAAAACCCATGTAGATATTTAAATTGTGCTGGAAGATAGTTTTCCCTATGGAATATTCCAAGACAGATCCCGATGTTTTTAGAGTTGTATATTTGTTATCAGTACCTAGATTTCAAGATGAGAGGCAGATTCCAGCAGTATAGTAAACTGAAGTGTCCTATCTATATTTTTAATCAACTTTCATCTATTATTTTCATTCATTCCATAGATACTTCTTGAGGATATTTACCAAATATTTGTCAATAATGTCCATCACTGTGCGTACAGTCATTAAACAGATGTGAGTGCTGCCCTCATGGAGGCTGACATTTTTTGAGGTTACAGTTAAATGAACATCATGAAAAATACTAAGATGCTATTTGGTTTCTTCCAATGAAATATAGCCTTACCCTATCAGTATTCATTAAATACTTTGCCTTAAGGAAATGTGCTTCCAATGAATTCTCAAGACCAGGTCCATTGTAAATGACCAGCATAGGCAATACACCCACTTTTATTTTTAAGAAAAACTATAACAAAGATTGTGAACCAAACATATAGAAATGTAAAGCAAAAATCAAACTCAAAGTGGGGAAATTACAATCCAAATATATATTTCCCATAAAAATAGGAAACAATAAATGTGTACCTCACATGTATCACAATGGGAAATTATGATGAATTAAAAAAAGTAAAAACACATAATAGAAATCCATTTTAGTTTAGATGGCTAAAAAGATATATTTATAAATTTATTAACCTTAAAATGAATTTTATCAACTTTGAGCCTGGGTCTTCCACCACTGAATAATGCATTTCTATAGAAAGATTTACTCCAAGAGATAAGCCAGGAAGAGACTCATAAATTGGCTATAAAGTCTCCCGAGAAAATTGAAGGGTTTTATAATATTGCTGGATTATTAATAACTGGATCTCTTCTCTAGGTTGGTATAAATTTTGATGTACAGGGTACTGTTTAACAATATCTATGCTCCTTTCATGGCATATCAAAATATCATAATAACAATTATACAGGAAGGTATTTCTATGGCCTCTAATTCAGTTTTGAGAAATTCTGTAAAGTCTTTCAAGCAGGCTAGGTCAACTTCAAGACTGAAATAAGCTTTGTGGTCTCTTCTATTATTGTATATAATGGACAGCCTGGAATCTTGAGTTTATGTGGAAAGACTAAGGTCTGAATTATTTAAAAACTGTTTCTATTCTAATTCACTTATTAGATAAAAGACTCAGGAATGCATTAAACATCTAGAAGCCCCTTGGAACCAAAGCAGTGTGTGAGGATGGAGTGGCAGATAATGTGGTAAAGGACTGTCTGCCTAGATGCCATCAAGGTATCTGTCAGTGAGAAAATATGAGAATACTACTACACATATGTTCCCCCACTGCTAGGCATGCCCATTGCATAATTCCTAGCTCCTTCCCTCATGGGAAATAGGCATCTCTGCTCAAAAAATTCAAGATTTGCTTTATCAAATGCTCTTTAGTTGAGCACTGCATGAAAACCAGCTATTGAAAATAAAGAGAAAGGGAACATAGGGTCTCCAGCTCTGTCACATTCATTTCCTTTAATGTTCACAATACTTTAGTCTTCTGTAATCTCTACAATAATGTTGAGGAAAAGAAGCTCAGAAAGATTAAATAACTTGGGGAAGGTCATCCCTAACAAGAAGTTAACCCAGCTGTCTCACAGAAGTAACACAATTGCTATTAGTCATTGAGTTGTCAAAAAATGGGGTAGATTTTCAAACATCTAAAACTCAAGTTAAAATAAACTAATTTAAAAAGGAAAGAGGAATCGAAAGTAAACACATCAAAGAATATCTAGTTTTAACTAAGTGTCATTCTTGCTATATACTATGCTGCCTCTGTAACTTCACAGCACTGTCTTTGTTTGCTGTTCTTACACAAAATAGAAACTTATTCTTCTTAACACTATGGTCATGATGATTAACAGTGCGTTTTAAGTCACTGAGATAATTAGTGCTTTTATGAACCATCAACTCTTCTTGATCATTCAAAGCACCTGGCCTAATCTCCTACTTAAGCAAACATATGTTCACAACCACAGAGATAAGAGGCCATCCAGATTCTATCTGTCTTCTTGGAGTAAAAGAGAACTTGCTCTCTCAGAGGAGATAGTGTCACTGTTGGGTCATCACTGACATTTCCCTTTTCCTAATAGCGAGGGCTCCATTATTTCCACTATCTTCACATTCAGTCACATAACAAACTCTTTTCCAAGCAGCCAATATGGTTGCATGCCACTGGTCCTAGAGTTGGGATATCTGGGTTCTTGTGCTGATGTTGTCCTACCTTGCTGTGTGACTCAATGGTTATTTCCCGTGGATTCTGCAGCCATGTTTTAAAAATGAGCTGGTTGAACTGAAGTTCTAAGACAGTTTCCAGCTTTATCAATTTGTGTTTCCAGTTGCCTTATAACCCTACCTGCTCTTTGGTTGTGATCATGCTGTCCAGTCCTTAAAAAATAAAAGAAATTTAGTTCACAGAGGGAAAATTTCACAGGCCGCCCCTATGAATACAGCTAGAGAGGAGACACACTAAAATGGAAAGATTGTAGAAGCATGTGTGTGTATGTGTGTATGCCTGTATACACACTCCTACTCTGCATCTACTAAACCAAAAGAGATGCCTCATTCTCAATTAATTACTGCTCAGAATATTTTATGTATTACTTGCATTACTTCTAAATATATGCGGGGAAAGGACTAGAGATCGTTATTTTAGAGAATTCACACTTATAGCCTTTCAGATTTAATGAACTTTCTTTTGGAAATGAATGTGCTTCTTCAGTTTACTTTTCCATGCAGGCAAAATTTATGATTCTCCATAGACTTCCCTCTTACAAAATTTTGTTTTGTTTTATTGTTAACCATACAACCAGGTGGCATCCCCCAGCTGATGAGTTTTTGCATTTTAACACTGTTAAAGCTATGGATTTCCTTTCTTCTTTATGGTGAAAGAACAAAATTTTATGGACAGTTATAAAATGAATATTTTAATGCAAAAGTCAATTTTCCTTGATTAAAATTATTTAGGTCTGAGTAAATACTTGCAGAATACTTTCTGGTTTTATAGCTAGGACACAATGGAACCTAAAAACTTCATCTTTAGAGGTACATGGCATAATGAGTACCATTCAGAAGTTATCAACTGCCCATCGTCCTATCACCAGGACAAGCAAACATCAGAAATGATCAGTCATCTAAAAATATGATGCTAGTGTGTGAACCCTGACCCGGATGACTAAAACACCTCCTCAGGACTTGTCTGGGGCCATCAGGGCATTATGGTATATTAACAAAGACAAGCTGCCCAAGTTCTTAAATTTTACTTATTTATTTTTAATGTCTAGAATGCTAAAGTGACTAATTATATTAGGGATAATCTGCTTCGCAAAATTGACTTTAGTGTCAAAGTTATTTTGAAGTTGTGTGCATACATTTAAAAGTGTCTCAAAATGACCAAATTTTATTTCACTCACAAATATTTGAAAGAATATGGGAGTGATGAGCAGCCTTTCCCAGACAGAGGGTTTTATGTCAAACGTGAACCCATATCAAACTTTCAAGGCAAATTGTGAACCTCTGACACTAGGGAATTAACAGAACATCAAATCCAGCAAGATCACAGGGACACAATCCTTATGCAAGAAAATAATGTCATTGAGCCCTCATTAAAAGACCATTTTGTCCCAAGCCATCAAAGACTGCAAGTGCATGAAGAGCTTGGTTATATCATCAGGGATAACCAAAACAAGTGCCAAGAGCAATTGTGCACTTAGTTCTCACATGTGTCCATCTGTTCACATATAAACAGATATTCTGCTTTCTGTCTGATTCCTAAAATCTTGATATCAAAATGCCCTGGGCTTTTGCCCATTTCCTAAGAATGCAGACATCACATAAGCTACTATTAACCCATATGTGATCCATGTCCATGGTGGCTGGAAACCAGCCAGGTACAACACATGGTGCTTGGTTAACAATGTCTTAAAATATAAATGAATTTATTTTTTAAATTAACACATTTTTCTTATGGAAATACCTTAATAAGACCTTCTGCATGTAAAAAAAATAGCCTCCATGTGGATTTTTTTGTTCTTTTAAGACTTTTTGCAAGCATATCATAAACTTAACCATAAAAGTTTCTGAAACAATCCAGAATTTCTTGACAAATTTTTAAAAGAACTCTAGTAAAGAATTTTTGGGGACTTTATATAACAAAGATCAAACACTTTTCCTTTACAATATTCTGTTCTCAAGAGGCAACCCTTATATTTTAATTTACATGAAAACACTTCTGATTTCCCAAGTCTCTACATAACCATCTTAATACCACTGTAGCCACTGAACTGCTACAGTAATAGGGAGAATCTAAGTTCTACAACCTAGCAACCAAACAAGTTAGGTTAATACCAGGTAGAATCTTTCACTCCTGCTCTGGGGCAGCATTCAGTGGCTCATTTGTGGTGACCCCAAACCTGAAAAAGCTTGTTTAAAATGTACACATATAAATAATTACCTGCACTGCATTTGATTTACATATGTACAAAAAAGCCAATTCCCATCTTGGAAAGTGTCTTAACACTTATGGCATTTTAGCTGCCATAATTATGGCTAAAGAAAGATCATTTAGAGCCCTGACCATGTTGTCAACTGATAACCAGGTACAGCCCTAAGTAGTGACAGGAGAAAGCTCTATTGCAAATGTTTCCAAAAGTGAACATCCAGTACTTGACCACTTTTAAAAAGACTTCTCTTTAAATGAAATACACAATACACCCACAAGGCAACATGAGATGAATGAATCCTAAGAAAATAACTCTGTACCCTCTTGTGCTATTGACTCCCAGCCACAAGAACCGATTTGCCACCTACAACATTCAACATTACCCAAAGTCAGAGTACACAACGCCTTCCCAAGTGAAGTGTTCCACCAACTGAGACAGCTGCGCATAGTCAATGGAGGGAAAAATCTCCATGTATTCCATCATTAACTAAATTAAATATCCACACCATACTATTGGGCTTTTCTAAAATAACTGTTTTTGCCAGCTAAGTGCTAGGAATTCCTGACACCCAATAACCAATATTTGACCAGCCTAGCATGTTTCTGAAAACTCTTCAACATACAAACCTCTGCTTAACATCCTCTAACTACATACACTGTTGTCATATTACTTCCTTGCGATGATGGAAACTCAGGCATCTTATAGAGTTGCTGAAATCTGAGCCCGTGCTTGTTTTCTCAAGTCTTGGACAAACATAACTTTAGAGAGAGCAGAGCACAGGCATAGAGAAAGAGGAGACTGCATTTTCATCTTCCTTTCATCTTAGTCATTCAGTCAGCCACTCAGGACCCTATTCACCAGAACGTTTCATTATGCAAAAAAATGCTAATCCTTTTCCGATGCTTTCACACTTGTATAAAACCCCATTCCTTCAACTGAAAAGCAATTATATCAGTTTACCTTTCTGTCAAAAACAGGATTAATAGTCCAATAACAATCTCTTTTCTTTTCCTATCTTCTTGCTTTTGGAAACTAGAGAATATTAGTAGAGGCATTCTGAGAACAAGAATACATTATTTGAAATATGATGATGTTAACCAATGAGTTGAAAAGGGACAATACTCATAAGGCAAAGCCTTCAGTTACTGCAGAAACTCTTCTCTGGGGCAGAACCAACTTTCCTTCTGCAACTGCCCAGAGAGTGCAACTCACTCTGGTCTATTAATCAGGAACAAATTATGAAAGAATGTCGCTGGACTGGTTGACACCATCCCATCTTGGGAGACTCAGGAACAGCCTAGTAACAATGTCCTCTTCATGGGTAATGAACAGCCATGACAAATGGGGCAGAGCAACTATTTATTTGCATATGCAAATTCTCACACAAGGGAAACATGTACAAACAAGTGTCATTGTAAAGTGGATTAGGCAAACAACGCTTTTTTTTTTTTAGGACATTCTGCAGCCCAGAACATTAGTCAGCACAATTAAACCAGTCTCCATGGAGACTAATGAAATTTCGACATGGTATGAGTTAAATTAGATAGCTAGTTATGTGTTTCCACAATCCAACTTGAAATCCATTATGATTTCAGAACAATACAGCAATTGTACCTAGCTGATCTTTGCCAGCTCAACAAGCCCCTAAGTTGACAATTTGCATATGTTAATATAATTAAGCACTAATTACATGAAACTTGTACATATTCACAGGCACTTTCCCTGGACGCTTTTCGGTTTGAACCTTGGCCAAGTCTTTAACCCTTAGAAGGGTCTTAGAAGAAAAAACTCTGCCTGTGGGTACAGCCCCTAGGCAGAAACAGAAAGGCTCCTCATTTATAAGCACAAAGCTTAACCTGGCTTCTCATATTTCCAGCAACAATGACAGAAAATATTTGGTGAGTGTTCTAGGACCAGGGGAAAGGGAAAGGGGGGAGAAGGGATGGATTAGTCTTTAAAGACTCATAACGAGTATCTTTTCAAAGGCAAGCAATGACATTCATTTCAAGAAAATGTTAAGAATTTGCTTTCACTGACAGTGTTGAACCTTAGGAGATGAAAATGGTTTGACAACAGCAAAAATAGCAAGTAGACAAGGAAGAAGGAGCCAGCAGCACCTAATGAGCTTTACATAAATATATGCAGAGGCAATTAAGCAATGTTAATTACTATGACAGCAGTTAATTGAATATAATTAGATATTTTAAGCCACTGAATAAAGCATAGTTAAGATTAATTTTATTGAGATTAATTGTAAATAAGGATAGATTAACTCTGTTTTGACAGGCATAAAAAAGTAGTTCTGCAAATTAAGCAGAAGCATGACCACCAGCCCAAAAATCATATATTATTTTAATGTCACACCTCAGAATCATCTCCTTGATAAACACAACTTTTTAAACCCAAACAGACAGGAATCTTGAAGAAAAACAAACAGCTTGCAGAGATTAAAGAGCCTTTTGTCCTTTTTCATGTGCATTTCTTTTAACAGACTAAATTAAGCGAGTCTGGTGTACGTTTTTTAGGAAGGAACATTTCACACTGAATGGAAAAAATGTTCTATCACATATGAAATTTGTGCAGCTGTGCGGAACTTGGTCCAGATGGTTTTAGACTATAAAACACCACCAAATGATAGACAGTAGGCCTTCCCAAGATTATGTGATAAAGTCACAATCTTTTATTTTGACCTCCTTAATTTCTGCTTTGTATTATTTCCAACCAAATCACATATTTTCTTTCACGAATATGTTTCCCCAAGAGGGTTAAAAGAAACATTGTGCCTACTGAGTGCTGGAAATAAATGTAAAAGGAAGGAAAGGCCTCCTTCCACAGATGCAGCTAAATCACTCAGCCACAAAATGCCACGATAGCTATGACAACAGCATATGCAGATGACAGCACTTGAGTATGACTCTTACAAACAATGGTGTCTAGAAAGATTTCTTAACAAAATACTGCTGAATGAAAATCCCTCCCAAATACTTTCACACCCAGCTAATCCATGCCCAGTCTTTAAGAAAATTAACACAGTCCTCAAGAATGCTGAACAAATCACTAATAAGAAAGGCACTTCAATTGCCTTTGAAATAAATCAATAGATGATTAACATAATATTTTAAAGCAGCAGCAGATATATGTGTGTGTATAACAGAAACATATATATTATGTTTCCAATTTCTCTTAATTGAACAAGGGTTTTATGCCACTAAGCCTGCCTCACAACTTCTTTAGGGTTCCCTTAGTCTTTACAATGAAAGTCCTAAAATGGTGAAACAAGAAGTCTGTGAAACAAGACTACGACAACCCATTTTGCAGTGAAAGATTTTAAATCATCCAGCCTCTTCTAATAGACTTGAGACTTATTGAGGTAGAAACCATAAAAAATGAAGAAGGGAAATTTAATCCCTGAAATATTGATTTGCACATTAATATCATATAGGCTGAGGGCAATTTGGCTTCGTGGAAATGACACATTGTCGACCCTTGGTGAAGTCAGAGCCAATCTAACTGCTGAACATGTCTGAATCTCAAGAGTTATTAAGGGCCTCCCTTCTTGCCTTTATGACTTTTCTTCAGCCTACCAATGCAATCTTAAATGTATTATCTTTAAGAAATAATTGTAAAACCTCAGGGGTTTTCCAGTTAATGGAAGGGAGGCCAAACCACATCAGATTCTGAAATGCAACATTAAACCCTTGCAATCAACAAAAGCACCTCAGTTCTCATCCATTCAGTGCAGAATCTAATATTGTTATTAAAGATAATCAAATTTCATTGTGTAAATTTAGGTTCATGGTCAGAATGGAAGCAGTAAATTCTGTAATATTAAAGAGCGATTTTCTCAACCTCCTTTATGTTTTCCTTGCTGGTAGAGCATCTTCTCAAATAACTCATGTAGCTCAAAATAACTGAGCAGGTTTGCGTTCATTTGCTAAAAACTGCAAAAGATGACAATATAACTGACAGGTTTCTTTCAGTTTTAACTTTAAGTGGCAACTTTCACTTCCTAGACCCAGAGTCCACTCTCCCTGTCTGACCCCACAGTTGGTGCTATGGCTTTGACTTAACACAGCTGGTTTACCTGACCTTTCTTTGTTCCTTAGGTACATTTCACTTTTCAGATTTATGGTTCCCCCCTCATATTTCATTGATTCTATTTTCATTGCCATAATAATGTAAACATTTCAATAACAGCCTACTTTTTAAATCCAAAAGCAACCAGCTATTGAATAACACACTGTGATGCCCTCTCCCCAGTTTCTGCCACAAATATTAAAATCATTAAAAAATAACTGTATAAACCTTATGATCCCCACACTGAAACCAGGTGCAAGAGGTGAAAACAGCTGGCTAGCCATCTTTTATTTTTGTGTACCTTCCTGATGATTGAAACCACAAACGTTGAAAACTATCAAATATTCCCTTATGGATTTTTTTTTTTTGAGAAGAGGAAGAAAAAAAAAGGAAAACCTTCATTTTCTTTAATCTGCTCCTCTGTGGAGAAGAAAAATTAAAAAAAACAAGCAGTCACAGAGGTCGTGAAATAATCGTGAATATCTCCTTTCTGTTGTATTTAAAACATCATTTCCAACAACTATGTACAATTGTTTTTATTCTTCAGTTAGAAGAAAGAAGGAAAAGAAAGAAAGAAAGAAAGAAAGAAAGAAAGAAAGAAAGAAAGAAAGAAAGAAAGAAAGAAAGAAAGAAAGAAAGAAAGTCGGAGCCTGCTCTGTCAGTTTTGCCAGTAAATATAAAGTAAAACAAGTGTTGATGGCACTGAGAGTGTTACATACCCGGGCTGTGTTTTTGCATTGCTCTCAATGGAAGCGATCGATGCCCGTGTCACTGTCGCGTCCCAATCGCAGCCAAGTCTCAGTCTTAATCTAAGCAACACCCGAAAAGGCAGCGGCAGCCGCAGCCTCTCCCTGACTCTTCCATCCATCCACCCAACTAAAAATATAATACTACATATGAGCTTTAAGCACTCCACGTTTATAGGGATCAAGCCACTGAAAATCCTGGAGAACACAATAAAAAAAAAAAAAAAAACCTTCTGTCTCTTGTCTCTCTCTCTCCTCCCTCTCTTTTCGTCCTCTCTCTGCTCTCTCTGTCTCTCTGTCTCTCTCTCCCTTTCCCTCTCTCTCCTTTTGCCATCTACATGATCCTTGATTAAACATAGAACAGAGTTAATAAAAAAAAAAAAAAGAGGGGGTAAGGACCAAGGAGAGGAAATGCAACTGTCAGAAATCGGGACCGCCAGATTTCCTGGTGAACCTGCCTCTGTCTGAGTCAGTGTCAATCCACCATCTTCCGCCTGTGAACTTGTCTTTGGGTTTTTGTTTGGTTTGGGGGGGGCGGTTGTTGCTGTGGTGTGTGTGATTTTTGGGGGGAGGGGGAGGGGAAAGGCAAGGTGGGGGCTGACGGTGGGGGGAGCAAGGAGAATGTGTGTGCATCTGTGAGTGTGTGTTGAGTGTGTGTGCAGGGGTCGGCTTTGGCGGGGGGGGGGGTGGTCCGTGTGCGCGATCTGAACCTTTGGTACCTACAAGGAGGGTGTCTCACGGAACGGTAGCTAAGACCTCACCGGAACCGCGCGGAAGTGAGGAGTCGCGGCCAAAGGCGTCTGCGGGAGCATGTTCTCGGGGCCGGACCCCAGCCCGAGCAACGACAGGAGCCCCCCGCCCGGATCGCAGGTAACAAAGAAATACACACCAAGCGCACCGTCTTCTGAGGGGAGAGGGCCAGGATGGGAGCCCTCTGTAACTTGGGCATCGGCGAAGAAACTTTACACGATCCATGAGAAATTTTATTATTATTTTTTTCCGATAGAAAAGAGCAGAAAAAAAGGGGGAGGAGGAGGGAGACCAAAGTAGAAGGGAAGCGAGACCCGACGCGTTCCAGCCCCTGAGCCTCGTGCGTCTCCCGGCCAGAAGGCGCACTTGAAGTCGGAGAGGCGAAGGAGGTGAAGTTCGTTTGCAGACCTGGAACCCCTCTGGAAGGGCCAGGGTATAAATCAGTTCTCACAGCCGGCCACAGACCCCCGCTCTCCCCTCCGCCCCCACCCCCATCCCCGGTACACATACAAACACACCTTAACCTCAGCCAAAAAGGAAGGGAAAGATTCTGGACCCGGAGTCGCAAGGATCTAAGCTCTAGTCTAAGGCGCACCCCGCAGCCCAAGAGCCAGAGAGAGGCGGCCGCATCTGGGTGGGTTCCTAGCCCCCAGGCCCGGCGATCCCGCTTCCTAACGGACCTGCTTTCTGTGCGCCCGCGCCCGAGTCCGCCCGCCCAACCGCGGGCAGGAGCCCGGGGCTGCGTCCGTGGCCGCTGCTCCGCGCCGGTGTCTCCCAGCAGTCCTGGCCCAGCCCGCGCGCCGGCCTCCCCCAGCCTCCGCGAAGAGCGCGCGGACCCGGGGCCTCCGCAGTGTCGGCACAGGCGCCCTTCGCGGCCCTCGAGAAAGCGAAGGGGGGAAGTAGGAGGAGGCAAAAAAAATCGAGACTGAATAAGGGGTGGGGGTTGGTAGGGAGAGCGGCTGCGACCCCACCACCCGATGTCCAAATTTTTGGAGGACGGGTGTGGAGGAAGGGGCATCGCATCCCGGGCACCGGGCGGGTGGGGACCCCCGGCAATGCCCGCGCAGCCGCGAGCTGACAGCCTCCAGCGCCACCAGGAAGCCCGGGCTCGAGGTTTAGACAGAATCCGAAAAGACAGAAAACAGGAAAGCCAACTGCTCCGCCAAACGTGGGGATCCTCCACTTAATCCAAAAGTTAAATCCCGAGAACACGGCCCCGCAAAGTAAGTGGGAAACCAGGCCCCTCCGGTCCCCCTCCCTCCCTCCGCGGAGCAAATCCCCGAGCCAAAAAAGGGGGAAAGAGATAGAAAAGGGGGGCAGAGCGGAAGAGATGGTCAGGATGCGGGGACGTGAGCGGGAGCGAGCGAGCCGGGGGCAGAAGGAGAGGCGGAGAGGGAGAGAGAGCGAGCGAAATATCAAAGATTGTGCAAGATCAGGCTGGAAAGATAATCGATACTCGACCTAAATTTAACACAAACTACTCAATAAAAGTTAAAGAAAAAACTTACTTTCCATTTCCCCTGCAGTTCCTACGCGATCTTCGCCTCTTTTTTGTTTTGCTTTTATTTTACTTACAGCTGATCACATCCAAATAACACGAGAGGGTTCATTACAAAATTTTAAAAAAATAAAAAGAATAATCCTCGAACTTTACTGGGTGAAAATAAAAATGCTGGAGCAGAAAGTGGGGGGCATGAAGCGGTCCTCGGGGGTCCGGGAGAGTTAAAGCATGTGCCCACCGCGGTCTCGCTGTTTGGTTGTGAAGGGGTTGGGAAAAGGAGGAAAGGAAATGAAAATCCGATATGTCTTTATTCTGCTAATTATTATCGTTTTAGCCCTGTTTAAAAAAATGGCTGATTAAGTTGAGTGCGCATGTCTTTGTGTGTCTATTCCCGATATGCACTCTGGGAATGAGAGAGGAGAGCGAGGGAGAGGGAGAGGGAGAGGGGGGAGAGAGAGGTGTAATTAGTGAGGTGATCAACATTCCCCAGACTGCAAATGACGCGCAGCCCAGACTCGGAGCAGCCCGGAGCCTCGCGGTTTCCAGGGCTCGGAGCGCGGCGGCGGGAGCCCAGGACGCGGCGACCGCGGGGAGGGCAGGGACGGGGACCTCGGGGCTCGCACCCCACGAGCCCCTGTGCGCGCGACTCCTAAACTTCATTAGACACACACACACACACACACACACACACACACACAGCAGGGAAGGGGGGTCAAACCTAAACACCGCAAAAGCAATACTCTTTAACCACTCTACTCTTTTTTTCTTTTTAATTTTAATGAGGTAAAGTCATTATTAGCAGAACAGAGATTTGTTTACTAGGGGAGCTTTAAGCAGAAATGTGAGTTAGGGCAATGGAGAGGTTTGCTCTGCTTTGTAGATTCTGTTACGTCCAAGAATGCCTGTTAAGGGCGAAATGCGGGGACCTGGGCAAATATGCAGATATATGTAAATAAAGGATGCCTGACTGTGTGCAAAGCCCAATTTGCCCAGCCTCTTTCACAGGAGGAATTGCACTCTGCCATCTGTAAGCACGCTATTTAAACGAGTATCTTTCGCTTGCACATGCTGGGGAGAAAACCCAGAGCAGGGAGGATGGAAGCAGTTTAGTCAAAGTAAACTTTTTAATAATAAGAAGAGATGATTGCAACAGTGATAGTGGGGGTAGGTTCTAGCCTTTATGTAATATTTTTGAATATTTTATCAGAATTGCGTAAGTTCAGTGTAATGGCTTTAAGAAGACTTATGAAAAAACCTTTCGCCTTTTGAGTCTGCTGAATTATCTTTCTTGAAGCATATTATGATGAATGTTAAAACTCCACTACAGATTTTATTAGAATGAAATATACTTAGTATTTTCTGGTACAAAATTTAAGGTGGCTGATTCTCACTTGAAAATCTAATTATCTCTTTCCAATACTATAGATGTGAATTTGAATGACACTTTCATTAAAAAATAATTAACTAAAACTAGGAATAGACATACTTTTAAACACCCTCTGCTGCCATATATATATATATATATATATATATATATATATATATATATACCATTGTTACTCAAATAGCATCCTGATACACTGCAGGTCACAAGGAGATACCTCCTATGCAATATTTCAAAAAATAGGAATTCTACAGAAAAAGTGAGAGGAACAAATAAAACAAGCTAAAAACAGACAATACTTGCAATGTCCAGCTTCCTGGACAGGTGAGATATGACTTGCTTTTGAGTTAACAGGCCTTTAAAGTTCTGGTTCACCAGGATCTGCTTCAAGACTTTTTCTTAGGCATTTAGCACCAAGTCTACCAAATAACACCAGAAAGTTTTATTGCATAAGCACTAGGAACAACAGAGGCTGCAAACCCTCACCTTTCTGGCCTGAAACATTGTGTTATCAGGGAACATTTGGAGAATCCTAGGACTGATGCAAATGGGATCAAAACCCCAACAAAACACCTGGAGGATAAAAGCAGAGTCCTGGATAGAGCAGACGAAGGCCCAAGTCAGGAAAGCTGGTTGCCTATGGCAGCTGGCTAAGGTTCTGGTGCAAGTTCACAGGCTTGGAATAGAGAATAAAACCCAGATATGGTCTTTATTAAGAGAAAAAAGCAGAGCACCACCTCAGGATCTGGAGTCTGTAGATATACCAGTGCATTAGAACCAGGGCTACTAAATGTTAGCAGAAAGCAAAGTATTGATGTCTCCAAACACTCCATTCCATTTCAAACTTTTTGGGAAGAAATATGCTCAAACTGGACAGCTTTTTAAGATATTTAAGTTACTCTGTTTACAGCCCCACTTTCACATAGGCAGCTGTGTCTCTGTGTGTTGCAGTGTCTGATTGCATCTCACTGGTCTTTATCCATGTGCCTTCAGAAACATACATGCCCACGAGGGTAAAATTTAAATTCTCTGTAACTTGCAAGTGAAGAAGGTGTTTATGTAGCATTACTGTTTACCGAAAAACACCCCAGAGAGCAAAAATCCTGACTTTAAAAAACTATCTGAGGTGTTGTATGGGGAAGGAGGTGGGGGATTTTAAAGAGACTGAGGGGAAAATGAAGGCTGGGAAACTTTCAGGTTCAATTCAGAAAAGATCAAGCCCTTTGCGGGAGAGGGCTCCAAGTACAAGCTCACTGATGGAAAAACCATTTCCTGCGATTTCAGACGGGTAAATGCGTGTGATGAAGGAAACACCTGAGAACAATAAGTCTGTTTCAGGCTCAGGTGAAGAAAGGGGTTTATTTCTGGCAGAGAAGAAGAGGGAAATGATGATTATTTCATTTTCAAGTTCTCCTTTATTTCTTTTGCCTTTTTCTCCCTGAAACATCATCAATAACATTAATGTCATTAATGTCAAAACACCAAACATCAAATCAGGAAAACCGTTTAAAAATTTTGGTGGCTATTTCTCCTCTACGCCCCCACCTCCTCTCTTTGAAAATACAGCTGTCTGTTGGGGGTGGGGGGAGGCGAGAGCGATTATTGAATTATAAGTAAGAAAACAAAAGGAAGGAGGATTTGTAAGAGGGGCGCCCACTTTTGCAATTCCTTCTGCCAGCGAGTATTCACCTCCTAGAGTAAGTGTTTTCTTTTTAATCATCTTTCCCCTCTTCTCTAAGAAGAGAAGCTGGGGTGAGAGTCAGGGTTAATGGGCTGAGCGGTAGGGGCAGAGATGGGCTAGCCCCGAGTCAAGAGTTTCCTCCAGGGCTTGGCCTGGGAGCGCTCCCGCGCCGGGAGGGAGCTGGGGCCCCAGGCAGGGCACTGCGGGCTGGGCCCCGAGGCGCAGAGCGCGGCGCCCAGGGCAGGGGCAGGGCCTGGCGAGCGAGCTTGGGCTCGGCCCGCGGGCTGCTCCGGGGCACCGGCACAATCTGCCAGGCTGGACCTGGCTGCGTCGCGGCCCCTAGCTGCGGGAAACCCAGCTGTTCCACTTGGGTCCCTGCAGACCCTTGGCCATCAACCTTTGACCCTGTCCCTCCTCCCCATTCCTCTATCGCTAAACTCTGCGCGAACCCGCCGCCACCCTTCTGGAACGCTGGGCTACTTTTTATTTCAAAGTGAAACGAGCAGAGGCGTCCCTGCGGCACCGAAAACTTTCCCTAGACCTTCCTCCGCACTTTCCAGGGCTACCGCAGCAACCAAGCCCACTCCGGGGCTCTCGGACCCTGCGCCGAGCACGCAGTTAGGCGAGATCCCTAAAGGGACACCAGGTGGTTAGGTGTTGAGTGTTGGAAGCAAGAAGTAATTAACATTGAGACAAAAGGTAATTTCCACTTCCAGACTTTTTCTCGGCGTATTTTATTTCCCAAATCTACTGTGTCTCGGACACTCCGGGCTTTACAATCGGTTTACTGAGTCTTCAGCTGTCTCACTCCTCAGTTCGCTAAGAAATACCCCAGCCCCCAGCCCCACGTGCCGCCAGCTCCCGACCAGCTTCAGCTCAGGGGAAAAGGTTCCCAGTCTAGTGACCGAGCTTCCGGGGTCTACAGAAGTGCTCAGTTTGAAACAAGGTATTACAAGATTTCAGCGTTAGGAACCCTTGACAACAGCACAGACCCTTGAGATCCTCAACCGCCCTCCTCCCCCTTCCTTCTTTTTGTTGGATCTTCTCCACACGGGGGCTATTTAACAAAGGCAGTCGGTTAACTAACATTTTGTTTAACTCAGCAACTCCTTTCCAAAACACACTTCAACGTGATACCAAGGTCTGTCATTTTGTGTGCGTGGGAAGGTGAGAAGGTGGGGGTCATATATGTGCGTAAGGGGAAGACATAAAGTTGACAGGAAATCGGAAAGTGGAGGACTTCTTTGGGAAGGCGTCATAAACACATTATATTTACAATCAAATAATTAAAGAAATCGCCTGGGAGAGAGGCAGATTTCTTTACTAGAAAAAAAGGGGTACATTTTCCTGAGAACTAAAGAAAAGTGGGTATTTAAAATATAAACTAACATCCAGAGTGGATACTAACTTTGTGGTGAGTGAACTAGATGAAATGAAATTCAGAAAAGGAAGGCATTTTGAGTGTGTGTGTAGTTTTGTGGGCACAGAATCCCCTCCCCTCCCCAACCCAGCTCTTACCTCCTTTGTATAGAAATGTCCCCCACCCTGTCTCTAACTATGTACTTTCATATTCCTGTATATTCCTCTCTTCCTACAGTCCATTTGTTTGCTTAACTTTAATCTGTTCTACGGTCTTTTCTTTTTCCTGGAGGTTTGACCTGTTTTTGTTTGTGTATTGGGTGGGGTTGGTCATTAAGTAAAGTTACACTCAGGTAAAGTAAGGAGGGGGAGGAGTTCTAGAGGGTCTGAGGAAGGAATCAAGGGAGAGAAGGGGGGAAGAGGGAAAGGGAAAAGTCAACCGCCCTCTGGCCTTTCAGAGGTCAGGGCTCAGACTGCGCTATGACCTCCTTCCCCTCTAGGCAACCAGCCCAGTGTTTATAAACAAAGTCAGGCAACACTGTTCTCAAGCACTTCCACAGCTCATATGCAAATTAATGAGGACTCCTGATCAACACTGCAACTACCCCCCCACCCCTTCAGCACACAGACATACATTCACATCAGCCAAACAACGCAGGACCCGAAGCACACCCTTCTCAAAATACAAGGATCTATTTCCAGCTAGAGTACCCAACATACATTTTGCATTCCATCTGGGGAAGAACTAGTGATGTACAATGGTGCAGATGGGAAAAGACAAACAAGTGGGGAGAAAAAGGAAGAAAGAATAACGGTTATTTCATTGAAGAGAAGAAAAAATTGTGATCTTTGAAAATCTAAAATATCTATACCTAGTCAATGGAATCCTGTATCAACTCCGACCACCAAATACAATTATTTTAAAACAAGATACTACAGTCATCCAAGCATTCATATTTCCCAGACAAAAGTGCAGAAAAACCTTTATAGTTGAATAAAGTCACTCAGTATGTAATGATCCTAAATATTAGATACAACAGAACCATTAAATCCCACAGTAAAAACAAACAGACCATTTGATCTAAGTTATAAAACACAAAATTAAATCAATCTTTAATTACAAAACACAGCTTAGCAGAAACTAAATGTTAAATCAAAAATTTTGGAAACAAATATTGTTTGCCAAGGTATAGAAATGATAGCTTTACATTATATTGTAACCAAAACTCCATTTCAGGAATAATTACAAGATAGAAAAAGATGCAAGCAAAAAAAAGTAATTAAATGATTTTCAAACTTTTGCTCTAAAATGATTTTCAGTGAAAGTCTAAGAGAAAAAGGTTAAAGAAACTATACCTCAGAGGAAAAAGATCATCTTCTTTTCTTCTTTGTCTATCAGTCCCCTGTTAAAGCATATGGAAAATGTTTTCAAAATGCCCAGATTTGGCACACTGTCATAGCAAAGAGAGGAGCACAGTGATGCTGTTAGAGAAAATGGGAAATAAATTCAGGATTGGGTGCTGCCTCCTTCAATGCGGATTTATCTAAGTTTAATTTAATATTCCGCAATCACTGGATGATCACATATAATTCACCAAGATTTTAAAGGGCTTTATTTAAATACCTCGAGCAACAAGAGAATGAAATTTAAACCATTGCAACCATTGCTTATATATTTTTTATTTTCCCATTAGAACTTTAAGTGCCAATTTCTAATAAAAGGGAAAACGATAAACGTTTTTGGTTTTTTAAAGGGAAAATGCTCAAGGAAAGCATTAGCTTTATTAAAATCATTCTGAACATAAAATCAAAAAGCACAAAATAGTTGTTTGTAAAACACTAAACCTTTAATCGATTTTATGGGCATTCCAATCGATTAGATAAACGGAAATCTATAGCAAACATCAAAGCATTTAAAACATTTTCTCTATCTCACTTATAAACAAAACTTTTCAACAGAAAAAAATGATTATCAAACGACTAACAGGAAATTCTTCGAATATCAAATTACGATAATAAAATTATTTCCACATGGAAAGGGATAATGACAATGATGATAGTAATTACAATAATGAATAATTCAACAACTCTTTGACATGTATGGAAGAACCTCGAGCAGAAACTGTTTTGGAGGGGGACTACTTTAAAATAAATACTTTATTTTTAAAGGAAATGTTTCTTAAAGACACTCAAGGGGATTAGTTTAGGTGTGGCTGTCGGACTCCTGTTAATTTCCCTGCAGTTGCAAAGGAGTCAATTTCTTTGCCAGCAAATTTCTTTCAAATTGAATTACTTCTTGTCAGCAAAAATTAATATGCAAATGTAAGGGCGCCCTACCAGGTTTACAAACTTGTGTCTGGACCTGTCTTCTTATTCTAAAAGGTGATTTCTAAATTATGGGGGGAGGGGAGTGGAGTGGAGGCGAGGAATCGACTCCTCAAATTTGAAGGTGATCACACGGTTTGATCTTTTAAGTGAAGGGAAACAATTTATTAGGATCTAGGAAAACTGCTGTCCCGAGAAAAGCAGTCATCAGAGAGCATGACATTCTAGCAGCAGCAAGAGGACGTGTTTCTGTAACGGGTATTATGTTTATTTGTTAAAGAAAATCAATGAAAGTGACTGTAAAGTAGTTCGTGAATCGTGTGTTTGGGACTCGGGGTGGACCCTGCAGGCTGAACCAGCAGCCCCCGTTCTTGCCGAGGAGTCCCCGCGTCGCCCCGAGCCCGGCGCACGCTGCACCCTGACAGCCGCCTAAGTCGCTCCAGTAGCGACACTTCCGACCCTGGGTCCGGACAGCGGCTCCTTCCAGTGGCCTGTGGCTGCCTTTCCACGCCCTCCCTCGGCAGCCAGCACCTTGTTCTTGTTCCTTTCTTGCTGACTCTTGTCCTTTCCCCCTTCCTTTTCGATACAGGTCTGAACGAACTTCTGTACTTCTTCGCTTGCGATCGGAATTTCACTCTTTGAAATTTCTGTCTTCTCGGTGAATCGCCCAGCCCTTCCTACCAGCCCCTCCCCCAGGGTTCTGTCCTGCCTTTTCTTTAGTACCCGGGCACTGCTATGCAGTCTCCTCCAGACATTCCAGAGAGTTCTCATCGCACCAGAACGCGCTCTTGCCTCCTCCTCCCTGGTGTGGGAGGGGGTGATTTTGAGTTGAACTCCCAAGGGTTTTTATTCTGTTCTTTTAACAGCTTCACTTTCCCTTTTCTTCTTTGCATAACCTTCACCTACCCACTAATTTATAACAGAAGCGGTTCTTTCCCTTTCCTTGCGCGGTTTACAGTTTCCGTCGGAGCTTCGCGCACACAACCCTGCATCGCCAACCGCCTGCCGGCCAACGACTTCCATCTATTCGGTTGCCGTCTAATTGCTCTTTATCTTCTCAGAGTAAGTTAGTTTCCAGGATCTAAAGTTCCCACGATAGCGCCTCTTTATTTTGCCGAATTACTTCGTTGGTTCAGTGAAGGGTGGGGCGTGGGGGGAGGTGTAACACCCACCCACGTCCCTTTTAACACCCTTTCCTCCAAGTCCCACCACCCGCCCGGTCATGTTTTGTGTGAATAATAACGGATTCTGACAGGGTTTTCCTCCTATGCGAACAGATCGCTTAGAAATTATTCCTCTGGAATCTAGTGGTCAGCATTCCCACCTCCCCCTTCATCTCCACCCTCACTGCGGCCCGGCTGCGGGAGGGGAGCGCGGCCCGAAGACCTCGTCCTCTGGCTTCTGGTTTCTCGCTGCTGCAGCTGACGCTGAAATTCGCCGTGGCCGCCGCCTCTTCCCGCTTTAATCCCAGACCTCCAGTCATTGGGCAGCTCCTCAGAGGCAAGAAGTCAACACCATGGCAACCCGACAAGCCTATCAAATCACCGGCTGGCGTGACCGCAGCAGCGGTGCAGACGGGGAGTGGGCTGGGCAGAGGAACAGAGAGGTCACTAGCTCAGGTACACAGTCTAGGGGTGGTCAGCAGCTGTCAGCCCCCGCCGTCTGGCTACATAGATGTGCACCACGCATTTCATACCCGGACCCTAAATTCCCTAGTAGGTGAGGAGGAGGGGGAAGGATGCGTATCAGATTGAGATTGCTGCAGAAGAGCTTCAGGCTCCAAGTCACCGAAGCCCTAGATATTGTGAACTAAAGATGCCTTGTGCCTACAGTGGAAGGAATCACCAAGTCACAACAGCCTCAGAACCAATTGTCAGGACTTGGCCCAAAGGTGTAGGTTTCTTCTTCAACAGTTCTGTTACTTGCTTAAACAATATTAATGAAACATTCTGCTTTGAGTGGGAAAAGGATAAAGGAAAATGTTGCCTGTTGAACTTTTACTGTCTGCTCGTGTTGGAATATATATAAAATATATCTCAATATCGATTTCAGCTATGCCTTGGAACCATCCTAAACTTTACCTGAAATTGCCTTTTCCTTGTCTTTTCATAAACTGTGTGCTGTTTGTCATGTGTGGCCTAGATTTTGATTCTCTGAAGAGAGGAAACAAAGGACACTAGGAAATGGGTAATTAGAAAATCTGTGTGTCCCCCCTGGGCCTACTCAGCCTTTGTATTTCCTTGTTTTCCTTGAGAAACTCCCCAGAAAGACAAGACTTCCATTAATAGTTCAGAGCATCTTGTTCATAGGATATAGACTGACACTGCATTTTTCTTTTTTGTTTTTAAAGGCAGACAATGTTTTTGAGAAACCCACAACATACTATTTCTTATTAGCTTATAATTTCATTATGAAAACTTTTGACAAATATTTGTACAAGACTATAGAATGCTGTCAGTGACCATATGTCCCCTTCTGTCACTTATATCATTGCTGATTTCTAAATTTCAGAATGTAAGTCGGTCTCTTAAAAAAAGAGAAATCCACTTAATAATAATGTTAATGTGTCATTTTTGAGAAAACCTTGTATGATATCTAAAATCAACCCTTAATTCCACTCCACATAAACAAAATTTACTATATAAACAATTTTCATATTGATCTAACATTTGTTATGAAGAGGCATTCAGTGTGTAAGTATTTAAGTTACACTTGGCATGCATAAAATGCTATAGCACTAGAAAGGTTTCTTAAACAGTGATTGTAATATTAAGCAGAGTAGGACAGAGTGCCAATTTTTGTGACTCTACACAGAAATTTAATGAAATCTTGAAATTCATTTTCTTACTTTCTCTATATTTCATTGTTGATGGATCCTAATAGTTGGAAATAGTACATTTCAAAATATAACCTATTACACACAAAAAGGGAGTATCGATAACTGACACTGGAGAACAGGTCATGATATACTAGAGAAAACTTTTGGACATAATCTAATCTTCCCTGCACTGAGACTCTACTAGCATTCTGGTAACATTTTCATATTCTGTGCCGCTCCACAGTTCAATGATAAACTGCTGAGCACCCAGAGTTGAAATTTGGTCATAGTTTAAATGGATACCTCAATGCTGAGTTATTGATATCTTCAAATGTTTTGGGCTAATCCACATGACATTTACTGGGTGCTGAGTGTTTACAGTGGCAAATGTCATAAGAAACAGAATACTCTAATTGTAAGTTAAAATGCATGTGTCTAATCTATCTCCCAGAACCTAACTTTTAAATTTAAGATGTTTTAAAAAAGAAGTTAAATGAAGTGTACAAAACTCTTTTAGTACATTTTGGTTGAAGTAAGAGTAAATGAACACAGGAAATGTGATAACATTGAAAATTTCATCATTTCCTTTAAGGGTATATCCTTAGTTACTAGAAAACTTTAAGTACCTTAGGATCTATAATATTCTTTGTAAATGAATGTGCTTATGTATATATGGTAGTCAATGATGTGAACAGAAACTGTCATTCAAATGTTCTATGTGTAATATTTATAATTTTAAAAGCATTAAAATGAGATGGAATTAATAAATTAGTAAATTACATTTAAACAAAAACAAATATCTAGATATTCCAGTAGATCTGTTGAGTTTCTTAGAAATTGCTATTTTTTCCTTTTTACATAAGCTTGCTATGTATGGATGGTTGAAAAATAAAGAATATTATACAGAGTTACTTTTTAACCATAAATCAAATTTAGTGTCTGTCCTCAAAAATAGCCTCCTATCACAATTTATGGCCTTCTATTTTAAATATGTATTTGTGTACCTGCCACACACATGTTGCTTAGCTCCACATTCAAACCTTTACATTTAAAGCACATTTCTATACCACTAATATTTTCAGTAAGGATGCTGATGGAAGGTGGAAATTTCTCTATTTCAGCTAATGAGTAAGACAGGGGAATTAAATATAGTTTAAATACTAAATTAAAAAAAATCAATGCAAGGATGCCTTGCTCATTTTCAGCGGAATGAATACCATCTCCATAGAGTTAATTCTTGACCTTACCTGAGTAAGTACTTTAACTTAAAGTATGAGTTGCACCTAGAGGGGTAATAATACATTGCACTTAATAGGAAGACAGTTAATAACCTTTCTTCATCCCCGCACACCATCAATCAAGGCTGTCACCAGTCTGCTGAATCAAAGCAAAAGTGTTCTTCACAGATGACTGATTAGAAACGCAAAATCACAAGATCCATCTTCATGGTCACTTTTATTATAGTCATTTTTAAACTGACAGCAACCTGTTCAGTTTCAGCACACTGGGCATCACAAATAGTGTCACTCAGTGCAGCTAAGCATGAGAAGAGGCTGGTCGGATTATAGTTAAACATAATTAGGTCCTCAACTCTTTGTGGAACTAAGAAAAAGGTATTCCTTTCTCCATCAGCCCTATTGCCTCTCCTGGTAACTTGTTTTGATTCTATTGTATTATTAGTTTACCACCCTGAAGGGAGGCAGTGCAGGGTATAGGTTTATGCTTGTCAATTATTTAGGAACTAGGGAATAAATATGTCTTCTTGAGAGTTACAGGTAACTTTTTGCTTACTGCTTTTTGTTAACTTCATGAAAAAACAACATTGCTACTCTAAAAGTTAGTGAGGGTTCTAATTATCTAGATACAAGTTTTTAGACTAAAGACTTGAGAAACTAGATAGTCAGGTATTAGTAATAATACTCACTGACAAGAGGCTCTTCTCTTAATAGTATCACCTGAATGCAGTAGCACTGGAGTTACTGAGGTTAGAACTATTTGAATGCATAATATTCAAGGTGGCTGAGATATTAACTATTAGGTAGCTATGTAAATTCTTCATGTTATTTCTTTCTCAGCCCTAGAATATTTTTAAAAATGGCAAATTTCAAAAACCAAGTAGAGATATATGTATATCTTTAAAAGGGGTAGTTTAAAACAAGTCAGAATTAAACGGAACTTTATCTTCACTTAGAGTCTTGATCTTTATGCTACACAGATGATCCCTTCAGGTTTATTTCATGGTATTTTCATCAATACAAGTATTTACATGGAAAAAACCTGTAATAGAAAAATCTCATACTATGTTGTGAATCTCCTGCCATTTTATAGGCTCCTCATTTTATATTTCAGAAAAGAAAACCCAACTGGATTTAATATTTAATTTAGTAATTTTAACCAAAGTGCCCCAATTTAAATTTTTATACTTACCTTTTCCTTTAATCCCAAATGCTCATTTTCCTGTTAACAGCAGAACACACACATGTCCGGGGGGAGAGAGACAGAGAGAGAGAGCAAGTACAGAAAAAGGAAAAAAACTGTCAATGATATTTCTTTATACAACACAGTACCTTCATATTGATTTTCAAATATATTAATAGCCTACCTTTAATACCTCTCTGTAAAGCCACCAATTTTTTCTGTCTCTACACATGTACACACACACCTTTACGGCTTTATTCTAGATTATGAGTATTCTTTTCTTCGCTGCACAAAATTCATAGGCAAGATATATATATATATAAAATATATATCTTTATCACTAGATTTATATCTTTACCATTAGATATACAGATGCATCATTATATATATATATATATACATAATATTCAAATTATATGTAATGGGAATCTGTATCTTCCACAGATGCCACTAGATGCATGAATGCACTCTATGTATAAGAAGACTACTATTAATTTCCTTAAATATTGTACTCTGCTTGTGTACATATATTTCTATAAGTATATGGATTTAAAATAAAGAGATCATGAAATAAGTAGCTATCTGACTTTTTTTGGTTCAATGAAATTGTCCTAGAATTTGGAGAGATGTATTTGTTTTTTGGTATTTTAAAATATTTCCACCTTATAAAACATTAATAATGATAATAGTTATGAAGTATTAGATTTGAAAAATTAGGATTAAATAATTATATACTGCAAAAGCTATATAATTACAAAGATGATGATGTAATAATCACCTTAATAGGTTTGTTTTCAGTTTACTTAAAGATTAAAAACCTAATTTCTCCTGACAAAATGTATGTGTGTCTGCTAAGTTTGGACAAGTTTATACTTTCAAAAATGAATAATACTCCATAAATTTTAATATTATTACTTTTAAAGTTAATTTTTGGTATGAAATATTTTTCCTAACTAGGTTATACTAGTCAGAATATATATGGAAAAGTGATTTATTTGAAATATCTGGACTCAGTATAGCACTCTTTGTTACTAAAACTAATTCCATGAAATGATATGCATGGATTTTGGCATTATCTTGGTAATCTATGCAGGCAGCCACTATAGATCTTAATATTAATTTTTGATATCCATCATAAATATGAGTGTTCATAGGTTTATGAAATTATAGATCTAAAATCATGTTTTCTTCTATAGATGGGCCTTAAACTGAAAACACAAGACTATTTTTTCTTTATATTTTAGAAATATAATCGAAACTTTAAGAAATCAGTTTTTGAAAGTTATTATGAAACATTGTATATTTTGTGTTTTGACATCATTTGAAAACAACATTCACTTACATTTAAATCATGATTAATTTAGAAAGTTTCTTCAGAAACTTTCAAAAATTATTTTACAAATTGTTTTTTACCTCTAATGTCTATTAGACTATTTTGTTGCCATTAGTTTTAAAAACTTATCTTAATTTGTGTGCGTTTGTGCTTACATTTGCTTCCTTGAGTGTGTTCTTACATCTAAGTTAATACATAAAGCATAGAATTTTATTTACTACAAGAATTTTGCATGATAAAGGAACTAGCATGAAACTTATAATTTAGTTAGTAGAAATACACAATCTATAACTACAAAGTCATCAAATTATATTTTAAACTAAAAAGTCTAACAGTGTTAGAGCATTTCAGTATGGGCTGAAATTTATATTTGTGCATTTCATGTAGTATATTGATATATATGCATACATATACATAATTACACCTAAATACTATCATATTTAGATTATTGACCTCTTTAAATGGTAGCCTGCTCTCTCACATACAGATACTACAATTATCTTTGCCATACCTGCATATGTGCAGCCTGAAAATGCAATTATGGCATTTCTCTCTTTCTGGGCATGATTTTCCCTGAGTTCTAGAATTGTTCTTTGTTGAATCTTTGTAGGGGGAAAAGCTGTTCTATGAGTGTCAGTTTGCAGTCAATGTGTGAGAAGATGGTATGGTCTGGATAGACTGGCCACCTTTCAATATGTCTTTTCTACCTGGATTCAGAGCTCTGTCTCCTAACTAGCGATATTTAAAAAGAAAAGAAATGAAAAGCAAAGGTCACACAAAAATCACCTTTAACATTTTATAGTAAACAAGAGAAAATATTGAAATATTTACAATAATGTGTTATGTAATTTTATTTTACTGCTTTCCTATATTATTTTTAAAACTGTTATCACCTATTTAAAATTGTCATATTGCTTAACTCTTAATTTTTTCTCATGAAAAAGGAACATAGTCCTTAAAAATCTCCCAAACTGAGATGAATATTTGCTCCACTATTCATATTCCCCAAGTCTTTTTGCCACTCAGCAACAATGCTAGAGGGTGCATTTTATAACAAATAGATTATTTTGATCTGTATGCTTTATTCTTACATATTTTGGTTTACAAAGAAATATGCAAATAGAGTTAACAACAACTTTTCAGGACATACTCCAAGACTTTAGGGATATTTTTAAGGAAAAAAAATAGTATACTATGATATAAAGATTTCTTTTTTGATAGCTAAAGCTTTCTATGTAAACCTTCACTTACGTATTACACAACCACTGAAGAATTTTAATGTATTGCAGTTGATTCTGCAATATTTGCACAAACATTCAAAGTAGTATTATGTTGCTTAGTTATTTCATTATATTATATACTACATTTAGATTTTCATTTCAACTTTCCCATTTTCAACATTTGGATGTCATCCCATTAACTATCATAAACCGGTAGTTTAAGAAGGGGTAATTCTGAAATGTAAACATCCCTCCTAGAATTTTACAGCCTTGACATCCATGGAAGAGAAAACAGGGACGAGCGTTACTTTTCCACAAACATTTCCCTTTTATGATTATAAGAGAAGATCAGATGCTGTGGCAATTTTTTTCATATGTGATTTTTCTTTAGAATTGTTTTCAAAGTCAACTGTTCTTAGACTTTATTTCATTTCAAAAAGCATTGTGTTTTGCTTCTTTGTAAAATATTTCTTTATAACATTTTTTGTTTAATTCACTTTTAGCACAAGAAACACCCAAACTCAATCTGGATACCTCCTTCCAACATAATTTAGCTGGACCTTTTCTTAGTCAAGGTTTTCTGGTTTTCATTTTCACTTCATATTCTCAAATAAAAGATCCTTTGTTGTCTACCATTTGATTGGACTTAATGAAAAACACTCCATTTTAACTTAACAGTATTTCCTTTTGAATTTATTATATTTAAGAACACTGTCAAAAATCAAACATTTAATCTCAGGTTTTTATATTTCAAAATATATTACTATCACATGGCTCAGTGAGGTGATGTAAAAGTAGATTGAAATGATTTCAAAAAGAAAAGCAAAAGCGAAAAAAGTAATGGCTTCATTTTAATATGAAACTAAATACTATGGTTAACGTGCAGATTGGGGCCAGCAACTGACTGTAGGGACTAACATGTCACAGGGTGCCAACAGTGGAATTGTGCAGTATTGACTAAATGAGGTTCACTGATTTGTATTGAGGCTAATATCTTCTTTAAACAATTCCGTGTAAATTGTGCGTATAAAGTCATTGGAAGCTATTTCTCAGGACAGCCTCGCTGGCTAGCTACCTGCTGGAGTGAGGAGGATAATCAATAGGAAGAAATAGAGCTGAGCATGAGCCTGGGAAGCTCCAGAGGAGTTAATGCTGATGAAAGTAGATGATGTCAATATTTGGAAATAGCACAAGTCCAAGGTAATAGACAAAAGAGAAGTGTATATGTTGCAGAGTGTTCAAACAGGGGCAAAATTAAAGCCTAAGTAGCAGATGATGTCCTAGACTACAAAAAGACATTATGCATTGCAGGTATTGTTAAGTTTCTACAGAAATCCAACTGGACAAGAGGTTATATGAAAAGGTACCTAACTTTTATAAGAAGCTTGAATATGATTTCCATTTCAATGGTCAATAGGTTTTTGATCAATATAGGAAAGCCTGTTCCAAAACATTTGGCAGGCATGTTTTTACATATGTGATACTACATCTCATTATGAAATTTTTAAAAGCTTTTCTAAGTGCTTCTAAGATATATTAAAAATACATATAAGATAAAATAAAACAGGCTGCCAGTCAAATGATGATAGCAAAGATATAAATGACCCTAATAGTCTTTGCATATACTTACAATTAGAGTAGGCACCTTATTTTCTAAAGGTAGTAGACTTATTGGAAGTGAGGTAATGGTATATTTTTACTAATTTAATACTGAAAATCAGTTTCCTCTTGCTGTCAGGCGATGAAATTTTGTTCTTCTGGGCTGATCTTCTGCTGATGTATTATGACATAGTCTGTCAACATGAACAGATATGTGAAAGGAGACTGGGTGACAGAGACACACAACCTGCACAGAACTCTTTGGGAATTTTAAACATGTCACCGTATTTGTGTATCAGAAGTAAGACTGTGCTTGCTTTAAAAAGCTGGATTTTTATATGATGTAAGCCCAAGCAAACCAGGTGGACTATGACAAGGCACTAAACCTGAATGAGTGAGCCAAATCCCAAACATATTATTTCTGTGTATCTTTTAAAAAGTTCTCACATATCATCAGTTGATTTCTTTTTGCAAAATATAAAAGTTTCTTGACAAAGAGAGGAAAACAATTAATGCACATATGATTATCAAACATAGTCATTTTCTCCCAAATTAAACAATTCCACAACTATTACATGCTTTTATTGTCACAGATGTTTTTACTGTTTGGTGTTAGATATCTGGATTATATCAAACACATGATTCTGAGGTTAAGTAAAACAGCCCAGTCTGATAGTTTCTACCTAAAACCAAGCTAAGAAGTGTTACTAGAAAAGCAAGTATATTTATCTAGGACCCAAAATATCAAACATTTCTTACCCATAAAAATGAAGAAATCAACAAAATTTAATTCTGCTTTTCATGTTATCCTTTCATTTTGGGAATGACTATTTCAAAAATATTTTTTCATCTTTACCAAATCACATGTTGGAGTTATTAACCTAAGACACTCCATTGTAATGAAAATAATTTCATATTACAAATATCTAATCTTTGTAAGGTTTCCTACAAAGAACAAGATTTGCTTTTTAAAAATTGTCACTATGTTGCCATACATCCCATCTTCTCATCTTAAATGCAGAGTAATAAAAGATGCTCAGTCATCATTGAATTCTAAAGAAGGGTGCATTTCAAATAAAGTATGAATTTTGATTTAGAGACACAGAAAAAATCTTTTAAGATCTATACTTCAAGTAATTTGTTAATCTTGTGCCACTTTCAGCATTTGTCACACATATAGACGAGGAAATTGGCTCCATCTCATTCTAGCTCTGTATTGAATTAAAAACCTCTACTGCAAAGAAGAGCATGATGTGGGGAAAGAATAAATTTACTTCTTTCTTTAGTAATGCACATATATTTCCATACATTTCACATCCTGAGGGAGCATATGAATGCATCCAATAAATACAAAAGTATAAGCTATAATTCCAGAAAAGGGAAAGGTTTACATTTTTTGCTGATTTTAATATACCATTTTAAGTTGAAGACTGAAAATTAAATAATTCTGTACATTGTATCTTTCTAACCAGACACCTTCAGTATGAGAAATAAATCTAAAATAATGAATCTTAGTTGCTCCTTCCACTTGGATAATGTTAGCGGGTTTAGGTCAAAGCAAATTATATATCAGTAGTGATAAATTGAGAAAAATATTTCATGCCATTTGAATTTGCTTTTGCATTTGATTCACCAAAGCCCACCTTGACCATTTCGGTAGACATCAAATACAAAGCACATATATAGGTACATTAAAAGGAATGTCCCTTCCTCTTCATGTTTCTAGGCTAACAGAAAAGGTGTTTTTCAGTGAAGTGAGATAATAACCAGGTAGCTTTTAAGCATAATGTGTGCAGTTCTATTAAAATTTTGTTCAAATGCAATCCACCTCCCCCTGCCCCGGTTAAAGAGATGACTAATTCCACTGTAGACTTGCTCTAAGTAGAGTTCATTGTATTTGGAGTGTTTGGATCTGTGAGTGTGTTCTGAGGAGACAGGGCAGTGTGGGAGATTTATGAGGGCTTCACAGAAACCAAGCTGGCAAAGATTATGGCATGCTTGTTTCGAAAAACAGGGAACCGAAGGTTCCTGATTTACACTGACATACATTTAGGTGAAACCATAGTTTGCAAATTGCCTTGAAGAGTCATCTTTTATTAACTGTTTGATAGGTACCCAAATGCACATTTCTCTTTAAAAACATATCAAGAATACTGATGGTATATTTGCAAGGATTCTCTTTCACATATTTACTTACATATTTTTGTTTCCTAAATGCCTTAAAATTAATATCTGACAAAAAGATGTCATGTTGAATCACACATTTTATAATATTTTAAAAGGTCTGAGCACATGAAAATTTTTGAGAAATTTTACAGTAAATCTGCATATTAGGAGGTTCAAAGTCTTTAAGGTTTTTGTCTTTGACATTTATGTTTTTATTTGAACATAAAGAAATAACCTTAAAGGACTGTGCCTAATCTCGTCACTTAAAATGTGTGAATCCCTGACTCCTTCCGGGTTTAAGTATTTAATCAACTTGGTCTTCATTCAAAGATTGTGGCTGTTTTCTCCCTTATTTTATAAGACTAGTAAAAATACTCTCTAACCAAATTCAGGACTGAAATTGTGAGCAAATATGCTTATAGACTTGTTTCCTATGGGAAGCCTTATATGTGTACGTATGATCAGAAATTACAGAATGAATGACAAACTTGAGATCTATCTGCTATGCATTTCCAATTTCTGCCACCATTATAACCCTTTTAAAATTTTTGTAAGAGCCTGTTGTGTCACTATTTTGTATTTAGAAGACCAAACATTGTTTTTCCAAACCTTACAATATCAATTTATGTGCTCCTACTAAATCTGAGAAATAAATGTTTGGGAGAAGATGAGAGTGTTATACAATTAAATGACAGCTTTCAAGTGGATGGAATCACACACAGCCCCTTTAAAATCCTCAGTGTGTTGGCTCAACTATCCTTGTATGTTCCAGCTTAGGAGATTGGATGCTTCTTGATGGTTTTGTATAAATGGGTGATTCTGGAAGTCACACTTCTGATTATCGTGTGCCCCCACTGCTTCAGGGCATAAAATTTCTTTAACAGACAACAGCTGACAAATTGGGAGAATTTGGCTAAAAGTATCAGATCACTAAGTACTGAAAGTATCTTCAGGCTCTTTTTTTCAAAGGATTTGGTAAGAACAATTGGAATGTATACAAAGCATATATTGTCACTATTGGCCTAACATCTTCATCACTGCTCAGGATATTTAAAAAGAAAATTGTAGTGAAAACAGATAACATGATATCTACTTTCTTTACAAAATTTTATTAAGTGCACAGTGCAGCACTGTTAACCACAGACAAAATAGTGGATGGCACACTTAGAATCTTTTCATCTTACGTAACTGAAACTTCATACCCATTGAACACAACTCTCCATGTCCTGGTCCCATGGTCCCTGGCAACCATTTTACTCTCTGTTTCTATGTCTTTGATCATTTTGGTCGCTCATATAAGGATTTGCCCTTCTGGGGCTGCTGTATTTCACTTAGCCTCATGTCCTCAAGATGCATGGATATCTTTTTGTGTCTAGTCATTATCTTACCCCTCCTTGGAGGGTCACAGAAAAGGAATGTTTGCTATGAAATAAAACATTTTCTTTACTAGATTTGGGAGTAGGAAGGGTCAGAACACAGACTGATTAAGTCTTTGTTTTAAAGTGTATTTTATTGATTTTGCTATTGTCCCAATATACAGTTGTCCCAATTTTTTCTCCCCTTTATCCCCATTTTGCCCTGCCCACCCATAGCCTACAGCATTCTCCCCTCCCCTTAGTTCATGTCCATGGGTCATGAACTAACTTCTTTGGTTTCTCCATTTTCTATACTATTCTTAACCTCCCCCTGTATATTTTATGTCTATCAATTATGCTTCTTATTCCCTGTACCTTTCTCCCACCCATTCTCCTCTTCCTCCTCCCACTGATAACCCTCCATGTGATCTCCATTTCTGTGATTCTTTTCCTGTTCTAGTTGTTTGCTTAGTTTTTGTTTGTTTGTTTGTTTGTTTTTTAGGTTCAGTTGTTGATAGTTGTGGGTTTGTTGTCATTTAACTGTTCATATTTTTGATTTTCTTCTTTTTCTTACATAAGTCCCTTTAACATTTCATGTAATAAGAGCTTGGTAATCATGAACTCCTTTAACTTGACCTTATCTAGGAAGCACTTTCCCTATCTGCCCCTCTTTTCTAAATGAAAGCTTTGCTGGATACAGCAATCTTGGATGTAGATCCTTGCCTTTTGTAACTTCAAATACTTCTTTCCATCCCCTTCTTGCCTGTATGGTTTCTTTTGAAAAATCAGCTAATCGTCTTATGGGAACTTCTTTGTAGGTAACTGTCTCCTTTCCTCTTGCTGCTTCAAAGATCCTCTCCTCTTTAATCTTGGGTGTGTTTCTCCTTGGGTTCAATTTCTTTGGGATTCTTTGGGCTTCCTGGACTTCCTGGAAGTCTATTTCCTTCATCAGACTGGGAAAGTTTTCCTTCATTATTTGTTCAAATGAGTTTTCAATATCTTGCTCATCCTCTTCTCCTTCTGGTACCCCTATGACTTGGATGTCAGAATGTTTAAAGTTGTCCCAGAGGTTCCTAAGCCTCTCCTCATTTTTTGTATTCTTTTTTCTTCTTTCTGTTCTGGTCGGATGCATATTTCTTCCTTTTGTTCCAAATCATTGACTTGAGTCCCAGTTTCCTTCCCTTCACTCTTGGTTCCCTGTATATTTCCCTTTATTTCACTTTGTGTAGACTTTATTTCTTCCTTCATTTTGCATCTGAACTCAATCAGTTCTGTGAACATCCTGATTACCAGTGTCTCCAACTCTGCACCAGACAGGTTGTCTACTTCCTTGTCTCTTCTTTTTCTGGAGTTTTGATCTGTTCTTTCATTTGGGCCATATTTCTTTGTCTTGACACACCTGTTATGTGGTAAGGTGTGAAGCCTTAGGTATTCTCCAGGGTGGGGCAACACTCTTTGCTGACTTGGGGTGCTGTCTGTGTGGGATGGGTCAGAGAGGGAACAATGCTGCTTGCTCTCCTCTTGCCCTGCTTTCCACCACTTCCCTACATTTTCATAAGCAAATTGTGCTCTTTCAGGTGCTGATTCATGGATGAATGTGTTTGTGTGTGTTTTAGGACCCTGTGGGTCTCTCCATTGAGCTCTCCTGTGAGGTTGGGAGTTTCTCCCACTGCCACAATCCCCACAGATTTTTTTACAGCCTGGGATTTCAAGTCTTTAGTTTCCTGTGCTGAAACCCTGGGTTTCTAGGTCTGTCTTGCTCCCCTGTTGTTCCTCCCGGCTTGTCTGAGCAGGAATGTGGGATGGATGGCCCATGAGGTTCACTCTCTTGCTGCAAGTCCTCTCTGCCCTGCCTGCTCATCTCCACCCCTCCTGTCATTTGGATGAATGTTTCTTTAACTCTTCAGTTGTTGGACTTCCATGAAAATGTTTTTCTGGAAGTTCTGGTTGTTCTTTGTTTTTAAATTGGTTGTTATCCTTCTTTTGGTTGTTCGAGGAAGTGAAGCATTTCTGCCTACGCTTCCATCTTGACCAGAACTCCAAGGCTGATTAATTCTTATAGAAAATAGGTACAGTGAAGCATTTAACCACCTTTTTAATCATAGCTGCTGTTGGAAGCAGAGTTAATGCTATCTGGGAGCTCACTACAGCCAGGAATAGTGGTAAGGCTTCAGTTGCACTGTCACATTCACCCACCCAGCTCCCCATTGAGGTGGGTACTCTTATTGTCCCCACTTTACAGGTGAAGGACACCAAAGCACAGGTAGGTTAAGTAACTTGCCCACATTTACAGAGCGGAGGAGTACTAGAGACTGGCTTCAGCCCTCTCTTTGAGCTTGTCATGCTGCTTTGCTAATAGCCTCCCAGTCAAAAATGTTTTTTTTTTCCTTCTTTGACTACAAGGGAGTAAAAATATACTCTGTGACAATGCAGGAGAAACAGTCCTTTATTCTCCTAAGAAGTAAGAGGTAAGTACCTTTGGCTGCTGACTTTGTCTGGCTATTTTGCTCTGAGGATGGGTAAATTTATCAGAGTTGGATACAGAGCCCAGGTCAAACTTCTGGGTGTGGCACATTTAATCCTTGAAATTCTTTTTTTAGTGATAGGGTGTGTAGACCTCACCACCCTTTGTGGCATGAATTTACTGATAGGTTTGTAAAAGATGCACACATTTTGTAAGTCTAAGTATTGCATGTAAAAGTATCTGTTTTAAATTACATGTTTCTGTAACATTAGTAGGAGTTATCAATGGTGTATTCCTTTCCAATGTATCATTTAGTCATGGCAGTTGCATTTACATACCATTGTGTGAGTTCAGGCACACTGTATGAGCTATGGTTCTATGGGAAAATTTATTGCTTATTACTCCCCAGCTAGGATTTAGTGCCTAACTTTTTATATTCTCATCAATGATTGCTTTTATTTTTTATTGTTATTTTTAAATCCTCACACGAGGATATGTTTACTGATGAGAGTGAGAAACATTAGTTAGTTGCATCTCAAGGCACCACAGCCACACCCATGGGCTGATGCATCCTGACCTGGGATTGAACCCATAAGATTTTGGAGCTCCAATCAATTGACCCACCTATCTGGGGCTCAGTGATTTCTTTTATTTATGTTGCATTCATTTAAAAAAAAATTTACCATTTTTTATATATTTATTTTTAGAGAGGGGAAGGGAGGGAGAAAGAAAGGGAGAGAAACATCAATGTGTGGTTGCCTTTTGAGGGTTCCCAACTGGGGACATGGCCCACAACCCAGGCATGTGCCCTGATGGGTGATCGAACCAGCAATCCTTTGATTTGCAGTCCTGTGCTCAATCCACTGAGCCACACCAGCCAGGGCAATGGTGCATTCATTTTTATTGCCTCCCCCCTCAAATTCACTGAAAATTTCTTGTTTAATTTACTCATGATAATTTCAGATTATATGAAAACTGGCTATATCCATGAATAAATCATATTATAGCTGTATACTATATCGAGATAATATAAATATTTTGCAGCATTAAAAATGTATGGAATTCACTTCTGTGTAGACAATGTCTTACAAATAGTAGGTGTTCAATTAATGTTAACCAAATAAATAAATATTTGCTTTGATTAAAATCTGACATCAAAGGGCCATAGGTCTTTGATCCCAACATTGTTCATTCAGATTTCTTAAATTAAAAATAACTTTATTATCATTTCCCTAGGCTGCCATGAAGACAAGGGTATAGACAAGTACAGTTTGCTGGCCCCTATAATGGTAAAAATGAAGAATGTCAGAAATGTACACAATTATTATTAGGCAAACAACAGAGTCATGTACATAAGAGTGGAATCAGTGAAGAGTGGGTTAGAATTCTAGCCCCAGTTAATAGGGTGGTGTGACACTAGACCTAATTTTCCTCTTCTACAAAGTGGGCATTATAATAACAGGGGGAGATACCTCAAGAGATGTTTTTTAAACATTCTGTAAAATAGCACAGGGCCTGGCACTGTGGAAGTACTAAGTAAACACTACCTATTACTATCATTAAATTATAGGATATTCTATTGGCTCTAAATGTATTGATTTGCTACATTAAAAGTTCTATTTTTGGCCAGTTACACTAATGAATGATATTTCAAATCAAAGGCTATTTTGTTTTGAGGATTCTCTTAAGAACCAGAGTACCCTGGCTGGTATAGCTCAGTTGATTGAGCATGGGCATGTGAACCACAGGGTCAGTGGTTTGATTCCCAGTCAGGGCACATGACTGGGTTGTGGGCCAGGTCCCCAGTTTGGGGCACACAACCACACATTGATGTTTCTCTCCCTCTCTTTCTTCTTCCTTTCACCCTTCTCTAAAAACAAATGAATAAAATCTTAAAAAAAAAAGAATCAAAGTAGATTCAAGTCTGAGAGGAAAGTCTTTGAAAACAGAGATATAATTTAGAATATAAACTTATTGAGTACATAAACATTAAACTAATAATTTTTATGCGGTAGAAATAATCTATAAGTAAAGTTTAAAATTAAGTAGAATTTATTTTCATAGCTGACATGGTATTCATATTTTTAAACTGTTCTGTGGCTACAATGGTACTGTTTATAGCCCAATGGCTATTTACTGACCAAAATTGTGATCTAAGAGCAGGAGAGAAAATATTAATTCCATGAAACTAATTTGAGTGTGTAAAGGCAGGCATTTAATTTGTATTATGGACTATTGCTAATGCCATGCTTGTTTCAAACCTTTAAAAGCTCTGTATCCCACTGCTGTGTATGTGTGTATGTGTGTATACATGTGTGTATGTGAGATCATGAACCGAGGAAACAAATCAAAACAAAATCCTCTTCCACTCCAGCTCTCATTGCCTTGTTTATAGTAAGAGAAATGTAAGGCTTATATAACAGTCATGTGAACTGCAAACTGATTATAGTAGCAAAATCTCTTCAATAGAAGAAGCAAAGCTTACAAGTTTTTTTTCATTCTTTCATTTTTAAGTTTTCTGCTTTCTTTCAAAGTCAGGTGGGCAGTGCCACACACAATTTTAGGAAAAGAAAGATGAAACACTTTCCTTTTAACATTGACAGTAATAAGTATTCCATCCCTTTCTTATTCTTGACTTGAGTGACTTGTGCCCTAGTGTATGACTGCAAGGTGCACTTTCTGTTGATAGCTACAAGCAAAGCCTGTATGCTTCGATGGGCTGGATGCACAGTCCAGATGATCCAGGATGTTCAGGATGAGGTGGGCAGCATAAATGCAGTCCACTGGACCCTTGGCTGAAACACACTGAACGAGAGAGAATGAGTGCTCCTAAGTCTTCTTCCATACTTCACTCATGATTGAAATGAAGTAGATGAACAATGAATTTAGACTTCCCATCTAACTTCATTTTGTGTATCATTACTTAGGGTTTTCTAACTGCTAAAGGCAAAAAAAAAATTGATGGCTATTGTTGAAATTAAACCAAATTGTCATGGTCTATAGCTGTATTTAGTAAACTGTCTTTATTTTCAAGAGAATTATGCATTATTTTCTATTCTAATTTGGTATTAATGTTAAAATCATACCTGAAACTACCTGCTATCACAGGTGCTATCTGATGAAATTTCTGGCCTTTTAGCTAAACTCTGATAGTCTGTACTCCAAGATCTATAAGTACTAGATAAATTTGTAGTGCTAACTTCCTCACATTGAACTGTTGCTTTCTAAATGTAATCTCATGATTGAATAAATAAAAGTGGTGTACTTTCCAAATCTTTAAAAAAATTGTGTTCCTAAACCAAAAGCCCAAGATTAAAGTATGTCTACAGAAAGAAAACCCCTAACAGGAGGAAGAATGGATGAAGAACATGAACAAAGATTTTTTAATCTTATTTAGTTTTTTAGTAACAGATTTACTTAGTTAATCACATAATTAACATTTCCTGTGTGCACACAGGATGCCTGGAAAAGAGACACTGTAAAAATGAAGGCACAGAGCATAAGCAAACTTGGAATTCCTACCCATTACCTGGGAGTGAGGAGAATATTTAATGCTGGTTCAATGTATATGTATTAGGAAAAGTTTCTTAGAAGAGCTGAATGCTGAATTGCATTTTGATGAATAGATGTTGTAGCATAAGCATATGTCCATTGTACTGCAGAGTTGCTATTAAACTTTATAGCAAGATATATTTAATTTTCACCATTCATACTATGAAAGTTTGAGATTGTTTTTGAACTTTTGTTATTATAGAAAACATTATTATTTACAAAGTAGAAATCGGAAGATTGTCTCAATGTCCAATAATAAAAAAAATGATGAAATAAATCATGTCATGGATGTAACATAGAGGATTATCTAACATTAAAATGATTCTTGCCAAAAGTAAAGCAGAAACTGTCTTATACACACACATTGATACATTATGATCTTAATAACATAAAATTTTATGTACATAAGAAAACATCAAGGTAATTTTACCAAAGTTTTATCTGTGGATAATTCTGCATGTGGGGTTATGGATCATTATTAATAAGTTTTCTTCTTATTCTTCACATTTTAGTTTTTCAATAAAGATTATGTCTTATTTCAGAATTAGGAATATCTGTATGTTTAAAGTTTCAAGATATTTGATGTTGGGATTAAAAAATTTTTTTATTCGTTAAGAAGGTATTTCTCATTGTTTCTCCCTCTGGATCATAATTGTCAATTTAAAGAGACATAAACAATATCAACAATCCAAGCACTGAGACAAAGTAAAAGAAGGATTTCCAGTCAATATGGCAGCACAGGCGGACATGTTTCACCTCTTTGTACAATCACATCAAAATTACAACTAAAATATAGAACAACCATCACTCAGAAGCATCAGAAACTGAGTAGACTGGAAGTCTGCCTACTATGGAATTAAAGAAACCACATCCATCTAGACTAGTAGGAGGGGCACAGATGAGGAATGGGCTGGTCCCACACCCAACAGTGGTGGAAAAAATTTGGGAGGGATATCGTGGGAGTGAGGAGTCAAAGCCCCATACCAGGCCATGCAGCCCAGGGTTTCAGTGTCAGGAACATAAGCTGAAAACTTATGTTTTCAGAAATTCTGGCTGAATTCTGGCCAGAACTTCTGGCTGAAAAAACCAGTGGGTATTCAGTGGGTGAAAGAAACTCCCTGAGCCCCAAGCTGTTCCTCTTAAAGGGCCCACACACAGACTAACATACTCAGATTTACTTCCTCTGAGCTTCAGCAATGGAGTAGCGTCTTAAAAGGCAGCATTCACGTATTGGAAGAAACTGAAGTCTATGGCATCAGTGTGAGCAGAGGCCATTTTCCTTTGTCTGAGCCCTCACCGCACAGAGCAACTGGGCTGGCAAGGTGGTACTATATCTGAGACTCCATCAACCTGGCTAACACTGTCTGTTTAGAAGCAAAAGGTAAAAGTGAATAGAAAAGGGGATGTCATATTTTTTCTGACTTTAATTTTGGAACACAAAAGCAATTCTGAAAGCTAAAACATCATTTTATTCTCAAAAAGAGCAGTCTCAAAGAACACTTGAAGAGAATTTAGGTCCAGATGGCAGTGTAGGCATACATGATTCACCTCCTTGCACAACAACATCAAAATTACAACGAAAATATAG
>CM052544.1:70502521-70518101 GCA_028533065.1 Trachops cirrhosus
TATCTTTTTTTCCTTTGAATTTTGAAAAGAATGAAAATCATGTTTCAGATTTAGTAATGCCCTTTAAGATAACTGGAAATACCCTAGTATGCTAAGATTACTACTTGTCACTACCTAAAAGCGGTGTCACTGGTGTACTTGTGCTTTTTGTGACTTTTTAAGAAGTGCAAGAGGATGAGTTGAGAAGACTGCAGCTCAATGTACCAAGAATGTGCAAGGACCTGAATGCCATCCCTGCACAGTGTATGTTAGTGTTTAGCAGAAGGACCAATCCTTTCTCATGAGACAGTGCCTGTCCTGGGGATTTTGGTTCTGGTTCTCTTCATCACTCCAATTCTGAGACTTCTATTTTCCATTCTGATCATATCTGCATAAGCCTGATTTGGTTCAGAGTTATTTGGTCCTTCTTTCATATCAAGCGGGAAAAGTGCTCTTCTCTTTCCCATATATCACCCAGATTATACTGAAATGATTTCCTTAGGAGCCTATCTCTTTCCTTAAGTTGTAAGTACTCTATGGGTAGGGACCATGTTTCACTAATATTTACAGGCTGTCTTACAACTTGTGCTCAAACTTAACTGAGCAGAATAGCATGAGATACATGCTTCCAGACATGTCTCAATCTTTTATTTTTATTTGTTTATTTTTAATAGTTTATTTTTTATTATATATTTTCTGTTGCCATTTATCCCCCTTATACCCTCTTCCACTTTTAATCTATAATTTTTACAGTTTGAATTTTTAAATAGACCTGATTTTCATGACAAAGTTCCTGTCAGGATATTTCTTTCAGATTAGCTATTTTCTGCCCAAATTTGCTATTCTGTAATTCTCTGCTTAAAGGTGAGGTTGTCTTTCTGCCTCTGTTACATGAAAATGTTCTGTGCCAAAACCTGCAACACATGGCCTATAGGGTGCCTGCTGCTGGTGACTGCCTCTGAATCTCTTCCACCCTTGATGCAGGTTCCAAGTCTGAATGGGAGTGGAAGCCAGGGGCCCTGGCATAAAGAGCTGTCTTCACAGCCTTCCCTGTGGCAGGGCTGCTGGCTCTGCATTACTATGTGCTGTGTGGTGGTTCAGCTTACCCCAATTTGCCCTTTGGGAACTGCTGTGAAAACTTCTTTTGTACAGTAAATCATGACAGCATTTGGCCTTCATTTGGGGGTGAATGTGTAGTTTATATATTAAAGCCATTTCTTTTTTTTCCTTTAGAAATACCATGTGGCATCAATTTGTTTGTAAACACAAATCAAATGGTGGTTTGGGATCCTCCAGATGATCCAGAATATGCTGTATTAAGTTTTTAAAGGGCATCCAAGCAATGAAACCCTAACATGGAAACAACAACAACAACAACAACAACAAGAAACTACTTGAATCCCCAAGTATATATCCATATATCCACAGAGGTCCTCAGACACTGGCAGAAAATCTGCTCTGAAACTTTAAGAAGTCCCAGGGTATTAATAATACAGGATAAGAATTAGTATCATATTTAGAAATGTGTATGTTTCCTGTGTGTGTGCAGAGATGAAGTCTGTTTGTTCCCTGTAGCCAGCAGAAATTTAAATGGTTAGTCTTCAGTCACAGGTGAGATTAAGGTAAAGAACAAGAAGCAGTGTCAATTTTATAGCTTCAACTTTTCGAATGTGTCAGATATGGACAAACATGAGAATTCCCCAAGTGAGTGGAACATTGTAGGCTCTGTGCTAAGGGTCTCCAAAGTCCTCCATCCAACCACACTTGTGGCTCTTGTGGTTGTTCTGTGGCCTGAAGCTTAACTTGCCCAGCAGTTCTATTTTCCAAAATAGGCTCAGGAAGTTTGTGACCATGTTTGGTCTGTTCCATATATTTAATTAGGCTATGAACATATACCAAGATTTGTATATAGCTCATCAAATGAGATTCATTTTCAACCCTCTTTTTGCTGCAGTACGTGGTTTGGAGTGGGCTGTTTTACAAGCACATGTGTTTATCATCTGACATGATTTGGGGGACAAACATCACCTCTTACATTTAGGGTACAGTTTCTCAGTAGCTAAGCACTCTGCTTCATTCCTCCCTATTCAAGAAAAAAAAATATTACACGGGGTAGTCCTTTCCCCTTATTCCCAGCAGGTTTTTCTGAATGTTAAGGTGTCTTATCTAATTCAAATGTGCTCTTCTAGCATGGTAGAGAAGAGAAAACCCTGTAGCTTAAGTCCCTTTTCGCCCAGGAAAGTGTATAACTAATGCCCTCCTGTGTGCCAAGGGGAACAGGGAACCTCTTTTCAATCACGTGCACTGATGAGACCAATATGTTTGCTGGTGTGCACACCAGACGAGGAGCCAGCAGACCTTGGTCTCCCTCTGTTGTGCAACCTCTCTGTGACATTAGGCAAATCACTTACGTCGTAGGTCACCGGATTCCTTTATTTTTCTACAAAAATACCCTCTCCCAGCACAAAAAAGGAGGCATTGTGACTAATATTGGTAATAGCTATAAAGTGCATTTTTCTTCTTTAAGTCTTTATCATAACATACAGAGCAGCAGAGGTGGTCTTTTACTAAATGAACCTTGGTAAGTGGTTAAAATGACTCAGCCAATATCTTCCAGTTTACTATATAATGTAATAATCCACATTCAATGAATAAGCCAAATGGATAAAATGTCTTTCATTTGATGATTCACATACAATCCAATATAGCAGAATATGCGATAGAGTTTATTCCCTGTAATTGCAGGAGATAAATTGATTTTCCAATTTTTCTCCACATTTTTTTCTCCCACTGTTTGCTAGAGTTACTGATTGTGAGAGAAGACTAGAAAGAGAATTTGTCATGAAATTTAAAACTTTACAAACCTCATGGAGTTTCTTTTGAAGAAAAACGTAGAGACAATAGTCTGTATGAAATTCTGATGTGGACTATTCCTTAGAACTTTATGAGAAAAGAGGAAATGTGTGAAATGGAGATTGCACAATCTGTCTTGAAGCAGAAGATTCATCTAGAAGCTCCTGGGACTCCTCAATAACATTCAAATGAAATTGAAAACAATGTGGTTCTCTCGGCTTCCCTTTGGTCTGGGTCAAAGATTTGGGCAGAGCAGCCCTTGGGTTCAGCGGGCAGGGCTGCAGATTTGGCTGGAAGGGTAATTGACATGTGCAGGTAAGTATGCCCAGGAGAATGAGGGCCATGTACCAGTCTTGCAAATTTTCTGAAATGTTTGAAAATATCTCAAAATATTAAAAAGTAAAAATAAAAAGTGTTATTGTGGTGAAGAATAATATTTTTATTAGAATAGCTTACTTTACATTTATCTCAGTAGAACATTGTACATATAATGTGTAATACATTATACATGCTGTATCTTCTTTTCATGTATGCATGAATTTACTAAGGCACAGGTGGCAAACACAAGACCTGAGGGCCCAATCCAGCCTTCCACCTTGTTTTATCTGGCCTGGCACCTCGTTTCTCCCTGGTGGCAGCACCCAGCTCTTGCTTAACTGTTAAGGAGTAGTTACATTTATATAGTCCTAAAATTACATTTGGCCCTTTGAAGGCAACTGCAAGGTTGATGTGGCCCCCAGTGAAAATGAGTTTGACACCCCTGCACTAATGTGTATTCTTTTTGTTCCAGTTTCTCTAGGACTCTGATTTATTTCCGAACAAAAGAAAACAATCCTTAGAAATCAGCTCAGTAAGATAATAAAAAGGAAGACTGTTTAATGTGTAAAAGATTTATTTGAGTCTTAATATGATGGATTTGAGTACAAATTAAGATTAAGGAAAATGGAATTTAGTTTTGCTTTTGTATTTTAAATAAACTTTAGGGATATTCTTAAAGGAAGACATCTTTGTTTGATCTTTATTTGCCTTATCATATACTTTGTAATTTTTGAAACTTCTACTAACAAAATCTTTGGATTCGGAATTATTGGAAAACTTTTTCTTCAAGCTTTTCTCTCTGTAGTAGCTCTGTGTAAACATAAGGTGTATGTGTATAGATATAGAAACATTGACATATATATAAATTGCAATACTCTGTAATACAAATAAAAACACAATGTGCATTTTATTAAAAATGGTCTAATAACAAGGAGAGATCCAATGATACTTCCTTTAAATGTACTCCCATATACTAGTGTTATCAATAGATTTACTGTTGTTCCTATACATACAAGACTCTCATTTTGTAAATAATATATGACTTAAGAATTTTTTGTTGTTGTTGTTGCAGACTGGGAGATATCACTTGAGTTCTTCATGAATCTATTCTGCAGGAGCCTGCAGAGGTTTAAGTTTTGCTATCATTTTGAGCCACTTAAATACCTAGTGAGATCTAGTAAAGGCTGGCTCTTGTAGAAAATTCCACTCTTGACGGGTCACTTACTTAGAAATTGCTGGAGGAACCTCATAGGATTTCTGTCAGGTTAGACTTTCCCCCACACAAGCTAGTCCTCCAGTTGAGAATATGACAGGGAGCTTGGCCCTTCTGTTTGAGAGAACAAGAAAGGGTGAGCAGGAGAGGAGCAGTGTTTTCTTCACAGATGGGATTTTTGCTTCCTTAACAACTTTCTGCAAGACAGCCATACTGAGCCTCCAAGAGGTTGTACATGAAAACAGAGGTCTTGTATTTAAGGGGATCCCACACTGCTGGCTCTGAGAAGCAGGGGAGAAGGAAGTGGCTCCATCAGTCAATTTGTAAATCAGGTCAATGGATAGGGACAAAATTCTCCATAGTCTCAATAGCCAGACACAGTATGTTGGGAAAAGATAGGAGAGCAGCCAGAGAGCCGATCACTTCCCTTAGGTATTAAAACTAAGCAAGCAGGTAATATTGTAGGGTAACATCGGCAAAACTGTTTTCAGGAAAAGTGGGGATGTAGGTGTGGGTCAAGTAGGCATTAGTAGAGCCTCATAGCACTCACTGTCTGACGTTTTTAATGGGCAGTAACATATTCATGAAAGTGAGAATGCCCTTTCACCTTTTCCTTGATAGCCCAAACTTATTCATCACCTTATCTTTTTTAATATATATAGAGGAACTAACAGAACCATAATATATTAGGGGTCCCTAATATCAAGCAATACAAACAAATACCATATAGTGAGTGATAACTGAGTCCACAAATACTGAAGAGATCCAGAGTATGGGGACAGTAGGAAGGGCCTAAATTCCAATTTGCTGATTATATACTGTGTGTCAGGCACAGCACAGATTTCACATGTAATAACAGGAAATGTGTGTTGAGCACTTACTGTATGTCAGACACTACTACAAGCAAGTTATATTCATTCTGTGATTCAATACTTACATTATCCCCATGAGGTGTACACCATTATCACTCCCATGTTGCATATGAGAAACTGAGGCTTACACAGGTTAAGTGACACATCCTTAGTAAGAAGGTAGGCCACTGGATTTCAGTCTATCAAGAAAGACTGCTGTATTTATAACTAATGGTGATGCAAGCCGTTAAGTCTAATTTTAACATTACAAACAAAAACAAAAAGTAAAGTTCTTCATTTAATATAACTGAGGGGAGAGTTGTCACAAGAAAAAATATTTGTAGATGGTCACAGAGCTCATAACTATAATTACACATGCCCTGCTGGATGATTGAGAAGGGAAACAAATATATCACCATTTCTTTTGGAAAAAAGTTTACGGGAGAATTTGGGAAGGTTGCTATTATTACTCAAAACAAACAAAAGTAAACTAAATAGAGTTTGTTGTTGTCTGGAAGAAATGAACTATATTCAAAATAAGTATTCCCAGAATATGTCAAAATGATTGCATACTTTTCTCAAATGTTGGCTCCTAATAAAAAGATTGTAAAGATTCAGTCCATTGGATGAGATGTTGTTTCTAGAAATGATCTGCCTTCTCTGCTCATTCATGTCCAATTTGAGAAATAGGAAATTATTCTGGAGTCTTTTTTCTCATTATGGTCTTGATGTGAAATTCATTTCGTGGTTGCTGAGCATCTGAAAATACAGTGGATGGTTGCACCTACATATTCCTCTCTGGTGATTTTACTATAACTGTTCAAATAACAAATGGTAAAATGCTTCAGATTGCTTATTACTTATTTCACTTGTCTTAATGTTGAATTTACTTAGTGTTTTAAGCAGAAATTATGTTTTTATATTCTACAAAATTGGATAATTTGGAAATATAAATATAATGCATAAAATGCATAAATATGGTTTGAATGCACAATAATAAACATTAAATATAATTTTATAATATTTTTCTCTATTTTTTCTGTTTCTACTAATTACTCTAACATATTCTGAGGTATATGAAAATAAATTAACTATGTTTAAGTTATAATTATTTTTTGGCTAGGACCTAGTAGAAAATAATATTTTAACAGAAAGTAGAATTGTGATTTCAGACTTCCATTTTTGGGTCTTATAGGCTCTGTAAGACAACTATAATTAATTATTAGAATAACATTCATAAATCAAATCCATTCCAAAAAGAGGGCAATTTTTTTCTGGCTTAGGCAGCCTTTCTTTCAAAGTTTGAAAGGATTTTTTAATGTTACTTTACCTGGAAAAACATGTTTATCAGGTGGCAGTTTTACTCATATGTTCTATAGCTCTCCATATCCAGTTTGGGATTCTTCTTAAGACACAGTTTAACAGATAATACAGTAATAACGCCTCAGGACATTATTTTCACTTTTTTGATGTAAATATATCTCCAGATTAACTTATTTCTCACCTAACATTACTTTGGGTCTAGATGGCCCATTACTTTTGGGTCTAGATTATTTTGGATCTAGATCAGGGTCAAGATGGATGAGATACTTCAAGTAAAATGCTTTGCATTAATTTTCAAATAATTAAAGCAGTAAAGTATATGGCCTTAGATAAATACATACACTTTTTAACTCATGGCAAACTAATTACTCCTCATACAGAAAATGTAACTGAATATCACCAATTGTTTGTTAATGTGTTTATTTATATTCCTACAGAAAAGAAGCAGCTGGCTGATAACATTGCACTGCAACACCCTGGAGCATGCAGACCCTCCTGGGACTGTCTCTGCTGGCAGACTGTAGCACTCTCACCTCCTGGCAGTAAACACAAACAGCAAAGGTGTGCCTTTCCTATTTACAAATGACCCCAGAGAGAGAGAGAGAGACAGAGAGAGAGAGAGACAGTGACAGAGAGTTGAGAGTGTGCATAAGAATACTGTGGGAAGACCAAATGAGAATTTAAAAAAATAACACAATTATTTTCTGGATTAAATAGAAAAGCTTGCAAGTAGGTTTGAAAATGGAGTGTGCATTGAAAGGTTGTAAGATATTTACCTGGGAGAACATCATGTAAAAAGAAATCAGGGTTTTATTGTTGTTGTTGTTGTTATTGTTGGTAACAAACTCAATAAAATGACAGGGTCTAATTGCTTGTTTTATTGTTGTTGAAGATGACATAATATTAATAGAAGAGTGCCTAAAGAAAAGAAGATCGAATCTGGGGAATACACATTTGGTGCATTATATTCAGTTCTTATGAGCACATGTTCAGAGCAAGAAGTATACACTGGGGCAAGTCCAGGCGAGACTGCCAGCATGGTGAGGGTTATAGAATCAACGTTCTAGTTCTATTGGTTTAAAAAGGTGAGACTAGTTTGTTTAAAAAAGTGAAGACTGAGGATGTAACATTTCTCTTTACATATATGAAGAATTCTTTCTAGAGAAGAGATTAGGCACATTCCTTGTTGGGAGCAGTAGGAAAGATAGGCATGAGATGGAGAGCGGGACCTTTGTCAACACACAGGGCGATTATTTCTCTAATCATCTCTCCTTTTCATCAATGGAGCAGTTTGTTTTACAAGGAGGGTTTGAGTTTGGCATTACTGGGAATCTTCAATAGAACCATTACAGTTTAGTGTCACTTTTTAAAAGAGAATTCTTTCTACGAAGCTGTGGTTTGAAAATAGAGAGCCACATATAATATAACTAAAACAGGACTGAACAGAGGTATTTTACGGTAACGCTTTGCTTTCATTATTGGGATTCACAATGGGATTCAGGATTCAGAAGAGAGGAGAGATGCAAGAGGTAGGCTCAGGAAAGTTCTAGTGTAATGGAGTGCCTGAGGGGAAATCCCTGCCTTGGTCACATGATTTAAGAGTTAAGAAATAAAGAGATGCTCAGCTGGGATGCTGCACCAATTGTCATGGACAAAGTAAGAAAGCATATCTCTCCAAGTAGAACTTTCTGTTATAAGTATGTGACATGGAAACTCTCTTAAGTAGCATTATTAACCATGTTCTTTAGGTTGAAACATTAGGTTGAATAACCTAGGAATTATATCATGATTATGTCATGCCTAATGGTTGCCTGCTCAGTTCTTGCTAACATCATTCAATTACTCATTTCAGCATTGGTTTTTCTCGTGCTTTTCTTCATGGCATTTAAATGGCTATCACATCTCTCCTTTTACATAAGTGGAATGTTACATAATGGCAGAGAGGCTGTGCTTCCCAGATTGGTAACACTGAACTCTGCTTCAAATTCTTTTGCAAACAAAATGGAGTGTCAATGCATAAATAATATCATACTAATTTTTAATTGAAATTACTGCCTTTATGGAAATGGTATACTAAAATAATTTTCACTGAAAACCATTTTACATGCCTTTGTACAATTACCAATTCTATGTACCAAGAGTACAATTTGCCTCAAACAAATTTCTCAACAGTAGTTGAGAAAATGATACATACATATAATTTTAACATCTAATCTTAAAATGGAAATAATATACCAATTTTTAGAAAATAAATTATAGTCATATGTACTGTGTTTATGAGAGTTGTTTTGGAATAAAAATTTTTTGCAGCTAAGGTCAAATTAATTTGATCTTAAATTAATGACATTAATCTTAAAATTACATTTTCAGCTAAATGTTATATTATATTCTTCTAAACTCTATTTTTGCTTTCACTCAACTGGAGTTTTTTTCTGAAAGCATCACTAATTTTCTGCTCCCTTTCTTTAGCACATCCCTGTTTTCCAGGAGATACGCACCTCAGTGTTTTCTGCTTAGTACTATAAAAACTTTCAGAAAGGGCATTTTAAAAATTACATGGGTCCATTTAACTTCATCTCCAACAACTTTAAGAAATTATACAAAGGCTATAGTTGTTTATTACTCTGGGAAAAGGTGGAATGTTTAATTTACTACATTTGGTTCTATAAATACAACTAATAATTTTTAAAAAACATTATTAGAACATTTAATTCCATATCCTTTGGAATATATTTCACCCCCCACTGTAAATGGCTTTATATAGTCTCATTTTTAATGTCTCAGGTGATAAAGCTTTATAAGTCCTTAAAAGATGTCCTGATTTGAAATTACTCTTGCTCAGAAAATTATTTCTGATGTTTAACTTATATTCTCTTTTATTCAGTTGTAGCTCTTCAGACTATCTCATAAAATAATTTTCTCATAATTTCCCCTTAAATCATTATAGGCTTTCTCAATATTTCATCTTTCTAAGCACACAGTGCTATTTAAATTTGCATAAACTCTGAAGGTAACTAAGATTTCCTTTCATTTTTCACTTTTGATGAAATGATGCAGATGTTATCATTTAAGTATTTTATCTTTATCTCATAAAAAGGCAAGAAAATCCCATTAGACCTTAGAATTTATAAATTTTCCTGTCAATCTGATTTTTCCATTTGGTTCCTAAAGCACAACTCAACATTATTATGCTCAAAATGGAGCTGTTAACTTTCTTCTCTAAGTTTGATCCCAAAATAGAAACCTAGATATCTCCCTTTCACCCTGTCCTTTTCTTAGCCACATTTATTCCAACATAAATCCTGGTGTTTGTAACTCCAAAATGTAATCTGAATGCATCCATATCTTTTTATCTCTACTGACACCACCCCTGTGCAGGTCACCATTATTTCTTGCCTGCGTTTTCACAATAGTCTCTTAGGTCTGCTTCTCTTCTCACATCTTTTTAAATTTATTTTTCTCAAAACAGCCAGAATGATATTTGTAACTTGGAGTCAGGGTCACGTCACTACTCACGTTAAATCTTTCTGAGACTTTCCCATAGCACCTAAAATAAAATTTGAATTGCTTGGTTAACCAGCTCAAGCCTGTCTTTCTGACCTCATCTAATATCACACTCACATTCTTCCAGTTATCTCCACCACCCCCAGGAGTGCAGAGGCTATGCTCCAGCCATAGTGGCCCAACCAAAGGCTTTTAAACCTGGGTCATTTTACTTGCTGTTTTTTATGTCTAGACTTCTTGCCCCCACATGCTTTACATGACCTTTTTTTCTTCTTTGGGTCTCAACTTAAATGACATGTATTCAGAAGTCCTTCACTATCTATTCACTTTAACAAAATTAGACCCCTCTCTTATTATATCACTGGTATTTTGTTAGAATACCTCTCATAATCCATAATTATCTTGTTTAATTATTTCTTTTTTGTTTTTCATTCTCAGTAGAATATAAGCTCTAGTGCCACAGTCAGCCATTTTTGTAAGGAACCATGGCTTCTTTTAGAAAAAAATGGTATGTAGAAGCCACAATCTGGGTGCTAAATGTCCACATTATTATTGGGGCACCTTTATTTCCAATCCCTCCCAGTAGATACAACAATAACATCTCCATTTATATTTCATATATTTATCTATCTTTCTATTATTATTGAAAACCATGGCCTGTATTCTTTTTTAATTTTAAAATTATTTATTTTCAATCAAAATTTAAAAGTAATGTAGTAGTGTAAGATATTCAAATATAGAAATGTATCAAGTTCAAAGTCTCACATAATCTACATTGTTCAAAGAAAGCCATTCATATACATTTCTATGTATTATAAATAAACACAAATTTTAAAATGAGTTCATACTATACACTTTTCTGTCAATAGTTTGTTTCACTTAATATAGCATGGTCATTTTTCCATGTCCATACATAGTAACTGTACCTTATTCATTTTAACAGACATGTAAATTTTCTGAATATGATTAAACCACATTATTTAACCAATCCTTTACTGATAAATACTTGGGGTTTTTTTCCCATATTTTTCTACCATGGTCTGTATTCCTTAAAAATGTCAAGGTCATATATGACAAATAAAGACTATAGAATATTCCAGATTAAAGGAGATTAAAATGTCATCATGTCTAAAGTTAATATGTCATCCTGAAATGAATTCTAGATTGGTAAAACCTTACAGATTTTATATATAGTATTTTTTTAGCAGAATTGACACACTTTGAATATGGGCTGTGTATCAGATATTAATATTATATAAATATGATTTGCCTTGATTTTGTGCTGTGGTTATGCATAAGAATATCCTTGTTCTCAGGACATATCCACTGAGGAATTAGGGACAAGATGTCACCATGTCTGCAACTCACCCTCGAATGCTTCACAAAGTTACATACTTGCACCTCTCCTCCCTCTCTTTCTTATCTGTCCATTGAAAGAAGTAGAGAAAGAGAATAAATTATTAGCAAATGGGGCAAGTTGTAAATAGTTAAATCTTAATAAAGGATTTATGGAAGCTCTTTGTTTTACAACTTTTTCAATAGGTTTATGCAAAAATAAAAATTTGCAAGTACTTTTCAAAACATGCAATATATGTACATATTTTATTTTTTCTAATGACACTGGCTTGAATGACTGAGGCCTGAAACAGCATCTCTTTCCATTCTCAAGTAAAAAGTAAATTAAATAGCTTGAAGTGAATAGCAACATGTAAGACATGCAAAAAACACAATTTTTCACAATGGACAAATAACAACAGGATTTATTAATATCATTTAATTCTTAATTAAATTTGTTTTTAATGGCTTTACTCAACCATAAATAATTCATCAGGTGCAAAACCACACAGAAGAATAGTATTACTTAGTTTTTTTTCTTTTACAAAGAGAAAACTCTTCTAAATAGCTTAAACTTGCCTAAAGCAATTTCAAGATGATCCAACTCTCCCCAAGTGACTTCTCAAATTCTTAAGCTATTATCTTTCTGTTCAAACCCTTTTAAAACTTTTCCCCCAATTATATCAGCCATCTAATTACTAAGCTAAGATGCCTATAGACTGTCTCTATCAAAGGATCAGGTTAGGGAATGATAAACCTCTTAACAAAAACTTAATTCTGATTCTTCTCCCAGATTAAGGTATCTTAGCAACCTGTGAAACAAGTTATCTGCTGATTTTATCATTTTGAGCACTTTGTTGAACCCTTGAATTGACCTTATACCTGTGCCTTTCCCCTCTTGTTGGTTTTGTTGGTCCAGGTTACCTAAAATGAGATCAGCAAACAGAAAGCAATGTGACAACACATGTCTAAATGTATTTAACCTTTAACACACAATTGGTTGTTTAAAAACTTATGAACCAGAATCTTTATTTTTTGTTCTCTGTCTCCTGGAAATTTTAGGTCTAGCTCTGCTCAGTGGGTGGCAATGATGAGGAATTGGAGCTTTGTTCTAGCTAATATGAGGAATTGAGATGAAAGAAGGGTCAAAGTTAAATACAGCTCCAGTTGCTGTAGCTGGGGCAGCTCTAGCTGAGGCTGCCAGACCAGTGAAGCATGATGTGTTGTGGTCTAATTTTCAAGGGAATGTTCCCAGTTAAACTAAGTCAAGATGGGTGACTAATTGTAAGAGTGTCCAGCCTCCTTCAGTAGTCTGGCTTTGAGACCTGGGAAAGGTAACTGATGAGATCAAAGAACCATGGTCAGTGGTATTGAGAAATTGCTTGTGATATAAGCCACCACACTACCCATGTACAACTGTTTCTTCATCTTGCCTCCCCACTTGCTGGCCATTCCATCTTAGTCTCAGTCATAGATCCTCCTCATCCTCCTGGCCATGTGGTAGTATCCCAGATTCAGTCTCTCATCCTCTTCTCTATCTCCCCTCATTCACTAAACGACGACATTCACTCCCAAGGCCTTAACTATCATCCATTCTCTGTATATTTGCGATTTTACCTCTGTAGCCCACACCTCCCCAGACCTGGCATACAGATGCACAGGTGCAGAGAGCCATCACAGTTTCCAGGTGGATATATGTTCTTACCATATTTTGCTGTGTATAATGTGCACCTGCATTTTTGGCCCATACTTTCCAGAAAAAAATCTTTCATTTTAATTTTTTAATTCACTGTTTAATTTCTTTATATTTAGTAACAAAACCAATTATTGTATTACAGGGTATTATTTTGCATATGGATATCATTATTGCTTTCTAGAATTATACTCTTAATGCATAAGCATAAATAAAATAATTAAAAACATTTATATAGGTACAGAATTAGTACTACCCATATAAAATGTGCATCCTTATTTTTCCCTAAAAAATTTAGGCAAAAATTGCACATTATACACGGCAAAATAAGGTAACAAACATCCAAAACTTATCCCAAAGAAGTTCCCGATTTCAACTCCTAAAACCTGTGACTCTTTCCACAGCTTTTTAGCATCAGTAACAAGTAACTCCTGTTACTCAGGACAAAGTAATACTTGACCGTTTTCTTTCTTTCACATGCCACGTACAATACTATCAGCAAATTTGGAGGCACAGTTTTCAAAGGATCAAAAAAAATCAGAGCACTTTTCATCACCTTTATCATTATCACTCTAGTCTGAATGATATTTCTTGCCTGTATTAATGTAATAGGTACTCACTGGTCTCCCTTATTCCACCCTTGTTCTTACAGGCCACATTGGACATAACATCTAGAGAGATTCTTGTAAAAGATGTCAGATCATCACTCCTCTGGTCAAGTCCTTCTGATAGTTAATCCATACTTCTCATGGCTTGGAAGCCCCTGCTTGGTGGGGTCCCCCACCTATCTTATCTACTTATTCTTACAGCACAGCTCCATCATTTTCTTGATCCTATTCTCACTTACCTTTTCTTTTTCCTGTTTCTTAAACAAGTCAAGCAAACTTCCCCTTTAGCACCATTGGACGTGCAGGTATCACTGATTGGGATGCTGTTTCCTCTGATATACTCAGCTTCCCCAGGTCTCTGCACAGATGGCAGCTTCTCATCCACTCTTATCTAAAGGAGCACCCCCTCTGCCATTCATGCAACATGTCCCATTTTTCTATGTAATTGTTCTTTGTTAGTAATTATCATCACATGTCATATTATTTATTTGTTTGTTTCTTTATTTACCACCAAAATATCCATGGAAGCATAGGCCTCTGATGCTTTTTCTTATACCTAGTACAGTATCAGGCATAACTAGATGCTCAGTAAGTGTCTGTTACACAAATTAATTGTGATTTTTCTATGTGGAGAAAATAAATATGATAAATTATAAAAATTCTTGTCTTCTAAATAACATTCTAGAATGGGTAATTGAAATGATGATTTGTAATTATTAAGTCAAGGATGTGAATTACTTATTTGTGTGTTCTCCTTTAAGCTTGTCTATAAAATGGGCATAATGGCATCTTCTTAGTCTACTACAGAGGGTTAGAATGAACACGAAATCAGATACTACCTCAGAAGCATTCTGATTCTATCTAATATTCAATATATAGTCTTTATATGGCATCTTGTCTGGAGAAATCCTTTGTGGTTCACTGAATTTCTGATGTTTTATTTTGCTTACATTTTTTCTAACCAGTAAAATATCGGTTAACATAAACTTGGAAGATTTCTTATTAGAAAACATCATTATTTGCTTAGGCCTATTAGTATTATTATTTACAAGCTAGATGAAAAAATGAAAGCATGTCATAGATGCAAAAATCCTAGAAAGAATAGCTAATCCACTGCATTATGAAATTCATGTGGAAAATATTGATGAACTTGACCATGTGCCAGGATAACATGCTGCACAAAAGGGACAACCTGTGCACTTGGACATCATGTTAATTATGTCACATATATTATGTCATTAAACCTCACAATAAAACTAAACAACTAAACATGATAATACTCTTATCCAAACATTGCAACTTAGTCCCAGAGAGGTTAAGTAACTTTCTTAAGGTCTCAAAGCTAATATGATGTAGATTAGATGCAAACGAATAACTCTCTAACTTTAAAGTTAATTCTCTTTCCATTATGCTCTTAAAATTCTCTTCTATTTTGTGAAAAAACAAGTCAGATTCAAAGTGCGGGTTAAGTAGCAACACTGATAAAAACTGACATCACCCTTAAACCATTTGATATGGTTATCAAAGAATGACTGAAATAAAGCTTGGATTGTAGAACTAGAACTAGATGGAGAATCCATTAAGGCAGAGGTGATAGCCCAGATCTACACTGTGCTAGTCAGACCATTCCTGAAAATTATATGTTTGAATCTGGGTGTCAGACTTTAAAGATTACAGAAAAACTGAAAATTACTTCAGAAAAGTAACCAGGATGTATAAAATTCTCACAAAATATCCTAACAGGAATGGTAGATGAAATTACAGATCTGTTGCTCAATATCACTAGCTATCAGAGAGATGTAAATTAAAACCACAATGAGGTACCACTTCACACCAGTCAGAATGGCCATCATAAATAAAACAATAGACAACAAGTGTTGGAGAGGTTGTGGAGAAAAAGGGA
>CM052544.1:70518601-70537302 GCA_028533065.1 Trachops cirrhosus
CAGTGACCAGAGGGGAGAGGGGAGGGAATTTCAGGGGAGAAGGGAAGGGTTTACAGGAACAAATATAGAGGACACATGGACAAAACTAGGGGTGTTGGAAAGGGGAGGGAGGAGGGGAGGAATGGGTGGGTGGGCTGGAATGGGAATAAAGGATAGAAACTGTACTGAATAAACTAAAATAAAAAATTAAAAAAAAAGAAATTACAGATCTGTTAACTGGGGTGGGAAGGGATGAGAGTCAAAAGTTATTAACAATCAGATAGGCCAGAAATTTCAAGTCATTCAATATGGCTCCAAAAATAAAACCACGACTATGAGTTGAAGCTCAGTTTCTTAAGTGAAATATGGTGCTTTAGTAGTTGAGTTCTCTGTTACTGGAAGAGTTCCAGCAAAAAAAAAAAATGATAATAAAATAATAAACCTTAAAATGTAAAGATCATGGTGGGGAAGTTCCCCCCCATACTTAATTTTTTAAAATTTTATGGACTTTTTACAGACATCAGTAAAGTTATTTTATTTTTCCTTTTTATTGAATTTATTGGGGTGACACTGGTTAACAAAATTATACAGGTTGGCACAATTCCACAACATATCCTCTGTACACTGTATTATGTGTTCACCACCCCAAGTCAAGTCTCTGTCCAACACCATTTATTCCTCCTATACCCTTCTCCACCTCCTCTCACCCTCACACCCCCATCAATCACCACACTGTTGTCTGGGTCTATGAGTTTACCCCTGCCCCCTTTTTTCTTTTTTGCATAATTCTTCCAACCTCCATTCCCCACAGATGTCAGCCTGTTCTCTATGAGGCTGTCTCTGTTTTGTTTGTTAGTTTATTTTTTTTTCATTAGATTCCACCTATGAGTGAAATCATATGGTACTTGTTTTTCTCTGACTGGCTCATTTTACTTAGCATAATGCTCTCCAGGTCTATCCATGCTGTCACAAAGGGGAAGATTTCCTTCTTTTTTATGGTTGTGTAGTATTCCACAGTGTAAATGTACCATGGCTCTATAGCTTGTTTTTAAGATTTATTTAATTTTAGAGAGGGAGCAAGGGAGGGAGAATGAGAGGGAAAGACACATCAATGTAAGAGAGAAATATGAATCAGTCATCTCTCATGCAGTCATGGCTACCATAGCTTTTTTATCCACTCATCTACTGATGGACACTTGGGCTGCCTCCAAATCTTGGTTATTGTAAATACCACCGCCATGAACATAAGGGGTGCATATATTCTTCCAAATTAGTGTTTTGACTTTCAGTAGTAGAGTTTTAGGATGAATTCAAGTATTAAAGGGGAGATTGAATTAGATATCCTTTGAGTCTCTTCTGACACTTGGACTTCACGCTTTGTTAGAAAAGACTGTCAGTCGGCATCCATCCTTTAGAGGGTTTAGAGCCAGAGATTAGGTAGGTATCTCTTCCTACTTATAATGATAAATACAGATTTAATTAAAATGTCATCTGGATCTCAACTGAGGCCTCCCTGTTCTCCAATATCAGGATAAAATAGACTTGAACCCCAAATTCTATGCTCTGAGACAAGGTACTCTGTGAATTATTGTTGTAGTAGATGGGTCAGGAAGAGAAGCTTGCCTTCTTTATATTTCCAGGTTTCTGAGCTAGCATAGAATTGAAACTATGTGTTCTTAACAAAATAAAATACAACACAACAAAAAAAACACTCTCACAAACATTAGTGAATTTAGTGAAATTTAATAACATTTAAAATGGGGGCAGGTAGAGAAGAGGAAGGGTTTATATTGTAGCAAAGTGACAATTGGACGCAAGTTATTTCTGATTTTTAAATGTCCCTGGGCCACCATTGGCCCTTTAATCCATGTTAGCCTCATCTTCATAAAATTCAATTGATCCTCTCTCTTCCCTTCCCCTCCTACCCCAGTCTAATTTCTTCTCTTCATTTTCTACCTCAGAATTGCCCCCAGGAACTCCAGTTTGTTCCCTTTCTTGAAAGTCAGCTTTCCCCAGCTTTCAAACTATGAAATCTATCTCAGAACCATCATCACAAACCCCAGCTTATCAAGGTGCTTAGTAGAGTTAAAGGATTTGATTATGGTAGAAAACACCATATTTTGAAAGAGACTTGGTATTAAAGAGCAATTATTATTACTATAAAATTCACTTGTTTAATTATTATACATAAATGACTTTTTACATACTAAATATCTGAAGAAAGTTTTTGTTAAACCCAGTAGTTCAAGATTAAATAGAAAGAGGAGGCATAGTAAAGTGATCTGGAGGCAAACAGACCTTGTGTCCATCAACTTGATTGGTTATTCTACTTGGGACAGTTTACTTAACTTCTCTGATTTTTGATTCTCTCATCTCAAAATGTAATTAATAGCAATGTATTCCTCATGGTGTTGTCTGGGTTAGATTAATGCATATAGAGCATGGAGCACACTACTTGTCATGTGGTCAATGTTTGTAAAATAACATTTTCTCACTCAAAAAATCTTTTCAAATTTTCTAACATAATAACATATTCAATGACCACTGAAAATTTAGCTTGAGAGACTTGGAAGAGCGTACTGAGGATATTTACTACCAATATTTTTTCTTCTGCCTAACATTTGCCTAACTGTCACTAAGATTTCTTGAAAATACACTTCATTGGTGTCTGTACTGAAGTGAATTTATTTGACTGGCAGAATGATAGAGGAACATTTAGTAAATACATTTTGCTGGTTTTATAACTCTCTCTGGTAGCATCATATCAAGACTTGATACTGTGATCCTAAATAAAAATCTGACCTCTGGCAAAATTGTAAACTAGAGAGTGTTTAATTTAGTACTAACTTTCTTTTTTGCTATATCCCTATTCCAGCTTTTGACAAAGCCCTAGTGCTGTGCTTTCAGATGTGGCTATATACATTGGAACTAAAATTAGTTAAAATTGAGTATAATTTTTTCAAAATACCTGTTTTTATTGGTGGCTTGTGGGTATGGAAACATATGAAATGGAGTGTAAAATATAAAAGTATATATAAAATACACATATAAATCATGTATTTACAATTATTTTATATGTGCAACTAACAGAGTTTCAGAACATCCAGTAAACTAATTAAACCATTATGTTTCTGATCACATTTTTCATTGAATTTATTGAACATTAGTGGGTTTCAGGTATACAATTCCATAACACATCATCTGTATATTGTATCATGTGGTCATCACCCCAAGTCAAGTCTCCTTCCATTACCATTTACCTGCCTTATACCATCTCCTACCTCCACCCACAATAAAATTTAAAATTCAGTTAGTTGGACTAGCCACATTCCAAGTGTTCAAAATCGACATGGCTACTGGCTACTGTATTGGAGAATATGCATATAAAGCATCTTCATCTATGCTGAAGATCCTACTGGACATGGCTACCCAAGAGTCAAATACCTTGCATTCTTTCTTGGTCTGGCACCTTCAAAACTGTCTCGTCTTCTGTGTCATCACTCTAATGCCTTCTTTGAGATTTTCCTGTCTTTTGTCTTATGCTATCAACTAATGGAAAGTCAGGTGCTGAAATGCTAACAACTAACAACAGGGAGAAAGCTCTAGGGAACTGAATGACTCACTTTTCATCTCTAAAGCAGTATTTTTCAGAGAGAAGTTCTAGGATGATTGCTATCATAATCAACTAGAACAGTTATTTAAATTGAGATCCTTGACCTCCACATTACACCTTCGGACTCTGAATTTTGAAGGAACTCTTTCAGTCACTGTTATGGAATGTTGAAGTTAGAGAACCATAGTTGAAAATAACCACTATTGGTATTTAATTACCAAGAACCTTACAGCTGGATGTTAATTTGCATGGCAATGGAGAGTGGTGCAAAGTTTAGGTACCAGAGGAGATATTTGGGGGGGAAGGATTATTTTCATTATTCTTCAAATTGTATAATAATGACCATCCACACACAGGCACATTGCAGACCTATTGACTAGTATGATTCAATGAGATAGAGCCCATATACCTATTAGGAGAATTAAAAAAAGATTGCTCTTTTCATGAAGTATTCGTTTTTAGTGTTTGAAATCATGTTTACTCTTTTAGTGCTTTCATTTTATTTTGTTACTTTTATTGAGGTATACCTGACAAAGTTATAAGATATTTAAAGTGTATAATGTGATGATTTATATATGTATACATTGTGAAAGGGGAAATCATGGTAACTTTTAATTTATTTTATATAATTTATAATTAATTTGATTCAATGTCATTTAAAAGTTTCCCCTTGAAAAGGACATAACATAAAAATAATTTTAAAGTTAAAACTGATGAAAGAATAAAACTGGGAAAAACAAACAAAAATACACTTATAAAATTAAAAAAACTGTTCATTCACTAGACAAAAAGAAAAACATCAAAACCAGAAGCAGAACCAAACAGTGGAAAAATCCTCTGGCAAGTTTTATCAAGGAAAAGAGAACATATAATTAAATGATAGTAAAATTAAGGAGAAAATATGATACAAACAATCTTTAGATGGTTATAACTAAGACAATCTGATAGAAAATGTTAAGTTTTGTTTTACTAGTGATCCAGACTTATCAAAAAGTCATATAAATCAATGCAGGGTGATTCTGCCACAAATCAACTAGAACAATAGAGTAAAGAACTTGGAAAGAAGCCTTATAAGGATATGTTGAGTTGGAAATGGTTGGAACCCATAAGATTTCTGCTTGTCTCTTGGATTTGGAAGCTAGAGCTAAGGGTCATGTTATTAAAACTGTGACAATATTCATTTACATTGAGAAAGTGTATCTATGGGGAGAGAGAGTGAGTTCTGGGGTGGAACCTAAGGAATGAACAAGAGCTTTCCAGAGATTAATATATGTTACAGAATCTTCTGTCATCAAGGGTAGAGAAAAAGGAGTCCAGAATGTAGCTTTAGGAGATGAACCCTGTGGCACAAAATCTAAGGAAAATTCAAGGGGGAGGGGAATGTATTCAACAGGATTAAATACTACAGAGAGGAGTAAATTTAGCACTATTTATTTTGTGCTGTTGTTTGGCAGTATATTTATTGGGGAAATTATATGATATCTATGGAATTAATTTTTAAAATAAGTTTAAGGGTCTGCTTTCCTTGGTGCTATATTCTTTTCCATGAGTCAGATGCATTTTAGATTCAGCAGTGGAAATTGAGCATTTTAAAAAAGTAAACATATGTAGAAAAGACACTTTCATGAAAAAGAAAAGGATGTTAATACAGTTTAATACCAGGAGGATAAAGTGAATGCAATTGCTTATTTCATCAAGGCATCATTAAATAAGCTATGGGTAGGTACAAAAAATAAGAAACAAATGGAAATTTCAGAGAAACTGGTGTGCTGATTTTTCTTATGGGAAGTGCTGTTTAGGATGACTATGGGAATATAATATCTCTTGAATATATGGGAATAATCTTAGAGGCTTTGAATAGAATGAAATTATTAGAAATAAGAGCATAACTAAAGATTCAGCATAGTAATTCATTTACAAAAATAAGGATTATTTCCATGGTTGTGAAAGACAGTTAAGATTTTTCTAGTTTTGAATTTTTTAGAAATTTAAACTATAATTGAATGTTTTAAATTCTTGTTGAGACTAAGGAATGTGTGTACCTATTCTATGTAAAGCATCTGTTCTATGAAAAGGAAAAGAAATCTATATCCTTTTGAAATTTAATGGGAGTGTAGTATATATGAGCAAAGTACACTTCAGTGTGCAATGCAATAATTTTTCACAAACTGAACACAGCTGTAAAATCTACACCAAGACCAAGAGACAGAACATTAGCACCCAGATGTTTGCTTTGAGCTCCCTTACAGTCTCTAAGAGTCAACATCATCTGCTTTCTACAACATAAAAATCTAAATTTTTAAACACTACATTTCATTTGATTCTCTACCATTTCAGTGAACAACAGTTCACTGAAGATGGTGCATTTATTGGTTCTCTTGTTTTCTGCTTTATTTAAGCTGTAAACTCATCCATGGAGGGATTATGGTTTATACACTGTTCAGGTTCTCCTCAGAGACCCAGTGCAGGCAGGGTTTGGAACATGGTAGGTGTTCAATCATTAAATTGACAAATGAAAAATAAAAGGCAACAGAAACAAAGTAAACCTGAGGACAGTGGGCATCAGGAATTATTCCTTCTGATAAATGTATTTTGGTCTTGGTGACACTGAAGACCCAACATACACCTGGACCAGTTCTCATTCTGAGCATGACTCAGCAGGGCAGAAAGAGGAGGATAACAATTGTCTAGGGCTGGCTGTAGGTCTCAGAGGGCAGGGTATGAGAAAAGAAGGTTGATGACTGTACCATTCTGATTCTGTTATGACACCAGTGTAACTCTCTAATACAATCTGACACAGATCTGCAATTGGAGAAAATGTGGACAAATTTTTTTTCCCTTTTATTCCTCAGGGCGGTCAAACTTGTCACTTTCCAGAGACCACAAGGAGTTTACAGTTAAAGAAAATGAAACTCACTAGTAATATTTTACCATTGTTGTTTAATCTATATATATTTTAGAATTTTCTCTCAATTTATTTATTGACAGATAGTAGACACAGAAAGAATATAAAAAAGAACAATCAATTATATATGTGGCTGTAATAATCACCTAAATATTGTCAATAACCTTTTCTTATTTTACTATTGTATAAATGACATTTAATTCATTAATACTAATAATAATTGAGATTAAATGAATGTTTACTATACACCAGCCCTGTAATTTACATAAATGAACCCCTTATAGCCTCACAATGGTCACAGCTCGCACTATATGTTAACCTCATTTTAAGAAAATAAAGCTTCAGCTTCTGGCTGAAGCCCCAATTCAAATGAATCTGTGACTAGAGATTCCAATCCAGGTCTATCCCATTCCAGAATTTGAGTAGAAACTCAAATTACCTACTAGAAAATAGGAAATATCTTATCAATTCTGATACTTTGGGCATTTACTTACTAGTAGATACTCAATACTATTTACCAGTTTGTTTTTTAAATTAATGACTAAACAGATACACTTTTAATTAGAAAATATAGAAACCCCGTGGTTTGTCTCTGAGTTGCTGGCAGTCATTCTCAGAGAGATTTCTATATCACATCAGGAAAGTGAGTTGTGAATGCAGAACTAGAATTCAGAATTTGGAGGTAGAGTCTCCAGGTACTACCTTCAACTTAAAACAGAGTGCAGAAATGCAGCTTGAAGGTAGATACAGATAATGTTGGAAATTCTGACCAATTTAGTCAGTTTTTTGGGTAAAGAATTGTCTCTGTAAGTTCCATTTAAAAATAAAAGGTTATCTGTTAGTTTCTATTGTTATTTTAGCATGAGTGAAATTAACAAATTGTAAGAAACTGAACTAATAGCAGTGAAAGGCTCCTTCTCAGGTAGGGGTAGGCAGAAAGGCAAATCAATTTCTCAAGATGAGAAGACACAAATTTCTTAGACTCTGATTATCTCCCCCTCCTCACCCAGGGTGGTTGAAAGGCAAGAATGGTGGTCTTCTCTGGAGATAATGGAAGCATAGTCCAAAGTGGCTTCTTGTTATTCTCCCAGAACAGAGTTGGGAACTAAGATTGAGCTCTTTCCCCCAGGTTGTCATCCTCTCTGGTTTGTCACACGGAGCTCTTGGTGGCCTACTCCCCAGCCTTGTGTCATACTTCACTTCTATTGTAGGTTTTTTGACATTTATGAACTTCTCTGAATACACCTTCAGGCATTTCTTAAAAGTGATGGAGAACTATTTTTCAATCAGCAAATTAAAGCATATGTTTATGATTGCTCTTTACTAAAGTATTAAAATGTTATGAAACAGGGTTTTGACTGCCATAATCTACAAGTCTCCAATGTATAATTTTAAATATAGCAAGATACCAAATAGGTGATAAGGAGACAGGTAGGAATAAAAATAAAATACTCTTATTTTGTCTTTTAGAAATGAATTACACATATGAAAAGATAAATCTATTCCTTTAAAAGCTGGTAGATTATTTCAGGCCATATGAAAGAAAGGGAATGTATTCAATTAAAAATGATTGAGATATGTTATTCTTTAAAATAGCTGTCACTTTAATTATTTATCATTTTATTCTCAGTGCAATAGTAAAAAGACAAATTTTATATACCTGGATGGCTGTTATAAAGCTAACCAGATAACTTTGTCTTTCTTCATGCTTTTATATTAAGTCCTATAGATTAAGCGCCTGGCTATAAATAAAATTATTGATGTTAAAAGGTCATGGCTGTGACCTTTCACATGTTCTTCATTGTATCTATCTACACTGTATACTTTACAGGGAGAAGAGATTCTTTATTTAACAGAGATTAAACTGTTCAAATTTGTAATGTACTGGGGATTTTGGAATGTCTAGGGGACTTAGCAGATAAAGAACTGACCTTTCATCTCTGAACCCAGGTGCAACCCAACCTCAGATAAGTGAAAAAGTTTTGTGTCAGTTGCTTGCATGATAAACTCATACTAGCCACTATCTTCCAACCCAATTAAGCCTTACTGGCAGATATGGCCTCAAAAGCCACATGGGGTATAGAAATGGAATTACTTCTACTGTTAGAAAGGGTGTCTGAACCTTCAAGATAGGACTTTAAAGTTATAAATGGAAAGCATTGGCCAGAGTAGACTCTACTGAAAGAACCCTGTAAACCTTTGTGGAAGTCAACCCTTCCACCCACCATCACATTCAAATTTGGGATACTAGAATACTTTACAAGGTTCATATTTTTAGCTTTCATGTGGCATGTCTTCAAGGGCATTTATGAATTTAAAAAAATTTCTAAATTACAGTTTACATTCAATATTGTTTTGTATTAGTTTCATGTGTGCAGTAAAGTGATTAGACTATCATATACTTTACAAAGTGTTCCCCTTGATATTTCCATTACCCAATTGGCCCCATACACGGTTATTACAGTATTATTGACTTCTATTACTTTACAGGGAAAAAAAGAACTTGAACACAGTAGGTCATAGCAGTTGTGCATAGTAGTATTAGCATGCAACGCTGTTTGCTGCAAGAGCCAAATTCATGTCCACATCAAGGTGTAGAGTTTCTAAACTGCACAAATCACTGTATTTTATTTTGATGTATGTGCTATGAAACTGGGGCAAGTTTTCATTTTATGGTTTAAATTTTATTTACCTAACACTAAAATGAATTACCTTTTCAAATAAACATTGTGAATAATTAAAAGAATATCAGCTTCTTCAGGACATGGCTACTGTTTTTTATTTTTACATGATTTTTACTTTGATTTTTCTAATATACAACCCGACAATGCATAGTAGGGGCTCAATATCTACTTTATGATGAGTGAATGAGTAATGATGGAGTAATGAGATATTATTGACTGTCCAGAGACCCTTGTAGGTTTACAAACCAAACATCATTAAATGCTTCAGTTTTGCAGAACTAATGAGGGAGAGGAGGTTGAACAATTCCTATAAAATATTTAAAAAATCAAAAATTTCAAAACTGAAAGGCATCAGGTTTGATTTGAGAAGAGCCTTTAATAGAAGGTAATACAGTGAAAACATCTTTATTTTTCTTCTTTGGAGAGAAGAAACAATGATCATTATCATTTAATTTTGATAGCACTTTCATTTACATGCTACTATTTAAAAACTAACAAAATAAAAAGAAATAATTTTTTCCCTTAAGGGTATATGACATATGGCAAAGAAAGTGATAAAAAAAAAGTTTGGTTGGATTACAGTTTTTTTTTATTATTTTAATTGGATTATAGGTTATTTTTTATTTACTTTTATTTTTAAAAATATTTTTACAAGTGTTATACAATAAACATATTTATTATTTTTTAAATCAGGAAACAAAACCTCTGAAACAAATACTGCTCCCCAAATTTTGTCTCATTATAACGTCCTCTTTAGCTATCATTCATGTTTGGAAAACTAACATTTCACTCCATCAATCTGAAATTACTTAGTCCTTTGGACATTAGAAGGAGAATACTTAAAAATTTTTATGTCATGAGTAATTTGATTTGAAAATTGAGTGAAGGTGAACTAAATACAGGTGGAGTTCAAATTCAACACTGGAAGCAAGAGTGGCTGGAAGGTACCAGAAACTTGAAAATACTCGAGTGAAGTTAGTGGTTCAAATAAAAAAAAAAAAAAACCAGAAAGCAAGCTTTGATCATCTCTGTACACAGAGATCTGGATACTTTATACTATGGGGTTGGTCCAACATTATTAAAATTAAACTAATTATTACTCAATCATACTTCAGAGAAGACATGAAATGTAAATGGCAAAACAAATTAGCAAAACAGAGTAACAATTTGAAGAAAAGAAGTAAGATTGACAGTATTAAACAAACAAACAAGCAAGCAAAATATCTAGGACACAGACACAGACAACAGTCTAGTGACAGGCAGAGGGAAACAGGGTGGGGGAGAGGGAGATGGGCAGCCAGGGATGAATGGGACCGAAAAAGACTTGCCTTTGGGTGTGGTCAGCACTCCATGCAATGTGCAGATGATGTTTTGTTGAGTTGTACACTTGAAACCTGTATGATTTTATTAATCAGTCTCACTCCAATAAATTCAGTAAAAAAGATATGGAGAAGATCAAGATATGAGATGTCTGAACCATTATCAAATTAGAGGTGAGAAAATGATGCTGCACTTTGTCTTCAAAGAGGAAATTAGAAGTATGGGCTGAGAATCTGAGCAGGACTGGAGAAGGTTGATGTGAAGAAGAATCAAAAGATAAAATTCAGGTTTTGTGACTAGGGATTTTTGGTTTTATGTTTTAAGATATTTTAAGATGATCTATTTTCTCCATATGGCTTTTCAAAAGGAGATTAGATATGATCAGTAAGAACCATTTAAAAATGGCTTATTCTGGAAATAGTATCTTTTGATACCCACTATTTTTCCTACCTAACTTGGGAAACTAAATACAAAACTCTGAATTCACAACAAAAATTTGAGCTTTTCCAAATCTTGTGTCTATAGTTAAATAATTTTTTTAGAGAAATAAAGCTTTCAGTTATTTTACTTGGAGTAAGTCACTATTTATAACCACAAGTATCTGTGAAAATCACTTTCATTGAATTCCATATTATGATCCTTCTCTATTCATCCCCTGAACAGTATGAGTAACTATTGTAGTTTAAAATTGGCTAAACAAAATAGCAATCTGAAGAAAAGAAGTGTAATCTAGAGGGTAAGAGACTGAAGGTATTAAACGATATCTATCTGACACATAGACATGAAAAACAGCATGGTGATACACATGTATCTCACAAGACATGAAGGCAAGATTATGTCTGTTTTTACACCATTGTATCTGGGATGTCTAACTACATGATAGACACACAGTAGGTGTTTAATAGCTGTAAAATGAATGATTGAATCGCTGAATGAATAAAGCACTCTTTGAGCTGTTATTTAGACTTAGCTCAAGTGTAAAAAAAATAGATGTCTGAAATTAAGTGGCTCTCCACTGTTCAGAAATGTTTTATGTTGGAAGGATAAACAATTTTAAATTTCATTGGATTGGAAGTAAGCATTTTTTCTAGAAACCATACAAAAAACAAACATACAACACAACTCCACAAAATTATGAATAAAATAGCAATTTAACTACAAAAATGCAAGTTATTGATGATCATTACACATTTTAAAATTTGTTCCATATTTCTAATATACAAAGGTTTGTTTAGAGGTAGTATAAGCTGTAAGTTAAAGCCATGTCCTCTTATTCAATGTCTGTGAGCACTCAGGAGAAGACCACTTGCTTTAAAGATGATAAGACCATTGGAATGTTAATAGTGTAAAACTTTCTAAAGGAAAATTATTCTTTACTGAACAAGGAAGGAGTCAGATTGACTAAGTCCATTTTGCACTTTTGTGCTAGAGAGTCTGTAGGTTTAAATTACAGCAGCTTCAATCTTTGCTTTTCAATCCCTTAATCCTTCAGGAGCATAGGTTTCAGTTCAAGACAACTTCACACAGAACATGAGAAAAGACTCTGTGAGCCTACCTCAAGTTATGATGATCTTTTTTCAGCTGTGATCTTTTACTTACATCCCATAGTAAAAATGACTTTGAGGGAAACCAGTGTCAAATAATTAGTGTATTTTCAACAGAGGACTTTTTTTCCACTCTGTTATAATGCAGTGCATGAAAAGCAATAAATACTTTCATATAAGCCACTTGTACCTGTGGTTTTCATCACTGTTTCATTGGGATCCCTCATATTAGAGAAACTTTGTGAGGTGCCTGAGCTCAAGTGGAAAGAAAAGCTGGCCTAGGAGGTTTTACATCTGGTAGCCTATCCCATTACTTAAAACAAGCTACATCTTGGAAAAAAAAAAACACAGTTATACAGGTTGAATTGAGGCAATTATGTTCTGATCTAAGACATATATATTTTTCAATTATTTCCAGGTGTTTCTTTAAAAACATGTTTTCTTGATCTATAATTAATATTTTGTTAATGGAGCTCTAGCAAAATACCACAAAACCCCTCACCATTTCTCCATGCCATAAATGATAAGGACTAATAGTAACCATATTAAAATTCTTAGGTTTTTAAGCATTATCCTAGTTTGTGTCATAACTATTATTTAAAATTATAATAACCAGGTGCTGTATATGGTATTTGATCAAAGGGAATGGAAATGTAATGAGTTTTAAGTTTTCTCCCTGAGGACTCAAACTGTGCATAATGGGAGTGGGTGGGATTTATTTTCTGAGCCATTCTGGAAACAGTTATGAAAACCTTTAGTTAAATGTTAGTAACTGGGGTTTTTGAATCTGCTGATATATTTACCACTTGTAGGGGGATACAGGAGTGCATTTTTTGAAGGAAAAACTAAACTAAAATGTCTTAAAAAACTCTATTTATCAGAAAGCATAACTATCACCTGCTGATTTTTTAATGAATATTTCTAGACCCACATGACATGTTCATAGAATAAAAAAAATCAAAACTTCAGAATTGACCTTTAGAGATAACAAAAAGTGACACTTGATTTTTTTTTATGGTGATGAACGCATCTTCTAAATTACAGTGAACAGTAGAGTTATAAGCTTATGGGAACATGTCTAATTTTTCTCACGTTAACCTTGTGTTAAGAAATGCTGACAACTTTGAATCACAGAACTAAATCCACTTCCCATTCTTTGCTGTCCGTGAAAATGATCAGTCCTTCCCCTTTAAGCAAATGCAGTAAGGAAGCGTCAGAAGATGGTTGAACACTTAAAAAAATTTTTTTTGATCTTCCTCAAATATTGTTTGACCTTAATCACTGTCTTCCAACAAGCTTAATGTGACATCACCTTGAAACAAAAACACATGGCTCCCATGTCTGGCTCTGGAATGAAAAAGCCCTGATTATTAGTCCTCTGTGTGATCTTTTCAGATTGCACTGATGAGATGAAGCTTAATCTCGTTTCTCTCCTCTCCAGGACCACAAACCACAGGCAGTTTAAGGCGGCCTGAAAATCTCTTACATCTGGAAGAGCAATAATTCATGGGATTTCGCCTGACAGCCACGACAGGCAGCAGGGCAGCCAGAAACAACCGTCTCTTATGTTGTGCTATTTGCAAAAAATCAGAAGAGGAGGAGTCGGCCCAGGACCACATCCTTCTTTAGCATATGTTAGTGGAGAAAACCCTTTCATTTTCTGCCAGATGCTTCATGAATAGGTCCTAAATATTACATAGACAGTAGCTATCACTTCCAAACAAAATTCCTGGGTGTCTACTAAGCAGCAAAGCATATGAAGGCCTATTGTCTGATGAGGGGTCATGGTTAAATTTGCACAGATTTTATAAAATAGATATTTCAGATTCTACACGTGATTTATAGGCATTTTCACACCCTGCTATACATGAATATGAAACCATCTTCTGAGTAGGATTATTTCATGAAATGTAGAGGGGATTTAGCTACAGTAACTTTTACTGGGTAACTTAGAATGGTGAGCAAAGTACTAGAATTTATTGCAGGACACAGCTTGCACTGTCAGGCTCAGGGTTCGTGTTTATGATTTCTGCAGAAGCAGAAATAAACAACTTCTCTTTAATGGCCTTCTTTATGTGTAGGCGGCAGCAGTCCTATCTGGTCTCGCAACAGTAGCTGGTGCAGTGGTCTGGCCCATTTCACGTAGAACCAATGTCTGAAAATTTGCATTTCTGCTATCCTGAGTTTTCTGTGGCAGGAGCCAGAAATGGGGAAATAGCCTGCAAATGTTTGAATGGGACACATTCCACTCTACTGTTTTCAGTGCTATAAATACATTGTGAATAGAATGACTCAATTTTAAGACTCTGACAGAGAGAAGAGAAGGAAACAGCCAGATTTATTTACTGATTGTACCTTGTCAATAAACACTGTAAAAATACTCATCAAAGGAAATTTAAATGACTTCATTGAGGAGCCTGTTTTGCTGAAGTCTGTGATATAGTTAAGTCACCTTTAGATATCTATGCCAAGGTATCTTTAAGCAATGTTAAGAATTATATGAAGCATAAGCACAAACATATGAATATGTTAAGTGCATATTTTCCTATATGGGCAAAAACAAACACAAAAAAGTAATTATCTGAAACTTTCTTGATGCAATGTAACAACATTTTAAAAAGTTCCAAAGAATGTTGACATTTATTTTGTGGAGGAGCAGGCAGAAAATACATTTTTAAAAAACGAGACAACCATTTCATGCCAAAGAAAAACAATCCCTTTGCCAAACTACACATTGTTAACTTAAAATGTGTTCCATGTGGAAGTAGGAAGGCTGACTTTAAGGAAAAGGCTAGTGATCTGAAGTCAGCTGGCTTCATGCCTGTCAACTACACATTTTGGCTTCTAGTTTTACAGCTAAAATTGGAAATATTTATTTCCCCTAATTAAGACTAGTGCTTTTCCTTTGTCTAGTAAACCAATGAATTTGCTTGTAAACATGCATATGGGGGAAAAAAAACTTCCAGGCAGTACTCAAGGGAAGATTATTTAACATCTCTTGTAGGCAGGATATTATAGATTGGAAAGATTGTATTTTATTATGTTCTCATTTTGGCCAGCTCTTTGCCACCATTTTTGTATACTCATCACATTTTCTGGAAAGAAATTAAATTACCAAAGCCTTTGGCTCTTGAGTATGAAAGCTATGACCACAAGACAGACACATATTTGGAAGACTTATATCTCTACTGATGATAATATTTACCTATCACCACTGTTTAGAATTATCTACGTCAACAAGCTTTCAGATAGCCTGTTACTGGTTTCTTTGAAGTAGTCATTATATTGTGGTTTTATGCCCGTTAAAGATGAAATTCTGCAAGGCAGCATGAATCCACAGCTCTGACCAGTCATTGAAAAAAGGCCTTAAAGGAGTCTTGATAACACTTTTTTTTTGAATACCTAAAACATATTTGCTAGTCATACCAAATTCATATTGGGTTAATTAATTTATCATACATTTTTCAGCTTTGGATGTTTGCAAAGACACTCAGAAAATTTTTGTAGGTTGTTTTATGCAATATGAAATAATGGGAATTAAAACTTGAAGTGTATGTGGAGTTGTAGCTTGTATTTCAGTTTCATTCTCTAAGAGACATATCCAGAGGCTTTCAGTAGCCAGATTTTAGTAAGCCTGAGTGGGCAACAGCTATGTATTGCAATTCTGAGAGCATAAAGCTCCTCCTTCTCACACATACCTCTTTGCTGAAATGCCCAAGTTTTATTTATGATTTTGGATTTTATTTCACAGCATTCCAGTTTAGTTTAGCATGATGTATTTAATAACCATGTCGACTGTCTTAATTACCCTATAAAGCAGGGTTCCATTGGCATTTGACCCTCCACGGCATTCCAGGGAAACTGCAGGACCATGATAATTACCAACCGCCTGTGAGAAAATTAAACAAAAAGGCCCAACTTTTACACCATCATTTTAAACGACCTATTACATCTCAGGAATAAATCATTGATGAAATAGCCTGCTTAACAGGAAAATAGCTATTCCATAGCAAAGAATTTCCCCTTGCATGATCATGAAGAGAATATTAAGTATTCTTCAGCTCCAAAGGTTAGATTTTATGTCTGTCCAATGTCTTTTAATGACACATTTTTGTGTAATTTTACTGTAATCAAAGCCTTTTCCAATAGAGGTTATAGACTGTGGGTACTTTGTCAGTCTTAAACATTTTTCTACCCATAGAATGTTAAGTGAACTCAGGTATGGTCAGAAGAAAAAAACCTGCCTTATAATTGGAGAAAATTCAAATTAAAAGTTCTATGAATAATTTTATTTTCTTTGATTAACAGAGACATTTGTTATACATTTTGCGAAAAGTGCTTATCAATCACTTGGTGTGATAAGATTGATTTATTAATTGTGGCCATAGTTCAAAAAATAGTGACCTGTTTGAAGGTCTAAATGTCTGGATTAATTTGAGAGTGGTGGCAGCATGTCATAACTAATCATGATTAATTGTTATGTTCATTTCTATGTAATAGTTCTATCAGTTTGAAGCTCAGGAAAAATAAAGCTTAAATTCTCTACACATCCCTCCTGTACTCCCCACTGATGGATATTTGTTTTGTGAAAACTGGTATTCTACATATGTTTCTATTGTGGTTCCCAGTGTGACATTAGAGTTAAACGAGACAATGATTTCCGGGTCTCACTATAATCCAATAATCAGGATTATCGCTTAAAAATTATTTTGAATACAATTCAACTAAGGACACATAAAATTGTAGGCTTTTGTTATTTTTTGTAATAAATTTAACTCTTATTTGCAAAAAGCAAGATAAACACATGTGCATTGAGGTCATATAAGGTCTGTTTCCAGGTTACACTGGCAATTTTTTTTTCCTGTTGGCAAATTACCTGGGACGTTGGGACGTTGGCCAGTGGGTACTGGAAATAATTGGGTGAACAAGTATGCATTTTTAGCAAGGCTCGATATTGGAAAAGAGAAATACTACGTTTGCAGTCAGGCATCTCAGCATCCCACACTCATTCTGTTGCTTATCAGCTTTGTGATGTTCAACAAATTAGTCACCTTCTTCAAGTTTCAGTTTTCTCACTTTTAAAGTGGAAATAATGGTAGCAATGTCACAAGGTTTTGGGGAGGATTAAAAAAACAATATATGTAAGATGCCTTCCATCACCGCTGACCCACAGTAATTACTGGTTTTTTTGAATTGGATTTTTTGGCTCTGTCCCCAGCTGAGTTCACAGTAATCTGATTAATGCTTTGCTAAATGTTTTCTTATTGAAACCCACTCAAAAGTGCCAAAATTTAACACTAAAAAGAGATTGCCAATTAGCAAGGAGTGGCTGATCATGGAACCTTAATCTATTTCCTGGACCATTCATGCTACATAAATTACTATGGCCACCCATGCCAGTTTTCACTGGTACATTTGTCACTGCTCTTCAAAAATTTTGTCCCAACCATAGATTATTCCTTTGCATTTTTTAGCACAGCTGAAGAAGACTGGAGTCTTAAAATAGTTTAAACTACTCTGAAAAGAAAGATAAATAAAGAAAAAATTGTAAAAATCACTGAATTCTTGAAGTAGAGATTTCTGACTCACTAGAGTTAGCTCTCATCAAGGGCTGTCTGGCTCTAGAACTAAACCCAAAAGACTTGGTCCACATGCATCTGGTCTGTTTCCATATTCCTTATTGCCTATTCAAAACAGGGATATACTTCATCCTTCCCTGAAGAAGAAATGCTATGACTGACATGTTAAACTTTGATACTCAAGCTTAGTGCTAAATATTAGCCTCACCATCCACTTAAGATTTTTTAACTCAAATCAAGGGTTAAATCTGAGAAACAACCTCCTTTCAATAGAGTGGCATCATAACTCATCTCTCTTTTCAGGTAAGACATATAAGAAATATGTAGGTCAATGATGACACCACAACCCAATAAAATCCCCAAAGTTGTAGTTATTATAACATTAGTGAAGATTTCATTTCTTATGAAAACAAATCTTTGTATTGGTCCCTGGTATAAAATTATCCAGGTGAAGATGGACAGCTCCGATCCAGTAGCTCTGGAAATCCATTTTTAATTAAGGTTCTTTCAAACTGTTACCTCCCTGACTATCTAGTGTGCCAACTACTAGAGTCCATCGACCCTGAGGTGATCGCCAATAGGATTCAGAGGGACTGATGAGTTGGGCAGTAAAAAAATTACAATTTAATTTTCACTAACTTCAAACTAGAATCTATGATTTTGTTCAGGTTTGAATTCAGACAATAAAGTAGTAGAAACAGTATCTGTGATGTTACCAAAATAAATCACAGATATTGTCACATCACATTACACATGGGGCAAATGTCATTTATGCTCAACAATACCTCAAAATTATATGAGGCAGGAATTAGGTCTATTGCCATATCTTATTATTTAATGCATTACTGATGAAGCACACAGGTTTTTATATCAATTATTTTAAAAATATGATAATAACTACTTAAGTATCATTACTTTCCTTTGTAATCCTATATGTTGCATTTTATGGATGTAAATGAATTACTTTTAAATAGGGTAGTTAGAATTCACCAGACTTCCAATGGAGTCTATGGCACAGGAAGTCTAAGAGCTTATGCTGTTGACATGACTTTTAGTCTGCAAACACCTATGCTTCTG
>CM052544.1:70537802-70600467 GCA_028533065.1 Trachops cirrhosus
AACTAAAAATGGACCTGCCCTTTGATCCAGCAATTCCACTGCTGGGACTATATCCTAAGAATCCTGAAACACCAATCCAAAAGAACCTATGCACCCCAATGTTCATAGCAGCACAATTTACAATAGCTAAGTGCTGGAAACAACCTAGGTGCCCATCAGTAAATGAATGGATCAAAAAACTATGGTACATTTACACAATGGAATTCTATGCAGCTGAAAGAAAGAAGGAGCTCATACCTTTTGCAACAGCATGGATGAAGTTGGAAAGCATTATGCTAAGGGAAATAAGCCAGGCAGTGAAAGACAAATACCATATGATCTCACCTTTAACAGGAACCTAAACAACAAAACAAGGAACCAAGTAAAACATAACAAAAGACACTGAAATAGAGGACAAGTTGTCAGTGACCAGATGGGAGAGGGGAGGGAATTTCAGGGGAGAAGGGAATGGTTTACAAGAACAAATATAGAGGACACATGGACAAAACTAGGGGTGTTGGAAAGGGGAGGGAGGAGGGGAGGAATGGGTGGGTGGGCTGGAATGGGAATAAAGGATAGAAACTGTACTGAATAAACTAAAATAAAAAAAAATTAAAAAAAAAGAAAATCACTGTAAAAAAAAAAAAAGAGAGAGAGAAACGAGTTATTCAAGCTGGCCAAATTGCTCCCTGCCCTCCCCACTTCTGGCTAGATTCTCTAAGTTAGAAATGAGAGGAAAAAAAATGCTCTTTTCTTTTTGATGAAACTGAAAGGGAATGAGTCCAGGGGGCCATGTTTAACACTAGTTGAAGAAAGTTCAGTAGTAGAAGAAAATGAAACTAAGCAACAAGATAATAGAAAGGGGTGAAAAGTGGAAAGTCCTGGTAATTATTCTTAACCCTGAATCCTTTCCCTGTGGTCAGAATTTCTCTTCTATGGTTGGGTTATATAAGCTAATGGGTGTTCTTTTTGAGTTACCTTAGGATGAATTTCTGGATCTTGTAACAATGATGACACCACAAACATTCTAACTAATAGCAGAGAAATATCATGGCCTCTTGAATCTCTGACTCAGACAGTATCACTAATCCCTCTCCTTAGACCACTGTTTTTGTGGACATTGACTATTTTTGCTTCTTCAATGTCCTTCCTTCTTCTTTCACAAATGGATACCATTTTTCCCTTGGGAGACTGTCTCCCCCCATTCTCAGGCTACTCCACATGGACAAGGTTGACCAGCCTTAAGCTGGAGGGATGAGGCTGTGAAGCAGGATGCAGCCCTCTGCACATTTCATGAACCTTTGGCCATTTGGACCATTGAGAGGCCAAGTTTAGTGCTTTTATGAAACTTGAGAACAGATAGAGCTCTTTCTAATAGGACTGCTGAAGATAAGAAGTTATGTTGGAGCTACTGAGAAAGGTGAAGACATGTGTCCCAAACAGTATGCTTCCCAGAGGCCAGAAACTGTTCATGCTTTTCTTGCCTTGTTACAGGATGAAATTCTTTCAATGATACAGCTCAGCATCATCTTGCATTTCAAAGTTGTGCCTCTTCCCTGTTCTCATTTTGAATGAATGAGTGAATGGATGAATCGGATCTCTTTGAATTTGGCCTGAACTTGGCACAGAGCTTCCATACCAGAGACAGCTGTTGTTTACCTTTTGTTCTTTTCAATTCATACTCACCATCCTTTCCCCAAGCTCAGCAACTTCTGGCTCCCAGTATACTGTGTCACCAGGTTTGCTGCACAAGGGAAACCTCTGCACTCAGATAGAGGGTAGAGACATCAAAGAGGAAAGTAGACAATGGAAATGAGCCTAGGGAATGATGTAAGAATAAAAATGTGCCAGCTTCTATAGTCCTCAATACCTGAGTTGTCCAGTTCATCCTAAAGCAGATGTCGATAACATCTGTGTTATCGGCACCTTCACTTCAAGGGCTGACACTTTCTTTTTTTAATATTTTTATTTCTTACTTCTTGGCCTGTTTTTGAACAAAGCCTCTTGATTCTGTCAGGGTCAAGACCAAAAGAGCTATGTGTCTATAGACCCCCTCTGTTCTATAACTTCTCAGATCTTATATCTAGGCTAAGAAGCATTTCTGCCCCACCTCATTGTTGGGGCAGAAACCTCAGATTTGTTGTATTTTATATACCTTCACAGACTCTATATAACCAAGGTATTGGTAAAAATGAATACATGATTATTAATGGCACCACTGCAATTCCAGTTCAATATATACTAGACATTGAGGAATTCTCAAGGACCATACATTGTGCCATGCACTAGAGACATATTAGTTAAATGAGACAATATTGTCACTACCTGCACATAGTAGGCCATCTAAAGAGAAAGGCTGGCTTTATTTAGAAAGATTATTAAAAATGAAGAGAATACTACAAATGTCTTGGTGGGATCTAAGCTAATACAGGATGTCAGGAAAGGCTCATCAATGATGTAACATTGAACAATGAGTACTTTGTTAAACAAGCAAGAGAAAAACTCAACTTCAATGTAAAGAATGTCCAAAAGAACAAGACAAGGTATTAAAACTATCAGTGTGGCCACAGGCTAGAACTGCAAAAGCTGTGAAAGAGACCAGGGGGTGGGAAGGAGCCACATTTTGGAGAGCCTGGTAAGCCATGTTCAGAATGTTTTTAATTAAAGTAGACTTGAAGAAAATGTTACAGATTTGGAACAGATGCTGTGGGAAATGGGAATTAGCTGTGGAGAGAAGAGCAAAGGGATTGCCTGTGTCTGTATAGGCCCAGTGGAGGAGGGACATCATGACAATGTAATGAAAGCAATCAGCACAGATAGAGATGTAATTTTCTCTAACAACACTTAGCAGTCTGGAATGAAGAGGGATAAAACAGGTCCCTGGTTTACATCATTAGGGAGTGGCTTGGTATATGCAAATGTAGGGCAGAAAAAGAGATGAAGGGTGTTGGTGTAAGTAGTGGTACTAAGATTGCCCACGAGGCCAGGTAATGTATGAAAGGAGTAGCTGGAGAAGAAATAATGGACAACAGCCCAACCTTGGGGGTCTTATCTGCCTTGTTCATGTCCAGGCTCCATTTGGCCCTGTAACCCTGGGGACATTGCTTCAAATGTTTGAGCTAAACAGGGAGCTTGCTACTTCTTTCCTCATAATGTTTTGCGGAGAATAGTTTGAGAAAATTTATGTCAAGAGTTTAACTGAGGATGTGGCACATAGTAAACACTAAACATATGTTCATTTACAAGGAAGAAGGAAAAGCGGGTGTGTGAAGAATTGGTAAAAGATGAGACTTCGGAACTTGAAGCTCCAAATTTGTAGGCCTGAGGAGGTAACCGAGATAGAAAGATCTTCATAGAAACTTAGAGACAGACTTGCCGAAGAGTGGAATGAAAGTCATTAGGCAAGTGGAACTCCAGACCGCAGGAGAGCAGCATTTTATAGTCCATATGCTTGTGACCTGTGATGGTGACAAAAAGGAAAGGAACTCTATGAGCCAGGGACCAATGTCTGCAGAGAAATGTCTGGAAGGAGGCAGGTGGTAGGATCAGGTATATGCATTTCACAGGAAAAACAGTTGCTCAGCTTCAGGCCTTTGCTCCCCTTCATTATTGTGATTTCCTTCTTAGATCTTCCAGTGCTCCTAGTCTGCTGACTGTTTTTCTGAATGGACTCATATTTCTGCTCTTCTGATAAAACTTTGGTTCTCAGCCTTTCTGGCTGTGATCCTCATCAGCTTTCTTATCAGAACCAAAGTTCCAGTGCATGCTCCCCACGAACTCTCTTCCTTTTCCATCGCCTGATAGTGCTAACTGGGACACCAATCAGAATGCTCTGATGGAAGCTTGGAATTTCCAACTGCCTTACTCTTTGTTGACTTCCACACTCTTACAGCCTGCACTCACCTGTCCATAAACATTTACTGAACAGGTCTCCAGGTACTGCTGGAAGTTGTGCCAGGTATTGGGATAAATCATCATTATTGATTTTTCTTTAGTTTGTAACACTGGGTTTCCTTACTTTTGATGATTCTCTGCCTTTGTGACTGTCTAGTTTTGCCCACTTCTCATGACTACTGACTTCTCTGGTATGTCATTTTCCTTGACCGGTTTCCACAGAGTGAATAAGCTTAATGAACTACCCATGTTTTTTTTTTTCTCCCTGCATTTTGACCTGGGAGATTTCTTTCAATGCTCATTCATTTCAACTTCCACTTTTCTACAGATAATTCCCAAAGATATGTTACATTTCTGACCTGCTTTCAAATTCCAGTGTGTATTACTGATAACTCCCTCAAACTAAAATTAAACTCCTAATACTAATGAATATCTGTTCAGTGCTCCAGAGTTTAAAATTAGTCTTGCATGACATCTCTTAAGGCCACTATCACATTCATTTGCATACAAAATTGTTTGCATGTCCCTCCTCCCATCCATCTAGATTCTTGAGGAAGAGGTTCTATTCATTTCTCTGTGACGCACTGTATCATTTTATTCTTTGTGCAGTTCTCTCTGGGCTTACCAGGGCTCTTTTGCCATCACTTATCTCCTCTCTTCCCTGGGTCTTCAATCTCATTGTTTCCTCTGTTTTTCTTTCTTTAGCCATCAAGCAGTTCACCATCCTCACCTCCTCATTTCAAAAAAAGACTTCCCTTTTGCCCTTGACTCCCTCAACCAGAAGGCCTCATTTTTCTGCACTTGCTATACTCACATCATTACTAAAACACCTACACACTATGGAAGCCTCACTCGTCAACATCATTGAATTGCATTGCACGGACTGCCAATGAAAATTTTCCATTTTGAAATTTATGTATTCTAGGTCAAAAAAAAAAAGATAAGTGGAACCTAATGAACAAAACACACGAGTCAGAAAAACAGAACCAGAGACATGGAAATAAAGAACAAACTGACAGTAACCAGAGGGGAGGAGGGTGGGGATAATGGGGGAAATAAGGGGAAGGGTCAAGTGAAGGAATTTGTATAAAGAACCCATGGACAAAGACAATGGGGCAGGGGAGGACTGAATGTGAGAGGTGGGAGTGGGTGGGGCAGGGGGAGAGTAATGGGGGGAAAATGGAGGCAACTATAATTGAACAACAATAAAAAAAGAGAGAGGAAACTTCTTCATATCTATACTCCAGATTCTCTTAAACAGGCTTTGGCCTTTTCTAACCCAGAGGGAAAGGAGTGACAGCCCATATTCAAAGAGAAAATAAACATCTTAATTCTTGGCTTTTGAATTTCCAGAACCCAATTTCTGTAGACAGAAGGGTGGTTTAAGCAATTTCCTAGGAGACTTTTGATGATATGAAATTATCACCTGAGATGATGTTAGAATTCTCCCAGATGTACATCTGGGCTATTCCAATGTACATCTTAATTATAAACACCAACAACCTCGTCTAAGTTCTTCTTTTATTTACTTCATGCAGTAGTCTACACACCTGACTGCGCTTCTTAGAATATCTTTTTTTGTTAGTGCATAGAACACCACTTTTTTGTGTTTTTTCTTCTTTCTCTAACTATTCTCAAATTTATTTTATTCCTTTTTTAAAATTTTTCCTTAAAAATCCATTTCCTCCAGAGTATAATTCTCAACCCTCTTCTTATTGGAGTTCTCTCCGCACTGCCTTACTTTGCTCACATAGATGTCTGGACCCCAGGCCCACTGCACAGCAGGCATCTCCACCTGATTGTACTATAGGCATCTCCAACAAAACACGTCCAGATGGCAACAGCTCAACTTTGTTCTTTCTTCAGGTCCAAAGGGAATTTGAGTGTCACATCTGATAGAAGAGTAGTGGTGGGGTTCCCCATCCTCTCTTATAACAATGTCACTTTCCCATAGTCACTCAAGCTAAAAGTCTCAAAGTCATTTGAATCATTTATCACTCTAAACATCAAATATTTTGGAGCACCAACTGGTCTACATCCTGGGTATCTCAAAATCTTATTTCTATAGCATCACTGCCATTTGATTTAGCATACTTCTTTTCTTTGTACTGATCCTATATTACATGGTTCAGACAAAATTATTTCAATGACCTGCAAGATCTCAGTTTATTTTCAGCCCAAGTCACATGGCTATCATGGTACACCTTTGGCTCTTCACCCTGGGACTCAGTCCTGATGTTGAGACATAGCAAAAAGGAAAAAGGGCAGAAGCAGATTATATAGGTCTTCAAGATTGACACAGAAGTGGCTAATGTTCTTTTACTCACATTGCATTGGCCAGAGAAAAATCTCAAGATCAAGTTTTACATGAATAAGTCAGGAGCTATAATTTTCCCTCGTGGACAGACCCAAAAGGAGTACATTTGGAAGAGAAATAACCACTAGGAAAGACATTTCAAATACTACAATATCCTTTCTACTCTAAAAAGATTCTGATGATCCAACTCCTTCTTCTCTTGTAATTCTATCTACTATTTAAGGTGATGTTCCCCCATACCCATGTCCTTAACTGTTACACATGTGTGGCAGTCAAATCTATATCTCTAGTCCAGATACCTCATCCAAACTTCAGACTTCTATTCCAAGTACTGTTAGCAGTATCTGTGCAGATATGTCACAGGCAGTTACTTTTCAGTAAATCTCAAATAGAATATATATCCTTTTTCTAAATCTGTTTTCCATTTGCTCTTACATTTCTTATTTTGATCAACATTATATTCAAGTAAATGCCACATTACATTTTAATGGCTTTATTTATTAAACTGTCCCTTCCTTCTGCTGCCAGACCCCATAAGATAGTGAACTCCTTGAGGTTAAGACCATGTTTTTATTCTGTTCTAGGTGCCCAGCTTTATCCCTGGTTCTTGACAAGTACTCAGAAATGCTGTTTTACTGAATAAAAAATGCTGTGAGCATTCTTCTAACTGGAATGTTTTCCCCAAGCCCATTCTCTACAATATCCCTCTATTTCTTCTCTGACACTTAGAACACATTGACTTGCCTTTCTGTTGCCAGCATAGTGAAGAGCGGACTCCACAACACAGCATAGTTTTCATCTGCCTGTAGCTTGAACTCCTCTTGAAGCTTCATTTCCCATCACTTTCCTCATTTGCTCAGTCCCCATCCAACCAGTATTTCCTGAGTATGCAGATTCTTTGCATCTTCCTACTTCTTTTACTTAAATGATTTAAATTCACCTCTCCTCATCAACTTTATTTTTTTCCTCATGCCCAATTCTAAGTATCTTTCAAAGTGAAACATCAAGTATTTAAAAGAATTCTTCCTGCATGGTTTTCCTTTCATCCCTTACAAAATTAATTTTAGTTTCCTCTTGCGTTTCACATTTTTAATACATGATTATACCTATTTTGTTTTTATCCTTACCTGAGGGTATGTTTTTATTGATTTTAGAGATAGAGGAAAGGGGAGGGGGGAGGAGAGAGAGAGTGGGGGAGAGAGAAGAGAGGGACATTGATGTGAGACAGAAACATTGATTGGCTGCTTACGCTATGCATCCTGACAGGGTATAGAACCCCTAATCTTTTGTATGTGTGTGTGTGTGTACCTAATGACACTCCAACCAACTTATTTTGAGGCTGCTACATTGTATCACAAATTTACTTTCGAGTTTCTATCAACAGAGAGTAAAATTCTTGAGTTTTGGATGAGATCTTATTCATCCTTAACCCCAGGGAGGGCTTGGCTCATCGTTTAGTGGGAAGTAAACATGTGACTGACTGCCTGAATGAATGAAAGTCTGGTGGTGATTATAGCCACTCCTACCATCTCTGAACCCATGTGAAAGAGGAGCCAAGAGAGAGGGAAGGCAGGACTGTTTCCTAGTGTCCAGGAGGCTCTCACCAATCAGTCTTCATCTTCTGTGGGAATCAAGGGATGGATTGGGATGGGCTGAGGATCTGAGGGAAGTTCTGAAAGTCTAAAACAAAGTACAGGAAGTGTTCTCTGTAATAGGAGTCTGCTAAAAATCACTCAGTTAAATTAGGTGATATAAACTCTTTAGGAAAGTCCCATTATCCACAGTTCTGGACTTTTTCAGTAATGCCCTCCCGCCTGTGTTCAGAGTGAAGAAATTAGATCACAGTAACGATCAAGATTTGGGGATTGGCAAATACATATTTGGAGACTATTGTATTACACCTGAAACTCCCAAGCATATTGAACATGAGCCTATGTGGACAGGAACACAGTGTATATTTCTGAAAGCCAAAGGGGAGACTTTGTCTACAAATTTTCCTCCTTCAAGTAGACTATCTTAATAAGAAGTAAATCAAACCTTCTGACCATCACTACTTGTATCCATTCGTACAGTATCACTCATTCAGTCACTTGGTAATTTAATCCATCTCACACATATAAATGTGTATATATAATATCCACATAAATATGTGTCAGTATAGAATAATACAGTTTTGATCCCCTAAGGCAAATAAATGTCTGAAGTTTTCTTAAAGTAATTTCTGTTATTGTTACAATTGTTCTTAAAATACTCATTCAGTAACTTACTTGCATGTAAATAAATCACAAATGCATGTTAGGTAGCAGGTAGGAATGAGCAATCAGTGGGGAAATAAAGGCAGGGCTCACGCCTTTACACTCTAGCAAAGAACTTAATACAGGAGGCTGGAAGCAAAATGAAGACACGTGTCACCAATTAACTCAGCAGTCCTGAGTTCAGTTTGATAAGGTTGCTGGGTGTCCTGAGCATTATGAGCAAATTAGCATAGGAGGAGGGGACAGTCCTTGAGACTGTGCTGAGAAAAGGGGCTTCTGTTACAATCTTACTAAGATTGGCCTATGTCCTGAAGGTCACAAGCAGGAATCATACAGGAAGAAGGGGTAGTCCTTGAGATCTTATACTGGGAAAGGGAGCTTCTGTAACAATTTCACTAAGACAAAGAGCCTTTACTAACTGAGAAACAAAGTCTTTGCATCTGTACATTATTTCCAAGGGGGGGAAGGAGGGCAAACTTAGAAATCAGCTGAGGTACATAACCCCAAAACCCCAATAGTTGGGGCACTTGGATTAGCCAAGGGTCCACTTATAGCTTTTTTTTCTAGTGTATAAATAAACCTGCTATCTCATTTCCACTATATGTGTTTGTCTCATGTTTGAACTATTCTCTTGAAGGCAAGACAAGAATCGAGGCAAGGGAGGGAGCCTGTTGACCTGGGTCTCTCTCTTCTTCTCCCATCCATAACAGTATGACAACAATCCTGAATAGGTGGAAACTGTAATAATGAAGATCAATTTTAGATTTAAAAACAATCTAAATTCCATGAATAGATTCAGCTAGCAATTATAATTTGAAATGGCATCAATTAAAATACTTAGCATTGGCTAATAATCAATATATATTACAATATGAAACTGCTGTAATTTTCCAGAGCAACAGCCATTCAGATGTAAATTAAGAGCAATTATAATAAACACCATGAAACTTTAAATAATTCTTTTGAAAAAAAATTTATACTGAGTACAGTGTTTGAGATTATTTCTGGTTTCAGCAATAGAAAACAATTTTGGATCCTAGATTCCCTGACATGACATAAGACGTTAAGATAAACAAATAAACAAAACAAAACAAAAACAGAGAAAGATACAACTAGAATGTAATAAGGTAAACAATACATTTTTATTTTTATTATCAATACTTAAAAAAATTTCCTGTGTAGTGTGGTGTGTTTGATTTGGGAATGTAATTTTCAGGAGAGTTTTCCTGGTGGAGTGAGAAAGGAGACATAGTGGTTAATTGGCCATGTTAAGTTTGTATAGGGAAGGGGATCAGAAGTGGAGGTGGTTTGAGTCACAGCCCAATATGCACCGTGGAAGACTGTGTTTATCACATCTCAGAGTCCTTTCTTTAAACCCTGTTCCTCTGCCCCATCCCAACCTAAAGAAAAGATAAAAAATTGGAACATCAATTATTTTCCTAACAGAGAGTGATATTATATGACAAAGATAATATTTGTGGACTTGAATCACTTATGACAGAGATTTTGATAGAACTAGATCAAAAAAGAATTAAATTATGTACAGACATTATCTAAGAACACCAGATTAGGTTTACTTCAAGTGAAAAAAGATCTTAGCAGATTCATTTAATTTTCCTTTCCCTACACTTTATTCTTTAGAAAGTACTAAGTTAAAAATCTCATTACATGAAATTAATTTGATAATCCAGGTAAAAATCCAAGGCTCATGGAAAAATTAAAAAAGAACTTTTGAAATCATAAAAAAGTTTAAAAATAGTTTTGTATTAAAAGCATAACATAATTACAAAAGTACAAACAGCTTATGAATTAGTCTATTTATTTGCTATGGCTATTCGCTATGATCCATTGACAGGCAGAGAAGAGACATGCTTCACATATAATCAAATACAAAGAAAATCTAGCTGCATATTCTCTCTCAACTTGATTTCAGCTAATGCTCTTTTACTGCTGGTTATAATAGCTGATTTTACTTTACCTGACATGAGCCTCTGCCTTCAGATTAAGAAAACATTTACAAACATTTATGAATTGGCCCTCTGTCAAGAAGAATAATAAAGATGCATTGCATAGTCTAAGCTGATCAATGGAAAATTTAGAATTCTTCCAGAAATATTGGGAAGCCTGACAAAAGTTAGCATGTTGAATGTGGTATTATTTAAAGTAAGTAGGCTGAAAGGTGGGAATAAAAGTAAGCAAAAATGGGCAATGGTTCAAATAGAATGAGCGGATGCCCCCACTCTCACCTCATGGTGGTCACTGAGGTGTCTCCTCTGTGTGGCAGTCAGGTCTGGGCTCTTTCTGCTTTGTTTCTGCCATCACCTCTGTTCTCATCATTGAATGCAGGAGGCAAACAGTGTGGAGGACAAGCCTATGCTCTCCACATTGTGGCCCAGAGGTAGGATGTAGCCATCTGCTCCCCTTCCAGTGACTAAAAACAAGTCATTTCACCAGGCCTTGCTTCATGGGCTTATAAGAAATATACTCCTTGTCGAGGCAGCTACTCTCTAGTACAAGAGTTCATATAGCATGAGTGAAAGAATAGATTTAAGAACAGCTAACATTCTGCCATAAATACACCTGTATTCAGCCTTTGATGTTAATTTGGCAAATTGTTTCATCTCATTGTTTAAATTTCTACATATAGGTCATATTTTCATCATTTGAAATCTTTCATAGAGTGGATATGTTCCATTAACAAGCAATGAATAGACTCGACATCGTTAGAAATGACAGTTGATTTCAACAAGCAATTGTTTAACATATCCTTGGGGATAAAATAGTGAATTAGATAAACTTCTATATGTTTACACTATTCTGGACACCGATATACAGATGTGAACAAAATGACATAAAGCTTATATTCTAGTAGGGAGACCTCCAATAAAACATACAGGAAAACAGAAAACATAAAGAAACAATATAACTAGATAGTGATAAGCTCTGTGAAAAAGAGGGTGAATGGGAATGACAAACAACATTAGAGAGCTGCTCAGAGAGAGTTCACTGCAAGGTGACAATTGCATGATAACATGGATAAGGAGAAGGTGTAAGCCATGCAAAAGTTCAGGTGGCAATTTTGAAGGCAGTGAGGATGGGAAATGGAAGAAGGCAGGTAGGGTTGAGCAGGAAGCACTAATCACAGTGTTTGTTGACAATGGCTGAAGCAGTGATCCAGGGTGTGAGGGGGTCAGGGGCGACGCCAGTGGGGCTTTGGAGGCCATAGAAAGGACTCTGGCATCTATTGTCTTTCAAATAGGAAACCACTGGAAGGTTTGAAGCAGGAGAGTGGTAGACTCTGAGAGAACATTAAATTGCTTCCATATATAGAATTATAGAGAATATGAGTAGGTGTAATGAGACGGATACATGGAGGTGTTAGGAGGTGCACCTAACCTGCATGTGGGAAAGTGTGAGAGTCTTCTGGGGAAAGTGGTACCTGAGTTTGAATTTTGAAGGGTTAGTTGTTGTAGAATAATGGAGGCAGGGAAATGTGGCAGAAGAAGCCAAGCAAGAGACAACAAGGGAGAGTGCGGAAAATTAGGAATCATTCTGTGGCAGAAGATGAGGTCCAGACATGGAACTAGAGTGCAATCATGAAGAGTCTTTTGTACTATACTCAGGAATTTATAGTTTAAGGAATTTGGATTCTATCTTCAAAACAATAGAGCATTTGAAGACCTAAGCAGAGGTGTGGCTTGATCAGATTGCCTTGGAGAATGAGCCCTCTGATCACCTGGAGGAGTGTACTGGGCAGGTTTGACAGGGAGAACAGTGGGCTGCATGAAAAGTGACAGGGCCTAAAGCTATAACCTGAGACCAGGCTACACAAATGAAAGAGTAAATATCGTTGGGAAGAATTCGGAGATGTCTAGAGTTTTCCCCAGTTCTCTGATTGTTGCTGGTATTTTCAAAGATAAAGAATACAGGATGAAAAGCAAATAGTTGGATGGAGAGAGAGGGGCTTTAATGAGGTAGAGGACTTCAGTAAGAGAAATCTTACTTGCAATAAGAAATACGTTTCTAGGAGTGAATAATAGTGTGACAGAAAAATATGTACTTTTACAGCTACTGACTTATTTCTATTAACTTGAAATCTAAATATCTAAATAGAGTTAGGTACTTATAGTTAGATATTTCATTGACTTAAAAAATAAGTGTATAGCAGCATTTTCAGAGCAGTATATGAGGGTATTTTGATATCAATCAACTAGTGGGCAAAGATTATACCTATTTATTCAAAATTCCATTGTTAACTTCTATTAAGCATAGGCATTATTTAAATAAATTTATTGAGCACATTACCTGTTAGACACTGTGCTAAACACTTTACATATATTAATTATCTCATTAATTCTTAACAGCCTTGAGGTAAGAACATATATTATCACCATTGTCACCCTTAATCATATGATGAAGCTGAAGCTCGGGAGGCACTGTGATTTGCACATGGTCACCAGCTAGTCAGTAAGTAGCAGGGCAGGGATCCTACCCTACAGGGTAACACTGCCCCCAAGACATTTTGTTTTTAATATAACATAGTGACTCATTGACATGTCTTCTTGGGAGCTCTTACTATAGGACAGAATGTATTTTAAACCAAGCTATTGGCTTTGGAATGAAAAAAAAGTAAACTTGTTTTTTCATTTTAAACAAATTTAACATTGTTTTAATTAGTTAAAGGCCCCAACAAAAGCAAAAGTTGCTATGGCTAGCTTCTCTTGTGAAAAGGAAAAGGCTTTGGAGTCAGCAGGTCTGGATTCAAATCTGGGTCAACATTTACTGCCTAGTTTATCTCAGGCAAGTTTCTTTTCCTCTCAGAGTCCACATCTGTAAAATGAGGGCTCTACCCAGCATCAGTGCTGGGCACAGAGGAGGCAGTTAATGAATGCTGTCAAATACTTTCATAGATTAAGTACATTAACCATTGAGTTGCAAGCAGAAATATTAAACTAGTCTTTTTTTCATCGAAAATGAAACTAGCCTGCTGATTTTCTCTTTTCTGTTGTGTTTAAATCAAGACAAAACATTGTCTCTTTCCTGATCTTGGAAACTTTGCCCATCATTTATTTGTCTCTCCCCTCACCTTTCTCTCCCTACCCCAAACCCCCAAATAAGAACAAAATCAGTCAAGAGATGATGAACCCATGCTTTCATAATCCTGAGGTCACAGAGCCAGGGGCTGCAACCACCATCTGACTGTGTTCGTCACCAGCACCCTCTGCGTCCCACTTGGCTGTTTGCCCTTCTTTCCCATGTGTTGGCTGTTCTCATTTTCAGATCAGAGTTGACCTTTTTTAAGGTTAAAAAAGGGTTAAAAGCCTTTGCCTTTTTACTGTCATACATTATTAGCTTTCACATCCCATCACATAAAAGAGCTGCATTCTCCTTTACCCAACTCTTGTGACTGATGTAAAGGTTTCTTTCCCCTCCATTTTGTTTACAGTTTACAAATAATCTAACATCATGAATTAATTTAACAAATCTAGTAAAGCAGCCTTCTATCTCCACAGAAAGCTCATCCACCCTTACCCACTATCATTAAAAATTAATACTGAGTTGCTTTGAGTCATTACTCAAAAATACCAACACAATCACAGAATAAGAACAAGATCTCTTTCATTGTCAAGAACATATATTTTACATACTTCAGTAATGTTGATGCTTTGAATTATATACAGATGGCAAAAATGATATTAGCATTGTATAACATAATTTTTAAAACTTTGGTTTTGAGATAATTAGAGATTCACATGTAATTGTAAAAAATAATACAGAAAGGCCCCATGTACACTTTATCCAGTTTTTCACAAATATTTTAAAGCAAAGTCATTTCTATCTTTGTATGTTACTTCTCAGTACTTTGATAAACCCAATGTATTTGCTTTTGTTTGAGACTCAAAAAGAATTTCTTCATTGTCAATACAGTTTTTGCCTCCTCAGCAATCATATTCTCACAAGTGCTACTTTCTCTGTTCTCTGAGAGAATTCTTAGAGAAAAGAATATTAAAAACTCTCAATATAATAACACCAGAATTGCCCTGGCCAGGTTGCTCAGTTGTTTGGAGCATTGTCCCATACACCCAAGGTTGTGGGTTCAATCCCTGGTCAGGGTGCATATGGGAGGTAACCAATATGTTTCTCACATCTATGTCTCTCTCTTTCTCTCCTTCCTTGCTCTCTAAAATTAATGAACAGATCTTCAGGTGAGGATTAAAAATCCCACCAGAATTATTTACTAGAAATGCAATTTTTAAATTATGTAAAATAATTACAATATTCAAATAAAGTATTTTACTCACTCTAAAATATCTCTGTTACTTACGTAAGGCTTGTAGAAAAGTTCTCAAATAACAGCATTATAGTTGATACTTATACTGTAGCTTATTGTACACACTGGTTTTATGCCTGTGTGTGTGGGTTTGAGTGTGTTATATGTGCGGTGTTGGCTACTTTAATTTGTAGATCATAAATTGTGGTCATCTCTGTTATTTTTATTGTGACATTTGTTTTATTGAATTTTCTACAGGTTTAGGAATCTCCCCAAAGATGCATATCTTCTGAGACAAACTGAATGCAAGCTCTTTCAAAACAGAGAGGTTAACAAAATCTCTTCAGAATTCTACAATGTTTTCCATAGTCTATCATAAAAGTAAATCATCATGGTGACACCCTTTCATATCTGATTCCTCTGAGTCTTTTTAAATTAATTTAACACCATTATAATTCTGGGGAGCTAGAGGCTGTGGCTGCGAGTCCAATTAAAAACATACCATAATTTAACTATTGATAAAAAGATAATCTCAGAAAGTTCATTTCCATGGGAATTATTAAAAACTTGATGTATTCCACATGGGAGTAACATTTCATTTCCCTCAGGTAAGGAAAGTAAATGGAAATAAATTCAATTGTAAGTACAACTAAAAAAATTGCCTCCAAAAATATAATTTTGGATACTTACCCTGGTGTTCTTGATGACTGATAGAAAAAAAAATCTTGCTTTTCTTTCAAAATTAAAGTGAAAAAATAACTGAACAAACAATAAACCCTAACATAGCTCTAGACCTTTGAATCTAGCAAACCAAAACCACTGAATAAAACTTTCTCAGTCCACATTGGAAAAATCTATTAGGTACATGAACAATTTTAGAGATGACTTTATAGACCACTTGAGTTCTTAGTCATATTAATAGTTGAATAGTCTGTGCAACAATTTGGCTCAAGTGTTAAAAATGACTAAGCCTAACTAATTAGGCTTAGTCATTAGGTAGACAATAACTCACTTCTGGCTACAACACCAGTTGAAGCACTAACTTATAATATTCTTTATTAACTATTCTATAAATTCTTAACTAGCAGAGTTACAAATTCCTGGGTTCCAACAGTAGATGTTATCAGGAAATAGCAGTTTTTTCCCATTTTCTCCATCTGACCTAGAGATAGCCGACTTCTGCAATCCGGTCCTGAGACCGAAAATGAAGAAAGAAGAAGGCAGCCACGGGAATAATAGTAGGCTGAAGGAGAAAACTGTGCCCAAGTTGTTTCTATTTAAAAACAATATAACATTACTTTTATGTTTTTCATGAGCAAGCTGTTTGTCCAAAACTAAAATAAAAATAATGCAGATAAATAATAAAAATAATGACTTGTTCCACCTTCACAGTTTGCATTAACTTAAACATTGACTGTGATCAAGTTTCCTATTATGATGTATAAAAAAAGGTTTCGACAAATCAATTGTGTCAATACCATCAAGCTATATTTAGCAGCATATATTTCCAAATATTCACTTTAAGCCTCTCCTCATTTCTACTTCAGCTCAATTGCTCTTCAGCACCACCACCCAATCTTTCCACTTTCCTTTTCAATTGTTAGCTCCTGAGCAGCCTTAGTGTTGAAGAAACTAAACCAGATACTGAAATCCACTGGGGAGCCCAGGCTGCTGGGGGAAAGAGTGAGGGCCCTGAGTTAACACGGTTACTGGACTTGGGCTATCAAAGGGTCAGCAACAGACTGTTGTAGAAGGGACTTCCAACAGACGCATAACAAGGAGGTCTGGCAGCCTCAGAGAAAGCCAAAACAGTAACAGTGAACACAGATTCCTAACACTGGTTTAGGATAGAGTCAGGGTTCCCATAATGGAAATGGGGGCTCACAAGAGTAAGCAGTGTCATTTGGGGCCTAGACAATAAATTAATAAATCCTTCTGTACTAGAGACTGATGTAGAAGCCTATTGGGTTACATGAAACTAGTGCATTTGCAGTGACCTTGAGCACGAGACCCTCTTATCCCAAAGATGCACCTTAGGATGAATGCCTTAGGGAGTACTGGAGAAGCTCTGAGTGTTGTGCTAGGGTATTTTATTGTGGATTTAATGGCAAGGCCAGTGGATGAAGGTTTGAAACAATAAAAAATTCTCTACCTCAAATTAGGATGGGTCTGAAAACTGGTGCAGAACATCTGCACTTGAGAGGAAGTATATTTATTAGTGGGACCTAGGATTTGGAAGACAATGATATTTATGGAGGTGAGAATAAAATGAGGGTTGACATTCAGCATTTGCTCTGAGTCCAATGAGGTAATATTTAAAAGAGCAATTGTCCATTATGAATCATCCTTTTATGAGAGTTTATTGATACCTATTGCCCTAATTCTTCAACTCACTCCAGTTAGTGGGGTCAATGAATTTAAATGAAGTTGTATATTCACTATTGTCAAATACATACAAACTATAGAAGTATCAGTTTAACTTTTATATCCCAAACTGTGTCCCCTCTCATGAATCAGAAAATGCCAGATCAGTACCTCAGGACTATATCCATTGACATCTTCTTGGAACTTGTAAAATTATGAGTGCTCCAATATTTCTCTTAGGGTATTGCTAATTTTTCTGGAAGTTCTCACCAGCACTTTTTGTATTGAGTATCTTTGTTTGTACCTTTCACAACACTGTGCTACTGCATCTCTTTGCTTCTATTCTAAAGTACATCTTTTTTGGATTCCCTTCTTGCTCCTGCTGCCAGAAGGATTCTGAGTCTTTGCTGGCATCTCCTGCTCCCTCTCTGCTCTCTCTAGACTCTTCCTTCTGCTCTTACCATAAAATCAGATCCTGTTCTCTCACTTTTCATGGTGCAGTTTCACCTCTCTTATACTGCTTTTTGAATCCCAGATAAAACTGAGGCCTAGTGGATGGCATGACTCTGGAATTCCTTTCCAGCATTTGCATGGTAGAGAGATTCACTCTTACGTTCTATAAGAAGGGAGATATCAAGTGAAAGAACAAATGGTTCTTGTAATATTTTGGGTCTCAGAATCCTTTGCAATCTAGTTAAAATGATTATGAACCCTTAAGAAAGCAAGCATATATACATACATATTTTTCGTATAATTTTAAGTGGTTTACTCCTGCATGTATGCACCTATTACCTTAGCCCAAGGGACCTGGCTCCTCAGGTTAAGACTTCTCTTATGTCAAGAAAAAAATATTATGTCTTTGTAGATAGACTTAAGTGCAAGTCCTGATTTTGACTGTGTGTGATTCTAAAATAACAATATTTCACTGAGTTGGTATTTCTTTTATGTAAAATATGATTAGTTATATCCACTTTCTGAGTGTTGAAGATTAGAGATAGTTTTTAAGTTATTTCTTTATTTATTTTCTAGACAAAGGGGAAAGGGGGGAGAAAGAGAGGAAGAGAAACATTGATCAGTTGCCTCCCACATCCCCAACCGGGGACTAGCCTGCAACCCAGTGTGTGCCCCTACTTGAAATAGAACCAGAGACCCTTCAGGCTATGGGATGACACCCAACTCACAGAGCCACACCAGTCAGGGTGAGGATTAGAGAAAATTTGATAATGTCCAGGCATAGAGAAGTCCTTTAATAAGTATTAGATCATTAGAAACAATATATCCCATTACTTTCTGGTATAACTTCAGGTCCCACAACAAGATAATTGTAACAGCTGTATAGTGAACTAAATTAAAATTATAATACAAGGAATTACTTTGCCATACTCTTTCCCTGTTTCATTACATATACAGAATGAAAGGGCTGGAACCCATCTAGGAATATACAAAAATCAACAGTGAGTTTTGCTTCCATCTATTTAAAATACCACCATGTTTTTCTAGACCAAAATAGAGAACAAAATTCCATTTTTAGTTGTTTATGAAGTTGGGGTATTCATTTTATCATTCACTCACAAGCATCTCTTATGGGCCAGCGTCTGTGCTTGACCCTAGAGATACAAAGATGTGTGACACATGGGTATTGTCTTCAAAGGCGAAGTGGAGAGTGAGTCCTTAACTCTTATTTAATGAAAGACTCCAAAGCATAATATTTAAACATCCACTCTTTACTATATGACAGACCTGTGTTTGCTTCCCCTCTATGAGGGGGCACCCCTTAAAAACTTGGAATTTTTTAATTGAAAATTTTGTATTTATTTTTATGTTTAAACTTTAGTCATGTTCAAAGTAATCCATTTGATGCAATACACCTATCAATATGTTTTCCCACTGCTCAAAACAGTTTTTGAACTTGTCAATTTTGATGCCTTTTAGTGCTTCTGCCACTTTTTGCTTCACCTCTTCCACGTCGGCAAACATTTCCCTTTGAGGACTTTTTTTCAACTGGGGAGGCAAAAAACAAGTTACTTGGGATGAGATTGGGTGAATAAAAAGGGTGGGGCAAGGGGGTCAATCTGTTTTTGGTCCAAAACTGTTGAACACTCATCCAGGTGTGGGCAGGTGTATTCTTAAATCCCATCATGAAATGGTCAAATGTGTAGAAAGAGTCTTCAAAAAAAAAATTCAATGAAGCTGAGTGCAGGCTCTCACAACCATGACAGCTGGTACAGTGTTACAGATGGGTTCCTAGAACACTCACCGAACAGGGAAGCTGGTACTACAGAAGCCTACCCTCTAGAAGACAATTCAGGTTTCTTTTGGGTCCCCCCTCATCCCCACCACAAAGAAACCTGAATTTCTGAATAGCTAATTACCAAAGCCCCCGGAGGCCCAATTTTCTCATCTGTGAAATGTGGAAAAAGTATCTAACTTGCAACATTGCTATAGAGATTAAATAGAGAAAATGTGGCATGCTTAGCAAAATGGCTGTCACATACTAGTTGCTCAATAAACAGTGGTTATTATTATCACATTTCAATCAGCTTAATTCTAATAACTGAGACAGCTTCAGAAAGAGACTATGGTTGCCTATGAGGTTTTATTTTATTACTGAGTGAGTTACACAAGTATGAGCTGCTCTGAGACATCTGTTAATTGACAAATGCTATTAAAAACAAGCAAACTATTCCAACCAAATCAGCAGTTGCTGACAAAGAATCTCATCAGGTATGCTTTACTAGATATTTTTTAACAGTCACCTAAGGTTGAGGCATTCCCATTAAAGGAGTCATTTTTTGTTTTTCAACCCCTACATCAAGAGTATGTACTCTGAAGACAAAAATATAAAATTTATTTTAAATAAAATCTGCCTAAGAGTTTTGTTACAAGCTTTAAAACAAATCTGAAGCTTATATTTTATTTCTAGAATGCATCCAACTGTTTCTATTTCATAAAACTACTTATTTATGCATGTGTGTGTGTGTGTGTGTGTGTGTGTGTGTGTGTGTGTATTAATCAGCCTGGTACCAAAAAATGCTTGGAAAGGTATTTTATGAGCCACCATCTCATTTTCTTGGTTAGGCATTAGCACAGCTATGTCGGGAAAACCCAATATCTGAAAGTTTTTCCTCATTATAGGCTTGGTAATGATGACAAATAAAAACAAAATAATCCAAAACCTAAATTCCAAAATACTTATTACTATAGATACCCATCAGGAGCAATAGATCCTAAATGAAAATTCTTCGTTTCACCAAATTATTATTAAACTAAAATTGCCTTATATTATCTTAATCAAATAATGTTACAAAATATTGTATCATGATCCACAGATATTATACAAAAACATGTAAAAGGTACATGACCAATTCTCTGTATGATCCTTACTACCTAGGTGCTTTTGTATGATAGATACCTTGTCCAGTGAATCCCTGAGTTCCTGGAGTGCCTTTGTAGATAGAGTTCAGTTTTTATATATGTAATGCAATCTTTTAAAAACATTATTATCAAAAACCACAATGCTTTTTCTTCTTCTGCCAATGACTCTAAAGTTATTGGTCATTTCTTGGAAGTTTCCATGACATCTGACACATATGTCTAAGTATTTCCATAATGGCCATCAGAGTGATATCTATGTGCTATGAAATAAGTATTAGACAATAAATGTAATGAATGAGGGAAGTGAAAAGCTCATTTGTTTCCATTTCTCTGTTCATATAGTTATGGGTTGGAGAAAACCATACAGGATCAGTGCTTTTAGCTTATGGAGCTCTAATTGCCATTTGGCTAGAAAAGAGAGAGAGTGAGTTGCCACCTCCCTGTTGTGGTCCTAGGATTTAGAAAGAGTTGTAACATTTGTGAATTTTATACTCAGAACTTTAAAATTTGATTTTTCTTTTTAAGAGTTCTAATATTTACATATTCCCAGTTCTACCTTACTACCTCACTACCATCAGGACTTCCTGATGGAATTACTAGGATGAAGATAAGACTCAAATTTAAAATAAAGTGGGACTTCTGGTGAAAATGAAGACATAGGTTGACACATTGTGCCTCCTCACACAACCAAAAGAAGGACAACAACAAATTTAAAAACAATAAACAACCAGAAATTACAGAAAATTGAACTGTATGGAGGCTGGGCAACCAAGGAGTTAAAGAAGAAATATTCATCCAGTCCTGTAGGAGGGGTGGAGACGGGCAGCTGGATGGACAGGACTGGGGCGGGCAGCGGCTGGCGGACAGGGCAGTCCCATATTTGCATGCAGATAAACTGGGAGGAACAACTGGGGAGTGAGACAGACCATGCTACCCAGGATTCCAGTGCTGGGAAATAAAGCCTCCAAACCTCTGACTAAAAACACTTGTGGGGGTTGAGGTGGCAGGAGAAACTCCCAGCCTCATAGGAGAGTTCGTTGGAGAGACCCACAGGGTCCTAGAACATACACAAAACTACCCACCTGGAGATCAGCACCAGAATGGCACAATTTGATTGTGGAAAGTGGGAGAAGTGACTGAAAACTGGCAGAGAGCGGAGCAAGCAGCAGTGTTCCCTCTTGGACCCCTCTTCCACATATAGTGTCACAAGGGTAGCAATGTGGGTTGCCCTGCCCTGGCGAACACTTAAGGCTCTTCCCCTTATATGTAACAGGTGCACTGAGAGAAAAGAAAGATGGCCCAAATGAAAGAACAGATCAAAGTCCAGAAAAAATACAACTAAGCAACAAAGAGATTGCCAACCTATCAGATGCACAGTTCAAAACACTGGTAATCAGAATGCTCACAGACTGATTAAGCTCAGACACAAAATGAAGGAACAAATGAGGGCTACCCAAAGCTAAATAAAGCAAAATACACAGGGAACCAACAGTGATGAGAAGGAAACCAGGACTCAAATCAATGGTTTGGAGTAGAGGGAAGAAATAAACATTCAACTAGAACAGAATGAAGAAATAAGAATTCAAAAAAATGAGGACAGGCTTAGGAATCTCCAGGACATCTTTAAATGTTCCAACATCCGAATCATTGGGGTACCAGAAGGAGAAGAGGAAGAGCAAGAAACTGAAAACTTATTTGAAAAAATAATGAAGGAAAACGTCCTCAATCTGTCAAAGGAAATAGACTTTCAGGAAGTCCAGGAAGCTCAGAAAGTCCCAAAGAAGTTGGACCCAAGGAGGAACACACCAAGGCACATTATAATTACATTACCCAAGATTAAAGAGAGAGAGGATCTTAAAGCAGCAAGAGGAAAGGAGAGAGTTACCTATAAAGGAGTGCCCATAAGACTATCAGCTGATTTCTCAAAAGAAACCTAACCGGCAAGAAGGGGCTGGAAAGAAGTATTCCAAGTCATGAAAGGCACGAACCTACATCCAAGATTACTCTATCCAGCAAAACTATCATTCAAAATGGAAGGGCAGATAAAGTGCTTCCCAGATAAGGTCAATTTAAAGGAGTTCAGTATCACCCAACCTTTATTATATGAAATGTTAAAAGGACTTATTTAAGAAAAAGAAGAAAAAAAATATGAACAGTAAAATGACAACAAGCTCACAGTTATTAACAACTGAACCTAAAACAAAAACAAAAACTAGCTAAGCAAACAACTAGAACAGGAACAAAATCACAGAAGTGGAGATCACCTGGAGGGTTATCAGGAGGTTAGTGGGAGGGGGAGAGAGGGGGAAAGGTATAGAGAATAAGTAGCATAAATGGTAGATAGAAAATAGACAGGGGAGGTTAAGAATAGTATAGGAAATGTGGAAGCCAAAGAACTTATTTGTACAACCCACGGACATGAACTGAAAGGGGGGAATGCGGATGGGACGGGGTGTGCAGGGCAGAGGGGAATAAAGGGAGAAAAATGGACAACTGTAACAGCATAATCTATAAAATATATTTAAAACAATATAAAATAAAATAAGGTTAACAGAAAGTTTAAAAAGTGGGATTGTCTAGTCTGGATATATGAAATATTAAAAATACAAACAATAATAGTTGCCAAGCCTATAAATATATATTTATTTGGAAATATTCTGGTGCTGTAAATTTATGCCACACTTCAATTTGTCTAAGTTCGCTTAGCAGTATGTGTACCTAGTTATAGTGGAGAGAAAAAATCAATCTATATTAGCACACGGAAGTTGACTTTGATATAAAATAGAACAGTGATGTTTATGAAGAATTAAAAAGAAACCATGACTGGTGTGGCTTAGTTTGTTGGGCATTATTCTGCAAAGTAAAAGGTCTCTGGTGTGATTCCTGGTTGGGGCATTACATGGGATGTGGGTTTGGTCCCAGCCGGGCCATATGCAAGAGGCAAGTGATCAATGTTTCTCTTTCATATCAATATATCGATGTTTCTCTATCTCTCTTTCTCTCTTCCTTTCCCTCTCTGTTAAAAAAATTCAATTGAATTGGTAATAGGGATTGTGAAATTTTTCAAAAAAGTATTTGAACATTCATTGACCTACCTGGACTTTTGAGGACCTTAGTTAGGAAGGCAGGAAGCAGAATAGATAATCTTGAGAGGTCCTTTCTTTTTCTATAAATTTATAATAACTGCAGTGTGAACTGATCTCTGGTCTATTTTTAGTTTTCCTGCAGAATGTTTGAATTTTGAGGAGTGGAAATGTGGTTTCCTATGAATGGTTATTCTGGTGGTATTTCCCTGTAATATTCTGCAAAAGTAGTTAAAAAAACAAACAAACTTAGACTGAGGGGCTTTAAAGGGATTTCAAACCAGTTGAAAGGACTTCCCTTCAAATATGGGTTTTTATGCAACATTCCATGAGATTCTTCAAAAGATCTCATAGTCATTACAGAACAAGCTATGGGCATTAACACTTATATGCATAAAGCTCAACATTCACACAGGCTAGGGTCTCATTTGGAATCTTCCACACAACCTGCTTTTTCCAAAATAGGGCATGAGTTGCACTGCTCACTACAAGTAAGCTAAGCCAGTTTCTTTTTCTTCAGCACAACTTAAAGAAAAATAGTTTATTGCAGTTCTAATAACATTTTCATAACAGAACAATAGCAAAATAATTTTGTATTTAATATATGTTTATGAACATCCCTGATAATATAAAGAAATCCAGACGACTTTGTAAACCACCAAAGCCTCAAAGGGTAGTGCCAGTCTAATTTTTAGGTAAAGAAGAGGGACACTGTGCTGGCATGTTTTCTCAGGAAGCCCTGTGAGCACTACAGTACTGAAATTCTAATATGCTAGTGCCAGTAGGACTGTGAAGGAAACTGTCACTTTATATTTATTAGAAAAAATTTGTATCAAAGGTTGGTTTGATCAATCCTGCTATCAGCCAATCTCCTTGCCTGTAACAGACATGTAGGTCACAAAACCATCAGTCCTGGCTACTCCAGGGGCTGTGCCCAGAGGAAGCAAGTTTTGAGATCTCTTCTAAGCCATGACCAAACCTCAGAAAGGAGGCATGTGAGAGAAGGAGTAGATCAGGCTTGAGGAAGCTTTGACCCAAGGCACCATGATCATAGGGGTGAGGAGACCTAGAGAGGTTCTCGCTGACAGGAAGGTGTCCCCAAAAGCAGGTCCTGGAAGACAACATCTCTGTGGCAGAGTAGACACATCTAGGAGTTAAATACCACCACCACCAACAACAAAAACACAGAGTTTGATAAACACTGTGTTGATCTGGAGGATGAGGTGATTCCTAACAATAGATTACATACTTTGAGATATGCGACTTCAAGTATTTGAGGTTTTGGGGCCACAAGTGTTTATTAACATTCCGTTATGTGTTCATCAGTCACTTAGATGAGTACCCACTCATCTGGAATGAGATGAATGAAAACTACAGAAAGTCAAGGCCTAAAAGAAATGGCCCATCTGATATTTTCATGCATCACACCTACTAATCACAGATCCTCATGAAAAATGATGTGTGGAGCTGGAAGGTCTTAGGGCCACAGGAGATGTTCACATGTCCTGGGCTGGCCTTGTAGAGAAAGGGTCAACAGACTATGTTGGAAAGGCCAGGGTGTCTTTGACGTTGATCATGATCCCCAGCTTGGGAACTCTTCCAAGTCAGGATTTCTGCACCCTGTGTGCAAAGTTGAAAAAACAGTGGATTGTTTTGGCCTGAAAGTTTGTATCTTCTCAAATGTTTGGTTTAACTACCAGGAAGTTCCTTCGTTCTTATGACAGGGCACCAGGTCTCAGAGGTGATGCATTACTGTGCAACACAATAGTACAAATCACCCAGTGTTGAAGGGCTTGTTTTATGAAAGGTACTGTTCCTTCCTCTACATTAACTAGAAAACCTTTATTTTTTTTATCTTTTGTTCACAACTACTTTTCTTATTGACTGTATTGGACCTTTTTTTCTTGCATAGATTGATTGTGGTGAACACGTGGCAGTTAATGAATGTTTTATATAAAAGAAGAATATGATATTAGTTGCTTTTAAGGAGTTCTGGCATTGTATGTCTATTTTTGTAGAATTGTTATTGGTCTTATAATTACATACTAAACTCCAATCAGGTTTTTGTAAAATTGCATAAAACCAATTCAAAATAGTGGCTTAGAAGAAAAACCCAGAGACCTCCATTTGATTGGCTGTTGTGGAAACTAAAGAAGTTGAGCTAAAAAAAATCAGAGAAGATGGTAGAGAAGTGAATGGAAGTCACAATGACCTCCCAGGGCCAATCTGAAATTACAGCTCGACTGTGGAGAAACCACCCATAAAAAACAACTGAGCAATAGTGAGAGAGAAGCTGTATAACTTCAGACAGACAGAAGAACCAGCTTTGACACAACCTAACTGGTAACGAGTGTGGAAGAGACTCAAGAGGGCTGGTTGGGTGCCCACAGGTGGCAGAGCCAGAGGGATAATTAAGCGGCAGTTTGGATCCCCCTGAGAAGAATTGGGTCTAAACCTTAAGCTAGGATTCCCAGCCTAGAACATCAGAACCCAAAAAGTATACAGATAACAACTGGCAGTGAAAACCGGCAGGGTTGCTCTCTGCCAGAGACAGACAGTTGGAGACACAAGGGCTGTTTAAAGGGCCAACACACAAATTATCATTTTCAGCCACTTACCCTAGGCTCCAGCAAAGGTAGGGGCAGAGTGGACTGGTGATGCCTGAGGAGAGACCAAGGATTGAAGCTTGAGGGAGAGAACTGAGAGAGTAGATACTAGGAACCTGGTGCTGAACCAACACACATATGCAGCAACCATCCTGCTCAGGCAGACCACTCTCCTCCAAGCAGCAACAGCCTGAGAGGAAACAATAGTCCCCACCCAAGGAAGGTTTTGTCCCTGTGCTACAGTGCTTAAATCTGACTGCTGAGTGCAGAGTGACCAGATTAACAATTTCAGGAGGCAGCCAGTGACAGCAGATCACTGGAAGTATTGAACAGGCTGCCTAAGGTCAGATGGGGTCAACATCTGACATCACCAGGGACAGATCCAGAAAGAAAAAAAAAAAGAGTGGTAAATATAAGAGGCTACCCAGACAAAAGCCACTATGGTCTTGTCCATGATTTATGATATTTTCTTTCCTACATAGCTTTATAATATTCATTTCTTGTCCAGCAAGTTTGTACATATTGTCACCAGATTTTATACTATAGTGTATTTCAATTCACATATTTTACCTCTCCCTCCTCTTAATCCATTTCACCTTCCTCACATCATTTTCATTTAAATTTTGTTTTCTCTCTTGCTACAACTAATTTCTATTACATACTCTTACTATTTTTCCACTGTCTAGACACACAAAACCAATTTTCGTGTCAAGGGTCATCTCACATCCTTTTCCCCTGCTCTTAAAATACCCACGTCTCTCTCCACCTTTGACAATCTTTGCTAGTTGGTTGTGGGTAGGGTAGTTGGTGTTGAATTGCTTTTCCAAGGTTATCTCTAGAGCTTCACTAATTCTGTATTTCAAATATTAAATTTTAGCCCTGGCTGGTGAGGCTCAGTGGATTGGGCTCTGGCCTGTGAATCAAATATCAAATTTTACTGATATTCACAGAATACAAGGTCCCCTCTCCTGCTTTTTTTCGTCATAAATTTTAATTTTGCCATCTTAGCCTACTTTTTTCTTTTTTGTCTTTCTTCTATTTCTTTTTCATCCTGACCTTTTATTTTTATTTCCTCTTCTTTTTTCTCTTTCTTTACATCCTAAATTTAAAATTTTTCCTTGCTTAGCCTGATTTTTGTTCCTCACTCTTAGTATTCCCTCTCCCTCTATCATTACAAAATCACTTCCCAATCCTCTAAACTTCTCTTATACTTTTCTTTGTTTCTTTTTTTCCCATTTATTCCCATATCACCTATGTTAATTTTAGTTTGTTGTTGATAGCATTTTGGTGGATCTTTCTCTCCAATTTGGCCCCTATATTTTTATTAATTATTTACTATTTTTCCTTCCTTGTTCTTTCTCTCTCTCACTTTATTTTATATTATTTTAATTTCTGTTTAAACCTAATACTATACACTTCTCTTCTCATACCACATTCCACTTTCTACATTCCCTTTTTTATTCATGATGTAAATTTTACCTTCTCTCTTCCCATTGCTTCAACTCCCAGTTCTTATTAGTTGTGGTGTCCACGCTGCCTGGTTTCAGGAGCCGTAACCCCCCCACCCCCGTGGCTAAGGCTGAGTAAGAAACCTCTGAGAACTGGGAGGCCTAAGGAGACAAAACTTATTTCCCTGAACATGGGCACTGCCTGCTCTGCTTCAGCTTGGTCGGATAGTCAATGATGGGCAACCATTCCCTGGAAAGAATGGACCTAAGACAGACAGGATCATGTGGGAATAAGCCATCAGGGGGCTGTGGAAGTGAGGGAGTGATCAACATCACCCCTGCCCCCTTAGCTTTGCAAATAGCCTGAGTCCTTGTTCTGGATGTGAGAAATCCAAGTCTCCTGGCTGCCTTTGTCTCCTCAGCCAAACTCAGGGCCTGTGGAAATAGCAGGAAATAGCAGGGGCCATGAGGTTCAGACTAGAGTCGGCTGACACCTGGGGTAAATTAGACCTGGAGCATAAGATATGTAAAATCCTGTGAGACCTGCTTGCTAGGATGCTCTTGGATGTGTAGTCTCTGGCAGGAAACGAGACTAATCCTGTATCTGTTAGGTGATACCAGCCCCAAAACCCAGCATGAGACTTTTCAATCCTATGTAAATTATCTACCTGTTTTGATCTTTCCTACTAGACAATGAATCCACATTCTGTATCCATTCTCCTACCCAATACTACCTAATAAAAAGCCTATTGAGGCGGTGGCTCGGGGTGCTCTCCTTTGACAGAGTGGCCAGGCCACTCGGAGGCACCCTCCCCTTGAGAGGGTAGCCGGGCCGTCCTTATTCCTCCACAAGACTCAGTAGTCCGTGTGTGTTTTTCTCTTCACTTGCGAGCATCTACAACATTTGCGGTCACCATGGGCCGGTGGACTGCAACAATTAGTGCTCCTCCCTCTACACTCTCAAAATCATTTTTTCCAGTAGATCATCTCATATCTGCTCTCCTCTCTTATAATAGTCTAGGAGGGATCACCATACCTGACATCAAACTATGTTACAAGGCCACAGTAATCAAAACAGTCAGTTACTGGCATGAGAACAGACACATAGACCAATGGAACAGAATAGAGAGCCCAGAAATAAACCCATGTTTCTATGGTCAATTAATATTCGACATAGGGGGCAGAAGCATGAAATGGAGTAAAAATAGCCTCTTCAACAAATGGTGTTGGGAGATCTAGACAGCTATATGCAAAAAAATGAAACTCAACCACCAATTTACGCCATACACAAAAATAAATTCGAAATGTATAAAAGACTTAAATATAAGTCACTACACCACAAAAGTTCTAGAGGAAAACATAGGCAGGAAAATTTCAGCAATATTTTCACCGATATGTCCCCTAGAGCAAGGAACATAAAGGAAAGAATAAACAAATGAGACTTCATCAAAATGAAAAGCTTTCACATGGTGAAAGAAAACATTAAAAAAATGAAAAAAGTACCAACCATATGGAGAAATATATTTGCAAATATCTTGGACAAGAGTTTGATCTCCAAAATACATAAAGAACATACACAACTCCACATCTGGAAGACAAACAATCCAATTATAAAATGGGTAAAGGACCTGAACAGACACATCTCCAAGGAGGACATACAGAGGGTCCAGAGGTATATGAAAGGATGCTCAGTATCATTACCCATCAGGGAGATGCAAATTAAAACCACAATGAGATACCACTTCACACCAGTCAGAATGGCCATCATAAGCAAATAAACAAACAACAAGCACTGGTGAGGTTGTGGAGAAAAGTTAACCCTAGTGCACTGTTGGTGGAAATGCAAACTGGTGCAGCCACTGTGGAAAAGAGTTTGGAATTTCCTCAAAAAACTAAAAACGGTGCTGCCTTTTGACCCCACAATTCCATTGCTGGGATTATACCCTAGAATCCTGAAACACTAATGCAAAATAACCTATGCACCCCAATGTTCATAGCAGCACAATTTACAATAGCCAAGTCCTGAAAGCATCCTAGGTGCCGACCAGTAAATGAGTGGATCAAAAAAACTGTGGTACATTTACACAATGGAATACTATGCAGCAGAAAGAAAGGAGCTCCTACCCTTTGGGGCAGCATGGATGGTACTGGAGAGCATTATGCTAAGTGAAATAAGCCAGGCAGAGAGGGACAAATACCATATGCTCTCACTTATAAGTGGAACCTAATCAACAAAACAAATAAGCAAGCAAAATATAATCAGAGACATTGAAATTAAGAACAATCTGACAGTAACTGGAGGGGAGGTGAGAGGGGATAATGGGAAGCAAGAGGCAAAGGGTTTTCAGGGGCAACTATAAGTGACATATGGACAAAACCAAGAGAGGTGGTGGAAGCAGGGGAGGGAGGTGAGGATGACTGGGGTGTGGGGGAGTGGTGAGGATAAATGCAGACAACTGTACTTGAATAACAATAAAATAATTTAAAAAATAAAATAAAAAAGCAAGGAAAATATAACCAGAGGAATTGAATTAAGAACAATCTGATAGTAACCAGAGGGCAGGGGTGAGGGAAATAACTGGGGAAAGAAGGGAAAGGGTAGTCAAAGAACATGTATAAAGGAGCCATGGACAAAACCAAATGGGATAGGATTGAGGGTGGGAGGTTGGGTGGGTGGGGCAGGAGAAAGTGGTGATGGGAAATGGAGACAACTCTATTTGAACATAATAAAAAAATGATTAATCTCACTCAAAGAACCATTCTGTCACCTCAGGAAGTAAAGAAGGTTGTAACTAGTAGTATCTAGTACACATTCATCAAGAGCAAGTGACGCTCCTTGGGGAACCTAATGACCACATACACAAGGCAGCGGGGGATGATTGACAAGCTTCAAAGACACCCTGTGGTAGATTTGAGGTGAGTATTTTAATTGCCAGACTTTGTCTACAAGGGTCTTTCTATGGGAATTCCCAATGCAAAATTTTTATTAATAATTTTGAAGGGGACAATTGTAGCATTCTGATCACAGTTGTGAAAAAGCAAAGAACAAATGCCTTTATTGTTACCATCAAAATTTTGAGGGACCAAATAAATAAAATAACATGTAATAATTTTATGTATAAAACACTTTAGAAAGATTAAGAAAGCAATTGTACTAATGTGTATAATGCTAAGGTAATTTAAAAGGAATAAGGTAATGCAATACCTTATAATACCTCATAATTTTACCTTATAATTAATATGGTTATTAAAAGTATGAAGTGAAAATTATATTCATTGAACAAATGTTTGTTGAGCATGTACTATGTGCCAGGGGCTGTGCTAAGAACTGCAGATAAAACAATGAAGAAGAGAAAATATTCTCTGCCCTCAAACTCCCTTACACTCTACCTAGATGGTGAGATAAAAATTAACAAGTAGACAATTACATATACAAAAGTGCTAGAGACAGAGGAAATGGAATGAAACATCAAGAAAAAAATCAATGAAGAACAGAGAAGATTAGCTATTGGACTACATGTGGAAAGTAAGAATGAGTAACAGGAAGAATTTATGGTCTAAAAAATCTATAAAAATTGTTGGGCCATTTTCTAGATATAAGTTAGGTTGAAAAAGATTTAGTGAAGATTGGAGATTTTCATATTGGTCATGTTATTTTAGAGGGGTGTGTGAGATATTTCAGTGGGGGTGTAAAATAGTCAGTAACATATATAAAAAGAAAATTGAAATCTTGCAAATGTAGGAGATCACCTCGGGGAGAATCTGGTCAAAAGTTAAAAGAGGGTTCAGTGGTGAGCCGGTAGGAACACAGCATTTATTTAGGGCTGGAAATAAAAAGAGAGGGTGATGGAAATCAAAGAGTGGTCAATGAAGATAGTGAACACCAGGAGTTATGGAGGTCATAGAAGTCAAGAGAGGAAAGTATTTTTTAAATGAGGGGGATCATCAGTTGAGTCAGATGGAGTCAGATAAGAACCAAAAGACTATTGGATTTGACAATTTGAAAGGTATGGAAGATGTTGACAAATGTACTTTCAGTGAAGTCAAGGGCAAATAAATTAGATTAGTAAGTAAGAATAGGTAATTTTAGATAAGACAAGATAAAAGCTAAGGCAAATAACTTAGATAGACATAGTAGGTAAGAAGATAAAAGAGAAAATGAAAGGAAAGGAAATGGAAACATATTTAGTGAAATATTTTTGGAAATTTCTGTAAGGAGGACAATGGCATACTGGAATGGTGGCAAGAAAGAGATGTGGTGTCAAAAGAAGTGTTGCTTTTTTTTAAGAAAAATATCTTAAAGCATGACAGCATGCCTATATGAGTCCAGCAGAAATGGAGAAAGTTGTGATAACTGCATGATGAAAAAATCCATAATACTAGAGGGATTATCAGAAAGACAAGGAATTCAGAAAAACTGGTTTGTAGCTTGATGTAGGACAATGAGGACTTTCAGATTTTTCTATTTTCTCCAAAAGGTATGAGATGATGTCAATAGTGAAGTTTAAAGGGGTAGACAAATTTACGTCAGGTTTGAGAAAAAAAAGGTATGAAATAGTCATTGTGAGGAGTTCAAAAAGTAGCTTCATAAAGAAACACAAAGTGGTTGTGTGTAAGAACTGGGTACCCAAATGAGGTTTTTGGTAATGAATATAAAGTAAATTAGTCAGCTTGTGTGGTTTTACTCCAGAGAACTTTTGCTATTCTGTTGCCAGTGCTCAAGAAAATGGTAGGGTTTATCTAGTGTTGGGATTAGCCAGGGGAACATTATGAAAGAAGAGAAGAGAAAGGGAGTTGAAGATATTGTGAGGGAATGTTTAAATGATGGAGCATGTGAACTATATTGCACAGTGAGGAAAGTAAAGATGTGGATTTCTAGATGTGAAAAAGAGGTAAGGTAAATGTATTGGATGTCAAATACATGCAATATTAGGGTCTTTACAGGAAATTAACTTGTAAGATTGTATGTGTCATGATGGAATGAAATGTTTGATACTGAGATTTCAACAGTGCTACAATTTCCACCCATAATAACATCTAGGAATGACCACAACAGTTAGGTGACAGTGATGGAAAGAACAAAACTGACCTCCTCATTGGAGCTGAGGAGGTCAAGAACTAAGTGACTGTAATGCACGAATGGTTGATAACATGAATGTAAGTATCGAGCTGTGTTGTGATTGCTCTTCCTAAATGTGTATGTGAACCTAGGATACATTAATAAAGGTATAGTGTGTAGAACAAAGGAGTTGGTAGTTATGTTATATGGAACACTCGTAAGCCTTTCCTTTTAGTTTTATGTTCAATTATATATTTTAAAATAGATAATACCAAACAGGAAAAGAATCTAGAACAAGAGAAAAGAACAGCGAGAAAATGTAAAATGTATTAAAAGGGGAACGGTTGAAGACATTGGGCAGTTAGAATGGAAAAGAGAAAACCTTAGAGGAAACATGAGAACTGTCTTATGGAAAAAAAGCTAGATTCTTATTGTTTCTGAGAGAGAACTTATACAAGACTGGATGTTACAGGAAGACATCTCTCAGCACAATGTGAATAAAGAACTTTCTTACTGTCAAAGTTGTCCAAAGAAACAATATGTTTTCTTGGAAAACATTGAAGTTTCATCATTGGAGGTGCTCAGTCTAGTTGCATATTGTCAAGGACCTTCAAGAATCAGAAGTCAGTGTCCTGTATTTGGCTATTCTCTACAAGAGCACCAAAGTTTAGAGTATTCTAGCATTAGAAATTGCATTTTTAATGTGGTGATGAATTCTTCCTGGTCTATATGTTTGCTTGTGTGATGCTATTCTACTTATTTCACTATTTCAAATATCACTGACAAAGTGAGTGTGGTAGAATCCAAAAATTATCAGACCAGAATTTAAAGTGCTATATTTGGACTCCAGCTATACTGTTTATTAGTTCCTTAATTTCACTTAACTTCACTTTTACACAAATATAACATGAAAATAACTGCTTCGCTAAGGAGGCTGTGGAAATATTTTGGGGGGAAGCGGGCCAAAAAAAGTTACTAAGGACAAGAAAAAGTTATTAAGGTTTATATAGATTAGTGAATTTTCAAAAAGGAGTTGGTGCATATTAGATTTTCAGAATGGCCTAATGAGGTTCTAGTAGCTTATAAAAGCTCTGCAAGTTTTTCTGATAATCCTAGTGATAAAGGTAAAACAAAACAAAACAAAACAAAACAAAACAAAACAAAACAGGATTATAGCCAAACTAATAGCCTTACTATCCAACTGATAAATGTTTGGTTCCTTTAATATTTCCAGTATCTGTAATAATTATTTTTGAACTTAAGATACCTTGCCTGAAAATGTACTGGTTTTATGACAATTTGTAAGATAAGAAGCACCAAAGTGAGGACAATAACTTGGTCACATTTTCAGGTTCAGGGCCACAGGGGAGCTTTTAAATGCATAGACTGTGGTAGAAAACCAAATGGCAAGCACATATCATTCTGGAAACTTTAATAGTATGTAACTTTCTATACCAATTTCTCATATCTTTTATATTGTCTCTGTTAGAGTCTTCCTGGACTTGAAAAAAGAGAGAAAGAATTTAAGGGCACTCCACCAATAATCCAAATTAAGAAAAAGGATATGTTGCATAATTTTGTTTCAGAGGTTTACTATTGATGATTTGGACGAGGACAAAGCCTCATCTTGCCTTGGAGTTAAGAGCCATTGACAGGAATTAGAAAGCTTGGGTCTGAGTCCTTTTCTGCTGTTTCACTTGTTTAGTGTTTCTGTTCTCTTCTAAGCAGTGGAAATAGTTCCAGGCTCAACCATCTCATGGTTTTGATATCAGGATCAAAATTATGTCTAGTGGATGGAACTGTGGGTAAATGTGTGCACATGTGCTATTTCTTTTTATTCTTCATAGATATTCTTCAAGGAAATTATTGATTTACACAATTCTCACCTCCCCCTAGAAATGATTACTGAGGCTCCAAAATCTACACACTCTACCAAAGGTCACAAACAATAATACTGCCAACATTGAATGTGACTTTACTAATTTCAAAGCCCATGATTTCCCCAAAGCTCCAGAATGAAGCAACCTCTGCCAGAGACTACAAACAGGAAAACTTAATTTATTCCAGGAACAGGAAGGTCATCCCAGAAAAGAGACTTAATCATAGTGTCCTACTTGGCTCTGAAGTTAATAATATTTACATAATTAGAATAATGCAAACCCTAGCTACTTATTTTAGTAAAAATAAGTAAAATGGGAGGACAGAATTTTAGAGGACATTGACTAAAATGAATAAATAAAAAGGCAATAATAGTAGCATGTTATTTTAAATGTCATACATAATTCCTAAAAGAATCTGTTAAAAAAAAAAGAGAGAGAGAGCAAGAGAACAGAAGTGAGAACTTGTATTTGCAGTAGAGAGCCCAGGAACAGGGTATGACTTCTAGACAAGCCTTTTATAGCTACTTGACTTTTTAAAACTATCTTCATGCATTAAAATAATAAATAATAAGAAGAAAAAACTTAAAAAAGTTAAATGAGGACACTGTAAATATGCTGCATTTTATGTTGGGCTTTGTGGAGCTATGCAGATTTCATCTTGTTCTTTATGTTTTCATATGCTAACAATTTGGAATATTTTGTATATATTAAGATTTCAAATATATGGAATATATTATGTCTCTAGGAAGAGTATTCATATGCTAAGTAAAAAGCTCAATTTTTAGTCTGTGGCCAGTATTTGTTTTAACTACTGTTTATTGTTAAAAAGCATGTTGTGTTTCCTGCTGCAGAATTTGGATTAAGATGAAAAGTCAGAACAGACTGAATGTGGAAATCAATAGTAAGGTTGTAAGAAATCTTGGTCATGATCTGTCCAGAAATCCTTCCATAATCTCTCTTCTTTCGACCAGGGTGCCAAACTTCACTAGTTATTCCTGGAGTTTAGGTACAACTAATGATGAAATGGTGAGTGAATTCCTTAAGGGCTGAAATTATATGACCAGGAAAAGACAAGTCTTTCCTGAATCACAATATGGATGTGACAGGTAAAGTATGGGTCTTCTGCCTGACCATACTCAAAAAGCACAGAAGAAATAGGTATCTTTATCTAACGGCATCTCTCTATTTTTAGTTGACAGACTGATGAAATGAAAATATGTCACAATGAAGCTTATGTTTTCTAACTTACTGAGAAGGTTTTCTCCCTTGTATAAGTGTTTCTATATATAAGTATGCCCATGCATATGTATGGCACACTTATATTTAAAATATGAATATTTAAAAAATTATGACTGATTTTTAACATAACATAACATAACATACCACAATTTATATAGCTAACTACATGCTGTCCTTTAAATAATAGTTATTCTGGAAAGCTTTATACCTATCTTAATATTCTCCCTAAAGTTAGAAGACTTTCTTTTTTAAAAAAATTATCTCCTTTGATAATACATTTTACCAAACACCATTGAAGATAGGTTTTGGAGAATCAACACTTTCTGAAAAGAGCCAAAAGAATGTGGAATAAAGTCTTATGAAGGTGAGTGAGCAACCTGAGTCATAGGGTTATGAGTAAATGATGAGGTTTGATGATCAAAGGTAACATTACATTTCTTATTGATCAGACTAAAAATCCCCAAGGGAAATCCAAAATCAAGTTCCACAGTTGCTTTAAAAAGTGTTGTTACAATTGGGTTATGTCTTGAGTCTTGAAAGATGATCTTCTTCTGCTGAAAATTGTAATTTTGCTAAACCTAACATACAGAACAGTCATTTTATAGTCACCAACTACACTTGAATCCAGAAATATTGACAAGAGACAACTGTTATCAATATGAAAGAAAAATTAAAGAGAGAAATGTCTGGAATTAAAGAAATTGGCTAGGAGGTGGGTAGGAATTTAAGTTTATGCTTACAGCATGCCAGGAGTCTGTGCTGACCATTTTACCTTCACTTGTGGAGGGCTGCCTAGGACACTAAGGTAACAGAGAGTCAAGAGGAAGAAAGCACATGCTTGATGACATTCTCTTAAAGACAAATATCCTTAACTTTTATGAAAAAGTGGGCTAATTAATACACATTTATTATTATTGCTATTATTATTATTAATGGTGGTAGTAGTAGAAGAAGAGACAGAGAGAGGAAGTAAAGAGGGAGGACAAAGGATAAATAAGAATGAATGAAAAGGCTCAGTCTACCCAGGGGACATTATCATTACTTTTGAGATGAGAGAGTTGGAAAACCTAACAAGTTTGGGGAATTCAAGAAATGATTAACCCAATAATTTTTTTAAAGCTTAAATTTGAGAGGAAATTTTTTTCAAGGAGCTTATATTGCTTTCTTATGCTTCTAGTGTTATAAAGTTACAAAATGGCAGGAATAGCTCCTGCCATAAAGGAACTTGCTGTCTAACATTTAATTTCTATTTCTATTTCCACAAATCTTTCTAAATGGGAAATCTGAAGAGTAGTCAATTTAAACTTGCTCAAATAATAAGGTATATTTTGACCCTGTTTTTCTTGATTTCAGTGTAAATCCTGTTGCAAGGGGACCTCAAGAGTTAAAGATCTTAGCTTCATTGATAGTTGATAGACTTAAATGATTAATGCATATGGAAAGCTTTTATTCCAGAAACTGAAGTGCCTAAACGACATGACTCCAGGAGTTCAAACTGCAATCCAACCCTTGTCACCCAGGGGACCTGCAAGCAATGGAGATGGTATCTGAGCCATTGTGTTCCAGGGAGGGAACATCCATGATTCAGATAAAGAACTGTTGATCAACAGATGAAGAAGTACTAGGAAATTCGCACTGCACTGCAACTCTTATCTGCTTAACCTTTTTTCCAAACGATTACTTACCCTTTTTTTATTGTTGTTCAAGTAAAATTGTCTCCATTTCCCCCCACCACTCCCTACCCTACCCATCCCTGCCTCCCACCCTTGATCCTACCCCTCTTTGACTTTACCCATGTGTCCTTTATACATGTTCCTTGCTGACCCTTCCCCTTTTTTTCTGTTATTCCCCTCCTCCCTCCCCTCTGTTCACTGTTAGTTCATTCTTTATTTCAATGTCTCTGGTTATATTTTGCTTGCCTGATTGTTTTGTTGATTAGGTGAGAGGACAGTGAGTTACGTATCCTTAAACACTACCTGACTTAGCATCGCATCTCAAGCTGACCTTTATGGAGAAAAAAGACATGGGAAAATAACTAGGGGTGGGTGGAAATGGGAGGGAGGTGGGGAGGACTGGGGGGGCTGGGATGGGAGTAAAAGATAGAAAATTGTACTTGAATAATAATTAAAATAAAAAATAAAAAAATAAAATAGAAATAATCACCAAAATATCAAAAAAAGAGAGAGAGAGAATGACCTTCTGAATATAGTGCCCATAAAGATTCAATCCTTGTCTCTACTTAATTGGTTTTGATAGTGACAGGCAGCATGAACAACTACTTTTCCAGTTTCACTGTGCCATTCAAGCAAGATCTTTCTGTCAACAGACCACAATAAGAAGGGTGGTCTCATAAGAGTAAAATGGAGCTGAAAAATTTGTGTAGCCTAGTTATAGCCATGTTAATTTCTTAGTACAGTGCATTACACAAATACTTACCACTGTTACAGTTGCCTAGAGTATTCAGTGTAGTAACATGCTGTACAAGTTTGCAGACTAGGAGCTGTAGGTGAGTAATAGGATTTCTCACCCCAAAATGTCTCTTTGGGATAAGGATTATTTTAGGCTGGTTAATTTTAAGAAACAGTATACTTGGGAGAAGTTCTGAAAACCAAGTAGAAGTTATCCTTTTTAAAGGATATCTCCATTTGTAAGAGTGTCTCCCTCTCTCTACCAAGCAGTGGGGCATGACCTTATCTCTGGAAACTCGTTAGCACAGATAGTAATGATTTAAATATGCATAATAACCTTACCCTGGTTTACAGTGCCTTTCTTGTAACCTCCCTTAACTGACTCTCAACTCCAATATCATCTTCTGTCTTCAGGTGAAGGCAATATTTAAGGTGGTGGCTTCAGTCATTTTGTATAGTTAGTTTTCCTGGATCTCTCCTAAGCATACAGAAAGTATACATGTTATAAATTTTTGTTTATTTTTCTCCTGTTAATCTGCTGTCACATTCAAGGACATAGAAAGGTAGAGGAGAATTATTTTTCCTTCTTTACAGAGCAATAGGCTATATAGTATACTTAGTTGTGCAGTAGGCTATACCATCAAGGTTTGTGTAAGCACACTCTATGATGTTTGCACAATGGTGACAAAATCACTTAACAATGCATTTCTCAGACCATATCCCTGTGGTTAAGCAGCTCATGACTGTATACATCCTGGATACCCTCATCATATGTACAGTTTTCAGATTTCCTGTATTCCTGCAATGTAAGTTTAATTACATGTTCCCCATATCTTTTGTGTGGAAAAATATACTAAAAGAGAAACCTAAGTTTCTAAGACTACAGATTTGAATTAATAAAATTGATGAAACTGATAATGAGCTATATGCTTCTTCATAGAGTCTTAAAATGAGTAAACTTAGAATTTCATTTCATATTTATCTATAAAGCCCAAACTAATGATACTTATAATTGTCATCAGTAAAATATTTCTTTAAATACGAAGGCATTCAATCAATACTTACTATAAGGTAAATACAGACTTCTAGCTAGAAATTATATCAGAAGAGTCTATGTATTTCCAATATACTCTAAATAGTATATATTGTCTCTGCTCTTTCTACCAAAAAAATCTTAATGTTATTACTTTTGCTTATCACTTTTACACAAAGCATCTCATTGTACTAAGCTAACAGTACTATCTGTATGGTGCTTTCTACTTATTAAACACTTGAATTATTAAAGTCTTTCTTTATCTTTTTTAGTACTACTGGTAGCTATATCAGTACTAATCTCCCTTTATTCCATGTAGTAGTTACTATTTCCTTTGTTTTCCTAAAAGAAAAAACTCTTTCACACAGAATGAGTTAGGGGGAAGGTATAAGAATGGGCAGATCTTACTTTCCAGGATAACTTGCTTGGATGGTCTCATGTCATAGATTTGTACAGCTGGAAGAAAACTGAAACACTGCCCAGTCAATGTTACACAAATATAGGAAGCCCTTCTTCAGCCACCCTGAAATCAGCTTCAGCAAGAACAATTGGAATTAGAAACATTTCTAGAAGCATAAGTAAGCAGCCATCATTTTCGAACATTAATATTTATTTGAACATGTTTCTGATGTGATTACAAATCAGTTTCACTGATGCTTAACTTTTTAAAGCAATAACTAAAGTGAAAAATAAATGCAATAGTTACCTCCTTTGATTTTTCCCTCCTAGGGACTATGTTTTAAGAGATATTAATTATAGCTTGAGAAAAATCTTCACAGCTGTCAAAAGCAACTATTGGCAATTTATCATCTGTTCGAAACCTTCACATAATTATCTGAGTCTTAATTATATTTCTAACACCAGTGGCATGCCTTTTGGGGGCTATCCCAAAAATTTTGATTATAAGAGGTAGTGCTAGTGTTTGCATGTGTATGAAATTAAAACTAAAGGTGGATTTAAAAAAATACTAGAGGTGTACCCTACCTGAACTTTCATAGTAATGTTGTCAGAATTTCAAAGCTTTCTTACATGTTTAGTGGACCCCTTCATATGGTTTTTTACCTGTTTAAGAAGACTTCACAGATATTATGAAATTGACACAATCTGTTAGGAATTAATGTAGCAAATTTGACATACCCTTGAAATTCTTTTAATTGTTGTTCAAGTACAGTTTTCTGCCTTTTACCCCCATCCCAGCCCACCCCTCAAGCCCTCTCCACCTTCCTCCTGTTTCCACCCCCTCCGTTGTTATTATCCATGTGTCCTTTATACTTGTTCCTGCAAACCCTTCCCCTTTTCCCCTGAAATTCCCTCCCCTCTCTCCTCTGGTCACTGTCAGCCTGTTCTCTATTTCAGTGTCTTTGGTTATATTTTGCTTGTTTGTTGGTTTGTTCATTAGGTTCCTGTTAAAGGTGAGATCATATGGAATTTGTCTTTCACCGCCTGGCTTATTTTGCTTAGCATAATGCTTTCAAGATCCATCCATGCTGTTGCAAAGGGTATGAGCTCCTTCTTTCTTTTGGCTGCATAGTATTCCATTGTGTCAATTTCAAGTATAGTATCATTATTACACAAGAAAAAGAACCCTTGAAGATTATGCAAAACCATTACTAAAGCTAAAGAGAGAGATCCTTAAGTGTTATTTTAGTGTTAGTTTTCATTTCCATAAACCTGAAGAAAAATGTTGCTGCTGTCTTCTAGTCTCCGTTTCTTTCTTTTGGCCTGAACAATGGGCCACAGAATCAAGAAGCTGGTATGTGAACTTTCCAGGGTTGCTTTTAAGGTCAATGTGGATCATTGGAACCATCAGGAAAAATAATAGAGAATTGCAGTTTATGCATATTGTTTTAGTTGTTCTACATTGCATTTGTGTGCCTGTGTGTGTTTGTGTATGCATGTGTGTTTGTTTAAATGAAGTTAGTAGCTTCAAGATGCGATGGAAAGAGATGGAAATGATAAAGTTAACTGTATTAAAGTGACAACCAAACTGTATGACTTTGTCTCCTATGAGTGTTTCTTGCCCTAAATCATTTGGCTTGTCAGTTTCATGACTAATCCCTCCCTGTTTCTATACACTTCAACTTCTAGACCCAGCCAGACTCAACGGACTCTCTCTTTGCCCCCCAAAATACCAGCTCAGCTATGATGATACATGGTGACCACTAAGAGGGATTGTGGGACAGAACTTTCAGTGTTAAAGCAGGTTAATTCTAGAAAAACTGGGAGATTTGTCATCATAGACACAGTATGTATACCATCAGAAGTCAAGCATATTGGCTGCCTTTTAGGGCACCAGTATCAGGTCTACTGTTCTAAAGCATATTATATCAGCTACAATCAAGGCTCTATTTTACTGAAAAATATATTACCTTACAATTCAAAGATCAAAGACTTAAACGTTAGACCTGAACCCATACAAATTCTGGAAGAAAATGTAGGCAGCAAAATATTGGATACTGCTCATAGAAAAATTTTATCAGATACATCTCTCTAGGTAAGTGAAACAAAAGAAGAAATGAACAAATGGGACTACATCAAACTAAAAAGACTTTGCACAGCAAATGAGAGCATCAACAAAATAGAATGACAACCCACAGAAAGGGAGAATATATTCGCCAATATGTCTGATAAGGGGTTAATATCCAAGATTTATAAAGTACTTACAAAACTTAACACCAAAAAACTAAACAACCTAATTAAAAAATGTTCAAAAGACCTGAATAGACATTTCTCTGAAAAGGACCTACAGATGGCCAATAGACAAGTGAAAAGATGCTCAACATCACTAATCATCAGAGAAATGCAAATTAAAAACACAATGAGATACCATTTCACACCTGTCAGAATGGTCATCATTAATAAATCAACAAACAAGTGCAGGCAAGGATGTAGAGAAAGGGGAACTATTTTGCACTGTTGGTGGGAATGCAGATTGGTGCAGCCTCTATGGGAAGCAGTGCAGAGATACCTAAAAAAATTAAAAATGGATCTGCCTTTTGACCCAGAGATCCCACTTCTGGGAATTCATCCAAAGGAAGATGAAACACTAATTTGAAAGAACATAAGCACCCCTATGTTCATTGCAGCATTATTTATAATGGCTAAGATATGGAAGCAGCTCAGGTATCCATTAATAGGTGAGTGGATAAAACAAGTATGGGACGTATACACAATGGAATACCACTTGGCCTTAAAAAAGAAGAAAATTTTACCCTTTGTGACAGTATGGATGGACCTGGAGAACATTCAGAACATTATGCTAAGTGAAATAAGCCAGTCAGAGAAAGACAAATGGCATGTGATTTCACTTATACCTGAAATCTAATGAACAAACCGAATGAGCAAGCAGAACAAAGACAGACTCATAGATGGAGAGCAGATGACAACTAGTGGGGGGTGGGGTTAGGCGGTGGAGGGATTGAGCAAAAAGGAAAAAGGACTCATGGACATGGACAACAGTGTGGTGATTGCTAGGGGGAGGGGGTATCAGGAGACTAAATGGTGATAGAAAAAATGCAATAAAGACTAAATTAAAAACTGAATGAGTACTTTATAGAAAAGGAAACAGAGAAAGGGAAAGGCTGAGGAACAATCTGTCTCACTGAGCAATCTTTTTGCCTTTGGGAAACTTGGGGATCATGGGTCAGCAGTCTGTGCTCTGTTTACCCTGATGCTGTATCAGTTTAAACAAACAATGCTCCAGGTAGGTTGTCAATCCACTAAAATCACAGAGCAGAACCAACACATTTAACAGCATTTTCAAGGGCATGTCCAGACTCCATTCCCCATCCCAGCCCAATATTCCAGTTTCTGCTCTGGGTGGATAACTTGTGAATAAACAAAAGAATGCGGATGACATTTGAGAGAAAAAATTAAAATTAAAAATTAAAAATCCTTGCAGAGGTTTTTGTTTTCTTCTTTTTATTATTTTCTTCACTCCTTTAAATAGGGAGTTCATTTTGTTTTTGTCTGGGATCTGCAAGGCAAACCTTTCTTACTGATGGGGTCTCTACTTAACTGGTGTCTCTGTCATCAGCCTGACCTTGCAGCTTTCTCTAGTGCCATTACATCCTGGGCACTGCCTTATTTTCATAAAGCAGCTCCCTCTGCTTGATCCCACTTCATCTACTTCACGGACACAGACATTTGTTGGGCTTATTAGCTCAGCAGGAGCCTTATCATATTTTGTGTCTGAAGCTGTTGGGAGATGTCAGGAGATGGAAATGCTGTGTAGCTTTTTATCCTGCTTTCTTTTACTTTCTTCTAGAGCCCAACACTGCATTTGAATTCACAGTGCTCTCTTACTACTAGCCACGGAGATCTTTTTAAATATGTCTAGCTTTGGCATCTGTACAAATAACACTGCAAAGGCTTAGCTATGATTAGGCTGTCAAGATTTATTAAGTTAAAAAGTATCAAAGTTTCTTGTGGTAACTCCAGACCTTTTAAGAGCTTACCTTCTTTGGAATCCCTTTCCCTCACCCCTAACATTACAGTCAACAGGACTTGTTTGACCTTGACCAACATCTATACCCAGGGAACACTAATGAATTTGGGCCAATTCATCTCTAAATTCAAAATTTAATCAAGCTGATATGCCAGGGAAGGCAGACTATAATTAACTTCTAACATTTTAGGTAATCTGTAAATTTTTGTAAATTTCTCCTGATAGAACTTTGCCATGTTTAACATATCAGTTTTCTTAGAAAAGATACAACTTTAAACTAACACATACAAATTAAAGGGCTGATTTTCAATATTAGAGAAGTGTGTATATTTTTAATTTTAAAAGCATACTGAAATCAAATATTTGCTATGTAATAAAATCCTACACAAACTGCAAAGCTGTTGCAAATTTATTTCATTGTTTAGCTTGTTTGGAAGTATCTGACTGTTGTAACCATTTTAGTAAATTTATACGTAAATGGCTGTACTTAATTATAAACAGGTTCTCAGAGCTTATACTTAGCTGCTTTTATTTGGCCATCACTCTATCAGAAGGTGGACAGTGTCATTCCTGTATTGTTATTATTATTTTTTGATGCCTAAACAAGAATATCTCTAATTTGACAGAACTCCCTTGACCCCAAATGAATTGAGCAAGTTCCATGCAGTCATTTATAAATGTCATTAATTATTATCAGCTCAAATCATAATCTGATTTGTCCTTAATCAACCTTTAAATGATGCCTGTGCAAGTTTGTTAGAAAAAGTAAGTCGCTAGTGTGTTTGTCACCAAGTTGGAATGATACAATCTCTGAAAGATTGTTGTTAGTTCACTTCCTACACGTCTACACTGGTGCTGTTTGAAAGAGACAACAGCAGCATGTAATACTGTTCCTGATTTGCAAAAGAAAAAAAAATGGTACAAGGTGAGTAATTAAACATATCTACTACTATAATCAATATAGAGAAACATCAATGTAAATTTTGTAATTCTGCTCCTAAAAAAATAAAGGAAATTAACAGTAAAGTGAATTCATGGAAGACATTTGTAAATATCCTATTCTTTAGTGGAAAAATTTCCAGTTTCCACTATAGAAAACTTTATTGAACATACGGTTTTAAACATTAAACATATAAAGATCAATCTTAAATATTTATACTTGCTAGAGTATAATAGTCAAAATTTTAATTCAGTATTGGCATACAGTTTATTAAAATATTGATTGATCATTTGGAAACATTTGGAAGAAATGGGAGTTTAAATTATCCCAATTGGAAGTATGTATCCTAATAAAAATAATTCTTTACAAAAGATAAATTTTTGGACATAAACCTGTTATGACATTTAAAAAATCTGGCATATTCTTTTATGCTTTTAGCAGCTGTTAAATTACTCTCCAATTTTCAAGAGTCAACACTTCTTTTCTCAATTAAAATATTATTGTTTTCCTTTAATTTTGAAAGGAGTATGCCAACAATGGAATTTCTCACCTACCATTCATCTTAAATCTTTAATGAGTTCCAAAAACAAGACCCCAATTATCAAATTTTATCTTGTGACAATACACATCAAATAGCAAGAAAAGACTATTATGTACTTCATTTTACTCCTTCTGACTAGTTATATTGTTAACATATAATTAAAATATTCCTTCATTTAATGTTATTCCTCAAATAAAAACTTTACAGAAATACATTTACTAATTGTGTGTGAGAAATTGAAAAATCAGACACCAAAATTTGAAAATACTTCCTTGAAATTGAAGCATAAGTTTTTATTGTATTTACAACAATGTAGCAATTTCTTCTTATTTCTTTGTACATAACATCACATTGTTCTATTATAGGAACACAGGATAAAAATGGTAGGAATTGTATAAACTAGGCAAAGCTGATAAATGGAAGGTTCTTTCTTCATTTGTTTCCTTAATCATATATGTTTTGGTTTTTAAGCCCAGATCTGGGAATAAAATATAAAAATTGTAAGAGGCTAATTTTGTGTACAATGGCATCCATAATACCTTAGAGATTCTGGTTAAATGAAAAATATTTTAGACTTATAAGGTCTGCAGTTACTACATTAATGTCATCGTTCTCATGGAGTTTGTGGATAACACTAAAATGCATAAGAAATTAAAAAAGATGTTCCCAGTTTAATGTAAACAGTAAACTTGTGGTTTGTAGAAATTTTCATATGTAGAAAAATGTCTTACTTGGGTTTGTATTTGTTTAATATTCACTAAGGAGTCATGTATAACTGTCTTAGAAACACCGACAAGGAATTCCCGGTAGTGTTTCTGTTTCTCTAGATACAATTTTCTTTTTTAGCCTGTGGGTGCCATTTACATGGGATGGTCCAAATTATCTGAGTGGAAATTATTAAAGCAGAAAGTGGTGTGAGAAAAGAATCTGTTATTCTTAAGTTTACAGTAATGACAACAGATATTTGCATAGTACATTACAGTGTCTGACACTGTCACATGCATTTTTTCTTTTGAGTCTCACTAAAAATTTGTTACAGTTTCTTGAGGTGCCCTACAAAATCCCCAGCAGCAAGTTCAGCATCAGATAGACTTGTGGTCAGATCTTGCCTCTCTTGCCAGCTTATTTAACTGCTCAAATGTTGAGTACCATCCTTTACACTCAGGGTAAATGCCCTGAGGGTAAGACGTGGTTAAGTGTATAAAGCATTTGCACAGTGCCTGGTACACAGCTAGCTGCTATTGTTGTCTGAGGACCAGGACCATGTATTTTTAACTTTGACTTCTGAACTCATTGTCTAGTACCTAGTAGAGTGCAGAGGAGTCTGGTGGATGTCTGTTGAATAAATAAAAGAAGAAAAAGAACCAAGAGTAACAGAGTCAAATGATTTGTTTAAGGCTGTGGCCTGGGAAGCAGAAGCACTGAGAATCAAGTCCATGTTTCCTGACCCTAAAGCCTAAGGTTTCCCTGCTGGTGCTCATGCTGTGGGGTAACCACTGCTGCCTGTCCTCCTTTTACCTACCAATCCACTGATCACTGCATTAACCTTTGTGCTGCCCAGCCTATTCAGCATGGAAACCTGCTAGTTATTTGTGGTTTCAAATTTTCAGCAAAGAGTAATTTCTGGCAGGATATTATAAAAACTCAAGCAAGTAGCCTTGGAAGTTGGTCAGACTTATTCCATGTTGATGCATACACCACCAAATTTATTTCCAGCTTATCTGCTCTGACCCACTCAGCTGACCACACAGGTATTACAAGGAGTTTTCAAAATAATCTTTTTCATATAACATGTCATGATCTTAAAGAACAAAGCAGCAGAATCTCTACTTCATTAGAAACTGTAAGATCCAGAACCATGCAAGCTGCTTTACACTGTGTGAAAAACATAAGATTCATAATGCACTGTGCTTGGAACCACACACACAGAAACCAAAACTTTTAGGAGAATCTGGGTAGCTGCAATTCTGTGAATGTAAACACAGCATCAAGATATTAGCTGCTTTAAAGCCAGTCACCTTCAGTAGGACATAGAACAAAAATCAGCAACAATGATAGCAAAACGTCCCACCACCTTCAACAGCAACACAACCAGAAAGTAAACATACATGCACACAACAAAATGACAATAGAAAAGCAAGGAGGCTTAATATTTAGGTCACTGCAACCTTTTAAAATGAATTTTTTTGTTTATAATCATATGATTTACTTGGACAAATAATTTTATTCATAGTTCTTTTCAGTATTTTTAAAGTTTAACTTCATAGGATCAAGGTCACAGGAAATGATCACTTGGATAAGGATGAAGGGCTGTTATAGAATTCTCAATCTATGACACAGTTTTTTATTCCCCCTAAGTTCACACAATTCTAGCAAAGTACATGTGGTGATGATTAAAACAACCAGGGATTCATGCATATAGAAGAAATATCTACTTTTTATATGTAGGATGGATATATACAGCTAGATTTGAAAATAGTATTGGAAGGAAGGGAAAAACCTAGTTTTATGGTTACTACATCTTTTATTCTAAGATGTGAGCCAGCAAGATATTGAGAGAGGAAAAAAGAAAGAATCGACTCTGCTATGTGCTCAGCAAAAGGTGCTTTGGACAAAAAATAATAAAAGTTCACAGTTCAAATTAAACTGCTAGGCAGTCTATATGGGACCTGCTCATTATATATTTATTGTTTCTTGACTATGGAAAGATGATCATTATCATCGTGGTTTCTACCTGACTTTCAAAAATGAATGCACATTATCTTTTGCATTATCTAAATAGAATAGGCTATATTCCGCGCAGTTGCTAAACTTAAAATGATAGAATGTTCATTTAGCCTGTTTGTTTTACCATCTCTCCCCCACTCCCCTGCTTCTGCTGGGAGGGAAGGAAGAGGGAGATAGTCTTTTTCATTTGGCAGGCAGGTAAGCAATCTGTTGTTTCAAAGTCAGTGTCATCTTATAAGTCAGCAAGACATATTCAATGCTCTCTTGGATCAGGGTAACTCTATTTTCAGGCTTCAACCTCCTCAGGCCCAGTGCCAAGGGATTTTAAGCAGGTCCCCAAACCCCAGGCCAAGGTCCCATCTCACAACTCTGCAGAGTTTCCTACTGTGTCCATATTATCATACAGGGCATATGTTTATATGGTTAAAAAACCATCTCATGCCCCACGAGAGCTGACGTTAACAAAAACAAAAAGTGTTGTAACAAAAAGAAACTTCTGATTTCCCAAGCATGTTCTAAAAATGAAAGTGACAAATTAAAAATGATTTTAAAGTACTTCATTGTACACTTTTATCTATTGTCTTCAACCCAAATAAAAAAAATGCAGATGTTTTATAATGTACAACATAGGTCTGACATCTAGTTTTTGATGTTCAGGGTTAAATTTAAATCCACATGGCCTGGTCACCAATCTCTACAGTTGCTCCCAGGCAGGGCTAGGAAAGATTGATGATTGTGATTGTGAGATTAATCCTGTAATGTTTACAAGACTCCTGAACTGAAACATGGTTGGTCGTATCATGCTACCCAGAGAGGGCCGCTTGGCTTGCCAGGGTAATTTCTTCCGATGCAGTAAATAACTAGGCATAATGAAAATACTCTGATGTATTCCACTGCCTGATTGATGCTCTGCATGTGATACGGTAAAAGCAGTGCACTTCCTATCACAAATTTACATATACAAACCAGCCGAAGAAGCATGATAATGTCAGCGTCCTGCAGAGGCCCTGGGATGTGACACAATTTTATAGCAGTTATGAATTACTGTTGACCTTTCTGGCCTCTTATACCAGTATGCTAGACTTGAGCATATTGAAAGTCATCAGTCTGAAGCAGTCAGTCTTTACATAATTATGGCTATTTGTGTGTGGGGGGAGGGCAGTGTTTCTTTTATTGTTAAGAATTAGCATTAAGGGGTAGTACTGCTACCTACTGCTGTGACCTACAACAGTCTCTGCTGCTTTATACAACATTTTAATAAAAGCAGAGAAAAGGACACTGAGAATACTTTAGCACATATTCAAAACACAATCACACAGAAACAGAAATGTTAACTACTCTTCAGTATTTTTTTAAACATTAAAGAAAAATGATCCAGGCACGTGGCATTCAATTTTAAAAATGATGGTTTAAAATTATTTTTTGCTACTTCTGTGTAATACTTAAGCCCAATTTTCTTGTTTAATTCTGTGTGTCTGGGAACTGGAAAAAATAGCTGTTAAGACCAAAGACTTTGAGTCCATACATAGATTGAATTTTTGAATTCATGTAGACACATTACTGAATGTGCCTCCATACTTCATACTAAATATTTGAATAATTAGGCTTTCAGAACATCACTAAACACAGCTTCCTATTATCATTTGCATTTTAATGTCCTTAAAATTATTACACTAAAGGAAATGTTTTTGATACATTACAGCATTTCCTCTAAATGTGTGATTATGTTAATGAGTTTTCAATCAGTATCCTATCCTGACACCATAAGAAAATTTATGCAAAGTTCATACCCTGTCAGGGCCTTTAATCAGGACCATTTATTAGAGCCCTGCCTTCTTTGATGGTTGCTGCTGCCTTTATTAAATATACTGACTTGGCCATCTGAAGAAAAGGACAATAAAAGGTTACTGGGGATGAAAGCATGAATGCTATTTGCTCATGTTTCCTTTACAGACACTTCTTCAATAATTAAAGAAGGGCTTTCTTTGGCCTTTTAGGCTTTTGAAGTGCATATCAAACATCACAGTTATTGTTTTTATGGGATGCTTAATACTTGCATTTAGTCTTAACCACAGTAAACTAACTTAGATGTTGTGAACACAGGAATATATGTACACACACATGTGTGAGCACACACATAATTTTTTTTCTCTACCAAGAAAAAGAATGACAACCTGGTCAAATATGTGACATTATGTCACTGGGTGTTTCTATAAGGAAATCAGATAGGCTCTAAATCACATTGAAAATAATTATATTAAAAATGCTGCCCAGCTCCTGATTATTGAAGGTAGATATCTTTTTCTTTCCTATTCATCCACATGTGGACTTAGGCTGGGCTGTGGCTCTAGTATACTCATGAATTGTGAATTGAACGTAACAGCTTTTAGAAACAGAAATGTGTTTTTCTGCCATTAGCACCAGGGACTTTTAAGCAATTAGTTAATACACTACCTATAAGTTTATACAAGGGTTAAAACTGGTAAGAACAACACCATTTTTCTGCATTACATGCAGAGAAAAACAAAACAAACCAAAGACCTAGCTAAGCAGTATTGACAACCTGGGGTTTGAATACAAATTCAATGTAAGAAAACAGACTCACTTCAATGAAACACAAATAAACAACAAATTCTGTTTTAACATGTCTAAATAGGAAGTAGGTGACTGACAGGCTTGGGTCTCCTAGGAAAGCCATTAGTTGAGAACTTGATAGGAAAACGTTTGATTTGAATGCAAGTGGTGTGGTGTTTCCCCTCAGGGGGTGAGCTGAGTGGTACAGGGGGATTCACATACACCCCTTTAACTGAACATGCCTGCTGGGCTATACTTTAGAAAATGAAATCTGTAGGGTCCCCTACTACTAATAAGTATATTACTCTATCATCAATTTAGAAGGCATAGTAATTATAATAGTCTGTTGATTGCTCATTTTCTTATTTCCCATAAATCACACTCTTTTTGCCTTCTGTCCACATTTTAAAGGCAATTTTATAGCTAGAATTTTGTCTCCTCAAGTAAAAATTGGTTTTCAGGTATACATTATTTGCTGATTATAAAAATTATTCAAGCCCCTCCTAAGGTAACTTCTAAATTATCTATTTAACAAAGATGGCTTGTTGCCTAAGATTTGGTAAATGAATTGATCATTGCACGCTTTCAAATTTTTCTCTCCCCAGTTAGCATGGCTCTCCACAGCTATCTATTCAAGTCTATTATCAGCAACTGCTAAGCCTGCAATATCATACTTTGAATCACTGACTTTTTCATTAGTGATGCCTATTGTTATATTTTTCCTCTGGGAAAAACATATTCCAATATAGATAGGCTGCTAATTTGCTAACCTGGATTTTAAAAAGAACAAACAATAAAGTGAATAGTTGGTTATATCATTTTTGGAAATGTGTAATAACAAAAATTATAACATTGGTCACATTATAAACTTAAGCATTGGTGCAAAAAGAATTGGTGTTTAAGAAACTCTGGGTTAATCACACTTGTGCAGAAATAAAATTAGTTTAAAGAAAATCTTAGTTAATGAACCCATTGACACCAGCATTGTATTTAATTTTATGTGTGCATTTCAGATACACTGCATCACACAGCAATCATTTTTTTCTGACTGCTGGTCCATCTTTAGCCATCTTCCTCCCCTTGCCCCTCCCCCTACCAACACACACACAGCCCACAGCAGCCAGGCAGACCAAATGAATCAAGTAGTGTCTGCTTGTCTGAAGAAAGAAATGTATAGAATGCATCTTTAAGCACATCATCACAGCTTATAGCACATCTTTGTTATTATCTTCACTATATTATTTAGAGCACTGAATTATTATTTCACTTATTTTGGTGTTAGGAATATATGTCTTTGGTTTTATCAAATAAAAAGAAATATGGCACTTCACTTCAGAGGGAAGAATGCAGAGAGCATACATGAATATTAAAACTAATAACCTTGCAAACAAGATATATAGTCTTTGCATTAGGTATTTATTCCTACTACTCTCTCTATCTGGGCAAATATTCAGACTATTTCTAAGTATGTATATGGATAGGGAATGCATGTGCATATAGCTCCTCCTCCCCCTTCCCTCTCCTATATGTTGGAGTCTTAGGAGGGGAACAATAAGAATGAAAATCAGCTTCTGCAAAAGGCAGCAGCAATCCCATGATTCCATCCGAGCCAATCACTTAACATATCATTCATAATGCTCGCCTGCTGCCATCATCCTTGCCCTGTCAGTAGTATCTTTCTTCATTTTCTTCTGTTGCTCAGTCCCAAGAAAGTGGAACCACTGCATCATTTACTGTCCATAACCTCAGCTGCTGATTTAAGGGTTGATTTGTTATTTTCCGTAATGTCCTGCACAATTCTTTTTGATTTCAATGCAAAGTTTAAGTTGGAGAAAAGCCTTAGATAATTTTGAAAGTGGAAGGTTTGGATAAGATTAAATTTATCTATTGCTTTGAATGGCTCTTGATGGTTTTGAGCATTTTAAAAGATTTAAGTAAGTGTTTTATGGTAAGTTTTTTTTTTTTTATTTGAGAGTATTATTCACTAAGTGGACAAAACAAATGACCTAAGATATCTTTAGCACAACTTAAAAGAAATCTTTCCTATGACTGAAAATTGGTGGCTTAAAAATGTCTATAATAAGAAGGAAAAATATTTATTCACCATACCCTGAAATAGTCATGGTCCCATTACATCTAACAAGGCCTCCTGAAGGCAAATTTGTTATAATTTGTATTTTTTCTTATTATTTTTCACAGAGGACAGTGATGACTCTCTGGCTTAAAACCTAATCACCAGTGCCTATTAAATTTGGGTTTATATGTTGCTGAAGGTAGAACTGATTATCATGGCGAATGAAATACTTCTTTGGCCTATTCCCAGAGGGCAAAAAGTCATTCTTCAAGGTGATGCATCTCATTTGAGGAATACATTAGCAATTGAAGGCAGTTAAGAATACATGTGAACTCCCAGTGAGGCAAATCTGAGGTTGACCACATGTATTTACTGGCTGACTCTCGCCTTATTCACACAGGAGAACTGTGATATGGAACGCTGATTTGTGCAACACACTAGACCTTAATTTACAACTCTAATATAGCACATGGATCTTGTGTGCTCAGAAAAGGCCTAGATTTGTACAACTCTGTACAGGTTCTGTATGTTTTTATATGCCATTAGTTTTAGAAAAAATATTAGAAAATATATGTCCCAAAAGCATTAAAAGTCAAATATTGTAAGTAAAATAAACCTCTCAAATAAAAAATGTACTATGACTTAATATCAAAGCAGTTGTATGGTCATTTATTCAAAAGCTTACCAGAAAATTCACCAGCTCTAAATTATTTAAAAGGCAGAATTATTGGTAACATAGCACAGGTTAGATAATGATTTTCTAAATTAGATTGACATCCATAATCAAATAGGTAAGATACAGATTAAAAACTAAAAATGCCAGTACAAAAAAATCAGTATTTAAAAATGAAATCATAATTCAAGGTTAAGCACATACTTTTTAGTTTTTATCATTCCTAAAACAAGGAATAAATATTTCTTGCTTAATAAACAAGGAATATTAAATAAACAATAAATATTAAATATTCCTTATATAACAAGTCTAAATAATCTCTAGGAATCTTTGTATTTTGCAGATAAATCTATTGCTTTAAATGGCAATAAACTACAAAGAAATACCAGTAATGAACTAAATTACTGGTAAGCAAATTTAGGATAAGTAAAAATTTGTAGCTTTATACAGTAAAAAAAGTAAAAGTGCACATTTATGGGGTGAGTTCTCAGTCTTTCATTGAAAAAAACACTCATTATATACAGTAATTTTTCAGAATGCTTTCTCATGAATTAGCTCAAGTAGTTACCACAAGCACTTTGGTACGTGGACAGAGGTGTCTCGTTGGTGTGAAAACAATTTTAGAGAAGAAATGCAACTCACCCCACATTTGAAATTCAGCCCTGCCACTTTGGATCCTGGTTCAGTGCTCATTCTTTTAAACCTCATTGCTCCTTCTTTTTTTCATCAAGTAAAGGGACCATGAGTATATTTGCTCTGTATGATGTATAGGTTTATTGGTAGACAGACACAACAAAGCAGTGAAGTGCAAACCACAGAAATGAAGTCATGCATAAAGCTGTATAAGAAATATGTATATTGAAGTCCCTTTCATAAAGGTACTAAGGCTATGTGTTTCCCAGATTATTTATGGGTGCATTGTTATTCCATTATTATTTTTATTATTTACCTTTTCTGATATGCAATATTGTTTTAAATAAATTATACCTTAGGCACCATAGAATGTGAATGGTGCACTTTGATTAAAAAAAAAGAGCATTATTGAGGTTCCAGTGCTAAACTCCTTCCTTGCCACAACCTGAGGGCATTTCAGGTTCATCATGGAGGGAATGCCTTTCTGTCTCTGAGGAGAGCATCTTTTTCAGCTGATTGTAGAGCTGAAATAACAGGAATTTCAGAGGCAGCTTCTGCCCTTTCATTCAGCTGCCAGTAGTGTGGTGTGAGAGCTGAGACCAGAAATGGCAGTGATTGAGGATTTTAAAAACTGAGGGAGATAGAGCAAACAACCTGAGGAGCTCCCATGGCCCTGAGTGAAGCCTACCAGTTTGACATGGAATTTGAATTGATTTTAAAAAGCCTGGCATTTCTTCATTCATTTTAAAGTCATTGAAAGTATATAAAATTTTTAAAATGAAAGGGAAACTATTAGAAAGAATATGTAAAATATCTTGAACTACAACATTATTTGTGATTTCTACTTTGCAGCATGCATTCATAACCGATGCTATCTGATTCTTACATTTCAATTTAATTTAATCACCAGAGGTTAGATGTTTCACCATTTTGCCAATGTTAATTTATAGTACTAAAATACTTATTTAATAATTAATTTTTGTTTAAAAGGCCATTAGGAAAATTTATGCTATTTTACATCCTATGTTAATTTAAAAGGCAATATAGTAATAACTCATTCCTATTCTTTTAAAATGATATTGTACTTAAGGATCTTCTACAAAGCATTAACTGAAGATGGTGTTTAAAGACAATAAAAGACTGTGTGGTACATATGGGCCATGAGTGAAATGCCAATGTTCAAGTCCTGGCACCTGACACCTCTGTCTGTGCTGCAGTGCTCTGATCTGTAAAACTGGGGAAAATATAAGATCCTACTTCATAAGGTTATTATGAGGATAACATACAAATTCTTATAACAGTGCCTGGCAAATATAAAGTGCTCAATATGCCTTAGCTCTTTTTCTAAGGAAGATATATTTAAATGGTGTTACAGTACAATTCAGTCGAAAGCAGTCTTGTCCTAAGAAAGGGTAGGTAGGAGTTCAGGGGTTCTGGCAGTTTACAGTGAAAGAAATAGAGGAATGGTTACAGCTCTGAAATCAGGAAAGTGTAAGTCACACTTTGACTCTTATTAGATGTGTAACGTCAAGTTGATCTGATCCATGGCCTGCTTCTTTACCTGTAAAATGAATACTGTCACACAGCTTTTCTTTCTTATCAGATAAGGGATCAAGGTAAATATAAATAATTAGCCGGTGCCTGGATACCTGACTTGTAGTATTGGTGGGGGTCCAAGAAGGATGTGGTGCAAATGAGGCAGCAGGGAACGCTGGTGGTAAGACTCAGGGTTCAGAGCACAGCGTGAGCACCTGCAGAACTTAACTCGGTGGTGTCTCACATCCAGCAACCTGACCAATGAAGGTTTCATCTTCATCAACTAAATAGTGAAGGTTCACAGGCACCCTGCAGCCCACAGTCAGTGCTAGCCAGGTTGACTGGGGCAGCACCAAGGATAGCTCCCGGGAGCCTTCCTAAGGCAGACCACTCCTATTTTTTCTCCCTGTGTGCGCTCAGGTGTTCACAGCTCAGGTTCCTTTTGAGACAGTTTCTCACACATCTGGATGAAGACTGAATGCAGTCTTTCATCCATCAGAAGCCTCAATGATGACAAAATGACCAGGCTGTGACCTATACTGGGGGGGACAAGGAGGTTAAGCTTCTTTCTGGCTGGATGAGAGTTGTTTCTTTAGCATCATCATTAGCATCATCAGAGTTATTTGTGTTGTCTTATTCCTTTAGTTCAGTGGATTCTCAAGATCAATGTTATGGGACACAGGTTTGTCAGGGTCTGTTCTGAGGTACTTTGTAAGTACTATATAACCAATAATAAAGTTATCCAATGATGAAGTTTGCCAATGATTCAGATTTCAAAATAAACAAAAAAATCTTAGAGTTTTGAATTCAGAAAGCATATCACAGGAAAATATATATATTTTACAGGGGTGTCCAACCTTTTGGTGTCTCTGGGCCACAGTGGAAGAAGAGTTGTCTTGGGCCACACATTAAATACACAAATACTAGCAAAACTGATGAGAAAAAAAAGTTTTAAGTAACTTTATGATTTTGTGTTGAGCCCCATTCATAGACATCCCAGGACACATGTGGTCTGTGGGCCATAAGTTGGACACCCTTGAGAGAATTTTAAAAACAAAATTCATAAAAATAAAATAAAGCAACACATTCTTAGGAATACATATCTATGTGATATTAATATAAAAATAAGAATGATAAACAAAAAGTCAAGATAGAGGCACCTCTATTTGGTGGCAGGTGGATCAAATCAGGGAAGAATTTACTGGTTGTTCCAACCAAACTGGTAATTTTATTTTTTATATTATAAGTTTAGTAGATGGGAAAAATTCCAGAATTGCTGAAATTATCCCAGGTAATTGTTTCCTTCTCTGCCCTTTCATTAAGTTGAATATTATTTATTCCTAGCACTCCATAGGAGACAAAAAAATAGACATTGTGACTACATACCTAGCATACAATTCCATCAATTTCACCTCAATTCCAAAAAGCTAGCTCCACATTCATCAATTTTCTCTCATGTCACTCACTGTTTCAAAAATAATTATTAACAATTGTGCTAATAGTAAAAATCTTATCGTGTCTTGTATTATTTATTATATAAGAAACTCATTGGCACATATGCCTGAGACTAATGCTTTGGATAAGTAAAATTTGAACTCATTGCCTTAGAGAGGAATTAACTGTTATTGTTATCCTTCCACAGCTTTGGTGACATTTAGGTACCATTTAACAATGTTTAGTTATGATTCCTTACAGAGTTGATTGTGGAGCAGAAAGATTTTCTGTTTTTCTTTTTCCTCTTTGTTTGGTTTTCCTCTGTGTTTTGAATGTTGTGTGGCTTGTGGCCTTGTTTTTCTTTGCTTTGAAGTTCCTGCCAGATCAATTGGGCTCATTGCCCAGAAAGATTAGAATTGAGAGGTAAGTAGATAGATTAGGACCCGGTTGTGATCCAAGGGCCTTTTCAGGGACTAGCTTCTCATAAAAGAGAAGATTGGTGGATTTTCAATAGAAAGTTTCCTGAACTTGAAAAGAGAATTCCTCAGTTCAAGTACAAACTCCAAATTTCCACAGCTGCTTAAGACCCTGGTTTGTTCACTCAGCTTCACTCCATTGCTTTTTTCTCCTCTATAAAATTGAGAGTAATAGCAACTGTCATTTCTTCCTGTGTGTCAGAATTGAGTTGAATAAATATTAAAGTTTTTATGAATAGCAAATTGTCATTCTAATATACAATATTATTATTATCTTGAACTTCTTCCTATTCCTATTCCCCTTATCCAAGCCTTCACAAAGTCCTGTCAATTTTACCTCCTGCACATCTTCAATATGTGTCCACTTCACTTCTGTTTCTACCACAAGCTAGTTGAAGTTACCTTTTTCTCCCTACCGGGCTATGGTGGGAAGCATCTTAACTATCCTTCCTTTGTCTTATTTTTACATAATTTATTTTCCTGAGACAGAGAAAAGAAATGAAAATTTTAAGAAATGAAAATCTGGTCATAACCCTCTTTTACTTAAAGCCCTTCACTGACATCTCATCATCATCAGGATAGACACCATAACCTTAAGTTGGTCTAACAACTTTGCAAGATTGGCCCCAAATTACTACGCCTGCTTCATCTCACTTGGTATTCCTCTTCAAATTTTGAGTCACAAGCATATAAATATGTATACAAGTTTTTTTCTTTTTATCCACTTGCTTGGGAATTACATACTTGGATGAATTAATGACATCCTATGCAGCATACACCATAATTCAAGAAGGCACAATTTAACAATAAAAAATAAAACATAGGAAGGGAAAGATGAAATTATAGGTACTTGGAACACTGATGGGTCTCTGAATGTTCTCATTTTATGAATACCTTATTTTCTTGAATTCAAAAGCATTTCAAAGATAATTCACCAGGTAATATATTTTGGGGAACTATTTGAGAGTGAAGTGGAAGGCATCTTGATGGATGGGGTCGGGAAACCTTCATACACTCATGGATATTGACAGAATGACATTTTACTCTTCTGAGTAGTACTTACTTCTAGGTAATGGGTAGGGAAATTTAGTATGTTCCCTGTCTTTTCTAAAACATTTTTTTATGCTTTGACATGTTGAGTTGGATTGATTCACCTGTGTAATTGAAAAGTATAATTTGGTCTTAGTGTAATTGGTCTTCTTTTGGAATGTTTATCTGACAGGACAGATCAATTATTAGGCTGGTTCTGCCTTCTATCTACACACAGATCAAAACACATGTAAATTTTTCCTGGAAATTCATTTATTAATGATAAGTGAATATATAAACACACAAGTGAAGCTTACAATGTATCTCTGACTCTCTGAACATATATGTGTATGTATATAAAAGTACACTTAAATTAATTACTTCTGTTAATATAATTTTTGTTACTTTTGTATCAATAATTTTACTAAATTTTCAAGTAGTCTACCAATATTTTAATACATGAATACATAATAAAAAAGATGGTTAAGATTGATTTTCTTGTATATTCTTAATAATTAATCAGCCAATATAAAAATGTTTAAGTTTTCTTATTGAAGTTACTATCCACTAAATTAAAATTAGTCTTCCCACTACAATCCATCTATTTTTAAAATTGGTATCAGAGTTACCCTTTTAAGAAACAAATCTCCTGTTTATGTGAATCTCATTGGCTCCCCATAACCTAAAGGAAACAGGCCAAACTTGTTTGCCTTCAAAATCTTAGAATCCAAGAATCTTAGAAGCCAACTTAGAAGCTATTTTTATTTCTCCCTTCTATCCCTCAAATATAAATTCTAATGAATTTTTCAATATTTTGAATGTAAAGCATGTCTTGTCACAACTTGGGAATTTTTGCATTTGATTTTCTTTTCCAGGAATATCCTTGTCTTCTTTTATGTCTATAAAAATACCATTTATCCTTTAAGACCCAGTTAAATGTTGCTTTAATAAATGTTAGTGCTCTCTCTCTCTCTCTCTCTCTCCCCCCCTCTTTCTCTGCAAGTATGTAAGCAAAAGAGACTCCTGTCTCTTTTGATCATGACTTCCTTTGGTATAGGAACCCTAATTAGTTAGAATACAATTAAGTTGCTACAACAAAAAAATGAACAAAAATATAGTGGCTTAAACAAGATGGGTTTTCTTTCATACATCTAATCCTAAGCAGTTCACAGTTGACAAGGGTGCTCCACAAGCAGGGCACATGCTCCTTCTGTCTTTACCTCTTCTCAAAATATCACTTCCATTGGTCATCAAAGATAGTTGCTCTAGATCCTGCCATTACATCAACATTTCAGCCAGTGAGAGAAACAGGTATAGGTGAAGGGGAGGTGCAATACTTAGAATTTGACTATCCATATCACTTCAAGTAACATTGGTTTGGAGGTTAGGAGATAAGTCTTAGACTGACTATCAATCTTTGTTCACTCAAGATACCACAACTATGGAATAAACAGAAAAAAATCACTGGGCCAATATATACAATTTCTATCACGGAACACATCCTTGATTTCCCAGTGCCTAGCACAGTGTTGGTTCATATTAGTAATCATTAAATACTCAATGAATGAGTGGATAAATTGCAAAAATCATAGCAATTTAGAACTACAATGGGCCTGTACATTATCTAGGTCCGCTCTTTTATTTCATAGATGAAGAACTTGAGATTTTGCTGACTTTACTATAATAGCTGGTATGTTCAGAAAGTTATTAGCAAAAAATATTTTAAAGCAATAAAATTACCCTGTTAATTTCAAAGGATCTTTCATAGAAGAGTCCACATTTTGAAGGGGAGATTACATCTCTGTTGTATTACATTAAAAGCTTTCTGTAATATGCTCCTTTACATTCAAAGAAGTTCATGGGAAGTCAGAACAAAATGAAGCCAGTTTGGACTGAATCTCCACAATGAGACATTTAAATATACTTACTATTTTGCATTTTAAAAGATTACTAATTTTTTCCCTTAGATGTGATACAAGTTCATGACACAAAATCAATAAGACACAATATGACCACATGGGCACTAAATGCTCTTTTATTCCCTTCTGCAACCACCTAGTTTCTCTCCTGGGGAACCATCATTACCAATTTCTTATACATCATTCCAAAATATTCTATGCAAATAAATGTGGATGATGGCATGTATTTTTGCATCTTGCTTTTTTGAAGTTTTATTGATTTTGGAGATCTGATAAGGCATATTTTAAATAAGAAAATGTGGAAATATAGGCTTTTTGTAATGAAACCCTCCTTAAATTTAAATGGTAATCTTCAGAACTTACTACATCTTCAAATAGCCCTAAGATTTCTCCTTCCACTTATAGCTATAACCCCTTTTTCTGTCTGTGCTCTTGACATACTAACTTCCTGCCAATTCCAACAATAGGCCAGGCCCTTTACAAGCTTTGTTTTGGCCTCCTGGCCTTGACAATGTGCCCCTGGCAATTCACATGGGTAAGTCCTCATTTTTCAGGTTTCAGCTTAATTTTTAAAAAATTGAATCTGTATTGTATTTTTTTCCACATTACCTTTTAGTCCCTTTATACCCTCTTCCCCCCAGCAATCACCACACTGTTGTCCATGTCCATGAGTCCTTTTCCCTTAATCCCTCCATCCCCTAACCACCCGCCACTAGCTGTCATCTGATCTCCATCTGTGAGTCTGTCTCCATTTTCTTTGTTAGTTCAGTTTGTTCATCATATTCCACACATGAGTGAGATCATATGGTATTTGTCTTTCATATAGGCCTTCCATATTATTCTCCTTATAGTTTTCAGTTCATCCCCTATCACTGCTGTTCAGAGAGTGCACTGTGTATATACTTTGTACTACTCACCCAATGCATAATTGCATTGCTCATTTATTCATTTACTTGTTTGCTAAGTGCCCCACTGAGGTGTGGTCTCCACTGCTGAGGCTGGAACAATGCCTTGTCCCTCTTGCATACACAACCTATTTATTTGCTTATAGACAAGATCAACAAGTATTCAGTAAATAAAAACACTAAATAAACAATAAAAAATATTCTCTGAAGCCTGTTAATGAACTACACTGTGTCCCATTTTCATTCTGTTAAGCTATTTTTCAACACCTTACAAACAAAGATGCATAAAATATGAAATGTGTAAAAACATTGCGAGGAAAAAGCGTATAATTGCTCATTCACTGTGTGCTGATAAATAACTCAACAGACACATTTCACCTACTGAATCCTTTGTGATTTCCAATAGCATCATAAACTTTTAAAAGGGCAATATTTTCTTAATAATTTCTTTTCATCTCATATTTATATTTGCAATCTTCCTTCCTTTCTTCTTTCTTTCTTTCTTTTCTTTCTTTCCTTCTTTCTTTCTTTCTCTAATTCTTTGATGCTAAATAGGTTAACTCCTCCCTGGGAAACGACAAAAAATGGGTAGCAAAGAATTTAGCAAGAATCTTTTAAAATAAAACCATATCATCTTTTTAATTATTAATAAAATTAATGCTAGTTCTAGGGGTGAACTAAAGTTAATATTAACAAGATAGCAATTTAATAATGTTAGGATTTCATGTGTTCATATTAATCTTCTTACATCAGCATTCTTTATGATGTCGTAAAGGAAGAGCCTTGATGCTTATGATCAAAATATATAAGTAAATATTGAACCATATTTGACTGCATAGGATTAGTGCCACACAGATGTTAAGAGTGCCTATAGTCACCAGGCTTCTTTTTCAATGTCTTTGTTTTTTTAAGTATATTTCATTGATTATGCAATTACAATTGCCCCATTTTTTCTCCCCTTTATGCTCCCAACATCCTGTACCCCACCCACTGCCCTCCAGCAGTCCCCCACCCCTTAGTTCATGTCCATGTGTTATACATGTAAGATCTTTGGCTTCTACATTTCCTATACTATTCTTAACTTCCCCATCTATTTTATATCTATCAATTATGCTTCTTATTCCCTGTACCCTTCCCCTCTGATACTCCTCCTCCCCCTGCCCACTGATAACTCTCCATGTGATCTTCATTTCTGTGATTCTGTTTCTATTCTAATTGTTTGCTTAGTTTGGTTTTTATTCTCTAGGTTCGGTTGTTCACAGTTGGGAGTTTGTTGTCATTTTACTGTTTCTATTTTTGATCTTCTTCTTTTTCTTAGATAAATCCCTTTAACATTTCATGTAATATGGGCTTGGTGATCATGAACTCCTTTAACTTGACATTTTATGGGAAGCACTTTATCTGTCCTTCCATTCTAAATTATAGCTTTGCTGGATAGAGTAATCTTGGATGTAGGCCCTTGCCTTTCATGACTTGGAATACTTCTTTCCAGCCCCTTCTTGCCTGCAAGTTTTCTTTGGAGAAATCAGCTGATAGTCTTATGGGG